>OZ030013.1:107654417-108254417 GCA_964023405.1 Apodemus agrarius | reverse complement strand
AGCTCTGCTCCTCATACTTGAGGAAAGCATCATGTTGGCAGGAACACATAGTGAAGGAGAATTGTCCACATCATGGTGTACAAAAAGCAGATGTTCACACTGAGAAGGTTTTCTTCTTCTTTTCTTTATTATTCCATCTGGACCACCAGCTTAGGGATAGTGCCACCCATCTTTATAATGGGTCTTTCTCTCCTTAATTAAGCTTCTTGGGAAATATCCTCAGACACGAGCATAAAAAGACTTCTCCATTTTCCTGGGAGATTCTGAATCTGGTCAAGTTGATGGTGAGAATTAATTATCCCAAATGGAGTGTTCTGGTTTTTAACATCAAGCTCTGACAGAGGTCATGAAGTGGACGAATCAAAGAAATCTCAACTTTGTTTCTTGCCATTGGAAAGCCATGAATTCTGTGTCTAGATTAATTCCAAGGAATTTAAAGTGGTCCACATGTTCTGGTCCAGCTTACACTAGATGATCTAGAAGGAAAGGTGTAGAGGACGTAGGGACCTGCCAGGGTGATAGGGTAGACATGATGAAGCTTATATCTACGAACCTTTCACAAGGCAGAAAACCAATGAGTGTTTTCGGGAGACCAGGTCTGAACTCTATCTAGAGGATAGCCATCATGGAATGCTTTAGGATCTATTGCAGTATGGTACCTGAGATTGTCCATGGAATTTAGCACTTAAGATCCAAGGCTATTCGTCACATGGTAGGCACTGAAGCCCTGGTTGGAAGTTTCAAACAGCTACAACAGTAGGGGGTACAGTAAACTGTCTCAAGGATGACTTGCAAATTTTGTGGCATTTTCTGTGAAAACTCCTGGAGGAAACATTGGTTCTGTGTGTTTATCAGACTCAGTGTCAGCAAAGCTAGTGCGCGCGCGCGCGCACACACACACACACACACACACACACACACACACACACACGGCTTCTTTTCTACTGAGCTTCAAAGATTCATTGAGTGACCAAACTTTCTGTGGCCCTGGACAAAGCTCTAGCAAGTCATAAATTTGTTTTTCACAGATAACATAGAATTCTGAAACTTCTAGTTACAAATGCACTTCCAATTGAGAAAACAAAATAAACTCGTCCATGTGCTAACACCCCCCAGTCCTCGCTTTTGAATCTCATGCTTCCTTTTTGCAACTCACCACTCACCCCTGCTTCAGTTGCTTTTCTGCTTTTTTCATTTTTAAAATTTATTCTTTTTTTATAGACCAGATTTTATCCCCATCCCAGGCTACCCTCTGACTGTTCCACATCCCATACCTCCTCCCCCCTATTTCCCCACTCCCTACCACACACCCCACTAGATGTTCCCACTCCCTGGGGCCTCCAGTCTCTTGAGATAGGAGTAGGTGCGTGGAGGGGAGAGCACCCTCATAGAGGCAGGGGGAGGGGGATGGGATAGAGGGATTCTGAAGAGGAGACCTGGAAAGGAGAAAACATTTGAAATGTAAATAAAGAAAATATCCAGTAAAAAAAATACAATAGAAAATAAAATATTTCAGTGTTTTAACATTGTTTTACATTATCGAACATGCTCCTCCCCAATACCATTTTCTCACATTTTTCAGTTTAACAAAACCATTATGGCAGTAAATACCTATGGAAACTATGGAAGGGAAGACTTGCTAAATTTTCCCCTTTCTTTCTTTTTTTTTTAATTTATTATTGGATATATTCTATATTTACAATTCATTTCCCTTTTAATTTTCCCTTTTCAATCTTGTGGTGCCTCTCTGCCCTAGAACACTATTCCACTGTAGGGGAAAAAAGAAAAAAATAAAATAAAACAAACAAACAAAACAAAACTAGTCTTCATGGTAGTTAAAAGAATTATTTGAAATAAAGTAATTTCCTGTTTAAATATGTATAGAAACTATATTTTTATTTCCCAAGCTCTTTATGTGTTTTGTATCTTGCAATGCTCACATGTGTGTGCTACAGGTAGCATAGGCTAGATTTATCTCACCATAGACCTGAAGTTTTGGTCAGGACCATGCTTCAGAAAATTGCATTTCAGGGCCCTGGTGGTTATAAGTCTGTTGCCTTCAAAAGTCCAGCCACAGATTTCAGATCCTGTGACATTTTAAAAGATGATTTAAAAACCACTCCCAGAGTCAAGGAAATATACTTTACCAGTCAGGTCATGTCCGTGTCATTTGGGGTTAACACAAGTTTGTGATGGTACCACCACTGAGCTGGAGAACAAGGATGTTAAGGTTCAAGTGATTGGGGATCAGTGTTCAGTTTGTGATGAAAAGTTAAAGAGCAAACTGAAACTCAGCTTGAGAAACTGTATGCACACAGCACAAACATACACATGAATATGCAAATAGCTTGTTTATATCAAGTCTTTTTTTTTTTTTTTTTTTTTTTTTGCATAGGATGCTAGGTGCAGGCTTCAGCTGAGCACAGCTACAATGGCCAAGTGTTTCCATAGCTTCTTGTGTCCTTTCTAGGACTTTGGCAGCTCATAGCCATTGTTTTGTGTGTTTGCCTTGCATAAAAATGTCAAGATTAGTAAGATGTGGGGGAGGTTATTAAACATATTAAACATTTTTTTCTTCGTAAATCATTTACCTTTTCACCTGTTTGTTAGAAAGTAGAGCCAGGCTAATCAATCTGTCTGGTACCTCACTTAATTAGATAATTAATCTTGATATTTCAACTCAGTTTTTCAGTTTATAGCTTCATTCCCCAAGTTTAGCTGCAGAGTGTTCTAGAGGTTATTAGGGTGCACCACGAGGATTATGAGGGGTCAGATAAGAATCTAAGTTCCTCAGCTCTTCCCAAGGTAGAGTGGTTCCTAGTTCTCTACCTTATACTGTATTTCTACAAAACACTCACTCATAGTGAGATTTTAAAATATTCCCTTAGGTGCCATAACCCTGCTTTGTTGGATTAATTGTCATAATTGATATAATTCAGGAAAAGCAAAGCAGAAAGAACTATTAAAAGCTTAGGAATTAAGGCTAGTGCTAACCCCATAACTAAATCCCTTCCCTTCTCAGTATTTAGATATAGTTCTGCTCCCCACATTGTCAAGGGGACCTGTGAGATCATGCGCCCCTCAAATGTTCACATTGTCTCTGTTTGTTAGACACTCTTATCTAAACTTTGACCACTGTGGCTGCTATTGTTCAAGCTCTTTGTAAAATAGGCACAAAACAACAAATGTTAGCAAATGTTAGCTTTCCCTTTCCTCCAGAGGCAGTCTGCTTTCCTAGAGTTTGAGATATAGAGATAAATAAGAACCCAGAAAGAACACATATGTGTTTGTATAAGGTAGAAATCTGACCAATTATGAAGCCATTGACATGGTGATAAGAACCAGACAACTTTCTGTAATTCCAGCACCCAGGTCAAGGCAGAATAATCAGGAGTGTGAGACCAGCGTTGACTTCTGAGTTCTAAGCCAACCCTGACTATGGGAGTTCATGTTGCAAGGAAGAGAAGCAGTGACAAGGTCATGAATCCTATGCTTTCAATCCCAAGCACTTGGGAATCAAAAGCAGGGGGGAGCTCTGTGTCTCAGTAAGCCTGGTCTACAGTGAGTACCAGACTAGCCAGGGCTATTTAAAGTGATCCTTTTTCAAAAACCAACCAAAGGAGAAACCCTAAAACAATGAAAATAAATAAAACCAAGATAAAAGGCATAAAGCATTCAAAAGATATAATCATAAAATAATGTGTTGCTCATTCTTTAACTTTGGTTCTTTGTGAGTTTCACATCATGCAGCCCAGTCCCACTCATCTTTCCGTTTCCTCGTATCTGCCCATCACACTTGCAACCACTCCCCCAAAATAAGGCACAAATAAACAAGCAATGACAATAATGGAGCATAGAAAACATATCATCATGGAAGCTCTAGAAGGTCACAGTGTATCCCATGGTATAGCCATGGTTCATACATCTTCACTTGCAAATATTCATTGCAATGGGTCATTGGTCTGGTTCAAGATCTCTGACTTCTGTGACACCATCACTATTAGTCTCCTGGTTGTTGACCTCTGTCATGGAGATCTTACAGTGGTGGAACAACAGCAGGACTGACTCTTTAGTTTGTCCCAATTATTTGCAGATAATACAGATTTTGGGGTGGGCCAATTCAGAGTTCTGAATCTGGGCTTGGGTGAGCTTCTCAGTATGCCGGCTCTCTTATTTATACAGAGTCAACTATTCAGCACTGCTCTGGCTAGGCTCCCCAATGCCACCATCAATAGAAGGTAGGGTCAGTTCTTTTGCTCTCATACCTTTCGGGCTGGCTCTTCTACACCCATGCCTCCAGAGAAGATCCACTGTGCTGTCCAGTCAGTGTTAGGGTCCAATCTCCCAAGTGATGCAGCCTGTGAGTGGCTGGGACAGCTCTCCATTCTCAGAACTGGCTTTCCCATGATTTTGTTGATCATCGGGGCCAGCTCCACTATGTTGCCCAGGTGAGATGCAGGGCCTGCTCTCTCTAGTGCTACAGTTGCAGAGGGGCAGGGACAGCTCACCAATTCTCATGACCTCAAGGTCAGTTGTCTGGACTGGTTTAGGTGATGAGGACCAGGGGTTGGGGGAGGTATTATCCCTCTATCCATACCACCTCATAGCAGATGAGTGGTGTGTCCAGCTCTCTTGAGCTCTTGCCTCAGGGATGGCTCATCTACAAAACACACACACACACACACACACACACACACACACACATACACACACACACATACACACACATACACACATATACACACACACATACACACACATACACACACATACTCACACACACACATACACACACACATACACACACACATACACACACATACACACACACACATACACACACACATACACACACATACACACACACACACACACACACACACACACACACATGAATTAGCTCTACTATGGTGTCCAGGAGAGGTACAGGGCCTGTTTTCCTGACTGCTGCAGCTGGTGCAGCGAAGGCTAGCTCCCACCAAGCCCATAACCCTGTACGCAGCTTTCCTACCTCCTACAAGAGGAGAGCAGGGGGTAGTCTTAACTCTGTGCCCATGCCACCCCATGGCAAATATGTAGTATCACAACAGCCAAACGATCCTACCAAAATCTGTGAAAGCCATTCTAGGAAGGACATTTCTAGTTGCTGTGAAATGAGTCTAAGATTTGATCTCATTGAGGCAGTTGGTAGAGCTTCCCTTGGGAAATGACAAATGAGCAGAACTGGATGTAGTAGTTAACCAGCCCTGAACTCATTAAGGGGCAGGAGAGATTAGGTACCAAGGCCAAGGCTGGAGAAATCATCAACCAAGAGAAGAGCCCGTGTCACTCATCAGGAAGGTAAGAGGCATTTGGGAGGAAGGGACTAGCCAGTCCACACTTGTGAGGATTCCAGGAATCCTCTCCAGCTGAAGTCCCTTCCACTGGCCTTGACTTTGACGTTGCTCTTCTACCTGGCTCTCTTGTAGTCCTTCTCTTTAAGAGGGTGATGAGAAAGCCCCATAGCCAGTCGGGCACCACCCTTTGTTTTTCTGTTCATGTAGTTTGTAAGAGTTTAATGTAGAAACACATTTTCCTGTTTGATTTGGCAAGTTTGAGTCTGAGTGGCTACTTATCCCCTAGTGCCATGTTTATGAGCCCAAGATTTGAACACTCATTGTTCTCAGTTCTTCTACGAAAAGTGTAGCTACACTCCCCCTTTTAACTAAGGATCTGAAACAATGACGTTGATTATATATGTGATTTTATCATTTGACCATCAGCTTTAACTAGCCATGACTTTAAAGGATACACATATTCCAGTGTGAGAATTCTACATTAGGAATGTGTGCTAGGAATGTCTGTCTTCCACACTCCCAGTCTGATCAGTGGTTTCTGTTGACCCAGGAGGTTGCCTCTGCAGACCTGTGTTTCCATGATGATTGCTTACATCATTGATTGCTTCATGCAGAAATCCTAGACTGAAATCATGTGGTCAGTAGAAGGAGGGGGATGTTGGTATTTAGTTCATCATGGTCTGCCTTTATCATCATGTTTCTTGCAGGGCTCTTTAGTGTCTCCAGTTTGTGGAGACAGCACCCTTCATCTCTCCAGACTTTGGTAGCATTATCTTCTCCCTTTACCTTTTGAGAACCAGGATACCAAAGGCATCCTACCGCAGTGGCTTCAGCATCCATTACTGATACCAAAGGCATCTTGCTGCAGTGGCTTCAACATCCATTACTGGTACCAAAGGCATCCTGCTGCAGTGGCTTCAGCGTTTATTTTGGGTACTAAAGGCATATGACTATAGTGGCTTCAGCAAAGTACCAATGACATCCTGCTACAGCGGGGCCTCAGCATCCATTTTTGGTACCAAAAGCATCCTGCTGCAGTGTCTTCAGAGTTCTTTGCTTATAACCCTTTTCAGGTAATTGTGACTTCTCCTTCCTGCTAGGATTCTAACTGATGCTGTCAGTTTGTGCTTTTTACTAAACATTTTATCCTCTCCCTACTAAAACTGGGAAGGCATCAGACTGCGATAACCATGGACCAGAAAGATAAATCTGAAATTCCCTGGATTATACAAATGTGGGTTCTTCACACTGGGCTCAAAATAAGTTATTTTGTAGAGAAAATAAGGGTACTGTTTTTCATGATATAACTGCCAGGCTGTCATTCAGGACCTAATTGAACTCTCTGAAATTTTGTTCTACTTCTTATCATGCTTCTGGACCCCTGAAGAACTTGTTGCCATGTGTGTTTTGAAGCAGGACATTTTTACTCAAGCATTTTGATGCTGTGGGCATATTGATTTTCAGAGTCAAAAGGACTGGATTTGGGACATCTGTGTCACAGAAGTATTTGTAGGCTCTTGAACTCTCTACTCAATTCTAAACCTTGCCTTTACTTAGAAATTTTAATTTTAATTAAAAAAATATTTTGCTGGGCAGTGGTAGTGCTTCAATCCTAGCACTTTGGAGGCAGAGGCAGGCAGATTTCTGAGTTTGAGGCCAGCCTGGTCTACAGAGTGAGTTATAGGACAGCCAGACTATACAGAGAAACCCTGTCTTAAAAATAAAAACAAAAACAAAACAAAACAAAACAAAATTTATGGAATAATCTAAGGACCAATTAATGAGACCATTGTTGGCTTCCATGATGGCCATTTCATCTCCCAGAATACATGTGTTTCTTGCTTTTTGCTGAAACAACTAATACTAGCTCTGTTATTTCACCTATATGTGCTTCAGTGAATTTCTCTTATAGATTAAGGCATTAAAAGCAACAAGATAACACATACAATTCCATAAGCAATGATTCTTTCCCATCTAATATACAGTCTATATCTGATTTTCCTCCAGTCCCTCAAAAAACTTCTATCATTTTCAGATCATGAACCATCCACCAACCACATAGTTTATTAGTTGCTGTACCTCTTAATTTCCTTTTGATTCATAACAAATATCTACCTTGAAATATGTTTAGTGAAGAATGACAAAAATATAGAAAAGTTCACATATTCTAATTGTATGGTTGGACAGTCATTTAATGCAGAACTGCTCAGGCTAGAGAGATACCCGCATGGTTAAGAGCATTTATTCTTCTTATAGAAGTCCCAGGCTTGAATCCTGGTACCCACAATGAGTGAATTATATATGCTTATAACTCCAGCTATAGAAGACCCAATATCTCTGGCCTTGTTGAGTACCTGCACTCAAATGTACATGCCCACATGCAGATGGACACACATACATATAGTTCAGAATAATATAAACATTTTTTTAAAAAAATAGAACAGTCCATGAAAACACTCCTGAGAGAAACATGGAATTTTTGCCATGAAGTAGTTTCTGTTTATGCATTAGATACCTATTCTCCTACAGAAAGCTTTAGCCCATTTTTTAGCCTTATATTAAGATTCTTCTTAACCTTTGATATACACTCATAAATGTGTCATAAATTGAAAATAAGATGTTACAACTGCATTTTATCATACTTAACTGTTAATACACATCATAGCTTTTCAACATGTTGCACTGTAGAGTACTCACTGTCCCTTAAAGATCTAACGATGAGTGAGAATGTCGGGACCACCATGCACATTATCCTGAGAGTATCTTAACAAGTGTTGCTAGCTCAGGAAAATGCTAATATTTAAAATTTGAGTTTTGATTTCTATTAAGTGCATGTGACTTTTACATTTTTTGTAAATTCGGAAATATTCTGTTCTACTTTCACTCCTGTTGCTGTAATAGAACACCCTGATCAAAAGCAATTTACACTTCCAGATTACAGTCTATCATTGAGAGGTCTTTAAGCAACTAGTAATGTCACATCCAAAGCCAATAGTAGAGAGAAACAAGTGCATCCATTGTTGCCTCTCTGCCATTCTACCTAGCTTTTCCCTCCCTGATGGAGTTCTGAACTTCCTGACTAGGGAATGATGCCACCCACAGTAGGCTGAAACTTTTGATATTAATTAATAGTCAAGATTGTGCCCACAGACCAACCTGATTTAGGAAATGCCTCAAATTGTAGCCTTTTCAAGTTTTCTATGTTGTGGTAGGTTGATATTTAAAACTAATCATCCTATTTCTTAAATCAAACCATGTTTGAATGGAAAAGCACAGACATCATCTTTTGGACATATCAGTTTTGATGGAAAGTTAACTGTTTTCTCAAAACTTAACTAATAAATTATAATTTGTATGTCCTGAATTATGTCCACAGCAAACATATACTTCGTGACTTCACTAATATCACCACCAAGACAGAGAAGATTTCTACCACACTGAAAATCATCCTTTGAAATATTGGGGTGCCCTTATCCTACCCTAAACCACTGTTCATTATTTTCTATCAACATTATTTTTGCATTTTCTAGAATTTTTAATACATTGCATTATAAAGCATGCATTAATCTGTGTGAACATAAGAATGATTTATGTGTGACTTAAAGAGCCATTACATCTGTGTGTTTGCATGTGGTATTTTATTCTTTCTGTTTTATTGATTAATAAAGTAAAATTGTATAGGTAGTCCATATTTCATTGGTTTAATTGCTGGATTTCACTGAGCTGTTTACAGGTCTATAGTAGTACAAATAAGTGCTATCTCTATACAAACCTTTGCCTGACATGTTTTCATTCTTTTAACAGATACTTTAGTATGAAATGTCTAAGTTGAATAGTATGCATGCATTCAGCAAAACAATTCTCCAAAGTTCCTGCTCCATTCTATATCCACAGAGCCAATCTGAATCACATCATCCTCCTTTTTCTAATAAATATGGACTGTTATCTCCCCATGGTTTTAATTGGTAATTACTAGCAAGTATTGATGTTGAACACTTTCCAGTGTATTTATTCAGAATGTGTCTTACATCTTCTGTGATCTATTCAAATCTTTAACCTTTATTCCATTCCTTTTTATAGGGCTTTCTGGTGCATTCTGAACACAAATACTTTGTCTGATATGTATAAGACAAATTTTTTTTTGTTCATTGACTATGGCTTGTAAGAAACATAATTTTTTATGTATAGTTTTTGTGCATTTCTGAGAAAACTTGCTCTACTTGAAGCTTGCAACTTTACTCCCTGTAATCTAATCTAGAAGCAATACAGATTTAAGTTTTATACTTCTAGGTCTGTGGTCTGTAAGGTTCTGTCTGTAGATTATTTAAAGTAAAGACTACTACAAAATATTCCTTATGGTCTCTGTATGTAGGTGTTCTGACAGTATTTGTTTAAAAGACTTCTGGCCCCTGTTGGCCTTTTTGGAATCTTCATTAAAAGATCAATTGTAAAAGTCTATTTGTGGGTTTACATCTGCTTCCTTTAATTCCCCTGTCTGTTCTTTCAGTGTTAACACTCTGTCTTGATTAGTGGGTCTTTATAGATAGACTGGAAATCAAGTGGTATAAGGATCTGTTTCTTATTAAAATTGCCTTGGTTGTATTTTTGTTAATTTGTATTCCATGCATATATTAAAATCAGTTTGTCAATTGTTATAAGAAGTCCTGCTGGGCTTCTGATTGGATTACATT
This sequence comes from Apodemus agrarius, assembly GCA_964023405.1. NCBI lineage: Eukaryota > Metazoa > Chordata > Mammalia > Rodentia > Muridae > Apodemus > Apodemus agrarius. Next base: position 108,244,390 of record OZ030013.1, on the reverse strand, counting down.
GAATCTGTGGATTGATTTTGAGAGAAATGCCATTTTTAACAATAGTGAATCTTCCAATCCATGAATGTTCTGTTTTTTCATTTATTTCATTCTCTTTATCTTTATTTTCTGCTATTTTACAGTTTGTAGCACAAAAGTCTTACATATCTTTCACATTTTTGGACAGTATAATAAATGGAGTTATACTTTTAGCTTTCTTTTTCAGTGTTCTTTCTGGAAAGCAGTACTGATTTTACATATTACCCTGACCTTTAACCCTGATAAATTAATTTACTAGTCCTCCTTACAGCTTTTTAAAGTTTTTTACATACATGAATATGTGAGCTATAAACAAAGGTAGCTTTACTTCTCTCTGGCTTTCATTTAATGTGTAACTCTAGCTTTCTTTCACTATTCCAACCTGAAATTGTCTGATGAAGAATGTGCAGTAAATCTCCTTACAGTGTTTGTCATCCTTCCTCTGTGGACTGGTATGAAATGCAAGTCTTTACCCACCAGAGATATTTCTTACATCTGTGTTTGGATTTTTAACTATCTTACTTGGTAATTCTTATTATACCATGCATTCTGTGCCTCATCTTAAAAAATTTTCTTTTTCTAACAAAGCCCTGTTATTTCTTTTTTTTTTTTTTTTTTTTTTTTGGTTTTAGATTTTATAGCAGCCTTATTTGCAATAGCCAAAAGCTGGAAAGAACCCAGATATCCCTCAATGGAGGAATGGATACAGAAAATGTGATATATTTACACAATGGAATACTACTCAGCAACTAAAAACAATGAACTCATTAAATTCTTAGGCAAATAGGCAAATGGTTGGAACTGGAAAATATCATCCTAAGTGAGGTAACTCATTCACAAAAGAACACACATGGAATGCAGTCACTTACAAGTGGATATTAGCCCAGAAGCTCTGAATACCCAAGACACAGCTCACACATCAAATCATTCCCAAGAAGAAGGAAGGAGAGGGCCCTGGCCCTGGAAAAGCTTGATGCAGCATTGTAGGGGATTACCAGGACAGAGAAGTTGGAGGGGGTTGATTGGGGAAAGGGTGGAGGGAAGAGGGCTTATGGGACTTATGGGGAGGGGGGAACTGGGAAAGGGAAAATCATTTGCAATGTAAACAAAGAATATAAAAATTAAAAAAAAAAGTTCTCTTTGATGACTTCCTATCTAGATTAAAGGCTTCTGTAACAATCCTCCCAATGCCCCTCCCCCCAAAAGTAACAACCAATCATTTCTTTTCAATCTTTTCTTTACATGGATTTCATATTTTCTTCTACAAAGGCTAGAATATTCTGGAAAACAGATACAACACAAGCAAAATAAGGCTTTTAGAAGCATGCTTATTCTTTTTTTCCCATCCTGTCCTAAAAATTCAAGCTCTCTGGGTTCTCAGCTAAGACTCTGGTATGGTTATCAGGTCCTTCTCTCCCAGTTGATCTTAAATTCTTCTCTGAGTCTCCCAAAGTCTAATCACAAAATTGCTTTAGTCTCAATCCACTTTTTGTATAGTTTCTTGGACTTTTACATACACATTTGTAATGCAGAAATTTCTTAAGTTCTCAAGGGGACAATCTGTTAAGATGTTCAGCTCATTTTTGTTTGGTTTAAAGTCCCTGGAGTCCTGCCTACTGCTGGTGTAACCCTTAATATTAAGATTCCTCTCTCCAACCCCCAACTACTTCCAGTTTCAGCTGTTGCTTTCTGCCTCCTAATAATCCACTCTGACAATGAAAAATTATGGAATGCCTTAACATTAAACAGTGGCTTAAAATACTTCCCTGCCAAGGGTCTTGACCTACCATGATCACAAAGATGCTTTCCCAAGGCAGCATTCATCTACTGTATTCCTGATATTCTGACGTCAGCAATTCCTCCAAATGTAGAAAAAAATTTGCTGTAGTTCTGTGTGTGTGTGTGTGTGTGTGTGTGTGTGTGTCAGGGCACAAAAGTTAAACCGTAAGAGAAGTGTGGTGATGTAATATTATAAAAATATCTCTTGCATTCCTAGAGAAATGATTTTTTTCTGAACCTCAAAATAATACACCTTGAGGTCACTTAAGACTGCTAGCCTGCTGTGTACTCAAACTCGTTTTTTAAACCTGCCTTTAGGAGAATAATGGAACAATCAACCTTGCTTGTCTTGGCTTTCCCATGTAATCAAATTTTACAACCTAAGCTAATGCATACCTGTAATCTCATGTACTCTTCCATGCCCCTGACACAGAAAATGCACGCGTATCACTTGCTGAAAGCAGCAAACTTCCGTAAGCCTACCATAAAGATTGAAATGAACCATTTATGGCCACTAGTTGATAAACAGTGATATTTGTTGTCTGGGTCATTTGGGATCAGTTGGACAATGACTTAATACTTGTCAAACTTCGAAAGATGTCTGTAAATCATTGGTCATCCTTCCTATGTGATGCTTTCTATGCTGTTAATTAAAGAGAACGTAGAGCCCTTTGTCAGAGACACAGTCTCTCTCTCCCTTACACTCTTTCTCTCTCTCCCTCCCTCTACCTCCCTCTCTCTCCCTTTCTCTGTCTCTCTCTGTCTCTCTGTCTCTCTCTGTCTCTGTCTCTCTCTGTCTCTCTCTCTGTGTCTCTCTGTGTGTCTCTCTCTGTCTCTCTCTCTCTCTCTCTCTCTCTCTCTCTCTCTCACACACACACACACACACACACACACACACATACACACAGGCATATGGACAGGGACAGATTTACAAGATGTCCTTCAGGTGGGTACAGATTCAGACTCATACAACAGATAGACAGGCAAGATACAGAGAGCATGAGGTAGAGAATTCAAAAGTAGGCTCCCTTTTCATAAATGACTCCAAGGGGAAATGCTTTTCTCTCTTTCCTTAATGAGACCTAATGCATTATTGGTACCTCAAAGTAATCATTAATCCATATAATCCAGGAAGAAAAGGTTCTGTGTATGACTAACAGGAAGAGTTTCCATTCTTTATCAAATCTGGGATGTTTAAATTCTGACTGCTTACGACGTCATCTGCAATGCTTTTCATTTTTTAGATTTATTTACTTTTACTTTATGTGTATACATGCTTTTGCCTGAAGGTACATACGGGTACTGCATTCATGCCTGGTGCCCAAATAGGCCAGAGGCAGGAATTGGATCCCCTGGAACCAGGATTATGCACAGTTGTGAGTTCCTATATGAGTGCTAGGAGTTGAACCTAGGTACTCTGGAAGAGCAGTCATTGCTCTTAACTACCTAGCCATCTCTCTAATAACATTTGAATTGTGTCATATTAATTAATTAATTAATTTTAATGATCATTTATTATACAAAATAGTGGGTTTTATTGTATTTACTTGGTGCTTGTATAGGTATTTTGACTATTTTTATCTGCAGTGCTTTCACCTAGCTCACGGTATTTTCTTTTATTTTGTGCAGATTTTGTAAATATTTCCTACAAGATTATTAGTCAGATATAGTTCAATCTCACATAGCAAGGTGCATAATCCTTCCAGCTAGAGTTTAAGGAAGGTCTTCTAAATAACTCTTACTTGTTAAAATTCTGTTTATTTACTAAAAAAAAAAAATGGGACACTCATATCCCTTTGACTCTGTCTTCTCATTGGATTTCTGCTTATTTTCTTGAAGTGTTATTGTATATCATGCTTCCGATAGGACTATATTCCCAGGATTCTACAAACAGACAGAACTACAGATTTTAGTTAATAACATAACTGTAGGAGCATTGTTCATCATTTATAATGCAACATGACATCATGATTAACAAAAGGAAATGGCACTCTACTGTCATCACCTGGAAAAATCCTAACAAGGGAATAAATAAATTCCTGATGCATGACTTCTCACTCAGACACAGTGACTTAATTGGCTTGGGACTTGACCTTACTGCAGAGATTTTTATCAGCTCCCCAGGTGTTTCTGCTATTCAGTAAAACATAGGAGTCTCTGATGTAATGTCTGGTTTCCTCACATTGAGTTGTATCACAATTGCTACATACATTCAGGTGTTGTCAGGCTGATGGCCTCCGTATCAAGTTCCCCATGAATCTTCCAGCCAAATGTTGATAGCTATGGATGGTAGAGCCTATTCGTATTATTTCATGAATACTTATAAAATGGTTCCTTTTTAATATCATCATTCTTCCTACATGTATTGCAAGGATCCCTCTGTAAGGGACCAATTTCTCTCAGAAGCAGTTTATTTGAGGTGTTGTAGAGGGAAAAAAGGCAGGTGAAATACTATTTTACGTAATCTTCATACCATATGAACAAGCTGCTATCCTAGTGAGTTCTGAAGGTGACCAAGAATGTTTTAAGAAATACTATGGAGAATTCCTAGTTCTGTGTCTTGGCTCAGTTTCACTCAATCGTGTCTGCTATTCTTTTTGATGTTGGAACAGAGTGGTCTGTGGCCACAGAGGGTCCCTTTCATATTGGTGCCAAGTCTTTTGACATGACTTTAGAAGGTTTTGACAGTTGGCCATGCAACTGTGTAGGTTCATGGTGCCATTAACTGGCACAGCTCTAGAAATAGTTATTCCATCCATGATTCTCAAATTCTTTCATTGAAACAAAACACAGGGGATGGAGGGAGGGGAGAAAAGCAAACAAAACAGGTATGGCACCAAAACAGACAAGTATAATCCAGTTCTCAATTTGCAACCTATTCCTCCTTTGCTGATGAGTAAAACTACCATTTTCTTCTTTCCCACATATTCCTTGTTGGACATATTCTGTGTCCAAAGTTCTCCTATGTAACATGAGAATGATAATTTAAATAACCCAGACAAATGTCAACCCTCTTTATGCTTTAATAAAGAATCAAATGGCAGAATAAGATGTAGACCTTGTAAAAATGATGGCAATATTCATTAGGTAGCAGTCCATTCAGCAGACAGTAATTATGGTTCTAAACCCTGGTCATAGGTAGTAGATATGACTGTTGAAAACACTGCAGTTATTTGTTTACTCAATAAATAATAATGATTCATCCTCTGGGAAAGACTCCATGCTGAGCTCTGGGATGCCATGGTAATCACGATAGAAAGAAAGACAGAAGACAGAAAACAGTAAATAAGCAAATATAAATTATTTCAGTGAATCTAGACTCATTCAAACAGGATCTCTCTGGGCTCTATGAAAGTCCCAAGTAGCTTCATTCCACCATCAAAATGAGTGCTTCGTAAGCTTGTTGTCAGATCAGCCGCTCGAACATCCTAACTGCTTCTTTTATTCTGCTAAGTCACCACATCAGCTTCTAAGCAACCTTCCTTTCCAAGAGAATGAATCATAATAATGAGAATCCTTGGCCACAGTTCCAGAAGTTGGACTAGGGCATCTCTTCCTTCTGAACCCTCTTCGGTCCCAGCATGACTGAAATGGAAGAGCAGACAGGTACCTTGAAAGAGGAGTTTCTGCCGAACCCAAAAGCAGGAAGCCATTCAGTGCCTCTATGTTACTGCCAAATGAAAAACAGGTCTTGAGATAGCATTTTCTGTGAATGTCTGGGGGGGAAAAAGACCAAGAGAAAACCTGATTTCCCCTTACAGTTTGATGTCTCCTGGTTCGGGGTGGGGGGTGGGGGATGGGGGACGACTCATTTTGGGGGTCTTTGTCCAACAGACAGTCTCAGCAGGGCTGCAGAGCAGCAGGGCAGAAGGGTGAAAGCCACCCTCCTGGAGTCCTCACCTTCCCTGTGGAGGGATCCTCTGGCTTGCACACAAGGTTGCACAGACTCCAATATGTGGCCTCCATCCTGTTCTGTGTTCTCCTCATTGAATTGAAATTCCTCAAGTTTCTGACCCTGTTGGACTTGCCAGTAGTAGACATAGACTTGATCTAACCCTTTTACCAGAAAGTCAGTTTCATTGGCAGAGGGTGCCATGACCTGGCATTTACTTGTGAACACCTACCATGCAGTCTAAAGAGCTGAGGTAAAATGTGTTTGTTCTGAAATTCTTCATTGATTTTACATGAGACTTTATGCTGTGAGATAAAGCTAAAAAAACAAATGCCCCCTCCTCAAATCATTATTGTTCTCTTGGGCTAATATATACAACTCTTGTGGTCAGTGTTTCTATGATCTGTTTATATGACCCTTCCAGCAAAATATAATTATCTGTATTTAAAATATTCCCTTTTAAAGTATTACTTATTATTAACATACATGTTTGTGGTGGTGGTGGTGGTGTGTGTGTTTATGTGTGTATGTGAATTTGTATAGGATGGATATGTGGTTATATATATATTTCACAGAATGTATGTGGAGGTCAGAGTATAACTTTTTGAATCAGTTCTCTCCTACCTTTCTTTACCTTTACATGGGTTCTATAGATCAAACTCTGGCTTCTCAGCAGATTCTTTACCCATTGAGTCATCTCAACTGTCCATAAAATTGTTGTTTTAAAACATTCCGTGAATATTCAACTAAAGAATAATGGATACCATTCCTGGATCAGAAGTTCCAGGGAATAATCCAGGAATATCTGCACAGCAGCTATACTATGATAAGGTAGGTGACAATAGACAAACAATGGTTTCAATAACAAAGACCAGAAACATTGGAAAGCAGAACAAGAGGCCGAAGAGAGAACAGATCCTGTTCCAGAGGGGTCATTCCTACTTGGGCTTTACTCTCAAAGTTGGAGTGAGAACAACCAACTGCTTAAACCTGGGCCTAATCAAAAGTGAGAGCCTTGACAACTTATGCACTACTCTCAGTAACAGAAAATGTACAAAGCAGGGAAGGAGGATGGGCAGAGGAGGGAGGGGAGGGGAGAATAAATACTCTAGAAGGAAGTATAGAAGGAAAGACAAAGCAGGATCAGAAAGCATGCCCTATACTGGGCATATCAATGATCAGAACTCAGTCCTTTCAGACAGGAATAGATACTGAAAGAAAAAGCTTTTCTAACAGTAGTATGAAAAGCCACTTTAAGAAGACCCTTGCTGAATCTGTGGCTATAGGAGCTCCGAAGACAGCAGTGCCTCTGCAGATACTACACTAGAACCCAAAGCCAGTACTAGGGACTATTTCCTGAAAACCTCCTAAGCAGAATGATACCTTTAAGAAGAAGGGAAAACTGAGAGGCAGAACCATACAGTGCTCCATGGAGGGGAAGCTGGTCTGAGCCATAGACTAGAGTGAGATGAACTACCCCATCAGGAAAGATGACAAATGCCTGAAGGGGCTACGGTCTATGTCGAACCAATGGAAAGCTACTAAGAGCCCTTCCCAGTGCTTAGAAACTGAAGGGTAGTTCTTGCTTTAATACTCACTGGCCAGATACTTATGAGCCACACCTTTATTCATAGAGAAAACAATACAAAGATTGACACAGGAAGTCCAATACTACAAAGATTCTGCTCTCATCAGATGTCAATCCAAACACCAGAAATAAAAAGCAAGACTTCCATGTAAGCAGTTGAAGGTGAGGAGACACCATATCTGCATTTAGTACACCTACCCATTTGCTGTGGTTGCTTTTGCATTAACATTCTATAACCAGAGTAATGCTAGAGAACATGTCTAGAGCCCGGAGCAGAAGGGCTTAGGATTTGCCACTGCCCAAACACTCCCGGTCTAATGGATACAAACAGCACCCCAACCATGCTACAACCTAGTCACAATGAAAGACTACAAATAATTTTAAAACACACCTAATCTCTGGTGTGGAAGTCAATGCAGCAACACAAGAAATGGGAAAAGAAAAAGTCAGCATGATTCCACCAATAATTCCCAATTCTATAGAATGAATTCCTGTGAGCAAAAATTAGATGCACTCCTAGACAAAGAAGTCAAAAGAATATTTATTAAACTGCTCAGCCAAGTCAAAGAGGATGCAAATAAACTCCTGAACAAAGTAAAACAGGATGTAAAAAATCAATATAGGGATACACGGGGAAAAAAATCAATCAAATTGAAATCACAGAGAAGAGACTCTTCTCAGCAGGTCAAATCCAAATCTGAGTGAAGAGCCACAGAGTGGAGCAAGTGGAAGACAGAAAAGGCAGAGATGAATCAGCACGTTCAGGTGACATAAAATAATTAGGAAGTACAAGCAGGACATGAAATGTCTAAGGAACACGGATCTTTGATTCATGGATACAGTTCTTCATACATAGATAAAGCTGTGTGTGTGTGTGTATGTGTGTGTGTGTGTGTGTGTGTGTGTGTGTGTGTGTGTGAGAGAGAGAGAGAGAGAGAGAGAGAGAGAGAGAGAGAGAGAGAGAGAGAGAACAAAAGCAGAAGGAAGATGGGATATTAGCAGGAAACTTTTGCCAGCCTCGCTCCTGGATATTTAACTTGAGGCTTCTTTTCCACTGAAGGACAGCTATATGGGTCAGCATTGGGCAGCCTAGATTTTTAATCCTAGCTCATCATTTATACTTAGGCAAGTGGTCTGACTCTTCTGAAATTTTGTCTCATTATCTGTCCAAAGGACATACGGACAGCAACCAGTTTTAAATGGTACCTGAAGCTTTCAGGCTTGGGGGTGGAGTGAGGTGGGGAGAATCAGATAGCACATATGTGAAGAGTCAAGGTGTTTTAAAATCCCCATAACCATCAAAAAGACACATGGAAACCATAGTAGTTACTGGCCACGGAAGTTAGGTTGAGGGAGTTATGTGCAGAAAAATGGCTTATGAAAGAGGAGTCAAATTGTCAAGCAGAAAGTGCCTAAGAGAGACTGAAATGGTTCGGTGACTTTGACAAGTGTACAAGCCAACTTTCATAGGGATTTGCTGAGTTACCCTTGGCCTTTCTAGGTTTCCAGTGAAGTAGGGGAAATGAGGTCACCTGAAGCTTTAAAAACCTTGAGTGATCTTGCTTTTAGAAATGAATTCCAATCATTAGGTTGAATTTTTTAAAAAATGTACATAATTCTCCATCTGACTCCAGTAATAGCTCTACCTTCTACCCGTGTCTTTGCATTTCGAAGCTCTTACACAGTTCTCCCACACTGATGGGCTCTTGGGGTGTTACCTAGAAACCGAGTTTAACTAAAACCCTTTACATAGAAGAACTCATAACTCACCAGATTAAAATGAGTCCCACTGACTTTTAATTAATTTTTTATTATTTTTTTATTTACTGAAAAGGGAAGTAAAGGGAAATAAAAATACTTTATGATAAAATTTACATGGAAAACATTTCAAATAAACATGTTAAAATTGACAATTTTCATGGAAAATTAAGGAGTAGAGTAGTAGACATGTAAAACATTGCTAAATTATTTGAACTATGGGATAGAAACATTTTATAATAGAATTGAAGATTTATGTGGAAAATATTTCTGATGAAATTGTAGAAAATGTAGAAAAATATGTTAGAATTAAGATTGTCATGGAAATTTTTATATAGATATAATAATGGTACACATGAAAGTATTCCTAAGTTGATTGAAAGTAGAATTATAAACATTTTCTGATAAACTTGAAGATTTACATAGAAAATATTTCTGATAAAATTGTAGAAATATATAGAAAAACATGTTAAAATTAAAGATTATCATGGAAATTATATAGATAAAATGATAGGCATAAAGATAATTCTGAATTTATTGAAGGTGGAATTATAAACATTTTCAGATAACATTGAAGATTTACATGGAAAATATTTCTGGTAAAATTCAAGAAATAAATAGACAAACACGTTAAAATTGACTGTTTCATGGAAAATTTTACATAAAGAATGGTTGATGTAAAAACTCTTTCTAAATTAATTGAAGGTGGAATTAGAAACATTTGTGATAAAATCAAAGATTTACATTGAAAACATTTCTGATAAAATAGAGGAAGTATATAGAAAGACTTAAAATAGTTACATATAGTATATAGTATATATAGTATATATAATATATTACACATAATATATATATACTATATTATATATAGTATATAAAAAGACTTATATAGAAAGAATTAAAATTGAAGATTATTATTAAAAATAATGCAGATAAAATGGTAGACATAAAAGAAATTACTAAATTAAAAGGGGAATTGCAAACATTTTCTGATAAAATTGAAGATTTACCTGAGAAATATTTCATTAGTCTATGTCTTTTTATTGGGAAGTTGAGTCCACTGTTGTTAAGAGATATTAGAGAATAGTGATTGTTGCTTCCTGTTATTTTTGATGTTATTTTTATGTTTGTGTGGATATCTTCTTTTGGGTTTGTTGGAAGAAGATTACTTTCTTGCTTTTTCTAGGGTGTAGTTTCCCTCCTTGTATTGATATTTTCCATCAATTATCCTTTGTAGGGCTGGATTTGTGGACAGATATTATGCAAATTTGGTTTTTATCATGGAATATCTTGGTTTCTCCATCTATGATGATTGAAAGTTTTGCTGGGTATAATAATCTGGGCTGGCATTTTTGTTCTCTTAGGGTCTGTATGAGGTCTGCCCAGGATCTTCTAGCTTTCATTGTCTGGTGAGAAGTCTTGTGTGATTCTGATAGGTCTGCCTTTTTAAATTACTTGCCCCCTTTCCCTTACTGCTTTTAATATACTTTCTTTGTTTAGTGAATTTGGTGTTTTGATTATTATGTGAGGGAGGATTTTCTGTTCTGGTCCAGTCTGTTTGGAATTCTAAAGGCTTCTTGTATGTTCATAGGCATCTATTTCTCTAGGTTAGGAAAGTTTTCTTCTACAATTTTGTTGAAGATATTTACTGGACCTTTAAGATGTAAATCCTCGCTCTAGTCTATACCTATAATCCTTAGGTTTGGTCTTCTCACTGTTTCCTGGAGTTCCTGGATTTGAGTTTACCAGCTTTATGCATTTTGCATTTTCTTTGACTGTTGAGTCAATGTTTTCTGTGATATCTTCAGCACCTGAGGTTCTTTTTTCTATCTCTTGTATTCTGTTGTTGATGTTTGCATCTATGACTCCGTAATTCCTTCCAAGGTTTTCTATCTCCAGAGGTATCTCACTTTGTGATTTCTTTATTGTTTCTACTTCCACTTTTAGATCCTGGATGGTTTTGTTCAGTTCCTTCACTTGATTGTTTGTGTTTTCCTGTAATTCTTTAAGGGATTTTCATGTTTCTTCTTTAAGGGCTTCTGCCTGTTGACCCATGATCTCCTGTATTTCTTTAAGGGATTTTTGTGTTTCCTCTTTAAGAGCTTTTACCTATTGACTGATGTTCTCCTGTATTTCTTTAAAGGAGTTACTTAATTCTTTCTTGAAGCCTTCTATCAGCATCATGAGATACAGTTTTAAATCCAACTCTTGCTTTTTCGGTGTGTTGGGGTATCGGGACTTGCTGTGGTGGGAGAACTGGGTTCTGATGTTGCTATGTGGTCTTGGTTTCTTTTGGTAGGGTTCTTGTGTTTGCCTTTCGCCATTTGGTGCTAGTTGGTATTCTTGACTTTGGGTGGAGTTTGTCCTTCTGTGGGCCTGTAAGCCCGTGTCCTTAAGCCTCTGAGCTCAAAAAACTGAAAGCACTGCTCGGAGATCTCTCTCTCTCTTTTGGTGGGCTATGCACAGAAGACTGTGGAGTTTCCTGGCTCCCCAGAGCAAATGGCAGCAGGCAGGAAGACTTTCATCCCAGCTGTTCCACTGATCTTAGGCCCTGTGTGCTCCTACCTGGGTCCCCTCCAGAGAGAAGGTGAAGATCTCACCTCTGCACTCAAAAGTGAAAGCCTGCTGGGAGATCACTCCCTCCAGGTGGGCTATGCACAGAAGGCTGTGGAGTCTCCCAGCTCTCTGGTGCAAATGGCCTCAGAAAACTCACTGACTTTTAAATGTACATAAAGCCAATGTTTCTGTTCAGCTTTTAGACTAATCAGAATAGAATACATTGTGGGTTTCTGACACCAAGAAGTCTTCTGAATTCCTGAGTTCTTTCCCCATTTGTCATAGAGAATTTTCCTCACACTGCTCATCCACAGATGACCACATTACCCTGCATTTCTGGGGAGAAAAAGCATCATCACCTTAGGATGGGGGTGGGGGACAGGAAAGGCTGACACCTATTGATTACCCTTCTTCTGGGTAATGGTAGTAGCTCCTGGAACCAAAATGTTCTTAATGTATGAATGATGTGGGAACATGTAGGGAAAGGCTTCAGTGCAGGAGTGCAACCAGTATATTTGGCTTCGATCCATTTTACAGATAAGGTAGGTGAGGCTCACAGAGGTCAGGGTTGGTCAAGGTCATGTGCCAAGTGGGTGCTCAGGTGGAAAGTGGCAACTAGTTCTTTGTTTGGGTTTTTTGTTTGTTTGTTTGTTTGTTTGTTTGTTTGTTTGTTTGAGACAAGGTTTCTCTGCATAGCCCTGGCTGTCCTGGAACTCACGCTGTAGACCAGGCAGTCCTCGAACTCAGAAATCCACCTGCCTCTGCCTCCCAAGTGCTGGGATTACTGGCGTGTGACACCACCGCCCGGCAGTCAACTGGTTCTTATCACTCAAAGCCCACTGTTTTCCATTCTGTGCCTCTGCTGCTTCTGTGTCCACAGAGAGAGAAGGTTAAAATTGTTTAAAACCTGGAAACTGATGAAATATGAAGAAATCATATGCTGTGAGCCTGTTCACTCCCCAGCTCTCCACTGAACCAGAAATTGTCAGGGCACCCCTGTGGATGCGAAACCTTCCCTGGCAGCTGGGCAGGGTGTCTGCAAAGGCGAGCTGTGACTCCTGGTTAAGTCATGCAGATGGAAAGCAGGCACTGCTGGGCTGTGGATTCATGCCTTCTCCATGCTCGCCCAAATTAAGCTGCCTAATGCTGTTCCTGGGGAGGCTGGAGGTTTGTCCAGGGTCAGCAAGCATTCCCTAACAGCTCTCTGAAGCAAAGCAAGCATACCCTTCCTTTTCTCCAGTGGCACTGCCGCTGCAGAATGGCCTGAATGAGCCTTCTAAATTTGAATTGCTTTGTTTGCTGCTTAAATTAGTCCAAAGGACAGCATACACACAATGTCATTGTTTTTACAACCTGGTTTTGACCTTTCTTTTATAGATGATAAGGAAAGTACAATTCCAAGCGTGTGAAGATTGCATTGTATAATTTAAAAACTAGATCCACTTGTTTTGTTGTTTTTCTTTTGTTTTGTTTTGTTTTTTAAAGACAAGGTATCACTCTCTAGCCCTGGGTAGCCTGGAACTCACAAGAGAATCACCTGCCTTTGCCTTGGAATGCTGCAATTAAGGGCTCTGTGCATCATGCCTGGCTGCCTTGTATTCTTAATATTAATGCTTATATGTACTGGCCAGCGGTGATAGACTACATCTATAAACACATGCCTCAACCTTAGTGGGCTATGACAATGAGTCTTTCTCTGTGATACTCAGGCATCTGAGGAAGTTGAATCTCAGGGAGTTAAAATGATTTTCTGAAGATTTCGCAACTACATAAGGGTGCAAGACATGGAATGAGGAAGTGTGCTTCAGACCGACCTTCCTCCCTAGCATACTGCCTCTGGTTCTGCCTTGTAAATTCCTAAGTATAACCTTTTTGCTGTGAATTCAATTGTGTCAGGGGCCTTATCTTTCCCTTGATAATCTACTCTTGCATTTCTGATGGCAGGAATCCAACTTGGAAGGTGTGGTAGTTTGAATATGAGTGGCATGATTAGGAGGTGTGGCCTTATTGGAATAGGTGTGGCCTTGTGGGAGGAAGTGTGTCACTGTGGGGGCTGGGCAATGAGACCTTCCTTCTAACTATACGGGAGCCAGTCTTCTGTTAGCAGCCTTCAGATGAAGATGTAAACTCTCAGCTCTTCCTGCACCATGCCTGCCTGGATGCTGCTATACTTCCATTGATGATAATAGACTGAACCTCTGAACCTATAAGCCAGCCAGCCCCAATTAAATGTTGTCCTTATAAGAGTTGCCTTGGTCACGGTGTCTGTTCACAGCAGTAAGACTCTAATGAAGACAGAACGTAATGCCCTCCGGGGCTGTCACCTCTTCCTACACCCATTTCTCCCCTTTCCCTCCATTCTTCTTTTCTTATAAGGCTCACCACCCACAGAAGACTGCTGTGCCAGTCTTCTCTAACTTACCTGGTGTCCAAATGCTATGGATCCTGTACTCCCATGCCTTCTCTGGTTCTAGGAAGAACTTGTGTTATATGCATAAGAAGGATAAGGTAAACAAATCTATTCTCAGAAGAATAAAAACTGTAGGTTTTACTACATTGAGCTGTAGGTGCAAAATCCACCTGTATTAAGATTTGATTAGGGGACTATAAAAATGGTTCAGTGGTAAAAAGAAAAAAAAAAATAGTGGTGGCTCTTGCAGAGGATCCTGGTTCAGTTCCCAGCATCTACATGGTGTCTTACAATCACCCATAACTCCAGTTCCAAGGAATCTGATGCCTCCCTCTGACATCTGTGGGTACCAGGCCCAAATGTAGTACATATATATAAATGCAAGCAAAACACTCATGTGCATAAATTAAATAAATCTAAAATTTTTAAAGATTTATTTACTACTTGATTAAAAAAATAAAGTCATTAACCACCTTGCCCTATTAATGGTTTTATAAATAAGACATGGCTGGTAGCTTGTTCTACAAAATATTGTAATTTAAGAAGTTCCTTTGTCTGGTTGGAGAGATTTGAACTCATTTGTGTATAATTTAATGTTTTAGTTACCGTTGTAGTACTGTGAAATGATACCATAACCAAGGTAATTCTTATGAATAAAAGATTTTTCTTAGGGACTTGCTTACAACTTCAGAAGTACAGCCCAGTATCACCATGACTGAGAACAGGACAGAATAGAGGCAGGCCCTGGAGCAGTAGCTTTGAGTTATATCCTGATCCAAAGTCAAAGAAAGAGAGCCTGTTCCTGGAATCTCACCTCTAGAGACACAAGTGCTTCAACAAGGCCATAATTACTCTAATCCAACAAGGCCACACCTCCTAATCCTTCTAATCCTTTCAAATGTGCCACCTCCTTAGTGACTAAGCATTCAAATATATAAGCCTATGGGGGATGTCTCATTTAAACTACCACATTTGCTTTATTCTGAAGCAGACCCTAAAGGGCCTAAATCGTACTCTGTAACTTTGTGTCTTCTTTGTGGTTCATATCATTAACCTGGAAATACCTCTACTGTACACAGCCGAGGATCACCTCTTACTGCAGAAACAGGGAATCAAGACTTTGATCACTGGTCCAGGTAAACTCTCAAGTGAAGGTAGTTGCTTTGATGTTTTTGAGAAAAAGTAATGTAAAATAAATAAATAAATAAATAAATAAATAAATAAATAAATAAATAAAAGAATGTGCTCAAAGTGTTTCCTGTAGAAACTCTGGTCCTTTTCTCCCTTACATCCTGTGGTAACTGTGAGGTGAAATGTCCTTTCAGAAATTAGAAAGATTATTCTCATATACAGTTTCTCCTTTTGGCCAGCAACTACTCTAGAGGGAATTGACCAGGGCTGGAGAAATGTCTCTGCAGTTAAGAGCTCTGGCTGCTTTTGTAGAGGATCCAGGTTAGGTTACCAGCATCACATTGCAGCTCCCAATCTAAAACTCCAGTTCCAGGAGATCTGAGGCCTCTTCAGGCCTCTGAAGGCAGTGGGCCCACATGTAGTTCACCATGTACACACAGGCAAACAAACCTGTGAAAGGGACTGACTGGCTGAGAAATGACTAACCTTGAAGTTGTTTGTGGCCATCTTTATAACTCTCTGACAGGAAGCAGTGTTGCTTTCTCCATACAAGAACATTCCATTTGATATTAGAAACTGTCACCAAAATAATTTTAATTTTAAGATTTCAGCCCATGGGGTCCCATTTAACAATCTCTAAGTCCCACTGGAAGATGCTGGTAATCTGCCCAGCTTTGGGTAGCTGTTTGGGACACATGATTACAAACAACAGCTAATTCTTTTCTGTGCTTCATCTCAGGAGAAATTGTGTTTTTCAGTACCCAAGGTGACTTGCTGTTTGTTGTTCACAGGAGGGAAGTTACAGCATTAGAATTATTCTGAAAAAAAGGTACACTCTCCTCTTAAGTCACTATCTTCCCTTCATTACCTGGGGTATACCGTGAGATACATTTATGGAGTAGCATGTGGTAGTGGTGGGTGATTGGGTCCTGTGAACTTTGCAGACAATTTGATGGATTTCTCAAAGACTCAGTGGCTCCAGAAGATGAAAACAGAGTATTTTCAAGAGGTCCTCCCGAGACAAAGAGAGAGAGAGAGAGAGAGAGAGAGAGAGAGAGATCCTGCTTCTTTAAGGGTTAGTTGTTTTCTTTCTTCATTGAGGGAATATGCTGGATCAGTTTGGTGACAGGCTGGCAGATAGACAGATCCTGCAAGCAAAAGAATGCTGGCTGCCTCCCTCTATGCTTCTGCTTAGATCCTGCAGATGTAAATCTGAGTGGCAGTGATGCACTGGACAAGGTTTGGGGAGCCAAGCCCCTATTTTTAGGCTCTCTGGGAAATGTTCTCTTTATTTGATTCCGGTGGTTTTGGTCATATCTACTAATACAGTTTCGTACAAATGGAATCTGGCTGCTCAGCCTAGTACAACCCAAATCAAAATGATGTTATATCTTTTCAGGGCTGTAAATCTCTCCTCAAATTAAAACCCAGAGATCCAATCTACTAGAAATCCACAGAAGTGGAGGGTGCCTCCATCACCCCTCCAAGAACAGCCTTGAGCATCTAATGACTACTTGACACAGACTTTCATCTTTTGTCCCCCGAGAAATAAAAATCTTCAATGTTTTCAGCCTTTTGTTTGAAACCTAACACAGGCTGCGCTTGGCCAGGTGTCTCAAAGTGGATGCCATAAGGCCAAAAATATACCACATGGAAAAGAAAAACTCCCACCCCCTCCCCTCTCTTCTTTCCTTCTCTTTTGCTTTAAAATGACTCAGAGAAGACATAAGATTAAATGTGTGATGGCCATAGAATGCCTCTCTAATAGAGAGTGAAATCATTCTAAAGATGAGGTGAGTTAGTCTCATCTGAGAGAGAAGTAAGAGTTGTGACAATCTGGGGCTTCCAGGCAAAGAAGGTCAGCAGGTTCTGACTAGGTGGGAGGGTGAGGAGCAGTCTGTAGGCAGCGCTGGTTCCCAGCTGAGTAAGTAGAAAGACATCTCTCTTGGAATCCAGGTAAGAGATGTTCAGGGACAAGTGTCTCTTGTGTCTAGTCCCCAGTGATGCTTATTGTGATGGTCCATGGCTGTGTTTCTGTTATCTCAGGGAATCTAGTCATGGATGAAATGCAAATTAGACCAACTTTGAGATTCGAGCTCATTCCAGTCAATGTAGTTACCATCAGGAAAACACTGACAGCAAATGCTAATGAAGATATGTGGAAAGAAGAAAATTGAGCCACTGTTGGTTGGAAAATAATTTAGTACAGACACTAGAAATCAGTGTATAGGCTCCTCAGAAAAATTGGAAACCAAACTATTATATACCCACCTAGACTACTCCTGAACATATGTTCAAAGGACTCTATATTCTACTACAGAGAGGTGTGCATATTCATTGCTGCTCTTTTAATGACAGCCAGGAAACAATTAGTATAGTTCTCTATTAACCGGGAATAGATAAGAAAATGTGGGACATGTATAAAATGGAATTTTATTCAGTTGCAAAAAAAAAATGAAATGATGAAATATATAAAGCAGTGAATAGAACTTGAAAACATATTAAATGGATGCTAGCTCCTGCGTAGCTACATGAGTGTGAATGCGTATGGGTAAAGGTCAGGGAACTGAAAAGAGATTCCTGTAACTGGGGGGAGAACAGGACGGCTATGTGGACATCAATACAACAAAGTGGAGGGCGTTACACTGAGGCCCCAGGAATGGATGGAGAGAGGGTAGGAAGGGTAGGCTGCTGGAGAATCAACCAAAAGAAATAAATATGTATGCAAATCCAAATGAAAATCTTTTACATCATTAACTAATTTAAAAACTAAAAATAAAATTTAAAATATCATAGGTTATATTCACTCCAGATCTACTCCCTAATCTTCCTGTATCTACCTTAGCTCGATATTTCCCAACTTCATGGTCTCCTTATTTTAGTGACTCATTAACTCCAAACTGTGCTGTTGCTACACTCCTTCAGTGCGGGAGGTAGGGCGGGGTGGGAGGGATCCACTGGAGGAGACTCTAATACCAGCAGGCACACCCTCACTGAAAACTGATTCTCCCTCCCCTGAGAAGCCATCAACTGTCCATGGCTCCTCAGACAGGAGTGGGGACTCATGAATCCTTTCCTAATCCATACTAAAATGTTGACTGACTTTATTTTAAAGGGCCTGGGGTATTCATGAGTATGTCATCCTGTCATGTCTAGAAGATAGTGTTGTACTAGGGCTCTTCCTGACCTCTAGCTCTTACAATCTTTCCCTTGCTCTCTTCCAAAATAGCTCCTGAGACTTGGGGAAAGGGAATGATACAGAGGACCCATTTGTGGCTAAGGACCCCACTAACACTAAGAAGAAAATATTTTAATGTAGTAATTTGCTTTTCTTTGAATTTGCTTCAGTCCTACTATACTATTAAACGTGGCTTTAGTCATGCTAACCTGGACTCCACTGCACTGATAAGAAGCCACCTTTAAGCCTCACAGACTTAAAGAGTACACTGGAGCTACATATGATAAACATTTTAAAAGTATCGGTCAGTTTCTGTTTTTCTTTTGAGAGCTGTCTATTTAAATTTCAGGCCCAGTTACTGTTGACAGGAAGTTTCAGGAAATTGTTGTGTATACCTGCAGATTGTTGAACTGTTGAATACCTGGAGATCTTCAGATGCTGCCTCATCCACTATATAGTTGACAATGATTCATCTCTGATTTTGTAGGTTGTCTGTCATTCTGTTTACAACTTCTGTTGCTGGCAAGACAAACCATAGTCAACGCTATACTAAAGGAGGAAAACTTGACACCGTTTTTTCTAAATCTGACACTAGACAAGGGTGCCCACTCCTTCCATGATCTTTCTGTTCAGTCCTTAGAGGTTTTGCTAGAGCAACAAGGCAAGAGAAAGATAACAAGAGTGAAAAAAAATGAAAGAAAGAAGTAAATGAAAAAAGAAATAAAAGGGAAAGAAAAGGACACGACTGCTCCTAGGGATGGGGAGGGGAAAGTTTATTATAGAAAAAAGGGAGAGCATACCCAGAGGCAGAAACATCTGGGAGAGTTCAGAGTGGACATGGCCAGACTGAGCTGGGCTGTGGGGAGAGGGGGGGTAGAGAAGGGGAGGGAGAGGAACCAAGTGCCGCAGCCAGATGCCCAAACGTACAGAAGGGTGGGTAACCAAAATGTCTAGATTATCTAGGGAAGAGCTTTTGTGGGAATGGCAGCCCAGCCCCTGGGCAGGAGGGTTCAGGGTAGAGGGCAGGGTGTGAGAGCCACACCCTGCAATAGGTACAGACTGAGGGATTCTTGGAGAACCTGGAGGCCAGCTTCTCTGTGATGTGTTCAATAGCCATCCTCAGCCATTTGTCCCAGATTTGAAATTTAACAAGTTAAGCTATTTCTATTCAAAGAAGACATTCTATACTTAATAGATCCCATTGATACCACCAAAACAACTTGTGAATCTATAAACACTCTTAAAGTAATAGGACACAAAACCAACATATAAAAATCAGTAATTTTCTTACACAGCATAAATTAACTTCAAGGAAAGAAATCAGGAAAACCAATCTATTTTCTATACACTGATTTCTATCATGGCTGTACTAAATTATATTACAATACACCAGGAATAAAAAAATGAATAAATCCATTTAATCCCTAATCACTATCATCTATTTACACAAAACATATACTATACTAGGTATGAAAGCAATGAGAATATTCCTTTATGTATATGGTGAGATATGTGTAAGTTATATAAAAATATTGCATGGTTTTGTATAAGGTATTTGAGAATCTTTAAAACTCAATGTCCAGATGGAGTCCTAAGACCACCTACCCATGGATTCTGTGTGATAAGGGCTGACTGTAAATGCTAATTACATAATCCATTTCTTAAATAAACAGAGAATCAAAGAAAAATATCAGAAAAATGAAAAGCAGTATGAACTAAAATAGCATATGTCACAGAAAACACGTGGAATATATAACAAATAGTACATAGAGCAAAGCTCATGGGCCCAATCACCTTTACTTAAAGAGAATGTCTCAATTCAATCTATCTACTCACCATAAGAAAGTTCAATAAATAAATAAATTAATTAATTAATTAATTAACTAATTAATTAATTAAATCAATAAAATAAGCCTAAGGGAAAAGAAAACCACAAATATTAGTGTAGACTTTAATGGAAAAATAGAGGAAGAAAAGCTATGGAGAGAATGAGTACAATAAGAGAATCAATGGTTCTCTGGAAAGATTGGTAAAACTGATACAACTTTGCCTAAACTGACCAAACTGAAAACATGAAAGAGGGAAAAGAGTAAAGTCAGAAATACAAGAGGAAGGATTAATTAAATAGCTTGTATATCATTGAAAGAATTATAGTGGAACAAGAAACATTTCCAGACAAACTTAATAACTGAAGAGAAGTAGACAATTTCCTGGAAAACCACATTCAGGACAAGCCTGGGTGTGACACGAGAGAGTGGACAGATCAGTGGGAGAGGGTCCTTATTTCACATGCAGGAGGTTCTGGCCTTCATACCTATAACACATGCGTGTGCAAGTACGGGTGTGTGTGTGTGTGTGTGTGTGTGTGTATGTATGTGTGTGTGTGTGTCTGTGTTAGCATGGTTTATATGTATATCTAGTAGAATAATTTCCTTAAAATTATATTAAGGATAATATAATTAAGGATACTAAAAACACAATTTATATAATAAAATAACACATTCTAATAAGACTCTAAGTCCAGATGGCTTTACTGGTGGATTCTATGAAACAAGTAAATAGTAATTCTTTGGATGTTGTTCCAAGAATACCAAAGACATACTAAGAGATAAATAGGATGAGATATCAAAACATCACCTGAATCTCACAGTAAACTGTGGACCAACATTTCCTATGAATACAGACATAAAAATCTGCACAAGATCACTAGAAAACACTTTCCAGTAATGAATAAAATGAATCAGGTAGTGTTCAACTAGCATTTATTAGAAGCAAAGATTTGCTTACATCTGAAAGTCAATATAGTGCAACATATCAAGACAGTGAATACAGAAAGCCACTTGGTAATCTCAGTGAATTCATTAGAAATTTTAAAAAGAAACTTAGCATCTCCTCATGATAAAAGAAATTCTTAAAGTGGCATAGTAGAGTATTTCTAAACAATAAAAGGCATTATTAAAACTCCATAGCTAACTCTCTGATTAATAATTAAAAATGAGTTCCCCCTAAGTTCCCCCTAAACAAAGAATGAAACAAGGATAGATGCCCTCCAACTTCTATTCCCAACTGTTCTAATAGTTGTAACCACGGTAACTGGGTAAGAAAGATGCATTAGAGACATCTATACAGTTCCTAAATACAGGTGTGCAATTAGATAATGCATTTGTAGCAGGGTGGGATAGATAACTATGGTTGACAAATGTTTCAAAATAACAGATAGAAAGCATTTGGAAAGTTCCTAACACACACACACACACACACACACACACACACACACACAGAGAGAGAGAGAGAGAGAGAGAGAGAGAGAGAGAGAGAAACTTTTGACGTGAATGGCACACCAATAACCTTCATTTAATTATATATTATATAAATATAAAACATATTACTTAACCCCATAAATATGTACAATCTTAGAATGTTTAAAATAAATTATCAAACACAACAACCAGTAAAAGCTTCATGTTTTCAGGAAGAAAATGTGTCTGTATTTACAGATGACATTCATTCCTATGTGTGCAAGCCTGTGTGCATGTGTGTGTGTGTGTGCAGGTGTAGTTGGCTATACCTGCAATTAACAATTCAAATGTAAAATTAGGAAAGTGATTCCATTTACAAGGACATCAAAGAAAATAAAGAGCTTAGGAATAAACTTGATAGAAGAAATGAAAACATTAATCTCTGTATTTCATAAAAGTTCTGAAAGCAATTAAAGACTGACAGATGATTTGCATGTCCACAGATTGTAAGGCTCATTATATATGTCTATGGATTGTGAGCCTCACTACACATGTCCCTGGGCTGTACGGCTCACTACACATGCCCACAGACCGTAAGGCTCACTAAAGCTGTTGATGTTGTAAAGTGACATGCAGATGAAATGAAATGCTTTTCATTAACTCAGTTTACTTTCTATCACTAATCACAAGATAACTTTAAAATGTTTGACAATTCAAGTGACCCAGAAAATAATCAAATTAATCTTGTAAATAGAACACAGAATTGGAGGATTACCTGGTTTACAAATGAACCACACCTTCAGAGTAATCCAGACTGTGGCACTCACATATGATAAACAAACAGATCTATGGTATAAATCAGAAGTTCTGGAAATAAATTCTCACATTTTCTGTCAGCTATTTCTTTTCAGTGATGCCAAAGATGGGAAAGAACAATCTTTTGAACAAATGGTTGAGCTGGGTATCCACTTCGGAAAAAGATAAAGTTGGGTATCTGTATGTCTCCTATATAAAAGACATTCCAAAATAGATAAAGGACCTAAAGCTTAAAACCTAAACATAAAAGTCATGGAAGGAAACATAACTATAATTAGTGACCTGAGATGACCTACTTGTATTTGAGACATAGGACCAAATGTGAAAGTGAGGGGAGAAAAAGATGGCAATGTTTTTATGCTTCACTGGGTGCCATCAAGCTATGGAGTACAACATAAAGAATATAAGAGAAAATATTTGCAAGTCATTTATCTAATAAGAGAACTGTATCTAAAATGTACATGGAAATTTATGATGCAGTCATGAAAATTCAATTGGCAGAATTAAGATGGGCAGGTGATCTGAATATTTATATATTTATTTATAGAAGTATAAAACAGGTAATAAACCTATGAAAAGATGCTTACCACCAGTCATCTTCAGATGAATGCATCTAGAAAGGACAATGAAACAGCACATCTCTAGAACATCTGAAATGGCAGGGAAGCTACAGAGACATTTGGACACTCGTGAACTACTGCTGGGGACATGATATACTGCAGCTACTTTGCAAATCCAATCTAGTGTTTTCTCAAAAGAGTGAATATATTTTTACCATATGGTACCACTGATAGATACATCCTCAAGGGGAATGAAAACACATATCCAAACAAAAACATTTACTTGAGTATTCCCTGTGAAAATATTTATTCCTATTAAAGTGAAACCACCCAAATGTCCATCAAATCATAAATGGGTAAACAAAATGTGTTCCCTTCTCCCAACTACTAATAGTCAATAAAACAAACAGTGTTAATACAGGCTGAAGAGCTGGAAAACACAGGGTTAATTAGAATAGCCAGTCATGAAACGTTTGGATGATGGAGATGCTAATAATGTCTGTACCTGGATCGTTTGACATGACTAATATTGGTAGAGAATGTTCTCAGTGACCTGCAGTGTGTGATCTTATTGTGTCTTTTTTTGTTTTGTTTTGTTTTCTCCTTGGAAGACGCAGTTCTCAGTCACCCCAAATATGTTTACTTTGTGCGTCATTGACAAGTTATTCCTTCTCTCCCTTCCTGTCACCCTGCTATTGTTAGGATTTCTGTACTTCAGTAGGATTACAAGGTAGCTCCAAAACCTGGACTTACAGGCTTCTGTTCAACTCTGTATGATTTCACAGCAACTGTGGAGAATTAACTACACTTTATATCCAACCTGTCATCTCTCAGCCCAAGTTCTCCAAATGTATGCCTATCACTGTTTAGATAAATGGTTCCTAATGCTGTGACCCTTTAATACAGTTCCTCCTGTTGTGTCAACCCCCAACGATAAAATCATTTCATTGCTACTTCATGACTATAATTTTGCTACTGTTACAAACCATAACATAAAGATATGATATACAGGATATCTGATACATGACTCCACTGAAAGGATTCTTCAAATCCCAAGGGATCATGACCTACAGCCTGAGAACCATTGCTCTAATATAAGCTATATATCTACTGTTGTGGTTTTGTGACAATTCACACTATACAGCCAAGGCTGGGCTCAAACTCACAATCTTTCAGATATTGTCTCCTAAGTGAAGTCTAGGGGATTCAGGCTTAAAAAGACTTTTGATAGGCATGTAACCAATAACAAAGACCAGTCTCAGGCTGTTGAGTTGGCTCAGTGGCTAAGAGCATGTGTTGCTCTTGTAGAGGACCCAGGTTTGATTTCCAGTACCCACGTGGTGACTCACAACCATCTATATCTTCTGACTTCTGCAGGCGCCAGGAACCCATGTAGTATTCACACACCCATAGGTAAAACACACTAAGCACAAACTTAGTGTGTTCCTCAGAGGAAGGTAAACTTTGACAAACATGTTATGAGAATGTGTGACAAGATAAGATGTCATCTGTTGCGCATGTAATCGGGTTTTGAATGTTGTTGTATATTTATTTAAATATGTGTGCCATGGGCTGTGTGTTAGTCACTGGCAAGGAGTCTCATACTGTGCCAATGAAGACAGGCTTTAGGAGAGAAAAAGGTACCTTTGTTTGTTTCTACTGTAGACTAAGATACCTGATATTCTCAGCAGCCTTCTCTGGATTATCTGGATTATAAGTGGGACCCTCTGATTTATCTGAATGTTGGATCCCTGCCTGATTGGACAGAGGAATGAAGAGGGTGCTATGGTTAGAGGGAGGAATGCTTTGGGGGAAGCTCTGAGTTCAGGATGTAGCAAAGACCAGAAGTGCTTCTATAGCATACTTGTCAAGCCTTTATTCACACAGACGTCCTTTTTTAGTGAATACTCTCCATGTACAGCACATATGCCTCCCTAGGACCAAAACAAACAAAGAAACAGCAGAAAGTTAAGAGCTGGGAAGCCCTTCTCAGTAAGTGTGTGGTTTGAATGGAAAAAAGATATAAGGAAAGGGCTTGACTGCTTCTATGTATGGTAAAGGGACAGTTTATTATAGATAAAAGGGAGAACACTGCTAGAGGCAGAGACATCTGGGAGAATCTACAGTGAACATGTCCCAGAGCAGGGCCCTGTGAGTAGACAGAGCAGGGCCCTGTGGGTAGACAGAAGAAGGGAAGGGAAAAAGAAGAAAGGGGAACTAGGTGCAGTAGCCGGGAGGCTAAAAGTATGAACAATGTCTGGGTTATATAGGGTAGAGCCTCTGGGGGGAAGGGCAGCTCCCCAGGGCTCCAGAGTTTAGGGTATAGGGCACAGTGGGGTATAAGAACCACATCCCCTAGCAGGTGGTGCCTGAGGGCTGTTGGGAGAAACGGGAGGCCAGGTCCACTTTGATATGTTAAATAGACAACTCATCCTTTTGTCCTGTGTAACTAACTGGTCTTCAGCCAGCCTAATGCAAACTAGATTGTTTTGCATAATTCAATAGCTTACTCCACAACACATTCAAAGAGCTCTGTTTTGTTTTGTAATGATTTTGTTGTATTCCTTATAGATAAAATTCATGCAAATTCTAGATTAACTGCATATTGAGCATCTTTATCTTACTTCATAGTGTATCCTTCTCACCCAATACTGACGTTTTCTCAGCAGTTAAATATCAGATTCAATTAAAGCTTCATTACATTTCTTTAAAAAGAAAAGAAAACAACAACAGCAACAACAACAACAATAACAACAAAACACTCCATGGAAAAAATGTGATGTACTTTAAGGACAGGGACAGGTAGAAACAGAATTAGGAACATTGTCACTGTAATTCTGTTCTTGAGCAGTTCAGCAGGTTTCAGACTATGAGGATAGGGCCAATTAGGCACTTCCTGTCAGGAGAAGGGCCTTTTGTGGCATCCTGATGCTTCACAAGGTGTTCAGTCTTCACGCCACTGCCCACAGGTTAATGTGTTGTTTGTTTATTTGTTTATATATAATATCTCATGGAGCCAAGACCGGCCTTGAATTTACCCTTTGATCAACAACGATCCTCCTGTTTCCACCCCTGAAGTGTTAGGATACAGGCAGGTGACATGGAATATAGTTCTATACAGTGCTCTATGTACCCTAAACAAGCCCACTAAGCCTGGCCACGCCTCTTGAGTTCAGATTTTGTAATCTTTAGAGTCTCTGGACTCTTGCTTCTGAAATGGCGGTGCAGTACTTATGTACTTCATATTCATAAGAGTCAAAACCATTAATAACAATTCAAAGGTCCTCCTCAACACATATAGGAGCTATCCTAACTTCCCCTAGGGGTGTATAGGCAAAGGGTTGAGTTTCCCAGGAATCTCGGTTTGACCAGGTTTAGCTGTGTGATAAAGCTGACACCTCTCCTCATCCAGCTGTAACTGCCAGCCAACAAACTTGTAAACGTTTCTGGAGGCCCTGCTTCATGCTCTTTACTGTGTATTATTCTTATAAAAACCAAGAGTTTTGGATTGTATAGTGCCCATGTGAAAATGTATTCCCTGGGCTTTTTTCCACTCAACGCTCAGTGTGGTCTCTGCCAGGTCCAAAGGAAACCCAAGTTCTCCAAGAGGCAGTGAATAACCAACCCCACAGTGACAGTCCAGGCTCAGCTCAAGCTGGGCTGAGCAGAATTCCCCAGGAACCTGGGAAATGGGTTTTCTGTCCACCAAAAGGAGCCATTTCCATTATCTTCCCTAGCCTCTCGCAAAGGGGACCTATAGCGCGCTCTTGGCTTATTAGTAGTGCCTATTAGCATATGGGAGTCCAAGCTAGCCAGGAAGTCGTTTGTAACATTTTCACTTGTAACACTTAGTTCTTGCTATGCACTTCCCACCATCCTGGTCGTCCTTGCTCCACTATGCTAGCTCCCAGGCTGCTCTGGGTTACAGCACACTCCCCTCCCACTTTCTTTAAAACTAGCCAGGCTCCACCCCTTTCTCTCCCATCACCCCGTCCTCCTCTTTTCTTGCTTTTCTTGCTTCTCTCTCCAAGATTTACCCTCTACTATTTTGTTTGTTCCCAAGAGATAGCCCTGGCCATGGCCACTTGGTGTCTTTCTCTTTCAGCTAGCTCTGGCTGTTCTCTCCCTTATCTATAATAAAATACTTCTCCCGGAGCATGAGAAAGTCACTTTGTGTTTTCTTTACTGAATAGTCACTTATAGTCACTAATATGAGTGCTAAAGAACTGTTCAAGTTTTTGAGTTAGATAGTGTAGATAGCTCTCTCTCTCCGTGGGTCCTGAGACCTGTGACGTCATATAGGCGACAATTAGTGCAGCCCCGCAAGCATAGGCCTGTTACCAAGGCAACGGCCACCATGTACCCAGAATTCAATGGGCCTACCTTTTTTACCTGTAATTTAAATTACCACCCATATAAAAGGGTAGCGTTTCTCCCTCTCTTTCTCTTTTCTCCTCACTCCCTGCCTTCTCTCTACCCCGCTCACCTGTACCCCTATCTTAAATAAAGCCACGTGGAGTTGTCTGGTCTAGTATTATTGCGGCGGCCCTCATCTCCCGGCTTCTCTGCCGCTGCGGCCCAGGCGGTTCCTGGTCACAGAACTGCGTGGGAAAAACCAACACTCTCTCTAATCCCAGAGCTTGGAAGGCAGAAGCAGGAATATTTCTGTTAGTTTAAGGTCAGCCTGGAATACATCCTCACACAGGACTACAAAATGAACTGCTGCTTTTAAAAGGCAAAACCAAACCAAAACGTTTTTCCCCCAGAGTGGTTTGTATAGAACAGACTCATGTAAGTTAGAGAAAATTTACTTAAAATAATTGCATTAAGCTGAGTGTGTTATATTCAGGGTGGAAGCTGAGGAAACTCCTTTCAGATACAGAAGCTTAAAAATGAAAGCTTAATTTTCTGAGCACTCACTCAGGAAGGTGGCCAGTTTGGGATCTGAACCGTGTCTCTGGAAAGGACACTGTATACCATTTAAAGGATGGGAACACAAAGTGAGGGGGAGCGGAGGGGAGCGGCAGTGTCAGCCGACTGTATTTTGACATTATGGGTTTGGTGAGGGAATACGTGTTGGATGCTGGGCCAAATCCAGGGTGTTGGTTTTTCCCGCGCAGGCAGCCGAAGTAGAGCAGCCGGCTTGGAACCACCCCGCGCAGGCGGCCGGAGTGGAACCGCTGGCCCCGAACCGCCCCCTGCGGAAAGCCGGGAGCATGCGGCAGACCCGGCCCGACCAGGCTCGGTCCGCGCCCGCGGTGGAGCCGGTCCGCAGCGCCCACAGAGGAACCGGGAGGTGTGGGCTGAAACAGTTAGACTAGACCAAGTAGCTCCACGTGGGTTTATTTAAGATGGGGGTACAAGGGGAACGGGGGTAAAGGGGAAGGCCGGGAGGGATGAGCAGAAAAAGAGAGAGGGGGAGCACGCTACTCCTTCTTATATGCATGATTATTCAAATTACAGGTAGGCTAGGTGGGCCTATTGAATTCTGGGTACATGGTGGCCGTTGCCTTGGTAACAGGAGTAAACCTGCAGGGCTGCATTAATTGTCGCCTATATGACGTCACAGGTCTCAGGACCAACACAGGGCATCTGGCTTCAAGGTCCTTAATTTTTCTCCTGGACGTCAGGTTTGGAGCTCAGGATGGTAAGGAGACAAAGGAGCAGGTCAAACTGCATGTAGTTCCCTAGGGCACAGCAGACAATCATTTCCACAGCTCATGCCCTTGGTCTACATAGATGCAACTTCTATATTCTTTACCAGTTAACACACAATTAAGAAAACACTTGGAGAAGTGGGTTTGGTGTTCGTTCCTAGGCTTGGAAATCGGAACTTGTTTGATCCTACCAGCAAGATGAAGACGCTGTCTTTGTGATGGCGGGACTGAGACAACTGTCTCCTTACAAGGTGTCCCTGAAATGTCTGTTGAATTAAATATAAATTAATTCTGG
Organism: Apodemus agrarius; assembly: GCA_964023405.1. Taxonomy (NCBI): domain Eukaryota; kingdom Metazoa; phylum Chordata; class Mammalia; order Rodentia; family Muridae; genus Apodemus; species Apodemus agrarius. The sequence goes on along the minus strand of OZ030013.1, from coordinate 108,215,513 downwards.
CAGCAAGTTCTACTATCTGTCCCAGTGGTTTAAGTTCCTGAATGAAGAACACAGACACACACACACACACACACACACACACACACACACCACAGCCTTTATATTTTAAAATACCTTAAACAGCACAACAGCTGGACCATTGCCAAACCTCCACTACCTCCCACAGATAATTCGAAGGTTCTACTCTCTGAATTCCTTGTCCTATCTTGGCTGCTCTGGACCCCATTGGGCAGCCCTCTGGGCCATCTCTCCTGGCTCCTTCACTTGGTGGCTATGCCTCTCTGTCCTGCCTTCTTCTCAGGCATGACACCTCTCCTCCACTCCTCCCTCTCTGGGCACAGAGGATCTCTCTCCCTTTCCTCTCCTCCTCCCCGTCCCAAGCCAGGGAATCCTGAAGTCCAGCCTCTGTCTGCCCTGCCCAACTATTGGCTGTTAGCATCTTTATTTCCCAATCTGAACCAGCTGGGAAAAGGTTCCCAGAAGCTAAGTGCAGACATTCTCATGCAAACAGTTTTTAGTTGAACATAATTAGCATTTGTAATACAAGCAGCTACAGTCTGGACTCAGACAACTGTTTACAACAGAAGCTGTTCAGCTACTGGGAAGTCCCCAGATCCTCTTGGGACTCCCCGGGACCTTGAATTTAGTTTCTCACTGTGATTAAATGGAGTCTAAAAACAAAATGGTGGTGAAAGAATGAGAAATACAGGCTAAAAATCCCCCACACCTAACTCCAAAAAGCAGAAGTTTAGCCCGCTCTTTGTTAGCACCGGAGTGCACAGGTCACACCTACCTGCAGCATCCGGCTGCGAGCTGCAGGCCTGGGAAGGTCTCTGGTGTCCTTTCCCATCTCACCTCTGCAGAGCAGCTGGGACGAGGGTGTGCACGGGGCTTGCTCAGGTCCCCAAGCACCTACTACTTAATCCTGGCCCCGTAACAGGAAATGCGTATGAGGCCCTGGCCCCTAAGCGGAAATGAGCTAACTAGTTGCTACCTGGCTTCTATAGAAAACTGATTGGTTCTCAGTGCGTGGGCTTGGATAACTTAAACTGATTGGCTTAGAAGCTATGGAGTGGTATAAACCAATTGGCTCGCACTGCGCGGGCTCTTGATGCTAAGGAATGATTAGTTTGTGATATGTGTGTTTTGTTGTAAACCTATAAAAGCTGTCCCGATTCTGCACTCATGGCTCACAGTCCCCTACCCCTGCATGGTGTATGGCTGTGAACCCCAGAGCCTCTGGAATAAAAATCCTCTTGCTGTTGCATCAAGACCGTTTCTCACGAGTGATTTGGGTGTCGCCTTCTGAGGCGTGGGCAGCTGGGGCGCCCCCATGTTTTTTTCGGGTCTTACAGTGGTTCTTAGAATACATTTCTTTTGCTTGTTCCCAACAAGTAGAACCAAGGCTGCAATAGCTTTTACCTTTGGCATGAGAATGGGATTGAAGAAAGAGTTAAGAGTTCATTTGGAAAAGAAGTGTTTGAACTATTTCACTTTAAATGGGTTGACATTTTGATTATATTTATTTTAAAAAATTAAAAGACTTAGTTTTTTCTGATTTTAAATTTGAATAAAAACTGAAAGGTAGTAAGGTACTTTTCCTGGCTGGCTTCCCCCTTACTAACACCATGCAAGGGATCAGACATCTCTGATACATTGTAACTAACCAAAGTCTGTGGTTTACATTAGGAGGATTCACTCTGTACACATCTTGGTGATGTGTAACTAGATTGTAGTGACATAGAGGATAGCCCCACAGTCTCCAAACCACCTTTCTGCTTATCTTCAGTGGCTCGATACAACAGAGTTGTCTGAGGGATTTCCACTGGGGGATTCCCTCAATCAAATTGTGAAACATTTTCTTGATTGCTTATTGATGTGGAAGGGCCTGGGTCACTGTGGGAGATGCTATCCTAGGCTGGGAGTCTACTCTAGAGGTATTATTCCTAGTCTGGGGTACCACTGTGGGAGGTATTATTCCTAGTCTGGGGGACCACTGTGAGAGGTACTATCAGTAGTCATGGATCTACTATGGGAGTTACTATTTCTAATCTACGGGTCCACTGTAGGAGGTATTATCCCTTGTCAGGTCATCCACTGTAGAAGGTACTACTCACGGATGGTGTTTGAAATTGTCCCTAGGCTGGGGTCCACTGTGGAAGGTCCTATTCCTAGGCTGGGAGTCCAGGCCTGTAAAATAAAGCTAGCTGAGCAGAGGCTAGGGAGGAAGCCAGTGAATGGTGTTCTTCCGCAATCACTGTTCCAGCCTCCACCTGAGTTTCTGCCCTGACTTTCCTCAGTGATGCTCTGCTACTTGGAAATGTAAAGTAAACCCCCTTTACTCCTCAAGTTGCCTTCCGTCTTGGTGTTTGTCACAGCGACAGAAAGCAAACTAGAACATTGTGTGGTTCCACACGGCCATTCACTCTTTCTTGCCATTGCCAGAGCCCTTGGGAAATGGACCGCTTTGTTGTCTCCAGTGTTCTGCCCCTTTCAGTATATTATATACTTGGAATCATGTACTACATAGCCTCCTAAGGTTGGCTCCCAAGGCACAGTGATATGTATATAGATTTCTGCTGTCTGAAATGGCATAGCTCATTTTCTATTAGCACAGCGGAGTAACCATTAGCTGTGTCTAGCGTAACACGTTTATACATTTATCTACCCAAAGACATCTTGGGTGCTTCCAAGTTTGTGTAGTTTTGAAAAATGAAAATCTCCTTTAAACACCTGTGTATAGTTTTTGCATAGACATGTCTTCAGGTCTTTAAAATAAATACTTCAGGCCATGATTGCAGGATTGAGTTCATTTAGTTTGGTAAGAATCTCTAGTACAAACTGATCCATGGGTGGGGTTGAAATTCTTCTGGGTCTACGTCCATATGGATTGTATTTATGATTTCTATTTGATACATAGTAGCATGTCACTGTTTCAACATACAATCCCTAGGAACATATATTATTAAGTATAATTTTGTTTGTTATTTGTGTATTGTCTTTGGTGAGGGGCTTTGCTCAAGCCTTTTACTAACATTAAATTGAGCTGGATGTTTTCTTATTGTTGACTTTTAAAATTGTTTGTATACTTGGGTAGCAGCTCTTTATGTGGTATGTCTTTCATTTGTGTTTTCCTAGCCACGTGACTTTTCTGATGCTCTTTGACAGTGGGTTGTCCCTACAAATATTTTTTTTTTATTTTATGAAATAAACATATCAACTGTTCCTTTCATGAGTTGTAGTTTTAATGTGGTCTTGTCTTTGCCATCATTCCCTTCCTTTGATCAACCTAGATTTCATTTTTGGTTATCGTCTAGGACTTTAATAATTCTGTATCTTATTTCTAGCATATTTATACACACACACACACACACACACACACACACACACATATATATGTATATATATGTATATGTATATACATATATATATGCAAATAGATGTCTTTCTAGCATTATTTGTTTAAAAAAAGACAGTCCTTGCTAGGTGGTAGTGGTACATGTCTTTAATTCCATTACTCAGGAGACAGAGACAGGTAGATCTCTGAGTTTGAGGCTAGTTTTTTTTTTTTTTTATGTAGTGTAGTTCCACAGCAGCCAGACCAACACAGAGAAACTCTGTCTTGAAAAAAACAAAAAACAAACAAACAAAAGATATCCTTTCTATGATTTAGTTACCTTTGCTCCTTTGTCAAAAATTGTTTGACTATGTTTCTCCGGTTTTATTTCTGGTCTCTATATTCTGTTTCTATATCTGTTTGTTAACACCACACCATCTTGATTACTGTAGTTTTAATATCTGTCCAAGTGAGAATAGCTGTTGCCACTGTATTCTTCTCATTTGGCATTACACTGGATGGTGTGAGTCTTCTGAATGAGTTTGTTAATATCTACAAAATAGTTCTTTCATGTCCTTCTTATTAGAAATGTATTTAGTTCATAGATTCAATTATTAAGATGAATAAAAATAACTAAGTATTCAACAATTTCATTGGTATTGTAGATGATGCAAATATTTTTAATTTTAAAATTGACTTGTATACTTTACTATGTAAGAAAATAACTACTGACTTGTCTATAAAAATGTTGTATACCACAACCTTGTTACAATGGCTTATTGGTTGCAGAAATGTGTTCCTTGTATAATTAAATTGTTCATCAAAGCAGATGAAACAGATAGAGGATAAAATAGGCCCAGCACACTTGAACATGTCAGAGTTACTGAGTGGGAGGAAGTACTGTGGCACCAGGCATGGATGGCTCTTGTGGTTTGGGCAGCAATTTGTTATCTCCTTTGCTTATATTTGCTGATGAGCAGTCCAGTAATTAACACAATCAACAACAACACATCTGGGATGAGTTTGTATGGGGTGTTTTGCAAAGAAGTCCTATGATATCCAATCAAATTGTAGTATACAGTGTATACAAACATTGACCCTGATTGCTACACAAAGAAGTAAAACACAGGAAATAGTGACAAAGGAATTGGTGAACCACAGATACATCACTTTCAAGACAGAGAGCAGACTGTGCTGAGCATTCAATTCCTGGTGACTTAGTAGGCAACAATGAAGATCTCATTGAAACAAAGTTCCATGACCTCCAAACAATAACCTTTCCACCTCCTCTCCTTCTTCACTCTCCTCCTCTCCTCTCAAGGCAGCCTTTCCTCTGGAGCATGTGGTCTAGAAAACCTGTGCAGGGTAATATGGTTATTCTTGTTGCCTTTTCAATGCAAAGAGCTTATCAGTCTTTTATTATGTGATCAAGTCTTGTTTGTATGATGTTTCCCCCATAAAATCTTTAGAAGGTAGAAATTTTTATATGCATATATTTGAATGTGTCTTACAATATCTGGCAGAGTGTCAGGTGTGTAGTCGGTTATATTAAAATATTTGTTTAATGAATTAATGAATTATATGACTTAAGGTATACTTATAACCAATGTAAATTACTAAGTAGGTGAAGTGGACCATTACTTTTCTGTGCTCTGACTAATGACTATAACCAAAATGAATATCCCATTTAAATATCTGATTTATTTCAGCTTTTAACTGCTGCTCTTTACTATAGTAGCCTGGTGGTTTGCACTGGCCATTAACTTTCTGTCTAGAGTAATGAAACGGTCGTGCATGCTTGGTACATTCAATCCTGAGAGGCCATTGCCTACTGATCCTACCTGAAATGTCTGAGAGTAGTTGAATGGCCTCTCTAGTGACTCGAGAATGCCGTGGTGAATGACCGATTACTGATGCCTAATAATGTGTGATTCGTAAATGACTGCTCTGTGCTTTATTTCCATCCTTCCAGGAAGATCAAATTATTCCCAAATAGCAGATTGTCATATGAAAATGCCAATGTTTACTTTCTGTTGATCCAAGGTTACAATTCAGGAACAGTCATCTGATATAAAACACATATTCTTTTTTATAAATCGATAACTTGTTAGGAACAATGGTTCCCAAAGGCACCCTGCTATGGGGCTACCCTTCAGGTCCAATAGGGTAGGTTGAACAAAGAATTTCTGTACTGTCAGTCCACACTATGGCATGACTAGCATAGACACTTCATTGTACTGGGGCTCCTGGGCTGATATTTTTTAAGTCTCAGGACAATAATTCCATGTTTCCAGAGTGATATTAAGGAAGAAGTTCAATCAGAATCAGGTCCTGTCTGCTAACTTCTTCTCAAGGTGCCACTGATAGGTTGGCACTTTCCTTTACCAAGGGTGACAAAGGCAGGCACATCTCATCATCTTCATTTTTGACTTGTTAATTTCAGTGTGCAGATGCTTCCTACCATCCAACCTTCCCCACCCCACCCCACCCTGTCTGACCCTGGTTATGGCTGCTTGTTGTTATGAAGCCTCTGCTTAGCTTTATGACTTCACATCTTTGCCTCTCTTGCTCCCCACCTCATTCCCATCCCACCCTACCCCACCCTACCCACCATCCACCCCACCTACCCACCACCCACCCACCCATCCCCACCCCTCCCTACCCTACCCCACCCACTACCCCACCCACCATTCTACCCCAACTACCCACTACCTACCCACCCAAACCCACCCCATCCTTCCCCACCCCAGCGCCACCTTACTCAACACTCACTCCACACCCAACCCCCAAACCCCACTTCTCTCTTTAAAATCATGAGCACTTCCTATGTCTTTATCTCTGTTGTAAGCACTTAGGCACTAACTCCTCATCTGACTGATCCTGTCTGCAGAGCCGTGTGTTGTGTGTGTGTGTGTTGTTCTCCCTGAGTTCAGGATTTCTGCTTCCTTCACTCATCTCCCCTTTGCTGTGTTGTGTGCAAGCATCAGCACCAGCCCTTTGTCCCTTTGAGTCCTTCTGTGATCTGCCTCATGGTAAGGAGGGTACAAGTAAGTCACTTAACCCTGGTGGTTGCCGGAGTGTTTCTTTAAGGCCAATTGTCTGATCAGAAGAGCTGTTTCCAGCTTGGGAAAGGAGAGAGGCAATGGCAAAGGGGATTATGAAAGAAGTAAAGACAGGACTGGAGTGGAGCCTTGGAGGAGAGTGAAGGACATGAAGAGAAGATGCAGGAAGGAGGGCTGAAAAGGGAAATGTGGTCACTGGCTGGAAAAATGCTCAGTGCTCCACATAAGAGCTCCTTTACATTGCAAAGCTGCAGTTTTCTTTTTCATATGTTAAACATAATGACCTCCTTCCACTTCCTACCAATAGTGCACTCTGGGGACCAAGCCGTGAGCATGCAGGCCTTGAATAACACTTACTTAAACCACAGCACCTACTTATCTCCTCCTGTATGGCCAGTACTCCTCTTCTTTCAGCTTATTAGCAGACCATCCTTCTCATCTTTTGCTGTGTGGCTCCCCTATGGTCAGTCTCAGTTTGCTTTCCCAGACAATGCTACAAATAGGACCATGTGAGACTACCAGATGCTACAGATGTTTGTTGACCAAATTCAATCTGAAGATATTGGAGAGTCTATTTTATACTCTACATGGGAGAAAGTAAGAGACAAATTTCAGGGGGATTAAAAGCCCTTCCTAATTTTAAAAGCCATATCTCTGCAAATAGGGTCTCATTCCTACTCTACATAAATAATGCTCCTGGGAATTCTTGGTGCCTTATTGTTCAAAGAACAGCAAGGACTCCTCAGCTAGCTGCATCAAGCCAGGCATTCTCGATTGCTTTCATCATTCAAGCCAAGTATGAAATGTTGCCAGCAGCTATGGAGACACAGTCTTGAGAGGCCTTTAAAGAATGCACAAGCACAGCTGGAAGGTTTTTGTGATGGATTAGTAATGTCTGCTGTAATGAGGAGGTATGGGTGGTGGTCTTCGGGCTAAGGATTTGTTTTTCTGCTCTGAAAATTCTTCCAAGAGTATTTCATTCGATTGAGCTTAGTGGGACATAAAATTGAGGAAAGAAAACGTGAAGGTAGGGTGCAGAAGTTGTGGAGGTTGGACTAGAGATCTGGAAGCAGTTAGAGGAGGGACAGAAGTAAATTTGACTAAAATACATTATATGCAGGTATGAAATTAGGTTCTTCTCGCTTAAACTGGCAGACAGCCCAGTCAGTGGTCAGGCAGAGACGTCTCGCTAAGTTTGGGCAACAAGGCAGAACAGACATAATAGTTTAAAGCCATTTCTGTGGGAGAGAATCACTTGGCCCAATAGTTGCAGATCAGGTAAGTCACAGGGTATCCCAACATGAGCTCTGAAACCAGGCAGAACACCGAGAATGTCAGGATTAAAGATGCAGTGTAGGTACAAAGTAAGGCGATGGGGATATTCATGTGATTTCTAAGAACAGAGTAAAAAATATCTCCTTCTCTCACTGTGCACCCATGGGTTGCTTTGCCTGACTACCACTGTGGTGTGTGGACAGAATCAGTTCAAACGTTGAGGAGAATAAGACGAAAGGACTAGTCTGTGTGTTCCATTAAGCATTTTTAGCTACATTTCTTCTGTGTGAAATGTGATAATGATATTTGGTGAGTTGCTCTTTGTATATGCTGTAGTATAGGCCTGGAAGCTGGGGCATCTTTATCGTTCTGTATATTGCAGTGATTCACAAATGGGAAAAATCCTATGCAAATTCAGATATCCCTTTGTGAGAGACAATTAGACAATGGCTTCTTTCCTCACCTTATCCTAAGGGGCACATCCTTCTATAACATCCTGTTATATAATGTCTATGACTCTGTCTGGTTTGGTCTATCAAAAATACCCAACTGGGCATGTTTCAATGAAAAAAAAAAAACAGTTCTTTTCTGTTAAAAAATTAAAAGAAAATAAAACTTGGATTTTGTGTTTCAAATCAGTTTTATGTTCCCCATGGCCATACCTTGCCTGATCATTCTATATATGAATGATGTGGTTGAACAAGGAATTATTAAGATAAGAAGACTGGACCATGGTAAAGAGACAGAAACCTAGCAGCTGAATGAGCATCAAGTTCCCTTGGTTAGCCCCTCTGACAGCATCTCATTTAATCTTTAGGCAACAGCAGAGTAGCCACTTGAACTATTTCATGGAGAAGGAAATGAGGCCACACAGCATGTCTCTGAAAGTCAGATGAGAGCCGTGGTCTCTCTGCAGTGAACCTACATTTCATCTTTTATCCCCAGGCTTCTTCCTTACAGAGGAAGAAACTCTCTAGACTAGCTCAGGGAGGGGTCATGATGTTACTGCACAGCCAAAATGACAGAAAAGATTGCACAAAGCAGGCTCCCAGAAAAAGATCTTTTACAAACATTTCACTATCTGAAAGAGTATAGCCAAGGTGTTTTAATCTTATTAGTGGGTTATTAAAATGTGCTCTAGGTATCTGAGTCCTTTCTGACAGGCACTTTATGGGTCCTCAACAATTTCTCTTGTTGATTCTGTAATTATCCATAATTGTTTTCTCAAGAATATGGATGAGGTGAAGCTCTTCAAATACTTACACAAGACTGTGGAACCTGAAGAACACATGACCAAATCTTCTGAAATACCAAGCTTCATTAATGCTGGTATACCACACCCTCCAAGAGTCTGTGTAGAAACTCTGTGATGGCCTTGCCTTTGATGGAAATGAGTCATTCTCTTCTCCTGCATGGATGTGCTCAGTTTTCTCTATTCATGTCTATATTCCTTAGAATGAAATACCCAAGGCTTTAGCTAATAGAAACCATGTAAGTTATCAAAGCACTGTGTAGCTACTTAAATTAGTCATGGGGTTATTTGGCAAATGAAGATGAATCCAGAAATGTCTTGCATAACTTACACTAGGCAATCAACATACATCTCTCACTGTTCTCACTAAGCAATTGCAAAATAATGGTTCAACCTTATCAAAGTTCTATTCATATGGAAGGGACTGGAGTCATGGCACATATAAACTAAAACTCATGTGCATAAATATATGAAACAATAATGTGTGTTATTTACTTCTACAGTGTCTTCCTACAGCCATATTCCAGTTGTTTTGTGATAAAATTAAAGAAATCAATTAAATTCCAATTATCTGGTTAGATACAGATCAGATTATAACAACAATTAAAATCAGCACAGAACAACATATTCAATCAGTCTACTTTTCCTTCTGCAAACAGTGCCTTATTAGAATAAAATTATTTATTTTATGCTTGTACACTTGAGAAGGCAGTATGTTACAATGGCAAGCACAATGGCTTTGACTCCATCTGGATTGGAGAAGCTTTTCTCTGCTTGTGGTCTAGGAAAGACCTTTAATGAAAGTCCTAGGGCTGGGAACAACATGAAGGATGAATACATAGAACTAAATAGAACTAAATGGTGGTGCTGCCTTATAGATGGCTAGCTGCAATGCTATCTTCTCATGAGGAGACTTGGAAGCAACAGAATTTAATATTGCATTTTATGCAATGCATGCATAAAATGGCATGCAGATCATCTGTTTACTGCTGACACAGTTGGGCCAGATCTAGCTATGACTAGCTGTATTTGTTAGCTTTGTGTTCCTATAATGAAATACTGAAGATAATTTCATTCTCAAGAGAAAACGTTATTTGGACTCATGTTTCCTACAAGAAACAGTATACTATTGGGTGTTTCCATTGATTTGGGGGGTTTGGTGAGAGTGATATAATCCAGGCTAAAGGACTCACTATGTGAGGCTAAAGGGCTCACTATGTGAGCAAGAAAACAGGAAAGAGAACCTGGAGTCTGTTGTCAAGGCATGACCTCAGTGCCCCAGTGAGGAAACTCTAAGACCCACTTCCAAAGAGTCAACCATCTGTTTGAAGTGTCATCTTAACTCTGGGGGATACTTAACATCCAAACCAAGGAGAGAGTGTGGTTCACATCTGTAATCCCAGAACTTGTGAGACTCAAATATATCTCAAGTATAAGGCCAGTCTGAGCTACAGGGCAGGAAGCTGGCTGAAGGAGATTTTTGGAAAGGGATTGTGGACAAGAAAACCCACCAATTCTGCTTTTATTTTAAGTGGGAAGACATGTCACCTACTGTGAATAGAAGAGAAAAAAATTTCAAGAAAAGACACAAAATTAATTCAAAGTGTTTAGTGCCTCCTGCTCACAGAAGTGGACCTGACACCAGCACCCCCATTGGTAGAAAGCCAGGGGGTTCAGTGTTATCTGATTAAGGTACCACATATAAACTTTCTCTCTGGTGTCAGAAAAGGCATTGGACCAGAAATTAAATAGACATAAGTTTTTTTGCCACACACTTCTGTATTGCTTAATACTCTGTATAATATCCATAGTGTTTAGCGGATGGGGTCCCAGCTATTGACTCATTGCTTGGCAAAATTACCTCTGGAGTTGTGGAAGGAGTGGATAGCTCATAAGAATATGTTAACGTTAATGGCAGTAAGAAGTATTTGCTTCACGCCAGAGCTTTAGCATAGGTTAGTCCCTTTAATCCTGAGGGTCATTACTGGAGAGGCTGTTTCCTATGCCTACTTCTTCTCTTGTCTCAGGTGGCCGACTTACAGGGGTTATAGGTCCACCGTCTCAAGTCTAAGAGGATGTTCACACTTGGTACCAGAGAGACCATAACTCTTAAAGATTTTTGATTATTTTTCTGTGTGGACACACATAAATGAATGCAGGTCCTCACAGAGACCTTAGGTATTGGGTCCTCTAGAACTGGGGTTACAAGGAGTTGTAAGCTACTGGACAAGGGTGCTAAAATTGAATTCTGGTTCTCTGGAAGAGCAGCATGTGTGCTCTTAACTGCTGAGTCATCTGCTCAGTCCTGGAATTCATCATTTTTAAGAAGTGGGTGATAGGACGGGAGACCTCAAACTGCCTATTCTATTACTGTTACGGTCATTTGGGTCACTTCTCTCCTTCACAGGAAATAAAATAAAAATCTGTGAAAAGTGTTTCAAACCTGTGCAAACTTCTGGAGGTGGATTTATGCCTTTCCAGTCTGTGATCCAAAGGTCACAGTATTGAATTTACCAAATTTCATTAGTTTCAAGATAACATGAATTATAAAATATACTAATAATTTAATGAGTTATTGGGAAAAATTAAAAGCTCTACATTAAGTATGCACATCACTGGAAAAGAGCTCTCATTTATAGAACATTAAAATGTGAAGAGAAATGATAATTCTGTGATTTAAAATTTCACTTACTTTCATTACTTGAGAATTATCTTGTTTCTCTAGTGTTTTACCGCTAAAGACATCTCAATATTACACGGTGGTTTATCAGCTCATGTGACTCTGACTTTGCAAAGCCAATTAAGGACATGGATCATTTGTGATGTAATTTTTTTCATTTTTATATTCTTTTATTCATTAACCTAGGGAGGAAAGAAGTAAAAAAGAAAGAAAGAAATCTGGGTTTTAGCACTGATGTAGATGGTGACCTTGTGGTATGTTTATGATGATATGGCATCAAATTCCTGTTTGACCCTGTTTTCTTTAGGGGGATTCTGATTGATGACAAGGAAAAGATGAAGAATACAAATTCCACATAGGCAGCCAAATAAAATTGAGCTTCTCCTTGGATCTACCAGTATCTTTACCTGTCTTTGGACATCCCTACTGAATTATACTGAAATGAGTTGGACCACACCTCTGATGAAAGCATACAGTGGTTACCATTGCCTGAACGAAGGTTCCTTCTGAAGCCTAGTTCTAAACAGGACATCAGCTTCTTTACACCCCAAATTAGGAGTCACCTCCTAATTCCCACTCCAAGGAGCACCTACCTGTGCTGTAGTAGAGGCTGGTGCAGGGTACACCTGACACATGTGATCATAGAGCACATGAGGAAATAGAAACAGAGAACTGGAATATGTTCACCTCTGAGTCCAGGTCAGTCAGTTCAGGCCTGCTCAGTTGAGGTGTATCTGTATAGCACAGGCCAGTGGAAAAGAAGAAGAGAGGTTGAGAGGGGAAGGTGAGGAAAGTCTGGGGAGACAGGCTGAGAGAAAAAGTGAGACAAAGGCACAGAGATTGAGGAAGAAGAGAGGATATTATTAGTGAGAAAGACAGCAATAGAAGGAGGAAAGGAGTGATCAGAGGACTAAGAGTTTCACTCTGAAGAAGAACAGAAAAGGTGGATGTTGTCCTCTCTGGACCTCCTTCATGAGGACTTAAGAGTGAGTGCTCTGGTTGGAGCTTTCCCCACCCTCTATCCCACCTCTTATGGGGTGGGGGAATCCCCACTCTCAGTATCACTAAGCATGAAAGGGATGGGGGAAGGACAAGAAGTCTTGGTTCAGGCACACAAGCTTATTGATTATTTGGTCAAGTCTGTAAGAGGGGATAGCATTACCCACTAACCATCTACCCAGTACCTTGATGTCCTCCATTTCCCCAGTTGTCATAGAAACCTTGTTTTCTGCCCTACTACTCCTAGGGTCTTCCTCCTTCCTTCCTCTCTCTCTCTCTCTCTCTCTCTCTCTCTCTCTCTCTCTCTCTCTCCATTTGCATCTGTTTCTACAGTACTAAAATGAATATACAGAATCATAAACATAGTTTGGATGTGTGACTGAGAAGAGTCGGTGAAGTGACAGAATGAGTAGATGGATTATTTGACAATGTGGAAAACCCATTTATCAGACATGTGCACAAGGAAATTGTTATTCTGGCACCCACAGAGTACCCAGTGAATATTCAGTATTTCTGCTTCCTCAGTTAGACATAATAAATCTCCATCATTTTGATGAATTTCCCTGAAAGTAAACACCCATTATCCCAACTTAAGAGAAATGAATAGTAACAATATTTTATATTGGAGGCAAGCTGTGGAACAATCTTTAAGTTCATAATATGGTGTAGGATAGTCTCTTTTATAAGGAAGATTTCTTATGTCCAGAAGAACTTGTAGACAAGAAGCACGAGTGCATGCTATTCTTCAGAGAATGAAAAGCGACACTTGAAGACCCTCAGGACCACATGAAGGTGATCAGGACACAGGGCAACAGCACAAAGCTCCTGTTTCTGTAATGTGAAGTATTTACATCATCATAAAGTATAAGGAAATGTTGGTTTCCAGCTTGGAGAAGGCTTCTCCTGTTCTGTATAGTGTGGTTATTGGTGATGCCTTGACTTGAAGAGGGGGTCCAGAGGAAGGGAACAGTGGAAGAAAAGACTCAAAGTCAATCATGAGTACAAGCTGAAAGCTCTGTGTTCTGCTTGAGATGGTTCTCTGGTCAAGACAGATTTCTGCTTGAGACAGCTCTCTCTTGCTAGAAAGAATTCTAGAAGCTCTCTGGATAGCTCATGGATTTTTAAACCAAAGTCAAAAGAGCTGCTAGAAAAATATTATTGGGTTTTCCAACAAAAGTCAGAAAACCTGCTAGACAAAATTCTTGGGTTTCAAGGCCTAAGTTAAAAAACTTATTAGAAAAAAATTCTTGGGTTCCTCAGCCAAAGTCAGAAAGCCCACCAGAAAAACTTTAAAAAGGAATTGTTGTATCTCTCTAGACAGCTATTCTCTGCAAGAGAAGATCAGCCTTTTGTTTACATATTAGTTCAATTGTTTACCCAGGTTCCCTTTAGTTTTTAATATAGCAAACAAACTCGGAGATCTGTCTGTCTTTGAAAGGACAAACAAATTAAGCTGGGTGGAATCTTGTCCTGAGACTACCATTCCCATCATGGTTATACCTAAACTAGGTCTTTGTCCCAGGGTGACCTTGAAGTCAGGAATCTGCCTTTATAAGTACAGACAATAAATTAACTGGATGGGATCTGACTCTGAGGTCATCATTCCCTAAATCCCTTTATCTCCTTCCTTAATATCTGTTTGCCAAGCTGGCACATAGAGCAGTTGTCTCTGTTCTTTTAGATCCCTGAAGACTCTCATAAAATTTATATTACATCTTTCTATTTTATATAGTTGAGAAATTATACATTTTTTTTTTTTTTTGGTTTTTCGAGACAGGGTTTCTCTGTGTAGCCCTGGCTGTCCTGGAACTCACTCAGTAGACCAGGCTGGCCTCGAACTCAGAAATCCGCCTGCCTCTGCCTCCCAAGTGCTGGGATTACAGGCGTGCGCCACCACCGCCCGGCTAAATTATACATTCTTGAACTCAGGTTTTCAGAGTTCTTTCTCAGAGTCTTAAAGATCTGTCTTAAAGATCACTGCCTTTATCATTTTGCTGAGGAAAACGTTCTCACCTGCTGGACTTACGCTGTACCTAATTGTTGTTAACCTTAGCAGAGAGAGCATTCCTGAAAGGAGGAACATGAAAATACTCACATTATTATACTGACCAGCCCCACGCCTACAGCCTCCATCAGCACTGTGTCCACACCCTGTGGTGGGAATTGTGTTACACCATCCCTTCTACATAGCAGGACTTGGCAGCATTGACTGTCACAAGAAAAGAAAACTAAAATGCATTCATTGCGGTTTTGATACCTAGTACTACTTTAACACACAACTTTGAGGCAAATGCCAGTGTGATAGAGGACCCATCATTTGGTGATGTTCCTATTTCTCAAAGGCTCAGACAGAATTTATGTTCTTTGGAAGCAAACAGGACAGACTAATTAGGGGTTAACAAAAATATAGGCTGGAACTGGGATGAATAGAATTAAGATAGGTCAGATGGTTGAGATTTCCATGTAGGGAAGATCAGGACAGATATACTAAAGCATCATTGCTGAATTGATTGATGGAGAATGAGTTATTGATCATCCGATCAGGAACCAAGCCCCAGAAGGGAAGGTCCAGCAGACTGAATTTTGTCACATTCTCACTGTTTGACCATAAAAAGAAAACAGGAGAAAGTTGAGCAGAATTTCTCAGAAATCTGGTGAAATTCTAAAGCAGACTATGGGATAGCCATACCACTATTAAGTCTACCTACCATGCTGTAAAATCCCCCAAATGGGAATCAGGATTCTGTTTTATAAAAAGGAATAAGGCCAAAAATCTCAAGCAGCTTTACTTCTGAAGTTGACTGAACACCCACTAGAAAGATTAATGAGGATTCTCTACTGGGCAAGAAGTTGGCTTCCTTTGTATATGATGCCTGGACATTTCTTTTCTGTCATCCTGTCTTGTCCTTTGCATCATTGTTTATATATTTCAGTCACCTGAGAATTTCTACAGGAAAAAAACAAACCCAAACCAAACCAGCATCATTCCTGTATCCAAAGTACTCATGCCTCTTACTAACTCCATCCATACACAGAACAAAGTTTTGATCAAAATTATGTCTGTGGTTACAATCTGAGACCTCCTTGATACTGAATCCTCTTCTTTGATGGCTGTAATTTTAACAATGACACAGGTTGCAAAGAGATAAAGGAATGGGCAATGAAAGCAGGGGATGGTCAGATTGAAACATAAAGTCCTCAGGAGTAGAGGCCACACAAACTTGAGCTGTGTTGATGTTTTCTCCTAGTGCCTTCTCAAATGTGTTCTAATTTGTGCATGCTGGGTCCTTAGAAGTGTGAATTGTTATTTCCTGGTGTCTGTCAGGTACAGCTTTGCTTTGGGAAGCTTAAAGTGTTTTATTCTATTGATTTTTTTTCTCACCAAAGCTGAGCCATGTGTGATACATAGACATTTGTTTCCATAATCACTGTCAACAGTATAATTTCAAATTACTTTTATCACAATGGTTTCAAGGGATCACACTTTTAATTTGTGAAGTCAGCTCCTTAGAGCAGAAGCAAATGAAACCATTGTACATTATAGCTGAACTTTTAATTCATAGGCCTCAGTAGCAGGTCTATGAATAATGCCCCTCCCTCTTCTCTGTGTGTGTGTGTCTGTGGAGGTAGGCTATGCTTGGAACTGCGCTGTGGTACACTGAATATGTGCAGGATATGATGGTTACCCTCTTGAACTCTTATCAGTTGTGATTGCTCAAAGGAGACCCAAACAAGTTTGGGCCTATTTGCTTTCCATCATGCAGGAGAGGTGCTCAAAAGACCATACCCTTCTCCAAGGATATATAGACAGTTGAGAGTTAGTGAAAGAAAACTCTTCCTTCTGAAGTGTACTTACCCATAAACTGCCCACACTCTGGTAAGTAGTCTCAACTAAGAGCATTGGTTCAGTGAGATACACTTTGGTTTAGAATTGTTCCTTTGGTTCTGGTATTGGTGGGCTACCTGGAGTGAGTATATATTTGTTCACATCTCTCTAGAAAGTATTTATACAATAGTGCAGAATCTTTAATTTAGTTGTTAATAAAAGTAACTATATCAGGATAGATCTTTAAAAACAATTAGAATATTTGGGACATAGGAAAAATCACAAGCAGAACCAGAAGTCTAAATAGACCTTTAAAGATGCTATTTCAAGTTGGTAGATTGTTATTTACATAAGGACCCATGGACCATGTAAATTGCCTTCAGCTTTGCAGACAAAGGCTCTACCATGCAGGTAGTAGCAACCATTCACACAGAATGACTTTTACCAGGACATGGTTAAGAAGGTAGGAAGAAAAGGTACCACAAGAAGTCTCTGCTCTTCTCAAACAAGTGTAAGAAGACTCTGTGCTTCATTTCTTCATTTATGTTTTGATTCATATACTACTTTCTTTCCTTTGTACACCTCTGTTGTACCTGTGTCCCATGTTAAATCTACAAAACTTTACAACAAAATCCCATCAACAAGGTCCTAGCACTCTCCGCTTACTCCCGCATGCTAGCTGTGGAGTGTAGTGGATAAGGATAGTGTATTGTAATTCCCAAGGCTATTGTGAGGATTAAATGCCTTTAGTGACACTGTTCCCCCACACCATACAGGACAAGAGCACATACCTTCTACGTCCTGCTCCATGCTGCTCCTACATGCTATCACAGCTGCTTTCTTATTAGTGTAGGATCCGATTTTAATTCAAGACTTTTCCAAGGACTGTTCCCAGAACGAGAAGTGAACCATCGCTCAAAAATCATAAAAAAATCAGAACACCCATTATGACCATTTGCAGAGTGTCTTTTGCTATTGTTGTTGCTTTGAGACGGAGTGTCACCATGTAGCTTTTCTTGGCTTGGAACTTAGTATAAAGCCAAGCTGGTCTGAAACTTACAGAGCTCTTGCCTGTCTCTTCCTCCTGAGTGATGGACTAAAGGTATATTCCACCACAGCTGGTCTAAAGTATCTTTAAACATCTTTTAAAGCAAATATATATAAAACACATAAAGAGTAAAATGTATAACAAGATACATAATATTAATAAATATTAATATTATCACCACAGAAAAATGTGAAGGCTATGCATACACACACATATGTATATCTATACACACACACACACACACACACACACACACACACACACTTCTTCATAAATAGATGCATCAAATTTAATTTCAATTCAATACAATAGAAAAATAAAGCATAATTCCAAGGATAATTGAAATTCATATGTAGGTGCTTCACCATAAAGCCTATTTGTTCCTTAAGGACCTTTTTGAATGTTAAGAAATATGAAATTTTGAAGTCCTTCTGAACTTTCAACTAAACCATTTTTTAATTTTTAGGTATTAAAAGTTGGCTCAGAAAAATCATGACTGGCTTTATCGCTCCCCACACCTAAAAAACAAACAAATAGTTCTTTCCTTCTTGTTGTTCATGTTATTTTTATTATGATATTTTATTTCTATTTTCTTGGGCTTGCTGTTACTTTCCCCACCCCTATACCTTATTTCTATCTAGTGAAATGATTCTTTCTTCATCTAAGGAACATACTGTATATGATAATTCAGCCATCTCATTTTTATGGTTCAATATTTTAGAGATACTGATAATTTTGTTTGTTTACTTTCTTTGTCTTTGAAATTTTTGCTCGGTTTTCTGTTTGTTCTAATACATTCTTTGCATTTTCTTGGGTCTTAACTATACATGTTGGACAGACTACTTAAAAATATGAAATGCAGACTTCTTCAAACTCTAAAAATTTTTCAGTGGCTAATAGGATTTGACAAGTAGAAAATTCCACTTTATTCACGTAACTAGTTACAACAAGAATTAAGGCACACTAGTCTTTAAAGCTTGCTTTTTATACAGTAAGTGTAAAGGAACACATAAAACATAACTGAATCTAATGTTTCTACTTGGGTCCCATTCATAAGGTATCTCACTATTGCATTCACAGATTCTAAGGTGTGAATAAAACAATCTAAAATTCAAGGCACATCTAGTCTCAAGCATTTTTTTTTTAATAAGGATGCCCAAACTGTAATTAAGTAGTGTTTCTTCAGCATGCTGTTAATTTGGTTTTCAGTTTTTCCTCTTTCTTATTTCTATTTTAATTTATTAGATTTTTGAAACTATATTTATAATGATTTCAGAGCATTCCCTCAGCTCTCTGGATTCCTTATAAAAATTCTCTTCGCATATATCTTCTCAGTTGTGAGAACATGTTGAGAAGTCTAGGTAACTTGTTTGTAAAACAGGGATGGGGGACTCTGTGTTCCCAGGCTGTATCTTCTTCAAGCTGAGTTCTTTCCCTGCCCTTGCTTGTTTTTCTTTCCAGCACGGCTCTCTTCTCCCTCCTGATGCAGTAAGTCTGCATGCTTGCGTCCTGATGCCTTGTTTTTTCTGCTCATTGTTCAAATGGGCACTGTGAACTGACTGAATGAATGGCATTGGATAGACCTCCTCCACATCTTCTCTAGTCACGGGAGTATGTCTTCCCACTTGCGAGCCACAGCTCTGCTTCTTTCCAGCTACATCTCTGAAAATGACTGGTCTTTAGAATGTGGTCCTCAGATGAACTGCATCACTTCATCAGAGCAATCATTGGCTGTTATCTCACACTCCCTGAATCGGAAACTCTGGGTGTGGAGCACAAAGCTGCATGTCTCCATAATCCTAGGCAGTTCTGCTGCATCCATCCTCACTGTTGATAGCATCTGTAGCAGACGATGTGGGAGTGTGTGCTGAGAAAGCCACCCCTGTCTGAGGCATCTTCTTCCTACTCTGTGTGACCTGCAGAAAACCCTGTACACCAGGAGCCAGAATTATGACCCTGGAAATCAGAGACTCTTTCTTTGCAGCTGTGGGTTGCCATGGTGACCTACTATGCTAATTTTCCAAGGGTGAGGGTAGGATGATATCTGAGTTCTGTGGATTGAGGAGGAAGTAGTTTATATAGCTATTATCCCAGGAGGTGTGCTTGGGGCAAGGTTGTGGGGTTAAGACTGCTTTTCCTGATTATGCTCCCCCAGAAAGGGTGTTTTTTTTTATGCAAATGGATTCTATAACATGCACTGGAAGTATAGGAAAAAGGCATTTTATTTTCTTATTTATTTCTATTTTTTAACAGAGTCTTGGGTAGCCCAGGCTGGCCTTGAACTCACTATGTGCCTAAGTTTAACCTAAACTCCTACTCCTCAAGCCCTCACTTCCTAAGTACTCAG
The DNA here is from genome assembly GCA_964023405.1 of Apodemus agrarius. NCBI lineage: Eukaryota > Metazoa > Chordata > Mammalia > Rodentia > Muridae > Apodemus > Apodemus agrarius. The sequence goes on along the minus strand of OZ030013.1, from coordinate 108,195,687 downwards.
ATTCCAGGCTTCAGCAAGCTGATGAGATCTTCAAATGCTGTATAGGCACTTCAATAATAACACTAATTTTCCAGCCTTGTCTAGGTTTGCCTAAACATTTTCTTCTCAGTGTAGATCTTTATGAATTTTAGGATTACTGAAAATTCTCAAGGCTCTATCTGCTTACTTCTTTTGATTAGTTCAGTCATTCTATCCTTTGGTATCTGTGTGGCATTATTTTTAGGACCCCAGCAAACAGTAAAACTGTGGGGCTCAATCTTATATAAAACAGTAAAATATAGATAGACTGTATATAAGCAGTATATATAAAAATGATATAAAACAGTAAATGCTTATTTTATATGTTTACTTCTTTTATTTATTTACATGTTTACATATACATTATCTAAAAACATATATACATAAAACATGTACACAAGGTGTTATGTCTTGCTTACTTAATACAATATGAATAGTTGGTAGGTATGCTATATTTTTTAGGTAATGGTTATAAGAAAAAAATTCTTTATGTCTGGTACAGACACAATTAAAATGTCTCTTTTTCTCTCTTTTTCTTATCCTTTTTTCTTTTAAAAAATAGAGGTAAATTTAATATTTTAAAGACAAGATTTTTTTTTTGTTTTGTTTTGTTTTTGTTTTTTGTTTTTTGAGACAAGGTTTCTCTGTGTAGTTCCACCTGTCCTGGAACTCACTCTGTAGACCAGGCTGGCCTCGAACTCAGAAATCCACTTGCCTCTGCCTCCCAAGTGCTGGGATTAAAGGCATGTGCCACCACTGCCCGGCTTCTTTTTCTTTAAAGATTTATTTATTATTATATGTAAGTACACTGTAGCTGTCTTCAGACACACCAGAAGAGAGTGTCAGCTCTCATTACAGGTGGTTGTGAGCCACCATGTGGTTGCTGGGATTTGAACTCAGGACATTCAGAAGAGCAGTCAGTGCTCTTAACCACTGAGCCATCTCTCCAGCCCAAAATGTCTCTTTTTCAATCAGCAATTGCATAACTGTTTGGTGTGTTTCAGGTTGGGAAAGACAGTTATTTAAGGGAATTGAACTTAAGGAAGTTTCCTTTTTTTCTTTCTATTTCCTTCCTGTTTCTTTTTCTTTTTTCTTTTTCTTTTTCTTTTCTTGAATATTTTCTTTATTTACATTTCAAATGTTGTTCCCTTTCCAGGTCTCCCCTCCAGAATTACCTATCCCATCCCCTCTCCCCCCTGCCTCTATAAAGGTGCCCCCAACCTATCCACCCACTCCCGCCTTCCCGCCATGGCATTACTCCACACTGGGGCATCTAAACCCCTCAGGCCCAAGGGCCTCTCCTTCCACTGATGTTCACATATGCGGGTGGAGCCATGAGTCCATCAATGTGTACTCTTTGGTTGGTGGTCCAGTCCCTGGGAGTTCTGGGGGGCGGGGACTCAGGGGGGAGGTCTGGCTAGTTGGAAACTGTTTCTCCTCCCATGGCCTGCAAACCCCCTCAGCTCCTTCAGTCCCTTCTCTAACTCCTCCATCAGGGACCTCATGCTCAGTCCAATGGTTGGGTGCAAGCATCAGCCTCTGTATTTGTCAGGCTCTGGCAGAGCCTCTCAGGAGCCAGCCATATCAGGCTCCAGTCAGCAACCACTTCCCAGGAACCACAATAGCCTCCCGGTTTAGCCACTGTATATGGGATGGATCCCCAGGTGGGGCAGTTTCTGGATGGCCTTTCCTTCAGTCTCTGCTCCACACTCTGTCTCCTTATTTCCTCCTGTAAGTACTTTGTTCCCGCTTCTAAGAAGAACTAGTCTTCCTTCTTCTTGAGCTTCATAGCTCAAGAAGAATTGTCTGTGAATTGTATCTTGGGTATTCTGAACTTTTGAGCTAATATCCACTTATCAATGAGTGCATACCATGTGCGCTCTTTGGTGTCTAGCTTACCTCACTCAGGCTAATATATTCAAGTCCCATCCATTTGCCTGTGAATTTCATGGGGTTATTGTTTTTAATAGCTAAGTAGTATTCCATTGTGTAAATGTACCACATTTTCTGTATTCATTCCTCTGTTGAGGGACATCTGGATTATTTCCAGCTTCTGGCTATTATAAATAAGGCTGCCATGAACATAAGTGTAGCATGTGTCCTTAGTACATGTTGGAGCATCTTCTGAGTATATACCCAGGAGTGGTATAGTTGAGTCCTATGTCTAATTTTCTGAGAAACCACCAGATTGATTTCCAGAGTGGTTGTACCAGCTTGTAATCCCACCAGCAATGGAGGAATGTTCCTCTTTCTCCACATCCTCTACAGCAGCTGCTGTCATCTGAGTTTTTGATCTTAGCCATGCTGACTAGTCTGAGACAGAATCTCAAGGTTGTTTTGATTTGCATTTCACTGATGACTAAGAATGTTGAACATTTCTTTAGGTACTTCTCAGCCATTCGAGTTTCATCAGTTGAGAATTCTCTGTTTAGTTTTGTTCCCCATTTTTAAAATAGGGTTATTTGGTTCTCTGGAGTCTAACTTCTTGAGTATTTTGTATATATTGGATATTAGCCCTCTATCAGATGTAAGATTGGCAAAGATCTTTTCCCAATATCTTGGTCGCCATTTTGTCCTATTGACAGTGTTCTTTGCCTTACAGAAGCTTTACAATTTTTTGAGGTCCCATTTGTCAATTCTTGATCTTACAGCACAAGCCAGTGGTGTTCTGTTCAGTAAATTTTCCACTGTGCCCATGTGGTCAAGGCTTTTCCCTACTTTCTCTTCTATTAGATTCAGTGTATCTGGTTTTTTGTGGAGGTCGTTGATCCACTTGGACTTGAGCTACAAACAGGGAGATAATAGATCAATTTGTATTCTTCTATATGTTGAACACCAGTTGAGCTAGCACCATTTATTGAAAATGCTGACATTTTTCCACTGGGTGGTTTTAGCTCCTTTGTCAAAGATCAAGAGACCATATGTATGTAGGTTCATTCATGGGTCCTCAATTCTATTCCATTGATCTACCTACCTGTCATTACACCAATATCATGAAGTTTTTATCACTACTGCTCTTTAGAACAGCTTGAGATCAGGGATGGTTATTCCCCCAGAAATTCTTTTGTTGTTGAGAATAGTTTTTGCTATCCTGGGATTTTTGTTATTCCAAATAAATTTGAGAATTACACTTTCCAACTCTATGAAGAATTGAATTGGAATTTTGATGGGGATTGCTTTCAGCAGGATGGTCATTTTTACTATATTAATCCTGCCAATCAATGAGCATGGTAGCTCTTTTCATATTCTGAGTTATTCTTTGATTTTTTTCCTTTGGACTCTTGAAGTTCTTGTCATACAAATATTTCACTTGTTTGTTTAGAGTCACATCAAGATATTTTATATTGTTTGTGACTATTGTGAAGGGTGTCATTTCCCTAATTTCTTTCTCAGCAACTTTATCCTTTGAGTATAGGAAGGCTACTGATTTCTTTGAGTTAATTTTATATCCATCTACTTTGCTGAAGTTGTTTATCAGGTTTAGGAGTTCTTTGGTAAATTTTTTTGGGTCACTTAAGTATACTATCAAATCACCTGAAAATAGTGATAATTTGATTTCTTGCTTTCCAATTTGTATCCCTTTGACCTTTTGTTGTCTAATTGCTCTAGCTAGAACTTCAAGTACTATACTGAATAGATATGGAGAGAATAGATAACCTTTTCTAGTCCCTCATTTCAGTGGGATTGCTTCAAGTTTCTTTCCATCTAGTGTGATGCTGGCTACTGGTTTGGTGTATATTGCTTTTACTATATTTATGTATGGGCCTTGAATTCCTGATCTTTCCAAAACTTTTTTTTGTTGTTGGTTTTTTTTTTTTTTTTTTTTTTTTTTTTTTTTTTTTTTTTTTTGAGACAGGGTTTCTCTGTGTAGTCCTGGCTGTCCTGGAACTCACTCTGTAGACCAGGCTGGCCTCGAACTCAGAAATCCGCCTGCCTCTGCCTCCCAAGTGCTGGGATTACAGGTGTGTGCCACCATGCCCGGCTTTTCCAAAACTTTTAACATGAAGGAATCATGAATTTTGTCAAAAGATTTTTCAACATCTAATGAAATGATCATGTGGATTTTTTTCTTTGAGAGTGTTTATATAGTGGATCAGATTGATGCATTTCTGTATATTGAACCATCCCCGCATCCCTGATATGAAGCCTACTTGATCATGATGAAAGATCATTTTGATGTGTTCTTGGATTCAGTTTGTAAGAATTTTATTGGGTATTTTGGCATTGATGTTCATAAAGGAAATTGGTCTGAAGTTCTCTTTCTTTGTGGGGTGTTTGTGTGGTTTTGGCATCAATGTATCTGTAGCTTCATAGAATCAATTGGGTAGTGTTCCTTCTGTTTCTATTTTGTGGAATCGTTTGAAGAGTATTTGTAGGTATTAGGTCTTCTTTGAAGGTCTGATAGAATTCACCACTAAACCCATCGGGTCCTGGGCTTTTTTTTGGTTGGGAGACTTTTAGTGAATGCGTCCAAATTTTTAGGGGTTATGGGACTGTTTACATGGTTTACCAGATCCTGATTTAACTTTGGTGTTTGGTATCTGTCTAGAAAATTGTCCATTTCATCCAGATTTTCCAGTTTTGTTGATGATAGGCTTTTGTAGTAGGATCTAATGATATTTTGAATTTCCTCATTTTCTGTTATGTCTCCCTTTTAATTTCTGATTTTGTTAATTTGGATACTGTCTCTGTGCCCTCTGATTAGTCTGGCTAAGGGTTTATCTATTTTGTTTATTTTTTCAAAGAACCAGCTCCTGATTTGGTTGATTCTTTGTATAGTTCTTTTTGTTTCTACTTGGTTGATTTCAGTCCTGAGTTTGATTATTTCCTGCCATCTTCTCCTCTTGGGTGTATTTGCTTCCTTTTGTTCTGGAGTTTTCAGGCATGCTGTTAAGCTGGTAGTGTATGCTCTCTCCAGTTTCTTTTCGGAGGCACTCAGAGCGTTGAGTTTCCTCTTAGCACTGCTTTCATTGTCTCCCATGAGTTTGGGTTTGTTGTGCCTTCATTTTCATTAAATTCTAAAAAGTCTTTAATTTCTTTATTTCTTCCTGACCAGGTTATCAAATAGAGCATTCTTCAGCTTCAAAGTATATGTGGGCTTTCTGTTGTTGTTTTTATTGCTATTGTAGACCAGCCTTAATCTGTAGTGATCTGTTAGGAGGCATGGGACTATTTTAATCTTCTTATATCTGTTGAGGTCTGAATTGTGACTGGTCAATTTTGGAGACCATACCATGAGATGCTGAAAAGAAGGTATATTCTTTTGTTTTAGGATGAAATGTTCTATAGATATCTGTTAAATCCTGTTTGGTCTGTAGCTTCTGTTAGTCTTCATGTGTCTCTGTTTAGTTTCTGTTTCCACAATCTGTCTATTGATGAGAGTGGAGTGTTGAAGTCTAACATTTTTATTGTGTGAGGTGCAATCTGAGCTTTGAGCTTTAGTAAAATTTCACTTATAAACATGGTTGCCCTTGCACTTGAAGTATAGATATTCAGAATTGAGACTTCTTCTTGGTAGATTTTTCCTTTGATGAATATGAAGTGTCCTTCCTTAACTTTCTTGATAACAATTGTTCGAAAGTCAATTTTATTCAATATTAGAGTGCCTTCTCCAGCTTGTTTCTTGGGACCATTTACTTGGAAAATTGTTTTGCAACCCTTTACTCTGAAGTAGTGTCCATCTTTGACACGGAGGTGCGTTTCCTGTATGCAATGAAATGTTGGGTACTTTTTATATATCCAGTCTGTTAATCTATGTCTTTTTATTAGGGAATTGAGTCCATTGATTTTAAGAGATATTATGAAATAGTGATTGTTGCTTCCTGTTATTTTTGTTGTTAGGTTAGAATTATGCTTAAAGGGCTATCTTCTTTTGGGTTTGTTGAAAGATTACTTTCTTGCCTTTTCTAGGGTATAGTTTCACTTCTTGTGATGGTGTTTTCCATCTATTATACTTTTAGGGCTGGATTTGTGGATAAATATTGTGTAAATTTGGTTTTATCATGGGATATATTGGTTTCTCCATCTATGGTGATTGAAAGTTTTTCTGGCATTTGTGTTCTCTTAGGGTCTGTATAACATCTGCCCAGGATCTTCTGGGTTTCATTGTCTCTGGTGAAAAGTCTGATGTAATTCTGGTAGTTCTACCCTTATATGTTACTTGACCTTTTCCCCTTACTGCTTTTAATAGTCTTTCTTTGTCTTGTGCATTTGGTGTTATTACTGTTATGTGATGGGAGGAATTTCTTTTCTGGTCCAGTCTATTTGGAGTTCTGTACGCTTGTTGCATGTTTATGGGCATTACTTTTTTTAGGCTAGGAAAATTTTCTTCTACAATTTTGTTGAAGATATTTACTGGCCCTTTAGTTTGGAAATCTTTGCTCTCTTCTGTACCTATTTTCCTTAGATTTTTGACTTCTCATTGTGTCCTAGTTTTTATTTTGCATTTTCTTTGACTGTTGTGTCAATATTTTTTATGGTATCTTCTATACCTGAGATTCTCTCTTCTGTCTTTTCTATTCTGTTGGTGATATTTGCATCTATGACTCCTGATCTCTTTCCAAGGTTTTCTATCTCCACTGTTGTCTCCCTTTGTGATTTCTTTATTGTTTCTATTTCCATTTTTAGATCCTATGTGTTTTTGTTCATTTCTTTCAGCTGATTGGTTGTGTCTTAGTTCTTTAAGAGATTTTTGTGTTTCCACTTTAAGGACTTCTAGCTGTTTACCTGTGTTCTCTTTTATTTCTTTAAGGGAGTTATTATGTCCTTATTCAAGTCCTCTATCATCAACAGGAGATGTGATTTTAAATCAGAGTCTTGTTTTTCTGGTGAGTTGGGGTATCCAGAGCTTGCTGTGGTGGAAGAACTGGGTTCTGATGATGCCATGTACCTTGGATTCTGTTGCTTATGTTCTTGTCCTTGCCTCTTGCCATCTGGATATCTCTGGTATTAGCTGGTCTTGTTGTCTCTGACTATGGCTTGTCCTTCCTGAAAGCCTGTGTGTCAGTAATCCTAGGAGACCAGTTCTCGCCAGCGGGAATTTGGATATGGAAAGTTGTGGCACAAGGTCCGCTCAAGGGTGCATACGAAAACCAGATGTATCCTGTCCCCAGTTGGTCCTTGGTTCCTATGTCCTGATGACTCTGGGCTGGTCCCTCTTTGGACAGAATTTTGAGCAGAAGTAGTGGTCTTACATGTGCTTACAGGTATGTCTGCACTTCTGGGAGATTAGCCCTCTCCCAGCAGTCTGGGTATGGAGAGCTGTGGATCAGCTCTGAGTGCAGAAGAAAACCCAGTTTCCTTATTTTATATCTTAACCTTTTATAGCATGAACTCATTCTTTATTGTTCTAATGGATATAGGCAAAAATGAATTGTTTCATGATGTCATTGGTGTGTGTAGCTCACCCCAGCACTTTAACAGTATGAATGGGTTGTTCTTTTTGTGTCTTTGTTTCCAATACATTCCAACTGCAGGTTCTCCTCCTTCCATGCCCCCCAGTCTCTCCCTGACCTCTCCTCTCTCCCCACGTCCCTTCTCTGAGATCCAACCTCTATTTCCTTTCAGAAAAGAGCAGCCCTCCAAGGGATATCCACTGAACAGAGCATAACAAGATACAATAAGACTAGGAACAATCCTTCTTTTCAGGAATGTGTGAGGCAGCAATGTAGGAAGAAAAGGGTCCTGAGAGGAGACAAAGAGGTCAGAGACAACCCCACACCCATTTCAAGGAATCTCATAAAACCACCAAGGAAACAACCATAACATATATGCAGGGTACCTAGGTCAGACCTATGTAGGCTCCCTGATTGTTACTTTAGTCTCTGCAAACCCCTATAAGCCATTGTTGGTTGATGTCTGTGGGCAGTGTTCTCCTGTTGGTGTTCTCCACCCCTCTGGCTCTAACAATTTTTCCTCCCCCTTTTAGCCCTTCTTCTGGCCTTCTTCTGCTAGGGTCCCCAAGCTCTAAGGGGAGGGACCTGATGGAGATCTCCAGTTTGGGATCTCTCTCCACCTGATGTTTGGTAGTGGTTTTTCTGCATCTGCTCACATCATTAGAAGTCTCTACGATGGTTATTGGTCTAGGCACTGATCTATGAATATATAAGAATATCATTAGGAATCATTGATTTTGTTTTGATTTTCAAGACAGGATTGCTGTGTAGTCCTGATTGTCCTGGAATTCTCTCAGTAGACCAGCCTGGCCTCAAACTCTATGCCTGTCAAGCCTCTTTTTCCTACTCATCCAGGCAGTATTGGGCATGGGCTCCCTCTCATGACATGGGCCTCAAATTGGTCCCATCACTGAGTGGCCACTGCCACAAGTTAAGTGCAGAATGAACCATTCTTGAAAGCAATACTCTCAGCTTGCACATCTCTTCCTGACACCAACAAACCCTGGATAATTCTGGCAGTATCGAGAAGCACAATTGACAGTTTCTGGCATCTGGAGAACCTGAGCATTTTACATGAAATGCCTGGGACAACCGTCCACAATTTCAACAGAAAAGACTTATCTGGGTCAAAGGTCAGTAAAGCTGAGGTCAAGTGTCCTGATAGTCAGAGAGGTGTTTAGATGGCAGTCAAGGTAGCTGTTTACTATGGTTTTCAGTTAACAGGAAATGCTTCTCAATCTAGAAACGGACTACTGGGTCTGTTCTTCCCCCTAATATAGAAGTCTTTTACAATTTTTTTTAAACCAACGAATTGAACACTTCAGTTCCCTGGAGTGTAGTCATGATGATAATGTCTTACCCTTGCTTCACCCCAGGGCTTACTAACAAAGACCATATTATTCTTCCCATTAATGATTAAGTTTGTTTATAACTCTAATGTGGTTTTTGAAAATCAATGCATGCATAATGGTCACCATAGGAACTATAACCCAAAACCATTGATTTGATATCAACTAAAAGTTATGGGTAGAAACTCAAGGAGTCCTAGAGTTGTACATCTTTTGTAACATACAAAAGCTTCTCAAAAATTGTATCTGTTTGTGTGTATGTATGTGTGTTGTCACACATGTAAGTAATACAACCCATTCACTTTTCTGCAACTTTTGCTTACCCTATTCTGCCACCAAGTCTTCATCCCACTTTCTGGCCTAGTGTTGTTTTGGCTTCTATTTTGTGATCCACTTGACTTAGTAAGGGATATTCATATGGACATGAAGCTGTCCCTTGGAGTATGGTTACCAGCAGTTATGTCACCCAAAACAATTGGTCTCTGCTCCCCTAGCTGGGGCTCAATGAATACCGCCCTCATCTATGGTTGGCTATTCCCAGGCTCAGTTTTTACTGGCAATTCTAGCTCTTAGGGATTCATGTGTGCTAAGGTCATGCCATGCCCATGAGTCAGGATTCTGTGTAAGTCTTTCTCATCATTTGGCTCTTGCGGTCTTTCTCTTCCCTCAATTATAATGTTTCCTGAACCTTGAAGTGTCGTGTTTAAACCCAAGTACTGAACAGCCTTTTGTTCCCAACAGTTTGAACAACCATGAGTCTCTATGGATTGACTACTCTTAACTGACAAGAGAAGCTTCTTTGAAGAAGGTTAACTGTTATACTACTCTATTGTGTAAACTTTTAGGAGGCAGTTTGACATTATGTTCATTTAGAGAAGAAAAAGTATTAGGTTCACCTCTAGTCTATACCATGTAGTTTTTGCTACACTACTCTGTGTTTCCTCATTTTGACTGCCTAGGAGCCTTCCCAGGTCCACAGACAACACACACACACACACACACACACACACACTCACACACACGCATGCACGCGCACGTGCACACACACACAATTTTTAATAGGCATTTTAGCTCAATGGTCAAGAATATCTAGGCCTCCCATGGCTAATGTGCCATTATCTTCACTTCCTCAACTTAGTACTCAGTTACCTTTACTTCCAAGGCAACATCACTAAGTTTTCCCTCAGCTTAGTTGTGTTTCTAATGTCCTGCCTGCTATCTCAGGCCCAGTTGGAGAATTTGCCAATGGCTACTCCATCTGAGATCTCACATGGCTGGTGACTCTTTTTCTCCAAAGAATTGCGAATCCTCTTTCCTCCTCCTGTGTTTGCTAGCTTGTCTATGGAAACTTGGAAGTCCCACCTCTTCCACCCTGCTATTGGCCACTAGCATCTTTGTTGCTCATTAAAGAACCAGTTAGGGAACAGGACCTTCAGCATTCATTCCTGATCTATCAGAATCACTACCTACACCAGTGCCTATGATCTCCCCAGTCTTGGGCCTTTAAGCACATCGATAGTACTAGATACAAACTCCCTTCTCAAGAGTGGGCCTCAGATTCAATGAGAAATCAATTGGTTACCTTCCCAAACATTAGTTCTACTATTATACCAGTAATTATTTCCCACAATGCAAGTTGGTATTATAGTTTGCAAGGTCTTAAGCTGGGAAAGACCATTGCTGGTTTTGTGCCTCTAGTTGACTAATGGCAACTTCCAGCACTATGTCAGGCTATCTGGCAGGAGACACTTTCTTTCAGTTCACTTCCAATAAGGTTTCTCTTTACTCTCCATTCAAGTACACTGAGGCATGTGGAGTCTTCAGAGAAACCATTTTCCTATTCAGTTCTGGTGGGCAACCAAGAACCATGGGCATAACTATATAGCTTTAAGTACCTAGTCTAGGGATTTTCTGGGTGACAATTCATAGAAATGTGTTCCACTCTGTGCACCAGGGTTTCCATTTCATTACCCATGACTTCTGGGAACAGCACCATCCACACACCCACTGTATATCTGATCAAAATATTTTTAAAATTATGTTATTTTGTCTTCTTAATCTAATGAGTATCTACATGTAAACCAATTGTGTATTGTTGGACAGTTGATCATATATACCCACTCTTTAATGCCTTTAGATTTCAGTGTTAACAACAGATATAGTTTTAAATAGATGTGGAAGGGTAGATGAGCCTTTTCTGTGAAATCATGTGCTGTAGATTAAAGAGAAGAAATGATCTCTCCCTTCTAGAAGGACTGGGTAGAGAGGGTTCTGCTTTGGGTAGAACTATGAGCTTGGGGTAGATGTCTCTGTGCCTGTGTTTGTATAATTTGTCTTTTGCCAGTATACGCACGGTGTGATATAATACCATATTGCACATTAGTACATTTTAACAGCTTTGAAATGAGTTTTCTTGACACTCATAGAAGGATCGGGAATGTGTGTAGGAAAATCCCTTGGCAAGTGCACATCTGTCGTGATTTCCAAGTGCTGGGGCATGTGCATCAGCGACTACATCAGCAGTTTTGCTCAAAATGTGAACAATATGTTTGCTAAAAGCAGACAAGTTGTGTCTAAATTGCACAAACTTCTCTCAAACACGAGAAATGTCACTGTTGAAACTCTAATTCTTCAAATTATTCCAGTTACAAGTTCTTTAAAAGGAAAGAAAGAAAGCCACCAAACTTAGATGCAGCCTCAAAAAAAGCCACTTGCTGCTATAGATTTTTTTTCTATACTTTGTAAGCAAAGGAGAACTCTATGGTGCTTCTGGGTACTGATAGTGTGCAAGGCTGTTTATCTTCATTACTTGCTAGCAGTGTGGTATATCATCATATAAACTTGATTTTACCTCTAATTAAACGTTTAAAATGCAGTTGCTCTACTTTGCTCTTGTGACAGGGTAGGAGATTAAGTGACTTTTGTTGCCCAGTGGAGTTATCTATACTCAAATACTTTACTCAAATTATTTTCTGTTGGTGACATACACTTTAAATAGTATAACCGTACTTGTTTGGGGGAAATTAATATTTCCCATAAATGAATATTTTAACCAAATATGGCAAGTTTATTAATAGCTCTGGGAAAAGGGAATAGTGTGAAAATAGTCATCAGTTTTCTTGATGGTTACATATCCTCCTGACAATTATTCAAGGCTTCTTAAAATACACATTCACTCAACTGTATCCCTTAATCTGGAAAGGGAAATTGTTAAATTATTCAGAAAACATCTGATTGTTTCTCAGTTAAGTTTCCCATGCTTTGTAATCTAGGGCTGGAATTTAAATCCTGGCCTGTACAACAGAAGTTAGGTGCTTACAGTGATACCCATCTTAAGACCCTTTTAGATTTTCAGAGTGTAAGAATATAATTTCAACACCCTTAGCTTGCCATATAGTTCTCTACACTTCCATGTATAAACAGCTGTAAAAGATGTCTTTGTTTTTTGTTTTGTTTTGTTTTTTTAATCTCTACAACATAGCTCATTTCTTCATATGTAGCAACGTAGTTTTTCTACCTAGCACTCCATTCTAAAAAATTGATGGTTCCTTTAGTATCTCTGTATATAGACTCCATAGTTCAGTTGTTTGACACTTCAAACTGGGGTCCAGATAACAACAGTAATGAAGTTCAGTGAGGCTCAGGTGAGCTGCAGAGAGCTTCTCAGCTTCTGCTATACTGCAATAGAAGCACCCTGAATTACCTGAGAGTGTCAGCATCTTAGTGATGGTGTCTGTGCTTCCCTGGGTGTCGGATGGAATGGCATTGTGCAAAAAACGTTTAGCTGTGAGGGTCTGTCAAGTGTCTAACACAACAGGTTTTGTTTGTCTGTGTCAGATAGAGATATCAATTTCCTTATGGGACTGTTTTCCAGAAGCCAAATATAGGATGGAAAGTGGATCAGAACTCTTGAGTGTTCAATGTCTAACTTTCAGCTCTGGTTCTGTTCTTTTCTAAGCCTAAACTTACAGTGAGCTGTTTAAGAGCTTGCACAAGCACCCGGTGAGCATCCATAACATAGAACTTCCCCAGCTGTTGAATAACCACCAGCACATCATGATAGATACCAGATGTTATTAGCTTCTTCAAAAAAAGCTTCCAAACAACAGTAAACACTATTGTCATTAAATATCTGTGATATGAGATCATGGTTCTAGGAATGAAGAGTCTAGACAAAAAGAAACCAACAAAAACCACCCCAAACTTTCATTTGCATGTCTTTCTTCATGTAGGTGTTCCCTGACGTTTGCTTTCCCACTTGTTTTGGGCGCGTTCCTTCCCTTGTTTCCTGCCATTGCTCTTGTGTTTCCCTCCCTTTCCTTTTAGACAGCACAGATATACTGTGCCTCTTCTGTCCTCTGCTGCCCATGAGCATAGGAAATGAGGTGGGAATGATGCTGTATAAAATAATCCTGGAGAGGCATAAGCGTGGGGAAGCTTCACTGCAGAGAAGCTGGGCAGCCTGTGGTTCATCTGAGAGACTGTTGGCACTGGGCAAGTTACTAAGGTGGAGGCAGAGAATTGGCTGTGGTTGGCTTGGTCCTAAGCTAGCACTAAGGCAGAAGCTGTTAAGCAGGCATGGCTATTAGGGCAAGTTGGTGCAGACCTTGAGCTCTGGTCTTGCCCCTGGACTGGTGACTGTAGCATGTGGGTCTGGCTATTATCTATTCCATATTTAGTCTCTAGTGGACTACACCAGTCTCTAATGAACTCATTGGCCATTCTCTGTCTCTGTCTGCATCCCTCCCTTCACCCACTTCTCTGTATATATCGAATTATGTAACATGTGCTAGAACTCATGGGCTTAGCCAGATCTGATCTCAGACTGCTATTCCAGCTACAGCAGGACCAGTTTCCCAGGATTCCATACGTTCCCATCAGTCACTAAGGGAAAAGACTTCACTACAGAAAACTGGAAATGAACTTTTTTTTTCTAGATATAAACTTTTGTGAAAACATTAAAGTACTACTCAGAATACTTTTCTTTTGTGTTTACTCAAATAGAGTTCTCAAAGCCACTCTGGGTTTCAGAAAAGCCTAATTACTTTCCGTATACCACAAACAGTCGATAGAGCATGGGGAAAAGTCCTACCTATAAATTTATATTACTTGAGGGAGAATATTTTGTCTTGGAAATATTAATGCAGCCTCCTACCTCATAGGTATTAGCTTTATTCGTGAAGTGGAATTTGATTTAGTTTCTGACCCACCTAAGAATGGGACACTGGAGAGAGAAGGGGGGTGGCCCCTTGGCTGGCTCTGAGTTCTTAATTCCAGAGATGTCAGCAGAGTGAATATGCCCCTGCTTTGCTCATGTAGAGGTTAATAGGAGGGCAGAGAAGGTGACAAGCATAGTGTCAGATACTCCTTACACAGTGGAGGCCATTTCTTGCCAATACAGTATAGCAGGCCACTGGGGAATGTTTCTCTTAACATTAAAGTGTTCATTATTTGTCATGAGTGACAGAAGTTGAAAGTTGCCAATGAGGACAGCTGAACTAGAGAACCTAGCTTGTGGAAAGAGACACAGTGGCTGAAACGTTTTTTTGCACTGAGTTCTTATCTTGTTGTATGTGAGTTCTGTGTGTGGGTACTCACGTGTGTGTGTGTGTGTGTGTGTGTGTGTGTGTGTGTGTATGTGTGTGTGTGTGTGTGTGAAAGAGAAAGAGAACATGCGTTCTGTATGTATATGTGTGTGAGTTCTGTGCACTCATGCACATGTAAGTACTATGTATGTGTATATGCTTGTGCTATGTTCATGTGCATGTGTTCTGTGCATGTGCACATGTATGTATGTGTGTGTGAGTTCTGTGTACCTCTGTGTGTGTGTATGTGTGTTTTCTTAGTAGTTTCAGGTCACTTAAACTGATATTTGTTATAGTAGCACAAAGAAACACAGACTATTAAGTAATTGTGCTATGATAGTATTAAATAAATGTCCTGTCTTCAACTTACTTAAAATGTCCCTTTTCTCAAAGGAAAATAATTTGTAGGGGCTTTGAAATTGCCCACTGTGAGGTAGAGGGAGACAATTGTTTTGCAAACAGCTTGTCTGACTGAAGTCCAAACTGAATCATTCCTGGATGGGAGACACTCTTTCCCATAGTGCACTGGAATGAGCAATCTCAAGAATGACTCTCAGAAGGCACATTTTACATTCCTGTTTGCCATTTCCATCTTGTTTCATGGCATTGTCGCACAATGACTTCAGACCTCCACGGCAAGAGGCAATTCTGACAATGTACCTGAATTCTCAATTGTTTTCCTGTAAGGATTTCCCTTCACATAACATACCATGCTGGTTATTATGTGTGTGGAAGACTGTGTAGTGGGTGGATTTATACAGCTCAGTGGCTGTCCTTTCTTGTTGATATTTTTGGAGGACTTTGCTTAGCACCGTTTCCTGCTTTGGGGGTCTCCTTGCTGTCAAAATA
Source organism: Apodemus agrarius (assembly GCA_964023405.1). Lineage (NCBI taxonomy): Eukaryota > Metazoa > Chordata > Mammalia > Rodentia > Muridae > Apodemus > Apodemus agrarius. Next base: position 108,180,492 of record OZ030013.1, on the reverse strand, counting down.
ATGTAAACTCCAGGGAAGGAAAGCATGCCTCCATCTGCTAAGGCCATCATATTCCTCCATGACTGTCTCTAACTAGGTTTTCTGAGTATAAGGAGGAGGTAGGACTTTGAGGCAGAGATTATGCTGGATGGAATCAAAGGAAGATGGAGGTAAGGTCGAAGTCTCAACCTGTTGGAGTTGGTAGAGAACATGCACCATTTTAAGTGCCAAATCGGTTGTGGTTTGAGTGTAGGGACATCATGGTCTCCTTTCATTTCTAATCATGGATTCAGCTTTTTTTTTTTTTAGAAAGTTGGGGGTAGAGGGCTTTATGTTCTCAGGGCTGTCCATATTCTAATGCTGACTCCCTCTCTTGGACTTAGCTGTAGTTTAGGTCAACTTTTATAAGCAACAAAACTAGTTCTCCAATTCTGTCCATTAGTCCTGGCTGAACCCTAGCATGGGAGTCATTTTCCACTGCTCCTCGGGAAGCCTTCTCCAGTTCCTTGAAAGTTTGCAAGAAGGCCCTTCTCCTGGCATTCTGTGTACATGCCCATCTGCATTCATGTTAGCTGTCGACTCGGCCATGCCTCTTTCAGGATGCTCTTGCCTTAACAGCGGATCCTTTGCTCTATTGGATTTTGGTGGCGTAGGGCCACATAGTAAGTACTCAGTAAATATCTGTTGAATTAATGCATTTTCCTGGAGAGACTTGTTTTATTTATGGAATAAGAGTTTTAAGCATGCACATAGAAATTTGCAAAATAAATATTTGCTGATTGGATTTTCAGTGCTTAAGTAATGTTCTGTTGCAAGGCAGGCACCTCTGGAAAGGTTCATTAATGGTATGGGATTATTATTTATAACATTGAAGCAGTTTTCTGAAAGTACATATACATTATTCCCTGTTTCCTCCTAAGTGCATGGACTCAGGGAAAATAAACAATAAATCAATAACAGGCTCAGAATTACTGGAAGAAGCAGCATGCTGTCTGCTTTTCCTGAAGATGAGGTATAGACTCCACAAGTATGGAGGGGCACTGGTTTCTGTTGTGACAGCCAGTGGTCAGAATTGGAAACTGTAATTTGTATTAACATTTGAATGTACAAAGCAGAGCTCTGAGTCATGAATACTGGGATTCTAAGCCACCACCATACCTGCCTGGCTTCTTCCATGAATCCTGGAATGGGAACTCCAGTCTACTTACACATGCAGCAGTGCTTTATCCATGGAGTTGTCTCCCAATGTTGTTGTTTTGCAGCTTAATTTTTCTTTTGAGGAGCCAAGGATTGTTGTCTAGACTACTGCAGACACGTAGCTTCCTGGTGGCTTCACTATTCACCTCAGTATAAGAACTTAGGAACTCAACTTTATAAATTTACCCAGTGTGTGTGTGTGTGTGTGTGTGTGTGTGTGTGTGTGCCATTAGCTTACACTTAGCTAGATCAGAACAAGAAAGAAGATGCCACAGACTCCCAAAGGAAACAGAAGATGGAGCATCTAACTGGAGCATCTAAGAATCGTAGGAACAACAGAGGAAAACCAATCAAGTCTAGAGGTAATTAGGAAGACTTCCAGGATGAGACAATTGAATAAGCTTCCTAAGCAGGATTAATCCAGGAGAAAAGCTGGAATCAGGAAGACATGACCGCTTACTCTTGATGTTCACCTATATCCCACACCATTGTGCCTGCTCTCCAGAGAAATAGAGCTGCCAAGTTACATTGATGCTGCCAGGTTGGCACTCACTCCAGGGGCAAGTCATCATGGCCAATTAAAATACAATAAGAACCATGGTGTTTTAGTGTGGGTGTGGGTTTGGGAGTTAATAGACGCTAACATTGCAACCCCGTTGGAGAGAGAATGTCACAGTACATGAAATAAAAATGCATATATTCTTTGCCCTTTCCATTCTAGAAATTTATCCCAAATATAAATTCTCATGAGTGAGCAAAGACATAAATAAATGTTCCTCTTAATGTCTTTCGTATCCACTAAAGTTTAGAGGAATTCTACATGTCTATCAAAAGCCAGTGATCAAATGATGCACACCTCATCTGTGTGATGTAGGACTGTGATGCTCACAGGTAGAATAATGTAGATGTAGCTGTAATGTGGAAGGATGGCAGGATGATGCATAGGATGTGCATGCTTCTACTGCGTGAACAGAAAGAAGCACACAGGAGCATGTGTGGTTCTGAGTTGAAGGAAACACATCCTCGAACCCAGTTGGCCTGGAGAGGAAGCAAACTAGTTGTTGCATGTGTTTCAGTGTGTCACCAGAGCTCGAATGTCCTATTGAATTCATAGGTTGTTCCAAAATATAGTCAGTCATGTGTTGTTAAAGAGCAAGATGCACACTGAGACCTGTGTGGAGCCCATCATGTGAACTCATAGAGTATACTTTCATATAATGATGTGGCTACAGGGTCACTGTGATACTGAATTTTACTGATCCACTGTCACATCTGTAGCCCATCCTTGACCAAACCTCACTAGGCAGCACAGTACTGTGGTTTCTGAATGATTTCAAAATTCAAAGACCATGAAGGGGTTGGTAGCATTTTGCTGTTGCTGCTGCTGATCTCCTTTAACCAGACACTGCAGACCTAACGAGCAATCTCCCTTAGGAGAAGGTCTTCCTCGTCCTTTGATGCATGTCCTTGCAGGCTTTGGCATGCATATGAGTCAACATTCTAACTGTCTATTTCTACTCAGAGCTGAATCTTGTATGCTTCAAGTAATTTTTTGGGAGCATCTAAGTTCTGTAAGCAGCACATTTTCAAATCACTTCTCAGATAGTGTACCTTCGCTATAAATTAAATTTACCAGAAGTCCTTGCCCAGTTGCAGAGCCCTGAGCCCCACCTTGTTGTGACTCAGACCTAGTTGACTAGGGTGAGTCAGGGAGCCCCAAGCTCAGTGCATTCTAATGCAGAGGATTTGAATTTTCCTTCTCACTGCCAGCTCTCCTTTGTCCTCTACTCATCCTTCCTCCTTGCCTTCTTCCCCTCTTTGAGAGTGTGAGGGCATGGTGTCTTCAGAACATGCCTCCAGACTTTGAAGTCATTTACTATGTGCCTCACTTCATACCTTTCAAAGAAAGAAGTAGTAAATTGGGAGCGATTTGATGCATTCTGTGTCATTTGTCCTGACTAACCTTAGAAGAAATAGAAATGGGACTAAGCTTTGCTTCTTGCAGGCCTAAGAGGATTGGCCTCTTTCGAGTAGCTGATTTGTGATGAGACCCAGCTTGCTTTGTCTCTGCCCAGGCTTTCTTTCTCTGTGATGACAGAAGACCCCAATTTGTCTGTAGGAACAAAGAAGAGAGAAGATTCGAGTTATGGACAGCTGACCTTTGATTTTTTTTTCTCAATCTGAGTGCTTTTAAATGGAAATAGGAAGGAAAGGGAGTGACTAGCTGGAAGGTGGAAAGGAGATTGTCACAGAAGAGCATAGGTTTTGGGTATTTGCCTCCTGGTACAGATTTTATTCCTGGAACCTGACTAAGGTTGGCCCTGAAATAGACTTTGCCTGTCATTATGTGAAATACGACACGGTCAGAGGAGAAGATGAAAGAATGCATGTATACATTCTGGCACAGTGCCTGGCATTTAGCAGAAGCCAGGTAAGTGGTGAGTAACTATGTTAGCACACGAGCAGAGCATAGACACCGAGGTAGTCATCGGAGCTCACTGGTCTGTGGCAATTGGATAGTGTTAGCATTTTTCTTGTCCTCCCTCAACCCATAAAGTCCAAGAGACCCAGTTTTCTCATGTGCAAGATGAGAACATTCAGCTTACTGCTTGGCTTTCTAACATGCTCACTATACAGAGGCAAAAGGAAGGGTTTCTTGTCTTTTAAATTTTATTCCAGTCACACCAAGGGAACCCTTGCCTTCCATAGAGCTTGGCTACAAAGAAGTCTTTAGGATGAATTTGGGTCCTAGACAGGATGCATGAGCTCCTGTGTCTCCTGTTGATGCTTTTCAGCCAAAGATGTTCAGCTTTCTTGGTTTGTTTTTCATTTCTGACTTGGAAGTTGAGGCTTGCATGGACCACACCTATTTATATTGATGAGGAAGGAAGTCATATGAATAAAGTCATAGGGTCTGTCAAATAGAATGTTCAAGAAAGTATTTCACAAGACTGCTGCCCCCACCCCACTCCCCATCCTGGCTGTCTTTATTTATCATTTCCTAGGGTCTGGCTGAGGAGGAACTGAGCAGTCTCTTTAACATCACTAGACTCTGTCCCGAGTGTGTGCTCCAGTCAGAGGTGTCTCCTATTTTCTTCCTTTCTGAATGCTCTGGCTTCGTTCTAGGGTTTCAGTCTTCGTTGCATAGTGTGAACCCAGTGAACCAGGACTCTTCCGAGTGGAATTTTGTGACACAACATTCCTTTTAGTCTTACTCTCTCAACAGGAAGAAAACTCTTTTTATTTACAATGCACTAAAGGTGTGGGTCATTGACAGTGATGTATCTGGCTTTTGTTGTGCCCTGGATTTGATCCCTGCTGTTGAAAAACAAGACAACAGTGATAATGCTATGTGGTTTTCTTACAGAATCCAAATAAACAAGGACAGGTGTTGGAACATTAGCATATTAAAGACTCCCTGAAGTCCTCACAGAAACAACAGGAATAGAAAGAGGTCCCAGTGAGACAACTGTAGCAGCTTCCATGATGGTGCTCCAAAGAACCTACTGACTAAAAATTCTCAGAAGGTGAAAGGTTCTGGTCAATTATTTCTGTTTGGTTACATACAAATGGAGCAAAGAAACAGTTGCTACAAAGTCTGTCTTACAAAGAAGCTGGAGTTGGACTTTTGACCTGAGACATTGGCTTAATCCCAGTACCAAGCTTGCTTTAATTTTAGGATGGCTGTCTCTGACCTTAGAGCTGGACTTTCCGAGTCTCAGGCTTTCATTTAAATATTTTGTTATAAAATGTACAATAAGTTTTAGGCCTGATTGAAAACAATACCCTATGAGTCTATAAATAAATAATTAAAGTTGTTTATGAATAACATCGGAGAGACCACTACTGGGGCTGTGTAATGGAAAGAGGTTCAATAGAAATTCAACAAAATACTGGCTCAGAAAATTGCTTTCTGAAGATCAGAAGTAGATTTATTTGAGTCTACACATTTCTGATTATGCAGGAATATGTTACTGTGAAGTTTCAGGAGTTTTCAATCTTGAGATAGTCTTTCTTAATGCCTAGAAAGAAATTTGCTTCAGAATTAGCTGTAGAGCTCTCGGCTTTGTTTGCTCTCTCTCTTATGAGCTGTTGTCAGGTCATTTACGGACAAATAAGGATATAATCCCTCCTTTGATTATGCAGCTCACCTAGTAATACATGTTCTTTCTTATTTTCTAATCTTGTAAAGTTAAAGGGAAAGGGTTCCACGAAATGGGTTTGATGCCTGAAGTGACAGAAAACGAAGACGACAGCAGCAAATGCAGAAAGAATAAATCCGAGATGATTTGTTTGAATTAGCTTTATGGTCTCATGCAGTTCTGTGGACTGAGACCAGAAGCCAGGGATAATCTAAAAGCCTCTTGCCTAAAAACAAACGTATTTTCCAAGAACATTTTGGCTCAGCTAGATATTACACTGTAAGAATCTTCATTCAGTGGTATGAATACAAAAGGCAACGAACTGGACAGGGATTGTACATCATATGCCAGAAATGGAATAGTACAGTTTTTTACAGGACCTATTATATTTTTAAGTGTGTGTGTGTGTGTGTGTGTGTGTGTGTGTTTGTGAGTGGTGTGTGTTTATGTATGTGTGTATTTATTTGTATGTACATAGTCTGTGTATATATTTGTGGATGTGGTATGTGTGTATGGGTGTGTGTGTGTGTGTGTGTGTGTGTGTGTGTATGAATGTAGAGCCATGGGAGTGGGAGACATGCTATGGCGATGCTTTCAATTGAACTCCAGTCTTCTGTCAGAGCAGCATGAGTCACTGACCCATCATCATCGCTCTAGCTCTGGATTGGCAGTTCTCAGATCACAGTTGTACAAAACAATGATGGGCTGTGGAATAGCTTTAGTGTTTTTCATGTTAGACAAACATGTAAAATTAAAAGAGATAATAGGTTCTGAAAAGCATTTTTGATTCTAGGCAAAATGCTTTAATTGCTTAGTTCTCCAGTTAGCAGAAGAAGAAAATACATTTGGTACACCAGGGGCAACAGTGATAGAAGGTGTCTAAATAGCAACTGATGTCTGTTTATGATGAGCAGAAGGTTCTTTCTGCTACAATACTCAGAGTTACCCAATTTCTAGGTCATTTGTGAGTATGTATGTGTGTGTGGGGTGTGTGTGGGTGTGGGTGTGGGTGTGAGTGTGTGTCCATGTGTTTTATCTAGACCTAGTGAGTTTTCCCCATTGCAATGATATGGTAAATTGTAATCTATTGATAAAGATCTAAAGATGTTGACATAATTAATAGATTCAAACCCATCTCAATGGTTTACATTCCCTAATGGAAGATACAAACACAGCCTTTATATTTTGATATGCCTTAAACAGGACAATAGCTGAGCTATTGTCTAACTTCACAGCCTTTATATTTTGATATGCCTTAAACAGGACAATAGCTGAGCCACTGTCTAACTTACCTGTGATTAATTTAGGTCTCGCAGATAATTCCGAGTTATTACTCACTAAAATCTATATTCTATCTTGGCTTCCCCTGACCCAGTTGGGCAGTCCTTTGGGCCTCGCTATCCCAACTCCTTCACATGTCAGCTATGCCTCTCTGTCCTACACTTCTTAGGCATGGTGTCTCTCCTCTCCTCCACACTGGATCCTCTCTCCCTCCTTCTCCTCCAGATCCCAATCCTTGGAAATTCCAAAAACTTGCCTCTGTTTGTCCTTTCCAGCTATTGGCTATTGGCATTTTTATTTACCAATCTGAACCAATTTGAGGCAGGTGATTGAAAGCTATGTGTAGACAATTGTGTAAGAAGTTTTGGGGAAATGTCATACATTATATTATAAAAGCAGCTACATAAAGAGTTTTTAAAAATTATTTTTATGTGAGTATGTGTGTGCCTGAAGTACATGTGTGAAGGGTCATGTGGAGGCCAGAAGAGGGCATGAGACCCCATGGAACTGGATTATTGATGTTTGTGGTCATCATGTGGATGCTGAGAACTGAACCTGGGTCTTCTGCAAAAGCCAAAAGTGCTATTAACCATTGAGCCATCTCTGCAATCCACATATAAAATATTTAATTTGCAACCATAGAAAAATGTCTAGTTTGTAGCACTTGTGTATGTCAGTCCTTGTGGCACAGATGTCCCACTAGGACTGTATGTCAGTCCTTGTGGTACAGAGGCCCCACCATGACCAATCTCAGGTCACTGAGGCATGTCAAGAAGCTTATAGATTCTGAACATTTTAGTAAGTTCTTCTCACGAGCAGCTGGGAGCTGGCTCCTGCCTTCTCCTGTAGGAGTTTCCTTGGCTTCTGCGAGCCTGTCTTCAGAAAGGAGCTGTAGCCGTACTTATAGCTAGAATGTTCTGGAAGGCACAGAAGAAAGTGTTCAGTAAGTAGCAGTTTCCGTGATCTTTAAGTTCCTTTCCAATTCCAGACTTTGCCCTTCTTGCTCAAGAAGACATGCTTATAAGACAGAATGTATTTTACTGTTGGCGATGAACTATTTTAGGGTTACTGTTAATATTACTTATTGGTTATTGTTAACATTTCCTAGAATTATTGCGAGATTTAACTGGAATGTCTGGAGGAAATTAGTGTACAGTATTAAAATCTGGTGTTTTAGAAGACAGTTACTCCTAACATACTGGAAGATGGCACCTGGGAATACTCTTCCTCTTTGAACATGGGGCATGGGTCTGATGAGATTTTTGTATTAACAGAAACCATACAAGGAGGCAACCTGTGCTAACACAGGAAACCTTTTTCATCCAAGACAAGGGTTGGCAAATTCAGCCTATCAACTGAACACAACCTATTTCTGTGTGGTTCACCAGCTAGGGATTTTTCCATACTTTCTAACTATTTTTTTTAAATGGAAAAATAATTTGTGACACAAGAAGATGATACTGAGCTCAAGTTTTAGGTTCTACTGTACTGGGCTTCTCATTCATACTTGCCATCTTCATCTTGTCACCTGGGGTGCTCTCCTGCTGCACCAGGAGACTTGAGGGCTAACCACAGAGACTGGTGATTCTGTTCTGTCCAGAGAATGTTTGCCAGCCCTGGTCTCCATGGCTGTCTCCAAAATAAGTATGACCAACTAGTTCAGGTATGACTAAGTTCTAGGTATGACTAAAGCTGAGCAATAACCATGCCAGATTCATCCTTAATGGAATTGAAAGGAGTTATATAAGACATGGAGGGGAGCCACAGGTCAGGGGAGATGGCTCATTGGTGAAGTACTTGCTAGATAGACCTGAAGTTTGATCTCCAGCATCCACCGTTGTACAGCTGTAATCCCATGTGGGGGATATAGCCACAGGAGGATCCCAGAAGCTTATTACCCACAGAGTCTAGCCAATCAGTGAGCTAGTTCAGTGAGAGACCCTGTCTCAAAAGTAAGGTGGGGAGAGAGGGAAGAAGATGCTCAGCCTAGACCTCTAGCTGCCACGAACACGGACATGTACGCATACCTCATACACAAGTGCACACATACAAACTCAGGAAATACACAAGTGCACACATACAAACTCAGGAAAAATGTGCAAGGAGTATAAAAGGCTTGTAAGAATTCTCCAAATATAAAAAGCATTAAAGTGAACAAGAAATTACTCACTTGTGCCAAATCACATCCTTTCATTTTCTTTTGAACTTGTTACAAAGGAAGCTTCTAAAGTTTCTTGGTGGATGATCAGACCTTGTCTCTGGATGCCAGGCAGGGACCATGGTCCTCCTTAATCATGCTGTAAACCATTATTGCTGGTCATACAGGGGCTGCATAGGGACACAGGCTTATTCAATGTTGGTTATGGATGCTTTTGTCTTAACTACTCATATTCTTTCCACATTCAAATCAAAGACTGTTCTGATGATCATGTTTGGTGTTTAATGTGTTGGCACAGGAGCTCACAGAGCAGTACATAATAAATGCTACTTTTTGTTTGTTGATGGTGAATTGGTTCACATCTGGGCCTTTCAATCTTTGTGTCTAGGGGTTTAGCTCAATGGTTGACATGTATGAAGCTCTGGGTTCGATCTGCAACCAAAGAAAAACAAAGAGAGATCCCTTGAAAATGCTTTTATTTTTGTAGACAGAAACAAACATTTAATTTGACAGTGTCTTGACAGAACTTTTCACATCCCCCACACTCCACCTTAGGGGTGTCATCTGGAAATACAACTCATGCTGTTTTAAGCTTGTGTCTGGAAAGAAGGTTGAATGCTCTCATTCACGTCTCCTCCAGAGGAGGCTGCGTTCTAGTGGGAAGCATTCTGGTGAGAGGAGGAAACCAGCTCATCCAATACATGTATACATTGTGCAGAGTTCTGTTCTGTTAAAATATGTCTGCTAATAAAGTCCTTACCTCCAGGGCAGAAAGTGTCTCCTGGTACTGTGGTCCCCTAATAGTCTGCCTTGACAGGCTTCAATGGTGAGATAGTTCCAACAACCCTGGGGATTATACTGTTTTAATCAAGTGAATCTCCACCTTGGCTGCACATTAGAAAGCTAGAAGTGTTATTAAAATACCCTAGTGTCCAGCCTAAAATACCCCACTGTCCAACTTATCCCTGTCTGAGGTGGGAGCTTAGCATTCCTGTTTGAAGTCCTCACTACAGTCTCACTTTCAAGGTGCAGCCTACAACCAAGGTTGAGAATGCCCACTGGAAACCCTTAGGTTTTCAAACTGACTTTTGTTTTTAAACATAGTAAGTAGAGATCCTGCTGTCCTGTTACTATGGTGTTTGCTTTTCTTAAGCATACTTAAGAGCAGCATCCATTGTCAGCTGCTTACATTGCAGTCTCCTCTCCAGGGAAATTTACTGATGGAATCTTGTTTCATTAGCTTAATAAAGAGAGATCTTTCAGAAGGTAAACGATGATAAGAAACACATCTTTGATTCTTCTGAGAGAAGAATCACATTGTAAATCCTACTGAGAGATTCTGCTTAGAATCACCTCATGGCTCAGCTCTCAGGTACAGTTGGTTTTACCTGTCCATGATGCCTTGAAATGAGGCAGTGTTCATTGTAAGGCAATGTTTTCTGTGTACTTCCTAATAACATTTTCTATGTTCGTGCCGATAAATCGTTTTCTCATTAACACACTGCTCCTTGTGTGTGGCTCATTATAGATATTTTCTTAATCTAATCTTTTGCTGAAGTAGGAATTGTTATAGTTTCATGAGTTGGAGACAGTTGAAGGAAGGTTAATTAATTTTGTTATCTATAAAACGAAAATGATAATATTGCCCACCTGTTAGGGTTGTTAAAGTCAGCGGGAGAGACTAGTGTAAAATAACCAAGTGCTTGGTACTAGGTAAGCATTAGGACATTTTTAAGTAAGCAATGTGATGCTGTCATGGGATTGGAATGACATCAGGGACAAGGAGGCTGCGGCCAAGCCTTCTGGGTTAAGGTCTCTTCTTAACTACCTGCCAGCTCTGTAATGTCTGGCAGACTACACAACCTCTTTAAACACCCATTTCCTCACCTGGAAATGTATCTGTAGCTGCCTTTGCCCAGGATAAGGAGGACCACAACTTATCACTACTTCTGGCGTTTGGTGAGCCCCTGGAAGACTTCCTTAGAAATGTGGCCTTGGAGCCCTCAGTCCAGCCTCATAGACGCAGAAGCTGCACTTTAGGAAGACTCCAGGCCTAAGCATGGACCTTTGAGCAAAGCTCTTCTAATTAGGCAATGACAAACGTGTAAAAAAGCTTGACCTGTGTTCGTGTCTTACATCCTGGGCAGGCCTCCCTTGTCAGATAAGCCTTCCATTTCACCGCTGTCCTAATTACAGCCCCTTACCTGACTGATTCGAATTGTCCATGAAGATGAACTTACTGCAGGAAAGTAGTGGTTGGCCTTTGCAACAGAAAGACAGACAGTATGACAGTATGTTGCCAAAATAAACCTCACACTCAGGGCTCTTTAATCTTCAATTCAGAATTATTTTATACTATACTGCCCTGCCATGGTAATGTTATTCAGTGGCACACATGAATGTATAGCTAGCTTTGGGCTTCAAGAGGAAGGTGAAAAATACTAACCAGAGAGACAAACTATTTTTTAATACTAAAATGGAGGTTAACTCAAGTAGGCAGATAAAACTCACTATCATTAAAACCCAAAGTCCTGAAGAAATTCTTATTAGATTAATTAGGCACTATGATTTTTAATTAATCAGTGAGGATCAACACATTTCTTTATTTAAGAAATATCTTTTAGGAACTTTACTAAACTCTGAAGTCCAATTTTTTAAGTTTTTATTCAAGCAGTTTTTAAAAATAATTTTCTCTCTTTCTCTGAGAATATGTGTGTGTGTGTGTGTGTGTGTGTGTGTGTGCATGTGTGTTTGTGTATGTGTGTGTATGATATATGTACATGTATGTGCAGGTTCATATGTGTAAGTAAATGTATGTGCCTCTACTTGAAGGACAGAGGATAGCAACTGGTTTGGCTTTATTACCTTAACATGGGGTCTCTCCCTCCACCAGAGGCTCACCAGTTCAGTTAGACTGGCCAGCTATTACTTTCCCTGACTTTGTCTGTCTCTACTCCAGCACTGGGTTTACAGACTCGTACAACCATTCCTGACTATTTTCTTGGGTGCTATGGGATCAAACTCAGGTTCTTATGCATGCTTAGCAAGGACTCTTACCCTCCGAGATATCTTCTCTGGCCTGAGCAATTTTTCTTAAACAAGGGTTTATGGTGCTTGGAGGCAAAACTGTCATTTAGATGACCACCAAGTCCATTACAGAGCAATTTGCAAAACTGACTGAAAAAAAAATCACAACATTTGTATACTTTCACATTTTTATACTCTTACAATGGTTCTCCTGTGAAACTTTAAATTTTAAAGCTGAAATAAGCTTCAAGATAGCATGTGGCCTAGCTTCTGTTTTCTGGAGAGAGGGAGACAGAAAAAGATGTGGTCTACCTAGAGCAGAAATCAAAACCCCATCCTAATACCTCTAAATTTCATCCGAGGCATTGTATCTCCTGTTAATAAAGGCTGCAAGACATTTTCTGAGTCATCACTCAAACGACTCGTGCTCTATTTAGTGTGGTGGAGAAACATGGAGCAGAGACCAGATCCAGCCTACAGAGTAAGTGACTACCCAGGGTATCTTGTGTTTTCTTACCTAGGCTGTTAATTTTGCTAGACATCCTAAGATGTCAATATTCCTCTGAGGTGTCCAGTTAATATTACGATGCTTCTTCCTCTTCTCAGAAGGATACACCAAGACCTTCTTTTTCAATGAGAAATAAAATGTCTTCCCATACCTTAAATTTATTATATTAAATCACAGTACTAGCTTAGCTAATGTAACATGCACTGTCAATTTTGGACATGTGTATATGTATGAATATGTATGAATACACTTATATTTACCTATGTGTGAGTCTGTATATGTATGCTTATATATATGGGACTATGTATGTACATGTATATGATGTATATGTATGCGTATGTGTATATGTACGAAGGAATTTTGCTTAATCTAACTATTGGCTTCAACAGTGTCCAAGAAAGATCAGTTCTTCCCTTAGGCATTAACCTAGTCAGGAAGTTTCATATGCATATATGCTCCCCTCTTTGCTATAAGAGACAAGTTGACAGAAAAGTACAGATTCATAGAAGGCAAACTAAGAAGCTATGTGTCTTAACTACTGTTCTATTGCTGGGAATGCAACAACCAACAAAGGCAACAGAGAGCTTTTAATTTGGAGGCTTGCAGTTCCATAGTGTAAGAAGGACCATTGTGGCTGCCAGCTTTGGCCGGTAGGCATGACATTGAAGTAGTAGCTGAGAACTTATAACTGATCCACAGGCCAGGAGGGGAAAGTGGGGAGAGAGGGAGGGAAGGAGGGAGGGAGGGTGAAAGAGAGAGAGGGTGAAAGAGAGAGACACACAGAGAGAGAGAGAGAGAGAGAGAGAGAGAGCAAGACAGAGAGAGAGAGAGAGAGACAGAGACAGAGAGACAGAGACAGAGATAGAGACAGAGACAGAGACAGAGAGAGACAGAACAGAAGTTCTCTGGCTTTTGAAACCTCAAAGCCCATGCCAGTGACATGCCTCCCCCACACCCAATCCTTCCCGAACAGTTCACGAAATGTAAACCAGACATTCAATGTTATGAGCCTATGGGGGCACATTCTTACTCAAACTACCATATTATGTTAGTCTGTCTTGAAATGATATTGAATTTTATATCATATGATTGTTTTCTTTTATTTGAGAACTTAATACATTTACTTGTAGTTAGAGTCATGTCAGAGGGAGTATTGTCAGGATTAAAAAAAAAAAAAAAAGCCTAGGATATTGTCCCTAGAAATTAGGTCTTCCAAGTACTGAAAATGAAAGTTAGAAACATGTCTTTTTAAGTGCAAACACACACATAAATTTATTATGACTCCGTTCAGTTGATGCGGCGTATAACAAATATTTCATTATTTTAGAATATTGGCATGCAAATCAATAAGACCCACTTTCCTTTGGTGTCAGCTGCTGTATTTTATATTAATTTTTGAGCTTGTCTTTTCTTGTTCTCAATGCCCATCTCATGAAAAAAAAATGTATTCCAGCTAGACATGGTGGAAACCACCAAGAATCCAGCACTTTGAAACTGAGGTATAAGATTTTGGAGTTTGAGTATAGCCTCTGATGTAGAGCGAGACTGTGCCTCAAACAAACATGATTTCCTCATACAATAAATACAAAAAGATAAATTGTTTGTTTCCCAGCAAACAAAAATACACAGACAGGGGCTGTCAAGATGCCTCAGTGGGAAAGAGCTTTTGCTGTACAAGACTGAATCCACAGTATCCACATAAAATGCCATGGTGCACACCTACTTATACCCCAGACAAGCAGATTGCTGGGGATGCCTGTGATGTTTTACACATATGCACACATGCACACATCCACATACATCTTTCAAGATGAAGGTTTTTTGTTTGTTTGTTTTTGTTTTCAAGTGTTTACTATTGGTGGAGAGCTGTGATGATGGGAAACATACCCCACTTTCTCAGGGAGAGCCTGAGGTCAGTAGAGAGAGGCAGGGGAAGGCAGACAAAAAGGGAGAGTAGAAAAGCAGAGGCCAGCCATGACCACGTGGAGGCGGGGAGAAGGAGAAGAGCCCAAGAGGGCAAGAGAGAAGCAAGCAGGAAACAGGAGTAAAAGAGAGGCAAGAGAGTAAGACGGGAAGAGCGTAAGAGGATGAAGTGTTTCTTGTTGTTCCATGTTTAAACTATGGGCTAAATCACAAAGAGCAGACAATGCCGATACCTGACAGCAGGATGCTTTAAGAGGACGGTAGTCCTCTGTGCCTTTCGGTGTGATTCAGTGTCTGCTCCCTGTGCTGGCATCTCATAATGGAGTTGGTGGGTTGGTTGGTCCCTTTCCATCTTTTCCTCTGCAGTGCCCACAGCTGAACTGGCGCATGCTGTGAGTTAAACACCTTTAGTCTTAGGTCTCTGGGAGTTGAAAGTGACCCTTTACCATCTACAGAGCTCGCTGTGAAGTCCGACTCACCTGAAAGCACTGAAGTAACTGAATTCTTGTTGGCCAATATTGGGAAGCAAGAAGGGAAGATTGAAGCGTGTTTTCATAGCAGCTAATGAGGCAGCTAATGAGTCAAATGTCGCTCTGAAGCTCACCTCATTAGGACAGCATCTTGTTTTCATAAATGTCCTGGAGTGGCTGGACAATTACATATATAGTCGTTTAATTGAAAGAACTGATATGATTGCCAAGCAAAATCAGATATTCAAGGAAATCTCTTAGCACTGGTGCCTTCTAAGTGTGCAAACAATTGCCTTCAGAACAGCCTGAGTGAGGTGGACCATGATTCTCTTTTTTCCATACAAATCCAATTTTTGAATAATTCGAAAGCAGATTCTGCCATCAAATTAAATGCCCCATTGACCACGATTTCATCAAGAGATTTATTACCAGCTCTCATATTTGGTATGCTTTCAAGAAACATACTCCTGCTGCTCCCAGCTGAGTATCTCTGTGTTAGCGATTTAGTGAGCAGGCATAAGTTCTAAACTGTTTCTCTGACTCTTGAGCCACAACAGAGCATGGGGCAAAAATTTGTATGGATGCCAGTTAAGGAGACCGGGCGAGCTGTAAACACCTGCGTAGCCTGTCTCCTTGAATTTTAAACTCCTGCAGAAATATCTCTCTTGCATTTGAACTATGAGAGTGTGTTTCCTAACTGAGCTCAGTAGTCAGAACTTGTGCCAAACTCTGTGTTTATAATAACGTAACAACCAATATGTAGTTGTGGAGTGAGAGAATAAATCAGTAAAATAGTCAATTTCTGGGCCAACATTTTTCCACTTCCTATTTCCATTCTTTCTTCTTTATTTTTGAAAGACAGCACCAACCTCTATTTTAAGACAAGGAACTACAACTTGGGTATGCAGCTATCTCTGTCACTATATAAAAACTGTGTGTGTGTGTGTGTGTGTGTGTGTGTGTATGTATGTCTATTC
Organism: Apodemus agrarius; assembly: GCA_964023405.1. Classification (NCBI taxonomy): domain Eukaryota; kingdom Metazoa; phylum Chordata; class Mammalia; order Rodentia; family Muridae; genus Apodemus; species Apodemus agrarius. The sequence goes on along the minus strand of OZ030013.1, from coordinate 108,164,830 downwards.
ATCCATATATGAATACAAATATGTAATTAGACCCAGAAGCTATGGGAAATAAGAACTATATAGGCTCTTTCAAACTCTCCAAGCTGCCTGGTAAATGTGTATTAATAGAATAGGCTCCAGAGAGATGGGTTTTCAAAATCAGCCATTGTCTCTGTTCATAGAAAGCCTTTTCCCATTACTTTTCTATTTTAAGTCTATCCCTTTGCCCTAGCTGATTGAACCTTTCCGAAATGTGCCAGGCAGAGGATCTCACCTCTCCTCTCAGCTTGCAAATAATAACGTCTTCACATTTTCATGGCCTTTTCTGAAATAGAGACTTTTCATTTATACTTCTGCCCACAATGGAAATAAATTGATTACCGTCACAAGCTGTTTGGCCACAGACTTTGAAACAAAGAGTCTCTTTTTTTCCGATGTGGCAAAAGAACAGCTTGTCCCAGATTTCCTTATGCTCCAAGGACGTGGGGCACAGGAATTGTTTCATCATTACGTGTTATTGAATCCTAAAGAATTACCAGCTTTCATTTCTTCCCCGTTTGCTTGCGTTTTTCCCTGGAGCCCTCCCAGGCCCTGGACACTTGGTGTTTAGTAATCACTGTGCCCTCCTGGGGACATTTCTTCAATGCTTCTTCGTGGTTCTCTCATATTTCCCATCTCCCTTCCTAGCTTTCTTTGCCTTTGGAAAATTTCTGTACCTTACCTTCTACTTCTTATATAGGTTTAAATATTATCTATTATCTTATATAGGTTTACCTATTATATTCTTTTGTAACTTTTATTGAATTTGTTCCTTAATAGTTTCATCCATGTATAAAGTGTGTTCTGATTACTGTAACCTCCCACCTTCTCTAATTTCCCTTTCTCTCCTATGACTCTGACCTCTATACAGCCCCAGGTCCCACCCTAAGGTCCTTTTCTTTCTTTGCTTTTGAAATCTTCTGGGTTTAACAATGATCTGCCATGTAACAATGGGTTTGCAACTATCAAAAGGCTGGTAGGCTCCTCAGTGGAAACATAGCTAAGGACAGTAACTGTTGGTCTTGCAGAATCCACCAGTAGCCCAGAGCTGAGCATAGAGGAATAATACAGATCCTGTTCTGTGATGGATAAACAGCCAGTTTCCAAATTATCGGTTCAGTATCTCTTTGCATATAAGAATTACCCTATACACGTTCCCTTCTGATGTATGTTATTTCTCTGAAGCTAGCTGCTCTCTAATGATATTATTTTTGCTTTGTGTTTCCACCTTCCTAATTTTTTTTCTTTCAAATGGAAATGTTACTTGATTAAAATAAGTACTGAGGGTTTCCTCTTTCGTGGGTAAGCCTAATTCTACACTCACCCATCAAGGCTCCTTGCTACTGGTTCCAGCCCTTGCAGCCTTCCTAGACATCATAACAAGTGGTCATTCCTTGGGCACCTCTTTCTGATGTTTATAGGTTAAAAAAAAATGTGAGTCTGCTGTTTCTCATTAAAAGATCTTGACAGTCAGACCTCAGCCCATACCTCAGAATCCCAATCTCAGCATGTGCTGCACCTTGACAAGACTCTTTATGCCTAGAACACTCTCCTCTCGCTGGTCTACGTCAGTGCACACAGGATCCAGCGTCACTGCCTACCTAGCCTGCTGTCTACTGGCTTCAGCAATTCCTATAGCGCTTTCTTTCCTCTTACTCTATTGCGCACTGCCATTTCTGACATACTAAGATGTCAACTGAGCCGGGCGGTGGTGGCACACGCCTGTAATCCCAGCACTTGGGAGGCAGAAGCAGGCGGATTTCTGAGTTCGAGGCCAGCCTGGTCTACAGAGTGAGTTCCAGGACAGCCAGGACTACACAGAGAAACCCTGTCTCAAAAAAAAAACAAAAAAAAAAAACAAAAACAAACAAACAAACAAAAAAAACAAAAACAAAAACAAAACCACAACAACAAAAAAAGATGTCAATTGCTTGACAGACTGAGTTTCCCCCATCTCACTTCTTTGCTCTTAATTCAAATGATCCTCTTAGAGCTATCAGGATGGCATGGAGACAGGTGGGTATCCCTATCCTCAGGATGTTTATAGTCCACTGCTGACAAAAATACCTGAATAAGGGGAACACAGGCTGAGGAGGAGCGAAGAGCACAGGCAGAGGCACAAGGTGTTTCCTGAGAGGTGGGGGGTTGAGGTGGAGGGGAATGACAAGAATTGAGCAAGGTCACTTAGTGTGGGCCAACAGTAAAGCTTGGTTCTAAGCGCAGGATGGGATGTCGTGGGCTCAGTCTGCAGCCACACATACTCAGAGAAGCCCCTGGACTCCTAGAGGATCATGGTGTGGTCCACTAAACTGCTGCAAGCCCGGGCTCTTCTCAGTTCTTACGATGCCATCTTCCCCAGTCCGCGTTGCTGGGGATACTAGGAGGAGATCACAGGGCTTAGCCACTCTCCAGCTCATCCTTTCCAACCATGGCTGACAGCCTGCGGTGGCAGAAGCCCAGCAGCAGCGTGTGACGGTGAGATGACGATGACGACAGCCTGAGCTTGTTACTAGGGAGGCTGAAGCTCTCTTCCGCCAAAGCCCCATTAATAAAGCAAGTTAGAGATGAACTCAAAGGGAAGCTTGAGAACAATTTTATTAGAATTTAGAGAACAAGGCCAGGCCAGGTGAGGTTTGCAAGACCCCCTTCCCCCCTCCCCCCCCCCCCACCAGCAGCCATGAGGACAAGGGAGAGGGAAGCCACAGCATTGTCAGGGAGATGGGCAGGCAGCCAAATGGCAAAAAGGAAAGGGGGCTTCAGAGAAAGAGTGGAAACCCAGGGTGCAAAGCAAACCATTCTTAACCTTTGTCCAGCATCAGTAAAAAGAATTAAAAGATAAAAATAAAAATAAAAGACAGTAATTTACACTTTTCTGAGTCCTAGAAACAGCCTGGTGGTGGTGCCATGCGCTCTCTCTGTGCAGGGGCAGAAGAGTCTCAGTGAGAACAATTCCTAGGAAGGACAGGCACACTCTCTCACTGAGGGGGTAATTATCCCGCTAGTCTCCTTTAGGGCACTCTGGAAGGTCAGGTCTCTCTACCAGAAGCCAGAGACAGAACTTAGAACAAAGATACCTTCACCTTTTCATGTGATAATGTGAAGTCCAAAGCTGATTTTTACCCGTCTTGTGTTACCTGGGAACTGGAGATTGGAAGTGGCCTCTGAAGCTTTAGCTATCCCAAGTCTACAGTACTAAGCGTCTGTAGCCACAGGACTTTTTCTGGGCCCTGCTGAAAAGCGAGGGCAAGCGAGAGTGGCGAAGAGCCAGCCTGTTCCCATCATCTTTGTCTCAAAAGGCATCTTATGCTAAAGGCAAACTAGGTTTATGCCTGTTTATGATTTAAACCTGTTTCTCAAGGATTGGGCTATGCCCGGCCTGTAGCCTTAACTACAAATGGTTGTTCTGTGAGTTTCAGGAACCGCAACCATACCTTTTGTTTCAAAAGTTGTTTATATTAACCTACCTTTGTTCAAAAGGGTTGTTACAGCTCCCTTGTTATGACCACATTGTGATACCCACGTTGCCACCATGACTTTGTTTTAGGAGGCACTAGCTTGTTATTCTTATGTTCCGATCGTTTAACCCCGCCTATTTTGCCTGCCAAATGCCCCAGTTTGGATCCCCCCACCCCTGATCTCTAGAAGCCTTGTGTCTTCCTCACTTCCAATTCGGACCCGTTGAACCCCGCCTTAAGGGGAGGCAGCCTGTACACAGGAATCAAAAGGTTTGCTTTAATTCACTGCTTGCTTTAGGCAATTTGGCCAAGGTGATTTGGGTCTGTGGTGAAGTAGGTGGAGGGAAAGGCGGAGCTAAAGATTTCTGAGCGAAGTCCAAAGCTTAAATTGCGTTGCTGAAGTCCTTTCTCTTGTTGGTTTGCACACCAGAGGTAAAGTGCCTGGGCAGAGAGCTGGAGAGCGGGAAGACGCTGTGTGGGAGGGTTACCCCCAATCTCCTCCTCCTGACTAGCATCACTGTTTAGTTAGGACATAGAACAACATAAAAAAAAGCTCACGAATATAAAAGTGCAGGCAGCGGATTACCAGGAAACGTGAGAGTCCCTGCCTTAAAGGTCTGACTCCTCCCTGGGAGCGGTTCGGGCGCCGCCGCCTCCCCTCCCCCAGCCCTCAACTGCAGCAGCAGCTGACCTTTGATCCCACTTCCTGCGAGCCTCAGCAGAGGACTGCCTACCAGTGGAGCCTGCTTCCTCCGCCTCCGGTGATCAGTCAGTCCTCTGCTTGGGAAACACAGGTACCCCTACATTCCTAAAGTACGAAAGTCCACTCGGGAGGCTGCTGGGCTGGACGCCAGTGTTGGAGACAGACCTTTTCTGCAATTATAATTCTCCTTTCTCTGCTCACGCCGGGGCTTTGTTTTGGGTTCTAGAGACAGAGAGAAAAGCACATGTGCTCCTCAGCAGAAATTCAAACCGCAAAGGGGCACAGTACTGCAGAGGAAGCCAAACCCAGGGCGGGATGGTCTCAGACTTTCTTGGGACTTCCCCTGGTGGTTTCCCAGACAAATGTCGCAGCATCCTGACTTAGGTTTCTGTGATCAGTGTCGAGCCGGCAGAGGCACAGCTCTGGACTGTCACCCTCAACAGCCTTAAGGATTTACTCTGTCTCTCAGGGACCTCACCTCAGACCGAATCAGAAATTGTCGCTTCCACATGGAAAAAAGAGTTTCAGGACTAGCCAGGCTGAGAAGAAGTTGAAGCCTGCATTAAAGATATTTTATTATACCACTTTGGTGGCTCAAAATTATGTCTTAGGAGATCACTTAGAAACCTTTTCTTGAAGGCTGGAGAGATGACTTAGTACTGCTTTTGCAGTGGGCCTGAGTTCACCGGCCTTTGATCGCCGGTAGCTCTGGCACCAGACAATCCAATGTCCTCTTCTGGCCCCCAGGGTCGCAGTCATACACTCACGTGCACACGCTCACACACTTTGATATTTTTTTAATAATTAAGGAACACTTTTCTCTTTTATCTCGACCTTGATAAGTGAGATTGCAGGGCGGCTCTAGAAGCGTTTTAGCTGTGCTTATGCTAGAGAAGGCAAAAGTGCAGTATCCCACAGGGGCTTTATAGCACAGCCCTTTCCTGTACATGGGGATCTGGTGAGACTGCAAGGGAACCGCTGGTGTGCAGCTGGGAAGGCGAAGAGCCCTTGGGCAGCAATTATGCTGGAATTCTTGCTTCTCTGCCAGGAAAGGCTTCTGTCTCCTCCTGGGTGAGGTTCTTTTCGAATGTCCCCATCACTTTAACTGTCTTTATCCTCCCTCCTCCATCATTCAAGAGCTCTGTGCAAATGAGTTGCCGCCCCTAGCCCGACCTCCCATGCTCTAAAGTGGGGCACGGCTGCTAAAGAATTTGAGCCTTGGCCTTGAGTAGATTCTGGTGTGAGTCCCAGAGCCTGGCACTGAGGAACTTTGGAACTTGACACATTTATTTCACTTTGGGGACATCATGTGGTCACAAATCTGAGGATAGGAGCTACCTTGTCTCGCTGTCACAAGAATGAACTGAAATGTTGGTTTGAGCATCCACCAACCACGCTGCCCCCTTAGAAGCGATTTCATGGTGGTGTTTAAAGAACCTTGCTGACTACCTGGGTGTGGTCGCCTATTCAGGAACCCATTTTCCTAACAGACCTAAGAAACAGCCAGCATTAGGCTCTTTCCGCATCAGGTTATGACAGGGACCTTTGACCTGGATCAAGACAAATGCTAAACAGGACCCTTTCCCTCACTTTAAAGATACTGTCTTTTCCATCCCTGGGGTGTTAGGTTCGGCTGTATGTTCTGGAACATGAGTGGCAAGAGTGGTGTGTCACGGAGGGAAGAAGCCACAAGGTACCAGAGAGACAGCTGATGAAATTCATGGTCAGGTGCAGGACAGCATGCAGGTTGTGTATTTGTGATCTTTTTGACAGTACTGACTGTGGATATTATTTATCAAGTTTCTCTTCTGTATTTTATTTATCATATATGTTATAATTTATAAAGTCCCTATCTTATTTATAGCCATGCCTAAAGGCTAGTGTGCAATGGGTATATCCAATAAAGAGAAAAAGTATTACTTATGAAATACAAAGTGAATCTAGCCTAAAATTTTTTAGATTAATTAAATAAAAAAGGTGTGTGTGTGTGTGTGTGTGTGCACGCGCAGAGACTACAGAGTGCTTTGAAATTGGAGATTTTTTTGCATATATTTTTTGGAAATTGTTAGCCTCTTTAGTAGTGGTGATTGTGTTGGTTTTTGATGTTGATTCTAAATGATTAAAAAAATCAACAACAGAAAAAACTATGGGTCACAAACTACAAAAGAGACTTGCAAGCCATCCTGAGTAGTCAGCAGAAGGTAGTCACTTGATTTATTCTGTCCCAAACAATTCTTTGGTTAAGGACCTAAGTACGCACCACCCAAATACACATTAGAAATCCATAACCATAGTCTCATTTGGTAGAAATCTTTATAATTGTTACTAAATTAAAGTTATAAGTTCTTATTTGGTACAGATTTTATTTTGATACAAAATCAAAGTTTTCATTGATATAAATTTCATCTATTGATACTAAAAATTTTAAAGTACAGAGCTTAGCTTTGTTGTCATTATAACAGAACTGAGATGTTTAAGCCTGTGAGTTTAGGCCCAAATAGAAAATTCATGGCTCTGTGTTGATTGTTAGGGTGTTTTCAAGATTTTGATCAGAAATAGCTTAGAGTCGTTAACGGACAATAGTCCAGATTACTTTACATAGATAGTTGGTTTTCAAAAACATCAGAAATCCACAGAATGTGACACTTACTGTTACTTATTCACTTGCTGCTGAGACAGATCTGCTCCTCACAGCTCCCCAGTCGTGGACGTGGAGAAGCAGCGGAGCATCCCTACCTCCAGGTGAGGTGATACATTATGGCGAGGTGGCCACTGGGCAGGAAGTGCCTAGCTCTCCTGCTGACCTGTACTGTCCTTGAGAGGACACAAGTGACAGGTTAGGACAGCTTAGTTCTGCCGAGACAGAATAGGCTAGTCCTTATTAATTCTTGTTTTTCAAGTCTGTTAGAATATCCTGGGCCTGAAGGCTAAAGACTGACGCTCCAACTTCCCGACTTACTGGGGCTATATAGGTAGGCAGCTGTCTCTACAAATTGGCTAAGTTCTTGAAGCTTTGTTAGGCTTCCTATATTTTCAATCAATATCAGTCATTCTTGGATTTCTGATGGGGTTAAAAAACTACATAGTCTCCTAGCCAACCCAGGCTTTTTACTTTGAGAGGAACAGATTTGAGAGGATAGTTTTCAGATGACATTCAATCTAAAGCCAGGATGTTTTTCAGGTACAGAACTATAGTCTTTTAGGATGGAGGACAGTGTTCAATTTTATTGGCAAAAATGTTGGCCTGGGTGTTAGGTCTATCTTTTACCATATAATTTACAAAATGCTAATAGTTGTGCTGAGTGTTAGGTCTGTCTTTTACCATTATAATTTACAAAATGCTAATAGTTTATATTTTGAGAGAAAGCCTTTTTTTTTTTTTTTTTAACAGAAATGGTGAAATGTTATAGGATTTCCCATGTCCAATCACATTAGAGCAGTGGAGGGCCCATGACTGGACAGGAAAAGGGAGGCAGAGCTAGAAGTTAGTGGTGACAGAGGTCGCAGGAGAAGAAAAAGGAACTGAGATGGCTTTGGCCATGGACTTGTGTGACACCTACTATCGAAAATAGCTAAGTTTTTATAGCTATAAGTAGCTAATAGTTTTGATAATGTTAGAAATATTGGAATAAAGCTTTTACTATATGACCAATTGGCTCTTAAATTACTGTATTGGCATCATGAAAATTGTGGTATTACTGATACATAAACCTGATTGTCTCATTAAGCTTTAAGAGTTTGGCTTTACTTGGTTACTGGAATGTGGGTCCCTGGTGGAGAGAAGGCACAGATGAGATGCTGTGGGAGCTAGCTGGGAGAGGATAGCTTGGTGCAGAGCAGGACCCCACAGGGGCATGGTGCTGAGGCCTGGCGGGGCAGGAGGGATGCGGTTCGCTTTCTTAATAGTTCCCACAACAGTGTAGAGTCATACATTTTAAAATTTCAGTGCTTTGGAGGTAGACACAGATGGATCCCCAGGTTCCTGACCATCTCACCAAGCCAACTACTCATGAAACCCCATGCTGATCAGAGACCTTGCCTCAAAAAAGGTGTTTGGCACCCGAGAAACGACACAGGTTCACCTCTGGCTCCACATACAAGAACGTGTATTTATACTCCCACACAAACACACACACGTGCCTGAGAGAGTGAGAGACAGACAGACAGACAGACACATACAGTGACACAGAGACACAGAGAGAGACACAGGGAGGGAGTGAAGGAGAATGAGAGAGAGAGAGAGAGAGAGAGAGAGAGAGAGAGAGAGAGAGAGAGAGAGAGAGAGATCTGGTTAGAGAAATACTACAGATCATATTCAGCAGCTGTAAACTGTAGGACAACACACCTTCCATAAGTCCTATAAAAAGAAGCCCACGTGGTACGCTGATCTCATGTCTTCCCAGTACTCTTTGATCATGGGATGCTTTCTAGAAGTAATGTCTGTTAAATCTTCCATAGCAAACTCGGGGAGCATTATCCTGGTCTAAGCATTCAATTTAGAAATGAAAAGCAGGGAGGATGTGCCCCAGTTTGCTAGATGGTGAGTCTCTTACACTCCGCCTGTGCCACAAATCAAACGTGATTGCCTTGTACTCGAAGGGGATGCTAAGAAAAGAGAGTACTTTCTCTAATGGACTTTACCTGGGGCTGTACGGAACTTGCTTTCTGATCTTCTCTGCATTTTGTATTTAAAAAAAAAAAAACCACCAAAAAAACCCTCTCCTTTCAGCCCAGCGTACTTAATAGTATTGTGTATTGTGTAACTATATGACTCCATTGTAATTATAATTGTCTTTTTTTTTTCAACCCATGCGCTTTCTCTATTCCATCTAAAGCCTGCTTTTCCTTCCTTTCCGCCCCCAGGACTCCACACTAGCAGAAATGCCACTGTCCTTTGTTCTTCCTCGTGAACATACCCCAGGGGAGAACTTTGGCGATCTGCTTTTTACTCTCAGAGTATATGCAAATTCCAGCACACTGTAAAAATTTCTCACATTCTCCTCAGAAGCCTAAGGACTTCTGCATAATCTGTTCCTTAAAAGAAAATTAATTGATATTAATTAATCTTTTTCCCCCTGGATGACATTTCTTTCTTGATCTCTATGTTGGTAATGCATCATTCAGTGTTCTTAATAACAGCTTGTGGTCCTGCCACTTACTCAGTGGAGTTATTAAGTGCCCAAAGTGTTTCTGCTCAGGATGTACCTTACGGAGAAAAATTGCAGGTCTTTCTTGCCAATCTTCTAAAAGCTACCGCAGCCACTAGGCGCCCTAAGTTCTTTGGGACAGGCACCCCTTTTTCTTTCTTTTTGGTTGACAGTAATTGTGAGTTCACTGTGGTTGGGTCCAAAAAATATTTGCCAAAACAAGCACAAGGCTGTTGAGGGTTTCTGTTGCTTTGCTTTGTTTTTATGTAGGTGTTAATCTGGTCTCAAAGAGTTGTCACTGTGCTGAGTGAACCCGGGCTATGAAGGCTATGCTAGCTCGTGAGTGCTTTTTGGTGGAGAGTGTTGCAGATCATTAACTAATGCTGACGAGCATAAGACTCTCAGTGGGAAGAGACATCTCAAAGGAACCGTATATCACTAGCCTCCTGAAGACCAGCCAGGAGCTTTGACACCAGCAAGTTTGGGAACTCCTGGAATTGATATTTCCCACGTCTTCTAGTCTCTCCTCACCAGCACTCTTGTGAGCATCATAGATGCTCAGAGTATCCATCATTGAAGATGTGGTCACGATGAGAACTTGACCATTTTTACCCAGATTGGACACGTTGCAGCACCGTTCTCTAATGCCCTTCTCTTTCTCTTTCTCTTCAATAGAGTTTTCCCTGAAACCTCCTTGGGGTTAATATAACTTCGACCCATCTTCATGTTGGACAATTTCCATATCTTTATTTCTGTTTGTTTCCCATTTAGTGCTTGTAGCATTGCTCGCAAAGCTCACTTGACCCTTGAGAGCACCTAGGGAGCTCCGCAAATTCCAGGTACCTGTGTCTCATCAGCAGATTATGATGCAATTGGTGAGAGGCATAGAGTTCACTCTGAAGTTCTCAAAAAGACCACAGGCAACAGTGAAAATTTCTAAAATCAGCTGACGTGATGGCTACACAACTGTCTAAATATATATATGTCAATAAGGTGTTGCATTTTAAGACATATAGGCTGGTCCTGATGCTGTATGCTTATAACACATAGGAGGCTGAGACAGAAGAACAAAATTCTTAGCCCAGCTTGGGCTGTATAGAGATACCAGATGAACAAACAAAACTTCCCATAGAACTAAAGTGGAAAGCATCTCAACCAGCAAATAGGGGCACCGGGAGCTAGAAACCCACTTTAATCTTCAAACAGTAAGACAATCCTACAGGCTCATTATGTCACAGACATGCTCTTGGAAAAGTAGTGATGCTTCTTGCCTCTTCCCCCTCCCCCACTTACCTTCATCTTTTGATTTCTCACTTCCCCTCTCTTCCTCTTCCCATCTTCCTCTTTCTCATTCCCTCCATCCTTCCCTTCCTTCCTTCATTTGGAGGCAGAGTTGGAGTTTATTAAATAGCTGTTTTAGTACAGGTTTAAACGTGGCGTTAAAATAGATAGACGGATAGTGTACTTGCTGGTTTTGTGTCAACTTGACACAAGTTGGAGTTATCACAGAGAAAGGAGCTTCAGGTGAGGAAATGCCTCCATGAGATCCAGCTGTGGGCCATTTTCTCACTTGATGACCAAAGTGGGAGGGCCCCTTGTGCATGGTGCCATCCCTGGGCTGGTAGTCTTGGATTCTGTAAGAGAGCAAGCTGAGCAAGCAAGGGGAAGCAAGCCAATAAGAAGCATTCCTTTATGGCCTCTGTTAGCTCCTGCTTCCTGACCTGCTTGAATTCCAGTCCTGACTTCCTTTAGTGATGAATAGCAATGTGGAAATGTAAGCTGAATAAACCTTTTCCTCCCCAACTTGCTTCTTGGTCATGATGTTTGTGCAGGAATAGAAACCCTGACTAAGACAAATAGATAGATAATAGATAGATAGATAGATAGATAGATAGATAGATAGATAGATAGATAGATAGATACAGATAGATAGCATTTAAAAGGAAGGAAAGGAAGAAAGGGAGAAAAAGAAAGAAAGAAAGACCCGAGAGAATACCCTAAGTGGGCATAGCTCCTCAAGATCAACAATTGCAGGATTTTCCTTCTGTTTTCCCAGAATCTCATCATGTCATAATAGGTAGACAGTGCATCCAATATGTAAAATGATTGGCCTTGGAATAAAATTCTCCTTAGGGAATAAAATTCTAGTCTTTTTTTAGAATGCTAGAAGGAACTGGATTAGTTTTCTTAGGTGACATTGACACTCCCAGAAGCCCACAGAAAGAGAGAAATGCTGTATACATTCTGAGACAACTAACTGTTCTATATCTTGGAACCTAAAAATAAAATTTTATTTAAAAAAATATTGCCTGGAATTCTATCTTGCCCTTTGTCAACTTTCTGCTGAATTTGGTAGGAAATGTACACAAAAATAGTTCAGCTATAATAGGAGACACATTTGGGTTTCAGCCTTAGAACTAATAGGGAGGAAGTGGTTCTGGGGAAGGCCTGGCTTTACCTGCCATGGGAGAAACAGAAAGGAACAGATGCTTGGAAGGAAAGAATGGATCTCTGTCATGAGTTTTCTGAACATGTCCTCAAGGTGACTGGAGTATCATGGTGACTCTTCTAAGGATGCTCATCCCATGTGTAGAGATGGTAGCTGCTGAACTCAGAAAAGCTTCTTCTATGAATGAAAGCCAAGGTCAAATGGAGGAGCTCAACTTACAGCTGAAGGACTCTTTAGAAGTGGTCCTTCTAGAGACTTAAGTTGGCTTTCAGGGGCAAGTCTTTTTTAGTCATTTTTGCTTCAGGAGTTAGGTGCTAGTTAAGTGTTGAGAAGTCTGACTATGCTCTCCCTGTGCTTCCTACCTGTGACTACATATCTTGGAAACTCAAGGTTCTACTTTTTAAACCAGGGACTTTCTAAACTTGTCATAGAATTTCAACTACTGTTCAGTTTGTTTTAAAATTAGTATTACTTTCTTTTGTTTTTATATCAATGCTGTATGGCTCTGATACCTTTCTTATTAGGGAAAAGCAGGCAAGAATTTGATGATGAGGAAGAGAGAAGTAGGTTTAGGCATTATGTTGTTATCCATCTGCTCAAAGACCTGAATGGTTTAGAGACTCTATTTTTCAAATGAAAACGAAATGAAATGGCAGGTCCAAGTGGACCATGGGGCCTTGAAGTTGCTTGGTTCTTTGACCCTGCCCCGCTCCCCACCCCAATTTCTCAACTGCTACTCCATAATTCTACCATTTAGTAGGTCTTACTGTATCTTCCAAAATGGGACCATATTTTCCTTTGCTTACTGCTACTTTACTGAATCAAGTCTTTTCCATTCCTCTCTGCACTGTCTTGACTAGTGTTTTTTGCAATGTTGATTGGCTTTCTCTTTGCAGTATGGAGAGTCTTCTCTACAAAGTTCATATAATCTCTTGCCAAATGCCCTCTCAAAGGATCCCATTTCCATCTAGATGAAGTTTAAATGATGTAGTCCCTTATTTCTGTGTATTTTATTTCTAGTTTAGTTTGGACTAAGTTTTCCTTTAAAGGCTATAGAAGAGCTTCCCCTAAAAGAAACCCTTTCCCTTGATCCTTGGTTCTCACAATTCTCAAACAGTGATACAAACACAAGAATGAATGGGTGGTATGCACAGCTGCCTGTCTTAGCCAAGATCATTATAGCTTACTAAAGTCTTAATAAATAAATGATTTCCCTAAGGATCAAGTTGTTCCAGATTCTGATCAAGTAAGTCTGTGGGAAGTTGAGAATTTATATTCCTCTCATCTGAATAGTAAGATTGCTTTGTCTAGTATTGAACTCTCTTGCTCAACAAACTCTCTTATCCTTTTAACTGATGTGGTAGGTAACTCTTGAAACCTAGGAATGGGAGACAAATGGGCCACCCTAACTAACGACTAGCTTCCATGGCTTGCTTCCTAACTAGCTGTGGTTTCTAGCAAGACTCTCATTGTCTAAGGAGCCTCCACTGGCAATCTGGTCTCTAGCACTGCCCACTGTCACCCTGTCACTGTGTCATGCTCAAATGTATTATACAATTATTTTATTGGTCCAGATTGCTTAACTGTGTGAGCATTGTGTTTTCCAGCTTGTTTCCCTTTTCCTTTTGCATCAGAGAATGGAGGCTAATTATCTCAGGCTTTCTCTTCATCACTGTGAAGGGCAGTATTTAAACCAGGGAGTTATCAAATACAGTGACAGGGCATAGTTATTGCAAGTGGGGCCTGTTTCTTTCATTGTGTGTCCAGCACCTGTCAAAAGGCTGGTTTGTGGTAGTGTTAAGCAATGAATGAGCCCCTGAACTAAACACACAGATAATAGTGCTAGACTAAACACACATTCATCAGTTTCTAATAATCAACTGTTGATCTTATTATATCTCCAGCTAATTGGAATGACTTTTCTTCTTTTCTGTATATTTAAAAAATATTTTTCAGATTCATGTATTCTAAGCAATAAGTAGAATGTGTTTGATATTAATCACCAATAGCAGTCCTTTTTAAATTAATTAATATTTTTTTACACTCCATATTTTTTCCCTTCTTCCCTTCCCCACCCTTCCACCCTCTGAATGTTCCATATCCCATACCTCCTCCCCACCCCTCTGTCTCCACATGGATGCCCCCACCCCCCACCCCACCTGACCGCTAAAGTCCCTGGGGCCCCCAGTCTCTTGAGTGTTAGGTGCATCATCTCTGAATGTACACAGACCTGGCAGTTCTCTACTGTATATGTGCTGGGGGCCTCATATCAGCTGGTGTATGAATAGCAGACCTTATAATAGCAGGACTTTTCCTCCTTAGCTAGAGGTTTGTAACAATGGCACCATTTGGTCCGAGAGCATTGTTCTCTGACATCCCCAAGCACTGGAGCTGGCATTATCACAAAAGAATGAGCCACCATTCTCAGTTTTCATCAAATGGTAGTAGAACCACAAATCTCAGTCCCTGAACTGTCTTTTTAAGTCACCATGGATAATGGCCTAGATTCTTTTGTACATTTCTTCCAGCAGAATAGGACTACTCACCTGTATTCTGTCCAGATGGCTGTTGCAGATCTGGTCATTTCAACACCCTTGATAGAAGGTGACTTTTTTTTTTTCTTCTCATCTGAGGCTGCAGAAAAAAACATGGCTCATGCATTCCTTGACAATCTTTTACTCTCTCAGTATCAACTTATAGTCACTGTGCTTTTGTGACTTGGCTGTAACTGCCTTAATCATGGAAGGCAAAGGAGGGGGTGGGCAAACTAATTCAGTTGATAAGAATTTGTCTTTGAGCTAGAGAGATGACTCTGCTAGTAAAGCATTAGCCACGGATTTGAACTGGATCCTCTTCATGAGTTCTAGATCAGTGAGAAGCCCTGTCTCAATAAGTAAGTGAGTAAGTAAATAAATAAATGAATAAACCGATAGATATGTGGTACCTAAGGAGAACCAAAATTTATCCTCTGTCTTCCATACACGTATATACATCTATATACACTTGTGCACACTAACTCAGCACATACATACACACACACTCACGCACGCACGCACGCACGCACGCGCGTGTGCACACACACACACACACACACACACACTCACACACACACACACACAGTCTATCTCTGCTCCAGGTACTTTGAATGAGTAGGTACAAAAAAACTTGGCCTGGATCTTTCTGCCTCTTTCCCACTATTAAGACCTCAGGTCCACTTTCCCACTGTAACTCATCTATTAGGTTAAATGTCAAATACCTTGATTCTATGTTTGGGGAAAGTGTGGAGCCTTAAATGGATCATTCTTTGGAATATAACAGTAGGCCCTTACAGGGTGCTTTCAATGGATCTTAAGTACTAGCTGCAAGCACATGGAAAGGGACAGGGAGTGGATTCACTCTGCCTTTAACTGATGCTTATGGGCTCTGTGCTAGTGGCTTGGGATGTGAGGGCAGTTGACAGTCTTATTTTTTTCTTTAGGAAAGGAATTCTCTCTCGATTACATCTGTGGCCCTTTTTTTCCATCTTCCCTCTATCTGTGTCTTGCTACATGGATGGATGTCCCTCTACCTTGCCTGGATACAACATGTCACTCACTGCCTGAGGCCCACATGCTCATGGTGGAACGCTCATAACCTAAAGCAGAAAAAAGGTCACCCTCCTCTCTTTGCTGCTTGCCCAGTGTCATGGCTAGCAGGGTAGGCAAGGCCCACTTGACTCTTTCTATTTTACATTTCTTTCAGTCCTTAACTGAGAAACAAACTCCTGCTGTCAACCTGAGTTCCCACTGGTGAAGTAATAAAAAATCCACTTGGTTCTTGATTCAAATTTATATTTACTTATAGATTCTTGAAGGTGAATGGGGACCATTCAGTTATTTATAGAGGTGGTTTTGCCTTCCATGCACTGCTTAGGTTCATGGGGAGGTTGATAAGGGAGCTGGACTTAAGCCCCCCTTTCCTGCCTCCAAGGAGATCACCATTTATGTGATGTGAAGAAATCAATGTATACTTGTGCTTGTATGTGGGCTGTGTAATTACATTGTGTCTGGAAAGTAGGAGATGGGTGAGAGAATGACAGCATGCACTCCACTGTGTGCATGCTAACTGGTGCTCATTCTTGTGGGGAAGACCTCAGTCTTGTATGACAAGTTGTGTAGATAGCCACGGTGTGGACGAAAATGACTCCAAATGGAAACTAGAGTTGTTGATACATTGGCTGGCCTATACACTTAAAATTATGCAGTTTCTTCAGGCAGTGGTAGCACATACCCTTAATTCCAGCACTTGTGAGACAGAGGCAGGCAGATCTCTGAGTTTTAAGCCACTCTGGTCTACATAGTGAGCTCCAGGATACCCAGGGATACACAGTCCTGTCTCAAACAAACAAACAACCTGGCAATAACAACCACCAAAACAAACAAAAAACAAAATAAAACCCAAATAAAACCAAAAACTCCCCCAAAACCAAAAACCCCCCAAACACCCCAAACCTATGTAATTTCTTCATCAGAGCAAATCATGTTACACTCTTGTATTATTAACTATGATCTGTATCCTTTGGGAGCTATAATACTGAAATATCTGTATTTGCCTTCCTAAAATGTAGGAATGTTTCCAGGAAAAAAAAATTCATACAGGACCTCTTGACATCATAAGACAGGTGGTTTCCATGGCCACCAACACAGGAAGCCTCCAACATCTTAGCAAATAGACTTAAGCTTTAGGAAGGCTTGAGAAACAATTGTATCTGCTTGAGAGTGTTTGTAGGATGGCTTTATAAGGATGTTTTATCAATGCCCACAAGAGGTACATGCTTCTCACCTTCTAGAGCTGAGAGGATAAAGAGCCGTCCACAGGTACATACGCTCTTCACTCAGTAGGTTAGTGGGGAAAGGGAGGTTGGTGTTAGCCAACCCTGGCTGGGTAAGAGAACTTTGGTGGCCTAGCTTTTGAAGAACTGAGTATTGTACTAAGCATTGGCCTTTCAAGCGAAAGCAATTGAGCTGGTGATTAGACTGGAAGGTTCAATAAGGAAGTAATAAAACCTTACAAAATGAAAAATTGCTGGAAATGGGCATTTAAGCAAACCAAAGGCTAGTAGGGAAATTGCAGTAGCAGTGGCCATAGAGATGTCCTGAGGGAAGGTGGCTGTAAACAGGATAATCTCTGGTAAGTATGGCCTTTACCCTTTCTTCACAGCTTTCTCCATCCTTTCTAAATGCACACACAAAGTGGCTTCATGAATCTTTGCTCTGCACAGGATTTCATAGGAGTGAGTACCCTTGGGGAAGTGTTTAATTGTCTCCTTATTTCTCCTCATATTAATTCCTTGTACAGTTAAAAATTATCACTACTGTGGATTTACAGAGTTTGCTCATTAGTAATAATCTTGACATTTACTAATATAAAACTATGAATAAACCCACTAATTTAAAAATTATGTCACAATCAGAATGTTCCCGTGGAAGCTGGAAGCCTAGAGAAAAATGTGGTCTTTAGATATTTATTAGCAAGATGATTAGTCAAAGAATCATCACAGAACGTGTTATGTCAACGCTGGGAGTTTGTTAGTCATGTTCCTCATGGGAAAATTCCAGGTGCTGGCACATGCGCAGCAGGATCCCATCTTAGCTGGAGGTGGGTGGAGCCATCTTGGGGCTGTGTGTACAGTGCGCATGGGTTGTTAGTGAGACACCAGATGCTGGAATGGAAACTCCATCTTTTGTTAAACTGTGCATATCCATCACGTGTAGCACTGTTTCAGTCTCAACTGCCCAGTGTATCTCAGTCACACTCAGTCTCATGGGCTGAACTTCCCATCCCTGTCTCTCTCTTCCCTACCCCTCCTTCCTTCCCTAACCTTCATTCTGCTTTTTTTTTTTAATCATAAAACTATCTCTGCACACGTGCATGATCCACATGTGAGTAAAAGCATGTGATATTTGTCTCTATGTGTCTGGCTCTTTTCTCTTTATAGCATGATCCTCATTTGTATAAACGTTTCAGTGATGATGTAATTCGTTGCATAAAAGTGAGTCTGAGAGATTGGGATCTAGTTCTACTCTTCTGCATGTGAAGGTCTTCTATATTGTCCCACTAATCTATAAGCCTGCCTGTGTGCACATAAAACATCATTCTCATTACTATTACTCTGCAGTATGACTTGGTTGATGCTTCCATGACATTTTTTTTTTTCCTCAGCATTATGTTGGTTTTCTGAGATCTATTGGGCTTCAACATGGTTTTATTTTTCCCCATTTTTGAGTGAAATGCTACTGCAAATTTTCATTAAATTTCTTAAATTTTAATTTAAGTGACTTAAAATTTTACTTTAATTTGAGTGATTCTTTAAAACACTTTTGAGAATGTAGACATTTCCAACTATTCATTTCCTCTATGACCAAAGAAGATCTTTCAACTTTCTAAGATTGTCTTCAGCTGAAGAGAAGGCTCAGCCATTAAGAGCACTGACTGCTCTTCCAATGGTCCTGAGTTCAAGTCCCAGCAACCACATGGTGGCTCACAACTATCTGTAATGAGATCTGATACCCTCTTCTGGTGTGTCTAAAGACAGCTACAGTGTACTTACATATAATAATGAATAAATCTTTGGGCTGGAATTCAATTCCCAGCAACCACAAGATGACTCACAGTGTACTCATTATATATTAAATAAATAAATAAATAAATAAATAAATAAATAAATAAAATTGTCTTAAGTTACCTTCATGTTTTTAAATAAACATAATAAAAATCTTCTTTTGACCCCAACCTTACCTCTTGAGACAGGGTTTCTCAGAGTAGCCCGGTTGTCTTGGAATTTGCTCTGAAGTTCAGACTGGTCTTGAACTCAGATTCGCTGACCTCTGCCTCGTAAGTGCTGGGATGAAAGACATGTGCCACCACCACCCAACTGAGCTCTTTCCTTCTTTGTTCAGACTTATCCTAAGTATTTATTCATTTGGGGAGCTCTGTGATTGGGCTGTGTCTAGTCTCTTTCTGATGTATGGAAAAGCTATTGGTATTGATTTAGTAAGCTGCTAGTTTGATGAAGTGGTTGTCACATGCAAGTTTTCTGGTGATATCTAGATCTCTTCTGTACATGATCATATCATTTACAAACAGGGAGGAGTTTACTGCTTCTTCCCTTCAGCACCGCGTTGATCACACTTGTTAGAAAACGGAGGCAATTAGCATCCAAGTGATTGAGGAAACCTATGTATCACTTATGCTCATTTTGTTGTTTTTATAATGTTCAGTTTATTCCTAATCCTTGTTTAATGCTCTCGCCTGGTTTATTCCTGGCCATGGCCTCAGCGAAGTATATTCTTCTGTACGCAGGCTTCCTCCAGTTACATTCTATAGTGTAGGCTGAATATCCATTCGTTTCATTTGTGATTTTCATGGGCAGTTTTTGTTTTGCTCTCAGTTCTGAAGCATCGCCTCGATGAATATGGAATTTGTAACTTTGTGTCCTCTTGGCTCATAGGACTTATGTGGAGAAATGAGCAGTTTTTCAAAGTTTACCTTTATATGTGATTTGATACCCTTGGAGCTTTTAATATTCTTTTCTGGTTCTGTATATTTAGTCTTTTAATGATAATGTGATATGGGAAAGTTTTGAGTCACATTTATTTAGCACTGGTACCTGAGTGGCCCTCGCTTTCTTAGATGGGATAGTTTGTCAAATTTCATTGAATACATTTTCTCTTTTTCTTTTTTCTTTTTTCATAGATATATTCTTTATTTGCATTTCAAATGTTGTCCTCTTTCCTGGTTTCCCCTCCCCTGAAAATACCATAAGCCATCTCCCCTTCTCCAATCAGCTCTCTCCTCCTTCCCTGTCCTGGTATTCCTCTACACTATGGCATCAAGTCTTTCCAGGAACAAGGGCCTCTCCTTCATTTGTTTAACAAGACCATCCTCTGCTGCTTATGTGTCTGGAGCCATGGGTAACTCCATGTGTACTCTTTGGTTGATAGTTTTGTCCCTGGGAGCTCTAGGAGTACTGGGTGACTTATATTGTTCCTCCTATGGCACTGCAACCCCCTTTAGCTCCTTGGATTCTTTCTCTAGCTCCTCCATGGGGGACCTTGTACTCAGTTCAATGGCTGGCTGAGAGTGTCCCCCTCTGTATTTGTCAGGCACTAGCAGAGCCTCCCAGATGACAGCTATATCCGGCTTCAGTCAGCAAGCACTTGTGGGCATCGATAATAGTGTCTGGGTTTTTTAACTGTATATGGGATGGATTCCTATTTCACCTCACACAGGTCAGAATGGCTAAGATAAAAAAAAAAAACTCAAGATATAGCAGGTGCTGGAGAGGATGTGAAGAAAGAAGAACACTTCTCCACTGCTGGATGTATTGCAAGTTGGTACAACCACACTGGAAATCAGTTTTGCGATTCCTCAGAAAACTGGGTATATTAATACCAGAGGACGCTGTTATACCACTCCTGGGCATATACCCAGAGGATTATCCACCATGTAATAAGGACACATGCTCCACTATGTTCATAGCAGCCATATTTATAATAGGCAGAAGCTGGAGAGAACCCAGATATCCCCCAATGGAGAAATGGATACAGAAAATGTGGCATATATACACAATGGAGTACTATTCAGCCAATAAAACAATGAATTCATGAAATTCTTAGACAAATGAATGGAACTGGAAAATATCATCCTGAGTGAGATAATCCAATCACAAAAGAACATACAGGGTGTGCACTCACTGATAAGTGGATATTAGGCCAGAACCTTGGAATACCCAATATACAACTCACATATCAAATGACGCCCAAGGAGGAGGAAGAACAAAGTATGGATACTCTGGTCCTTTGTAGAGAGGGGAACAAAATACCCACAGAATACAGAAACCAAGGTTGGAGCAGCATTTTCTATGCCTTTAACTTGAACAGCTCTTCCATCTTGAATGTCCAATATATTTCATTTGGCTTTTTACTAATGATCTTACATGTTCTAGCCATATTTTCTTCATTTATTCATGTTAACATTTAAGTGTTCTAGCTCATCTACATAGTCTTCAAGCCCTGCTACTCGGTCTGTCACTGGACTCATGGGTGATACTTCCCATAATGCTTTTAAATTTGACTTATGGGTTCTTCATTTCCAAATTTTTTGGTAGATTTATTTATTTATTTATTTTTTTATATGAATACACTATAGCTTCTACACACCAAAAGAGGACATCAGATTCTGTTACAGATGGTTATAAACCTCCATGTGTGTTGCTGGGAATTGAACTTGGGACCTCTGGAAGAGCAGTCAGTGTTGTTAACATCTGTGTCATCTCTCCAGCCCCCACATTTCCAAATTTTAATTTGAGTTTTTCAGTGGTTCCACCTGTTTATTAAGTTTCTTTTTTGTGTGCTTCATTGTCTTCCTTGTTTCATTTTTCAACTTGTGTTTTTTCACTTTTAACTCATTCCAGAGTTTATTCCTATTCTCTTTGATTTTGTTGACAATTTTTCAATGGTTGTCTTTGAATTCTTTGGATTTCATCCTATTTGTGCTCCCTCAAACAGATTACTGAGGAATTGGTAATGTGTGGAGGAACTACAATACCTTGATTTCTCAGGTTTCTTGTGATTCTGTGTTGAGATATGCACAGATAGAATTACATCATTGGTTGGATCTTTAAAATAATCATTTTATCTTCTTACAGTGGAAATATTTTCATTATCCATGTCTGTGTGTATAGTGAAGTTGAGGTGTTATTTCATGATGCAGGTATAGAGTTGTATCCCAGTAATTAACTCTCAGTCCATGTGCTCAGAGTTCGATCTCCAGTTGGAGGAGAACACTATCTGTTGAATCCACCAGGACCACTGGCTGGATATGGGGAGAGTTAAAGTACTGTATAGTATAGCCAATTAAATAAAAGTGCCTCTTTAATTCATATCATTTTTTTGTGGAGTAAAGTATGGTGTATACTGATATTTATAACTAAGAGTAGGGATGGGAAGAAAATAACCAGAGGAAGACTAAGGGTTAGTTAGTATCAGGGCAGCCCATTAGGCTTATGGAAGGTGAAAGGCACTGAATTTATACCATGTAGCAGCAGGCTTACCAAGTGGATTCCACTTCCTTACCTGGAGATCTGAGCTCTTGGCCATCTGTTTAAGAGGAAAAATATTTGTTGCCCTGGGTGATATCATAGGGGGATACTAAACAGTATTACCTTAAACTCTTAAGGAACCTGGTAAGTGCTAAGAACAGGCCTTGTAGCAGCTTGGTGTATAGCAGTATCATGTGGCTGCTGGTGTCTATCAGACTGGAAGGCAGGTTAGGGAGATGATGTGAGAGTGGCTTTGATAGTAGCATGGAGGTGGGGGGGAGGGCTGGAGTACAGATGTCTGTACTGTCAGCCAAGTGTCCAGGGATTGCTGCTCAGAGCCTGTGCCATGACACACAAAGGCAAGGACAAAGGTGGCAGTTGAATTGTCCGAACAAAACCCCTGTCCCAGTAGGGATCTCAGAAGAAGGTCATCTAAGCAAGGTCACTTAGAGAACTGGGTTAAAATTTTTAAAGAGAAATATTAAACCAATTTTTATTTTTGCTGTCTTGAGGAGCAATGGTCCTTGTGATGGTTTGTATATGCTAGCCCCAGGGAATGGCACTATTAGAAGATGTGGCCCTGTTGGAGTAGGTGTGGCCTTGTTGGAGTAGGTGTGTCATTGTGGGTGTGGGCTATAAGACCCTCATCCTAGCTGCCTGAAAGTGACTATTCTGCTAGCAGTCTTCAGATGAAGATCTAGAACTCTCAGCTCCTCCTGTACCATGCCTATCCAGATGCTGTCTTGTTCCTGCCTTGATGATAATGGACTGAACCTTTAAATCTGTAAGATAGCCTCAATTAAATGTCTTTAAAGGAGTTGCCTTGGTTATTATGTCTGTTCATAGCAGTAAAACCCTAACAAAGACGGTCCTTTTTGTATTTGTCAATAAGTCAATATTTAACTGTATTAGATACCAATAGCTAGCATAGGAAAAATTATTTTAAGAACAAGTGCCTTCAAGACAGCAGACCATAGGGTTTCAATGTTGGGAGAACATTGCCACTGTTTCCCTCTGGCTCAAATTTTATGTATACAGGTAACTGGTGACTGATCACCAGCCTTTTGAGTATGATTTCATACTTTTCAGCCTACTAGACAAGGAAAGATTGTAATAAATTACACTCAGCAGCAACTCACCCATAGATTAGACTTTCTCCCATTTGACTTGTTTCTCTGATGTCATGAGAAAGAGGGCCAGAGG
The DNA here is from genome assembly GCA_964023405.1 of Apodemus agrarius. Classification (NCBI taxonomy): domain Eukaryota; kingdom Metazoa; phylum Chordata; class Mammalia; order Rodentia; family Muridae; genus Apodemus; species Apodemus agrarius. Next base: position 108,141,774 of record OZ030013.1, on the reverse strand, counting down.
GAGTGCTTGCTCATGTGCTTGGCCTGCCCACTTGCCACTATGAGACCTAGCATGGCCATACCACAGACTCTAAGTAAACTTAAAGCTACATGAAAGCACACATCCACTGGGCAGTGATGGCACATGCCTTTAATCCCAGCACTTGGGAGGCAGAGGCAGGCAGATTTCTGAGTTCTAGACCAGCCTGGTATACAGAGTGAGTTCCAGGACAGTCAGGGCTACACAGAGAAACCCTGTCTCAGAAAAGATAAAAAGAAAGCACACATCCAAAACCTGTGAGTGGAGGTACACTTGAAAAACTTAGCTAAGATGTTGTAATGTCTTGTGGCTTTGTTAGCAGTTGTTGTTTCTCATGTCACCTTGCCATTTTCTATGATCACGTACCTATAGGAAATAATTATTCACATAAGTGAAATTACAATAAGTAACTGTAAGACTTGGGGAGCCTTGACTTACCAGAGAGACCCCCTGAGTGAACCATGTGGAAACAGGAACTGATGCAAAAAGCAAGAGGATTTTTTTATTTGATCCAGCATGCTGCGGTAGCCCTGCACATGGAGAGAGAACAACCACGTGCAGGGGGCTGCACAGGCCTTTATCCAGTCCTCAGGGCAGCCGCCATTAGGCACAATGTGATTGGCAGAACAGTGTTACCTTTAAACTAATTGGTTGTTAGGGGATGAGGTAGGTGGCCAAGGGTCTCTGGGTCTCTCCTAGCTGCAGGGACCTCTGTGTGGTCTGAGGAATGTCATTTAGCCTCTCTCTTCTGGGAGGGGCAAGTGTTCCATGACCTTTCCAAAGTTCCCGAGTTAACCCTTTCATAACTACACAAGTTTTCTAGCTGCTTCTATGTCATACCTGTTCTCCTCTACATTCAGTGAGCGGTATCCTTGCCAGCATCATGTGTAAGTGCTGACCCCCATGTAGTACTTCAGAAACGCTTTCTTGTACCTTTATAAAACGGAAAAGGAAAGGTTCTTTAGCCCTAAACAAACCATCCTTGTGCGGTGTCCATTGTGGTGACCTTTGTGGGTAGGAGGAAGCAGCTGCTGGGGAGGTAAGCAGGGTTACACATGTGGGAGATATGATGGTTACTTCTATGTTTGGGTACCACTCTCTTTCACATTCAATTTGTTGTCTTTCTAGATCCTCCTGCCTCCTTGCAGTAATTGGTGGTCACTTGGTTTACTGAGAAACTGTAAGCTTAGCTAGAGAGAGATGGGCTCTGTCATGTTGCTTCATTTCTATAGTTTTGCTTGACTCTATATGGGCTAAATAGACTTACAATGTTGACACAGACTGATGTAGATCAAATGCTTTGTCTAAGCAGAAAATACCTCTTGTTGATCTGAAGTTCTCTTGCTACTAAGAAAGGCTATAAAATCTGGGAAAAGATCAAGTTGGAGTTGGTCACATTTTCCCCAGTTAACTAGAGAGATAACTTTATGAAGGCTTCCTATGGGAAAGGATGAATACTTTCTGTCTCCTGTGTTCTGTCCTTCCTAGTGCTCAAAAGACTATATAGTTGGTCATCAGAATGTACCTAGCATCTTGTGTATAGGGGCAATAAGCTGACTACTGTGGGATTATCAAGAAAGGACTCTATACCCATACCCAAATGGTTCTGGGGCTTATTTTTCTTTTAAGGTCATGAAGAGATCAAAAGTAGCAATAGAAAATGACCAATTAGTAGTGTTCCTTTGAGAAGTTCAGCTCCGGGAAGCCCTTTTAAAAGCAAAGATGAGGACAAAGAAGAAGGAAACAGAAGGAAACAGTGAGACATTATTATGGGGGAGGTAATCACTGGTGTGCAAATGACTAGGACCACACAGGAAAGCTGTTTGAGTCAGTGTGAATCATGAGACTGGACTGAATGCATAATAAGCACCCTGCAACCTCCAGCCCTCCTGCAGGAGCCTGCGTGTAGATAGAAGCATCCCACCTGGCCTGAACAATGGGATCACATGATGGGATTCAGGTGCATGGTCTCAGTCGGCTAGCTCATTAGCGTTTGAAGATGCTCATGGTAGGCAGCCTGAGCCTCATTACTGTTCAAAGCAGTAATCTAATAATTAAAAGTTTTCCTGTGTCTGAATGATGACAGATAGAACAAAAGGATAATAAGATGGGTAGGAATGGTGTTCCTCTGATGATCACCTACCACAGTAAGAGGGTGAAGAAATGAAAGATGGAGGGAAGGAGAAAGAGAGGGAGGCAGGAGGAGAGATGGGATGGAGGGAAGGAAGGAGAAGGAGGGAGGGGAGGAAGGAGGGCAAAAAAAAGTGAGTGTATGTGTGAGTGTGTGACTGTGTGTGTGTGTGTGTGAGAGAGAGAGAGAGAGAGAGAGAGAGAGAGAGAGAGAGAGAGAGAGAGAGAGGCAGAGAGGCAGAGAGACAGAGAGACAGAGAGACAGAGAGAGAGAAAGAGACTCCTATTATTGCTCCCAGATGGGCACATCCTATTTGTCCAGGGAGATAGGAAGGCCTTTGTGAAGTATCAAGAGCAGAACTTGCTGGGAGGAACCCTAGCTGACACTGCACTGTAAATGCATCGTGGTAGAAGACAGGTCAAAACTCTACTGGCATTCAAGTTCATGTTTTACAGAAGAAGTTTGTTCAAATGAGGAAGCTTATTTTTAACAACCTTAAATGAGAAACTTGATTATTGTTGTAGAAATAGAGTTTACCCTTGATGACTTTAGTAAGGACAAAACTAAGAGGCTATAATTTTATTGTTATGATCTCATTTAATTGATACCTTATCAGGATCTGGAAAAATTCAATGAGTAGGGGGTTTGTGATGGCTTGGGGGCAAAGTCTTAGATGTAGACCTTGTTTTTTTTAAGTGGGTTTTCCATTTGTTATAGAAGAGGGTTAGGGGGATATTTTGATTGGAAAGTTCTAAACTTATCCCCTCACTAGTTTATGTGACCTGTGGTACACTGTTAAGTAAATAAAATTATCAGTCATGCAATTATCTTGCATATAACACAATTAGAAATTGCTGAGTATGGTAAACCACTTAAAGTAGAAGAGAGCTTATATATTACAAGTGACACATAGCCGTACTTGATACTGTAATTGGCCCTACACTATGTTAGCAAAAATGTGTGAGTGATATTGCTTTGTCACACAAACATTCACAAAGCCCATGTGAGTCAGAAATTAATAGAATAAATCTTTCCTGTGTGCAGAGATAGTAACCTTATTGTATTAATTTGTATAGAAAGTTATTTTTTCCAGTGTTAGTACTCAAAATATGATAAAATGTATGTACTTATGCTTTGGCGTTTCTTAGTTTTTAAGTTTTCCAACGACATAAAGAAAAGTAAGACCTCAGTGTCTCTCAACCTCTGAGAGACTCATGCATTGAATGAAGATGCTAGCATGGGGTTTTAGCAACTAGATGAGTGTAGTTGACACTACACTCATTGGCACTGAGGTTTTTGACTCCCATTTTGGTTGGTGACTCAATATATCATCCTGGCTATCATAAAGCCCATGAGGAGAACCATAGCAACTGAGAAGAAGGATACTGCACATCACATGTGACCAAGTAGAGAAGAGAATAATACGAGGTGATGCTCAAGGACTTCTCTTCCTTGAGTAATATTCTAACAGCATAATCTGTAATTTTCTTTCTGCTATCAGTCAATAGGTACACATGTTATGTTTGGGTTGTCTTTCTTGTTAAGTTGAATCTTAACCTCCATGAGATATAGGAGTTATACTTTGCTTAAGCCTTCAGTTTAGAAATTGCCCCTTTTGTCTAAGCATCTGTCATTCACAGAGATAATTATCAACATATAAGATGTCGATTTTTTAAATAAAGGGCCACAGTAGCAATATTGTTGTGTCTTATTCTCTGTGCTTAGTTTAACATACATAAAATTGAAGACTATATACTTTTGCACATATAGTGCAGTATTTATGGTCAAGGTTTAGTAGTGACATGCATGTCATCTGTAAACTCTGTATCTACATTCATTAGATGACAACTTGATGTCTCCAGGCAGACTCTGCTGCCTGAGGTTCTTGTACAAGATGAAAACATGCAGAAAAGAGAACAGAAAATTGACTCTAAAATTATAAGGGAAATCACCAGTCAATTTTAGACTTCCCCTTGTGCACAGGTACATAGATGACTGTAAATGTCTTTTCCCTTTTTCTTTTGTCTTTGAGTATCACAAAGGTTGATGTTGCTCCACATTTCGCAGAAACACAAACATGCCCTTTGTGGAAGAATGTGCCTCCTCTGCTGAACAGCCTTTGTTTAGACTCTTTCCAATACTTCTCCCATGATGGTGCTGTTTTCTTCTCTTGTCACCATCCCAGCTTCATTCTACTGCCTACTAGTTGACATCTCCACACACTCGTGAATCACAAGACTCAGAAAATCAAAGGCCGGCAGTATTCCTTAAGTATGTCTGCTATCTTTTAACTTAGCTACTTTCTCCTCCTCTTCCTCCTCCTTGTCTTCCTCTTCCTCTTCTTTTTCTCCTTCTCCCCATCTGCTTCTTCTCCCTCTCGCTCCCTTTCTTCCCTATCCCTTATTCCTTGTTCTCTGTGTAACTTTTGCTGTCCTGGAACATGCTTTGTAGACCAGGTTGACCTTGAATTCACAGTTGAACCCTTAGTTTTCAGATACACTGGAGTACAGATTTCCCCACCCCCATTGCCAGCCATTAGAAATGTCCAGGCATGGCATCTGATGGCTTACTAGGGGTTAATCTAGAGTTTTGCCATTCACAGAGTATTGTCAGGGCTTAAAAATGGGAGATTGTTTTATTTTTTCATAGTGAACCTTAGCACCCCCAGCTCTAATGGAATAACATCTTCAATTTTCTCTCCCTCTCTCTCTTTTTAAAAAAGACTTTTTCCAATCTTTTAACAAAAGGAGCAGCATTTCTTTTTATCATGTTTGGTTTCCTGGTTGCCTAGGAGACATTAGTGTTCATGGTAGATTGCTTTGGCTAGGACATTTGGAAGAAGTCATTCCCCTCTATATTGAATTCTTAAGTAATGACAATTTGTATAACAGATTTAGCGTATTAGAGAATGTCCAATATTGACAAAAGTTATATGGAAATGGGTCATCTCCGCTGCATGACTGTTGACTACAAAACATTATAAACATGTACTGAGAGCTATTTAGCCACTGATTTCAATAGCCTTGCAAGTTTAATATCTTCCGAACTGGCAATTTTCAAATCTACAAATTGTTGTAAGCGACAATCAGAGGGGTCCATGAAGGCAGGTGTGGAAAGTGCTGTTTCTATACGGCCTCCCAGAGGGTTAAGGATATGCCTAATGTAAACCTTTAAAGGGCTGGAAGCAGGAAGTTAGCATCAGCTGCTGTTCCTGTCATTTGGATGCTGGGTTTTAACTGACATGTGGCACATGGAGAGGTAGCATCATCTACTCAGTACCAAGCCAAATTTTGTTTTATCTTTAATGACTCCATGCCATTCTATGATAATAAAAGTACCATGTTTCTTACCAGTATTAAATTTTGTATTAATTAATAACTAACTCTTGGCCAGTAAAAGAACATCCATGACTACTTTTTGCTGAGGTATAAAGATAGCAGTTAACCAAATACTTACTAGGTCCTTAAGAATTTCTGTGAGATACTGGTGCCCTGTATCACAGAGGCAAGCAGGCTAAGGAACATGCCACATTTATATGATCAATTGAGAAAGAAAGCAGATATTGTACCCAAGTCTGTCAAACCCTGAAGCTCTGTTTATCTTATCCTTATGGAGATTGTGTTGGAGTTAGGGTGTGATGGAGCCCAAGAATCTGGTCATTTTGACAGCTCTCAAGGTAATTTTAGTCAACATGGCTTTATAGCTAGCATTCTAGGGGAGTGGTTTCTGACTTTAGGGTGTACCTCTGCTGTGCTGCAAAATATGCATTGTTTGTGTCTTTCAGGTAAGGTAGATGTTCCTAGTCAGTAGGCTATAGCTTGAATGGCTAGCCTGCTTGCAGAAACATAACACCTTTGCATTGGTCTTGGAGAAATGCTTGGCTATAGGAACTAGGGAAGTATTAAGCATACGGTGGGATCCAGTCACTGGATTGGTAGTCAGTGGTTTAGAATTTCTCATTTTTATGGGTTTGGTTGTGTGGTTACTGGAAGTCCTGAGGTTCTAAGTTTGGGTCATGGATTTTGGAAGGTTTAAATTAAAAATTTTAAAAAGTCAGTTCATAGTAGTCTGTGCTTGAAGAGGTAATGTGAAATTGATAGACATAGGCTTATATTGTGAATCCTCTGTTAAATCTCTCATGATGAGTATTGCTCATGGCTTTAGTACTAAGGGATGCCCCAAACTGAGTTACCTATAATTTAACTTCTCAAATTAGGGTCTCAAGTTTATTCAATCCTTAAATAATGCCCTCTATGAAGAGCCATGAGACTACTGAAGTTCAGTGCTCATTTGAGTAGGCCACTTGCATTCTGGATATGCTTAGTGTCTCTAAAGTGAGACTGCTGGATCTAAGTGATCTCACAGGCCCCTTTCCATCTAGAAATTCTAGAGTTAGCTATTCTTTCTTGGAACAAGATTTGAAGCATTTGGCAGTTTAGTGAAACATTAGCATAATATTTAAAAGTAAACTAGGAATAAACCTGGCCATGACCCTGTCTATCAACCCTGGAATGACCTGTCACTGTCTGCTCTAGCCGTTGAACCTTATTCTGTGAGATCTGTGGCTCCAGTGTTTCTATCAGCAATGAAACCAAGCAGCTGTGCTGAGGCACAGACTTATTCATGTAAGGCATCGAAATCTCTGTGCTAGTTCCTTTCTATTTATTTGGTTAACTTTCAAGAGGAAGTTCTTACACTCATGTTCTCTTCCTAGCTTCCAAGAGCGATGAGGAGCTAGCGTTTTAGCAGATGGACAGAGGAGGGGAAGGGGACACAAGTAGGTCATAGAAGGGAGGTAGAAAGATGATACCTTTCATGAGCAGAAATTTGGGAGATGTAGGAAATACCAGAACCTTATAGTTTTGGTTAAAAATGAAAGCAAGTTATTGCCATGGAGTATCAAGATGAAGGAAAGAAAGTATACACATTTAAGAGCATGGTTTTGGTTACCATGTATATTTCCTTTTTTTCTTAAAACAGGAGAGAACATCAAATTCTTTATTGACTGACATCTATTAATAAATATAATTCAGGAGCATGAGCCATTGAGTGAATCCCATAACTTAAGACCTTAATTTTCTGAATTCCAGAAATCATTATCTCCATGTTGGCTAAGAAACAGAGTTTTCTGGATATGATTTTCATTTGGAAATTTAACAGAGTACATCTAACTTTCTTGTTTGGTAGAAAAGATTCAGCAGTTTTACTTTGGCCTAAAATAAAATTGCTTTTGCCATGTTCATATGAGAGTAAAATATTTAATATTTATCTCCTTCTTGCAGACAATTTCAGATCCTGGATGCCTGCATCTTCCCATCAGACTGCTGATTCTTACTATGCAACTGTAGCAAACCACATACATACTTGTTTTCCCTTAACAGCCTCTGGAATATTTTTCTTTTTCAATGAAATTAAAATTTGAGGAAATAAATCTATTAGTTGTGCAATTTCTACCATTAACAGAGAGACAGACCACTGTAGAGCAAGTTGAAAAGATTACTATTTTGGTTCCCTATGCTATGTAACAGACAGTGATGTATGTTTAATGTATGCCAGTGTCTCTTGGTTTTAGATGTGATATCCAAAGATCAGAAGTTCATGGCATTGCAGAAGGTCAGAGAGGGGATGGCACAGCTAAATCACGTAGAGAATTCTGAACTCCAGCTCCATTTCTTCTTGCTTCCTCCAGAAAGAGAGTGGTTGGAGTTATGTCTATCATCAAAGGAGAAGAATAATTAGTGAAGACATCAGAGGGCATTGTTCGCAGAATAGACAGATGTAAAAATTATGTAATTGAATTATATGAGTTTATTGGCAAGAGTGGAATGTCAGAAGGAGGGAAATTCAGGGCAGGGTAGCCAGGGTACAGAGGAAACACTGGATATAAGTAAGTCTCAAGTAAAAATGTAAGAGCTGAATGAATGAATGAAAGAATGGCCAGTGCATCTCAGTCTTCTCATCTCAAAGGGCATCAGGATGAAACAATATGAGGAGACTGAGATGGATCATTTAGAAAAACAGAATGGATAGAACTATCAGAATCTTAGAAAAATCTAAAGTGTTACCTTGTGCCAGAGAATATCTGAAGATACACCAAACATTTAAAGAATGTGATGGAAACCAAAGACCTCACTCATACTTCATGAGATATTAAAACTATCAAGAAATGATAGTTTAGTCATGCCTCCCCAATGAAAGTACCTTCTGCATATGACCTTCCTTGGAAGACTCTGTAGATATGAGCACTTCAGATATCATGATGCGAGTAAGGCTGGGCTCTAAATAGACAACCTTCTCTCATTAATACTGTTATTAGTGTGTGTGCAGATACATGCAAATGTATGCTTATTTGTCTGTAGAAGCAAGTGGTCATCCTGAGGCACTGTCATCAGGAGGTATCCATCTTGTGTTCTGAGAAAGAGTCCCACTGGAATCTTTAGGCAGCAAGACGTTTGACAGCTGAGATATCTCCTCAGCTCTCAGTTTGTATTAGTATAAGATGTGAAGACATACAGAAAAGATGGAGTCCATGGAGAGACTGAGGCTGTAATGATGAATTTCCATGGCAGGGAGCTTGGAGAGTTGTTGTAAGCCAGCAGACACCAGGAAGAGACAGAAATTTTGTCTTAGAGACTTGAGGAGGATGATAGCCTTTGGCTTTGGGATAATTTATATGGTGATGGAAGGATAGCAATATATAGTCTTATGCTTATGCAGACCTTATTTTGAGATTAGAAACCAGAACATCCTGTGTCATGTTCTGTTTGATTCATGGAATCCATGGACAAGATGGACATACCTGTATAATTCCAGTGATAGGGGCAGAGATAGGCACATCCCACAGGTTCACTCATAGCCTATCAGAAAGGAACCTAATCCCCAGAAAGGAAGAATCCTTACCTTAATTAAGATAGGTAGGAGGGAGGAAGAAAAGAGAACCAAACTGAATGACATCATTGAATGATGACATCAAATGTAAAGAATGAGTGGCAGAACCATGAAGGGTTAAGTTTACCAGGCATCTTGGCTAAGGGAGAGAAAACAAGATGCTAAGATACATGATTCTTTATTTTAAAAGCTATTCAATAGGGTTGAGGCTGAAGACGGGATGATGAAAAAAAGTCCATATATGTCAAATATGAGCAAAGCAATACGTAGTGAAATAAGTCAGAACGTAGATACATAAGTCTATAGCATTGTGATGTACAGAACTGGAAGTTATGGCTTCTGCCATTGATTTGACAACTGTAGTTAGAGATTTAACTCAGTTCTGCTAGGAACTAATGAAGCAGAGATGAAAAGCAGAGGCAGAGATTTGGACAACAATGAATTCAAGATGGAATTTTATAATGTTGATATATTGAATATATTAAAGATTGAAATATATTATAGATTGAGATACAAGTACACACATGAGAACAGAATGAGAACAGAATGCATTTTGTCTTGTAGTGTTTGAGTTAGGGACATGGTTCCTCTGTAATGGCTCAGGAAGGAACTTCAAATGCAAAAACTAGCACAAAGATTCTCTTCTTCATGGCTAGGTAAATCAGACCTATTAACAGGCAGATAGCAGAAACATTCCAAGTGTCTGGAAACTAAAAGGTACATTGTGAAATGACCTCAAGTTAAATAGGAAATCATGACATGAACCGCAGTTTCTGGGAGCTGAGAAATAACAAAAACACTGGCAAAGATGTAGCTAATGGGTGGCTTTGACGGTAGATGTAGCTGTAGCTACTGAAGAGAACCAGCATACAGTCTGTGTTTGCCTCCAGTAAGTTAATTTGAAGAAAGAGGAAAGATGAAGAAACTTTGAAGCAAGAAACAAAAGTACAGAAAATGAGTAATGGAGTCAAACTAATAAAACCTGAAGAACCTTTGTTGATTCTTAAAATACTTAAGTTATATCAACCTTGAATGCTGGGTTAAAATAAACTCACATTTTGATGTGATTATTAATTATATTCCTAACCAATTACATTTTTACTTTATAAGTAAAATTAAAATTGGTGTGAAAATGCTTAGAAATTAATACAAGAAAAAAGTCGCTTAGGTTACCAGAGACTTATAACAATCATAGTGAATGTTAAACTTCCTCATTTAGGTAACCAGAGAGTTTAACCGGTTATGGTGATTGTACCCCATGTTGTAGTGACCCCCAACCATAACATTATTTCATTGATATTTCATTATTATTGTTATCATATAACATTATTTCATTGATATTATTTCAGAGGTGAAATTTTGCTATTATTATGAATCATAATGTAAATATCTGATGTTCTATGATGCTTATAAAAGGGTCATGGTCCACAGGTCCACAGCCACTGCTAAAGGAACAGAAAGTGGGTGTACATTTTCTTTTAAAGCAAGCAAATCAAGCCAGCATGTTTAGGTAGATGTTGACAATGACTAACTGGTAAGTTTAGTTTGAAAACATTTGGCTAACTTCACCTGCAACAGCTAGAAAGCCAATATGACTGTGCACTAGAGAATAAGACACTCCAAGTGACTAGGATAATCATAAAAGGAAAGAAATAGTTAAATAGATTCAGCAATCTGCTAATGAGGTATATTACATTGATGACAAAGAATACAAAATTGTGTTATGCATATAAAATATATTTAGCAGCCCCATGGGAAGAACAATGATTTTGGCCACCCAGACGCCCCAAGACTCCCAGGGACTAAACTGTCAACCAAGGGGCACACATGGTTCCAGCCAAAAATGTGGCAGAGGAAGGCCTTGTTGGGCATCAGTGGGAGGAATGGTCCTTGGTCAGGTAAAGGCTCAACAGAACCCCGAAAAAAGGGAAACAGAGCAGGGTGGGGTTGGGGTAGGGTGGGGTGGGGTGGGGTTGGGGGAGAGAGTGTCTTGGGTGGAGGGACATATACGTGGATGTTGGGGGAAGGAAGAAGAGGAGGGGGTGGAAGGTCTTAGGGGAGGGGGGATATCTGGAAAGGTTTTACCTTTTGCAATGTAAATGAAGTTAATATTCAATAAAAAATAAATTAAAACATAAAATATATTTATTAGAATTTTATTTATTTAAAATAGTACTAATTTATGAGACATTTAGATTTCATTCATCCTAGCTCACCATACAAGTTTTTTTCTTTTTAAATTAAAACTTACCATGGATATTTGCCCCGACCCGCAGGACTCAGTTATTCATGGGTCCGAGGGGGATTCAGGCCTGTAAGATTAGAATGGGTGGGACAAAGGAGTGAGACCAAGCAAAACCGTTGTCAAGGTCTGTTTATTGTACAGGGGGCAAGGGGTTTTAAGCAGTAAGGAGGGAGAATGAGAAAGGGCGATGAATCTTGAAACAATCAGGTGGGGTATCTTGGAATGCAAGGGTAAGGACACTTGAGTAAAGGTCAGTTTATTGATTAGGTAGTTCCCGTATAGGGGTCCGGTATCCAAATATTTAGTCAGTTTATTGCTTTAGCCAGTTCCTGGAACAGCGGGTGAGGGAGGGTGTAGAATCAGCTGTATACGTGATTTGGGAGTACTTGCAAGATGGGAGCACTCCAGCCCCTTATTTTGGCGTCAGCCTCCAACAGATATTATTATTAATAGTAAAAGAAAAATGTACTATTTCATTGTAATTTTAAGAATAAGACAAAGGTTCTTTGGTTGCATCTACTTTTGAATACAGTGCCGGAGACCTCATAAGAGAAAAAAAAATAGATGAATTAAAGTGAGAGAAATCACATTATTTCTAAATGAAATCTTATATGGAAAAACAAAGAAGCTCTGTGAGGACCATCAGCAGCCATGAAGGAGCTTAACTTGGTTGCCACATGAATAACATAAAAAAAAATCAATTCAGGGAGTGACCAGTTATCAGCTATGGCAACAATAAGATACCCCTTAGAGCACTGGCACTGTCCAAAGCATAGCCCAGAAGCTGTCCAGGAGAATGCCAAGATAGAATTTGCAAAATATAAAAGGGACACTATTCTCACAGTTTCATAATGGCATTAGTCAGTACAAATGCACTGTTTATTGAATAGTGTGAAGATGTTCCATCTCCTCTCCAGCAAAATTTAAATATAATCCAAATTCTATCCACAAAATTTTTGAAGTAATAGTAATATGTATGGAATTGACAAATTTCAGATTGTATGCAAAATCCAGGCCATGCCTTTTGCTATAAAGTTTTATTAGAAAACAGACACAATCATAGCCATATACACGCTACATGCCTGAGGTAAGTAGTTATTAGAGACTGTGTAGCCTGTTGCACCTGACCTTTTATAGAAAATAATTTAGCAATCTCTGTTCTAGAGCATCCAACATAGGCTCAGGAAAAAAGAAGGAAGGAAGGAACGAAGGAAGGAAGAAAGAAAAAAAGAAAGAAAAAAGAGAAAGAGAAGGAAAGAAAGAAACAAGTAAAAAGGACTCTAGACTCCTTCCTATGTCTGTATGGGAATGTTCTCAGTAATTGGCATAAGAAAATTGGCTAATGAAATAAGAGTGAAACTATTTCATACCTCATAATTTATTTACTTTTAAAAGTTTTATTTTTGTTTTATGTGTATTGGTGTTTTGCCTGCAGTATACCTGTGAAAGGGCCAGACCCCTTGCAGTTGGCCCTATAGACAGCTATGTGCTACTAGGTGCTGGGAATTGGAGTCAGGTCTTCTGGAAGAGCAGCTCGTACTCTTAACCATTGAAACAGTTCCCAATACTTCATAATTAAGCAAAACGTCACATGGAACATACAACTAAGTGTTAAGAATGAAGATGAACAGCTCATAGAAGAAAATCCTAAAATTCACATTTGTGGCCTTATGATGCAAAAATCTCTGTTAAATAAGAATCATAGAAGAAAATATCAAAAGAAAATTAATGATTTTTAATTATAACAAAATGAGTAGATTTATTCCTTAGGGCAACAACAGAAAAATTAACAGATGGTAAAAATGTAATTATCATACTGAATATTTAGACCATTCTGTGAACTCTGGTAAATCAGGAAGTAGAAGGAGGGGGGCTTGTGAAAGTGAGGATGCTGCATCAGTGATAAGTGAGTTAGGAGATACCACTTTTAATTATTTTTAAAATTGTATCCATGAGTACTGAATTTGTATAATCTATTCTTTTCTCTTTTCCACTCTAAATTTCTCCCTTGCCTAAACTTCATATTCTTCTTTAATTAGTGTTGCACAAATGTGTATACATGTGCACTAAGGTTCACATACATATGTTCATATAAATATAGTCTGTTAGTACATTTAATGTTGGTCTATGTATTTTGGGGATGACTACATGGGATGTGTAACTTATCACTGGAAGTGATACTCAGAGGAGAACTGGGACCCTTGTTGCTCCTCATCTAGGGGTAGGCCTTGGAGCATTTCCTCCATCTATAGTGATTCCATTGTTCAAACTAGTGGTGCCATTTTTCTGGTCTCACTTAGGCATTTGGTGTGAGAATAGCTTAGGTAGGGATCAGGAAAAGCTAGTGGACAAGCTGTGCTTGAGTTACCATTTTAACTATCAGTCATGAAAGCAGATAGCATCAGTGATAGTAAGGACAGAAGAAAACACTGTCTTTGGATATTGCTTTTAGAAGTGAAAACTGGTATGTCTATCTTAAAAAAGCTGAAGAACTCTGTCCTAGCACAATATGATGTCCATTAGGATAGAAGTCACAGTGGTGTTTGTAGCTAGGCTAACTGTTGAGCAGGGGAAGACTCTACACACAACCCACTGTGGTATGCTGTGAGAAGAAATGAGCCATCCATGCATTATTTTTTATTTTTTTATTTTTTTTCAACACTGAGAGAATAAGACAATCAAGAAACAAATTAGATCACTTCTCAGCCTTTTGGCTAAGATCAAGTGAAGAAACAAATGAGATGTAAAATAAATAGTTCATACAAATTAAAGTTAAATGCTTTTGAGAGCCAATCACTATAGATGGAGGAAATGTTCCAAGGCCTACCCCTAGATGAAGAGCAACAAGGGTCCCAGTTCTCCTCTGAGTATCACTGACATATAGAAGACATGCACACAAATCTATAAAGAAGATAAGTACTATATTAATCGTACTATAGTGAATCCCTGAGTTGGGAGGAGATGGAATAGTTTGGAGCTTAGAGGATAAAAAGAAAAAACTAGAACAAAATGAAAGACAAATAGGACCAAAGAAAGTGCCAATCAAGGGCTCAGAATAACAGCAGCCCATCAGTTAGAGCACATGCTTAAGTCAAGTTTGTCCAATTATCCTTAAATAAAAACACATGTCAGAGATATTGCTCCTCAAATTGTTAGATGGTGGCTCAGACAGTGGCATTAGGTGTGGGCTTGTTTCTCTGTTTGCTGATGTGTTAACTCTGGCAGACACTATTATCGAAGCCCACAAGTGCTTGTTGACTGGAACTGGATATAGCTGTCACTTAGGAGGTTCTGCTAGTGCATGACAAATACAGAGGGGGAAACTCTCAGCCAGCCATTGAACTGACAACAGGGTCCCCAATGGAGGAGCTAGAGAAAAGGCCCAAGGAGCTGAAGGGGTTTCCAGTGCCACAGGAGGAACAACAATATGAGTCACCCAGTACTCCCAGAGCTCCCAGGGACAAAACCATCAACCAAAGAGTACACATGGAGCTACCCATGGCTCCAGACACATAGCCAGCAGAGGATGGTCTTGTTAGACACCAAAGGAAGGAGAGGCCCTTGTTCCTGGAAAGACTTGATGCTGTAGTATAGAGGAATACCAGGACAGGGAAGCGGGAGAGGGTTGACTGGGGAACAGGGGGAGGGAAGATGGCTTATGCGATTTTTGTGGGGGAGACGAGGAAAGGGGACAACATTTGAAATGTAAATAAAGAATATATCTAATAAAGAAAAAAAAGAAAGAAAAAAAAAACTTCATACTGAACTGAAGAGACAGTTCAGTTTTAACAAAGGGCCTTTTGTATCATAGGCAGTGGTCAACTGATGGATTTGTTTTTTGAATGTTTCACTTTGTTCTCCATGACTATTCCCAAAGCAGTAGTAGGCGCTAGGGAGAGAGGGCACTTGAGTTGATTGCTAAGATCCCTAGATTCAGGGAGTGAAAAGACCCCTACATATGGAATATGGTGGTGTATTAACCATAGAAAATTCAGGGTAACATCATTGGAGTTATAGGAGATGCAAATTTACATTTCTGATAGCTTCCCAGGGAGCATACCTGTGAAGCTACTTGGTTAGACAATATTTGAAGCCTTACTGACCCTTAATTTCTAAGAGTTGTTCGTAAGAATTTTTAAAAACCAGTATCTCTGTCCTTGACATGAGTCTTCCGATCTTAGTCCTTAGCACCAGAATTTCAGTCAAGTTCCCATCCACTACCCTACAGAACTTTTGCATAGCTCTCACTGTTTTAAATCCTTATGCATTTATTGGTATACTTTATAGAATAGCTTTCTATTTTATAACCTCATCCTTTTTTTTCTGGTTATTTTTCATCTTTCATCCCTGTATTTCTTCTAGGTTGGTCACTGGCCACTGACTCTCTGTAGTGTGCGGCTCCTGACTGCTTACTTTACTAAGGGAAGTGTAGGGGCC
Source organism: Apodemus agrarius (assembly GCA_964023405.1). Classification (NCBI taxonomy): domain Eukaryota; kingdom Metazoa; phylum Chordata; class Mammalia; order Rodentia; family Muridae; genus Apodemus; species Apodemus agrarius. The sequence goes on along the minus strand of OZ030013.1, from coordinate 108,126,055 downwards.
TTAGTCACTCAGGAGTCATTCATGGTAGGCATTACCTAGTTAAGATTATGCCTGGAGTGTGGGTGGCTTTGGTCTATCCTGGCTGCCAACTGCCCAATTTAATTTTATTCTCTCTTGTGTTCATTCCCTCTCACATTGCTGTGACAAAAGGTTGTTAGAAAAATTGCAGTAGCAAGGATTAATTTGGGCTCAAGGTTTCAGAGTTCTACTCTACAGAAAATCATGGTGGTGGACGTGAGCTGTAGCTTGGTTAACAGAGCAAAGGGAAAGAGACAGCCCCTAAAAGGCAGGTGTAGCCTTCAAAGCCCAGCTCACCCACTTCTACCTCCTTGAACAAACACTCTTCTCCTAAATTTTTGAAAACCTCCAAGAACAGCATCAAGTGTTCAACATGTAAGCTCCCGGGGGGGGGGGGGAGATTGTATATTAACTGTAACGTTGTCTTGGGGCCTCTCCCCCAAAAGGAGGAGATGGGAAGATGAGCATTCAGTGTCTCTGATCTTTCTCTGGGAGAGTTGGAAACTCAACCTGAAACTTGTTATGCTCCTTCCTTCATTTTCTTTCTAATTTTGTCAATTGAATTGCAATAGTTCTGGGGAATGTGTGCTTTGTAATTGTAGGTGAGGTCAGACAGTGTTTGTACTTATGTTAAATTGCTGTTATGCAAACAAAGATAAAACCATTTAAAAGAAGCTTTTAAGAATTAGATTTGTACTCATTCACAATATCCATTTGCATATTAACAGAGCTGAGGAGAGCAGTGGAGGGGAGTCAGTCTTCAACAAATACAACCTTGTGGATTTGAGGTGACAGTGTGAAGGGCCAGAGACTTAGGCGTGAAAGGCTGCTTTGTCATTAATGTTCCATCTTCTTCTTGACCATATTCTCTCGAATCTGGGCTGCATTGTAGGGAGATGGGAATAGTCTAGGAGGACTTTACCTGGAGTTCATCTGAGGGACAAGTAAGAGGGATCAGTTTAAATGGTATTCTCTTTCCATCTAAGAATCTTAACTAATGGAATTTGCCTTTTTAAAAAGTGGTACATGAACTCCATTGCTTTCTCTTTTGAGTGCTCACCTCCTAAATTATTGCTTCTTTCAGATTTCACTGTGAGACCATGTCGTTTAGATTCGGCCAACATCTCATCAAGCCCTCTGTGGTTTTTCTCAAAACTGAACTGTCCTTCGCCCTGGTGAATAGGAAACCAGTTGTACCTGGCCGTATCCTTTTCTGTAAAAGAAGCATTTGAAGCCAACCAACCAAATTAACATAGAATCAGCCTTTAGTGTCTATTCCCAAAAGGTAAGCAAGGAATCTCCCTCCCTACTGCTTCGGAGTGTGTCCAGGTAAGATGTTATTCATATTTATTTTGAATCCAGTTGGTGGCACCCGCAATATGCTTGAGCAATGTAGCAGAACTTCTAAGGAGGGTTGCTTAGCAACTGTAGCTTTGGATGGGAATTCTTGGTTGACCTTTTCACTACCATAGCTGTATAAATAAATAGGTGTTTCTAAAATTGGTCCAATGAATATCATGGGCACTTTGAATTCCTTTATTCATTGTGAATTTTAATGGAAGGTTAGAAACTGGATGGTGACTCTGTGATGGGGAATTAAGGGATTACAAGAAAATTAAAGACGCTTAAAGGAGATTGTTCAATTTATCCTTTTATTTTATTTTATTTTATTTTATTTTATTTTATTTTATTTTATTTTATTTGTGTGTTTGTAATATAATTACATCATTACCCTCTTCCTTTTCCTCATTCCAAGTCCTCCCATATAGCACTACTTTTTCTCTTTCAAAGTAATGTCCTCCTTTTTCATAAACTGTTTAGATGAATGTATGATTATACATGTATATCCATGCGCATTTTTAAATAGAATCTTGGTCTTCATTTTTCTCATATGTATGTTTTCAAGGCTGATGATTTGGTATTACATAACCAATTCCCTTGCAATGACGATATTTCTTAGATTGATTAATATTGATATTTCTTAGATTATTTCTCAATATTCCTTAGATTGATGTTGTCACTACTCAGCTCATGTTTGATTAGTCACATTGGTGAGACTTGATGGGTGTAGCTTCTGATACTACTAGGAGACACAATCTAACATGTTGTGAATATTATGATCTGTGTTGGAATTTAAAATGTCATTTTCTCTTGGGATAAATTCTGGTTTCTAGATCATTCTCCACTGTGAGTGCTGGTTGAGTTGCTTTATTTTGTCTGAAGAACTTTCCTTCTATAAGACTCAATAGAAGTTCCATTCCCCTCTGTACCAGAGGTCCAAATGGGTGGGACAATCAGCAGAGGTGCCTTAGCATGCTGAGTATATACCTTCTGGCTGTATAAATATGGATTTTATGTTATTGCCACAATGTTTTTCTCTTTCTCCTTATTTTATTATGAAAGGGTCAACAAGATCATAGGGATTTTCCACACTCAACCATGGTTTGGCTTTGAAGTGAAATCCTTACTATTGTCCTTAATGTATAAGTATTTCAAGATATTTTTGGAATAATATTTTTTAAGTGAAAATGTTTGAAGTTCTTAAGAACTTCATGAGTAACTTCTTTCCTAGTCATGTAACCTTTGCTTAGTTGAAGCAAAAAAGGAAAATCCCCTTAACAAATAAAACTATTATTCTATACTAAACACTCAAAGTCCTGAGCCCAAATTTTACCTAATTGAAATTTGCAAAATTAAAAAATTGGTGAATAGTTGATAAAGTAGTAAATAATGTTCTGTGAAAATTATTCTTTCATATATTCAAATCTCTTTTTGCAAATTTTTCAATGTAAGATTGAACCTTATGGAGCCTGGCTTCTTCAAATAAAAGCATTTTTTAGTTCTTCCTTTGATTTATTGAAAGTTTGTGGTGCTCATTTTGCTTTAGGGTTTTTTTTTTTTTTTTACTAGAAAAAATACCTTCAGATGTTGAAATAATAAAGGTAAAATTCCATTATTTTTCATGTGCTTGCTTAAATCAGTGTATATAAGACATTAGTAAGAGAACTTGGGATGAGAATGGGAATTTAGATGAATGAATATTCATATACTGGCTTAGGATAACATGATGTTGTACTGCATGTTAGGTGGCTAATGGTGGAGTGGACTTGGCTTTGTGAGTTCTCATCCATTACTTGATAGTACTTGATTACTTTTTCATGGTCTTTCGAATCCTTGGTGAAAGTGTGAAAGCAAGACTGGGAAAATGTCTGACACAAACCCAAGAAATGCCTCTTTCTAAGGAACTGGCTGCAGTGAATCCTGCGCAATGGGCCAAGCAGGACTTGCACTCCCTCTTAGTGAAGACATCCTCACTGTTTAGGACATTCCATGCGTTCTTCCCTGGGTCCATTCAACCCTTGCCGACTCAGCCCATACTCTATTCCTGGCACCGTGGCCTGTATCCCAAGTTTGGTGAAACTAGTGCCCCAGAGTCACCATTTTGAAAGTGAAACCTTATCAGTGATCTTATCTGAAAAAGAATGCTAAGAGGATAGAGAAAATCTAGAATTAACAAGCATTGTTGTGTTTAGAGGGAGCCTTCTGTACAAGGAGGACAAGAGAGCCAGGATGCTTTGAGAACTAGTACATTGTGCAAGGTTGCTCTCATCTCTGCAGAGAACTGTCTTGGACCTTGGCAGAGAGGAATTTCTCGGAGGAATTTCTTGGAGGAATGTGAAAATATGTACTTTATAATACAAATAAGCCTTACAGCTACAGCAACCATCAACACTCATGGAGGCCCACACCCTGCTGGCTCTGTTCCAGGGGCAGGAAACCAAATCATCCTGTCCCTTACACCTGGCCAAACAGGACTTGCACTCCCTCTTAGTAAAGACATCCTCATTGTTAAGGACACTCCATGCGTTCTTCCGTGGGTTCGTTCAACCCCTGCTGACTCAGCCTATACTCTATTCCTGGCACCGTGGCCTGTATCCCAAGCTGCCTCAGAATGGAGCTCTGTATGCTTGCTTGTCTCTACATAGAATCGTTCCTTTCTGCCTGGAGAACTTGTTCTGAACTTATTTTCTTAACATAACGAGTAATACAATAACTGAACCTAAAAGAGTAAGTATAAACACTGAGAGTAAATTCAGTCATGTAGTTAGTAGACCCAGGCGATGAGGGCCTGCTAACTTTGCCTAGTGGTATCACTGCACTATTTTCAGAGTTTCTAGTCTTGTCCTGAAGCTGACTTCCCTGACATTCCCCATCCTGTTTTGCCAGTTACAACTCTGTCCTCAATTGTGTGTTGCTTGTCTGGGGAGGAGGGATATACCCAAAGAGAAGAAAAGAATTGATGGCCAATAGAAATCTTTGTTTGAGAGTTTTGTATTTTCAGGGCAGTTTTATAGTACCTGCATGTGAAACGGAATGTCTTGCTTTCAATAATTGACTTATCATTTCTAGACAGTGATATCCAAGCACCCTATGGGGAGTGTGCCACTGAAGAAGGACTTGTGTGAATTATCTTTGAGTTGTTGTCTCCACCAGCCCTTTTATCCTTGTGATTTTACCCATTGACTTAAAAAGAAATGTTCATGTGTCTGTCGGCATCTGTGGGTGGACACATGTCTGGACCTCATGGAGAACTTAGGTGTCAGTCCTTGGTCTCTACAATGTTTCTGTAAAGGTTTCTTGATGTTTGAGAGTAGCTTCTTGGGAGTCTTCTGTCTCTACAACCCATCTCATCACAGGAGGGCTGGAATTGAGTTACATACATGTGCTACCATGTCAAGATTTTGTATGGGTTATGGGGATTCAAATTCATGTCCTCATGCTTGTTCAACAAGTCCATCACCCTCTGAGTCATCTTTGCGTCTCCTGATTGCTGCCTTTTTGATAGCATTCGTAGTAGAAAAGGAACTGTCTGAGCTGGGACCAAAGGTATGCTTTAGGAGCAAGGTATTGCTTCATTCACACCACTTGACTTCCTACCCTCACACAGTAAACGAATACTCCTCCCATTTCTTGCCTCGTACTTAGAGTTAACTGAATAGGCTTTCGCCTCTGTGGTACAACACACTAAGAAGCATGTCAGAGTGTCTTTAATCCATTAATTTCTAAGTCCAGGAAAATGCTTTTCAAGCTTACTTGGTGAGAGATCAGACTCCTTTTGAAGAATTGCGCCTTCAGAATTTTGTTGAACATTTTATTCATATGTTTCAATGCAGCTCAGCCCTTGTTCATTGCTTAAATAAATTGGCGCCATTACGGTTAGTACCGCTCCCTGCCCCTCCCCTGTGTTATGCTTTGTCTGCCTCTCCTCTTGAGTTGAGCATGAAAAATGAATTTGAACATGAGTGGAATCCATTTGGTGACTGGGGCTTTTATTGTAAATAAAATCATTCATTTGTTATGTCCTGTTGTTTTCAGCAGACAGCGTATTGATCTGTGGATTGCTATTCAGAATGGTGCAAGGAGCTTTAGCTTGCACCTCTAGCCTAAGAGGGAGAGCCATAGCGGAGTTTGTGGATGCTTTGAATGCAGTGTGTAATGGTGGAGACGAAACTTGCTCACCAGCCATACTGTATTATACAAACCATTTGTCAACAGTTTATTGAATCAGTTATTACATGGAACAGATTTTCCCGACCAGGAGCATCACATACGGAATGCTATCAAGACCAAACAATGTTAGGATGATGCATGGGGGACAGCCTTCCAAAGTGTATTTATAAAGAATTAGAGGAGGTAACTTAAAGAACATTTCTGCTGACACATTACAAATAAAAAGTTTGCTGCATAGGGAACTGTGTGGTAAGCCTCAGCCCCAGCAGATGGGAGAGAAAACCCTGACAAATGCTTTTTAAGATGAACTTTTACCATTTCCTATGAGAAATGTTCACTTTTCTCGTTTCAGACCAGTACCACGTTTGCTCCTGAAATAAATGCAAACATAATTTTAAAAAAGCTCCTTTCCTTAATTGTGATTCCCACCGAATAGATACTATAGATAAAATGCCCTTTTAGTCTTTCTGTAAAAATCAGAAATATTTGTCACTTCCCGAGTGGGTTTTAATCTTGTGAATTCCTTTAATTGTTCAGGAAACTACAGTTATTAGTGATCTGCTGATCTTTCATTTCTCAGCACTGTTTCTTTTTTAACCTTCCTGTACAAATAAGATGAGCGCAAGCACTATTTTAATATCCTTATTGCTAAAGATAGAATTGTGATCTTTAAATTGCTGTGAGCACATGCCTCTGCCCTGCTTTGTGTGTGCCTCTGTATATTAGCTGACTTAAATATTCGTCCGGAGATCTTCAAAGATGTTCTGGTGCTCCTTTGCTCTTAGAGGTAATGGAAAAGTTGATTTACTTAAGGTCAGTTTTTCTGAAGTTGGCAGATTATTGCATCAAACATGTGTGCATGGTAGTGATTAACCAATGAGGAGAGAATTCTACATAAATCTTCCCCTCTTCTTGGGCTGTTAAGAGTTTAGAGCCTCCTACTCACCTACTACTCCCAGAGCACTGGTAAGTAGGAATGGACCAATCTTGGCTGCTGTCATGCTTCTCAGTTCACTAGTACATGTTTTTAGAATCTAGAATGTTCCATAGAGGATCCTGTCAATTCCTTTTAGGAGACAAACCTTGTGTGGCAGTTATTTTTCTTATGTGTTACCCAAGAAATGACTTCATAGAAAACAAATCACCCTTATCCCAAATGCCAGCTCAGGAGGTGATGGAGAGCTGATAATGTCAGGGGTAGCTGTCAGATAGCATTTAGGGTTAGCAAGCTGAATTTGTCAAGTGTGCCAGGAAAAGAAAAAGGAATCCTTTCTTTCCAGGCTCGTCCTCTTCCAAGTTCACTTTTGGTTCCTAGAACAGAAGCTTGTATTGTTCTTTTAGTCTATAACTGATGATAGATTGGTGACATCTGGTATTGAAGGAAGTAGGTATGTTGTATGTGTGCAAGGCAGGTCTGAAGTAGAATGGAGAAATATGTGTGAACTCCTTCCAGAAACAATTTGCCTGAAGCATGTGCACAGTGGTCCCTGGACTTCATAGAAGAAACTTCTCTTTCATCGTGAACACGTGTCTTGACTCTCCTGTCCCCTTTCTGGCTGCTTCCCTGAGAGTTACATGTACAAATGCTAGCTAGGACTCACTGACTCCCTGTTGCTAGATAATTCTGTTTTACTCCTCTTTCTTTGACTGTGACTACTTCATGGCAGGATTTACCTTATAACTGCAGCCCTGTAGCAACTGAGACAGAGGGCTGGCCTGACCTGGTTATACATGTGAGGAGAAAGATTGAACTGGCCTTTCAATAACCGGGGCTTTTAGTGGTACATTTCTCGGCACTGCACTAAGGCTATGAATCCTCTTTGCTTTTTCACAGCAGAAAGCAATACCTTTACCAACAGCTGATTGTATACAGTGCTGAGAGAGAAAGAGAAGGGAGGGGGAAGCATTAGAAATGTTCTCAATCCAACTCAAGCCAAGGGTACGTTTATAATTCAGATGTTTCAAAATTGCACTTTGACTGTTTCTCATGTTGACTGCTCACATGGGTATCCTGTGATGTGTAAAAATGATCCTATTTCTATTTATTTTCATGTGCAGTTTTCTTAGGTAGCTTTGAACTGTCATAGTTAACATCTGCTGAACTTGGCTCATTATATTCTGTGCATATCTTTGACCTGCTTTCCATGCAAGTCATCAGATTATAAAGAACAGGAAAAGTCTGGTCATGGTGCTGCCAGCCTTACACTTGTAAGGGAGCATAATTAGGAGTAATGAATGGAATAATACATCACTATTCATAAGAAATGTCACATAATTAACTCAAATAATGTAAAATATATTCTAATTTCCATTTGGCATGAAAATAGATTTGTTAGAACACCAGTAGGCAGTTAATGTTTATCTTATATTTTCATACACATATCAAAACTGTTAGATTCTACTGAGTGAATATATGTGGTTTTCTAAAACAGTCAGATGGCTTTCTTCTCATTGCGCCTCGTAGTATATTCCTTATTTGTTATTTATTATATATACATAATTTGTATATGTGTTCAACTAGTATAATTAGCGTAACTAATTTATATTTATTGCAAATTAATGACCTAATTTATTTACTTAGTTCCCATTTCCTTCCTCAAGCTAATTAACTGAAAAAAATAACGATAAATTTGTACAAATAGCTCTTGGGCAAAATCCTACATGGGCCTTAGCCTAAGGACTCTAGGCAGTGTTAAGTAACTGAACTAGTTTTTTAATCAGCCATTTTCCTGGGCTTTTTGCTACAGGCTTTGAACATATCTCAGGAGTCTTGGTTTGGGTTTGTGTACTCCAGCTTGTTCAGGATATGTGTGGTCTTAGAAAGACAGGTTGTTTCTGTATTGTGGTGATATCTAAAGCCTTCAGAGGAGGCTAGCAGTACGTAGAGGCAATCTAAAATTTTGGTAATGAAATGGACATGCCAGGACATTCCATCTCAGAAGGAGTGTGAGGATTGTTGCAGAAAGCTGCCAGAGTTCCCGAGGATCCAGTGTTATGCCTGTTCTTCAACGTCATGGAGTGTTCTATAGCTGTGGATTTACCTATGGGTGAAGACAATAGAACTCTCTCCAATTCCAGAGGCCGTCTTCGTCTTCCCACAGCTCAGGGACGCCCTGGCTGTGTGCAGGAGGTTAACATGGAGGCAGTAGGCCGCCCTGCCTTTCCTTTGTATAGTAGGGATGGGTTGTGTCTGTGTTTTACTGTCTTAGCGACAACAATTTCATACATGGGTGAATTAAGATAATATTTTGTGTGTGGTACATTTACACAGTGGAATACTACTCAGCTATTAAAGTCAATGAATTCATGAAATTCTTAGACAAATGGATGGAACTGGAAAATATTATCCTGAGTGAGGTAACCTAAAGAACACACATAGTATGTACTTGCTGATAAGTGAATATTAGCCCAAAAGCTTGGAAGAACCAAGATATAATTCACAGACCACATGAAGCTCAAGAGGAAGGAAGACCAAAGTGTGCATCCCTCACTTCTTCTGAGAAAGGAAACAAAATACTCACAGGAGCAATTATGGAGATAAAATCTAGAGCAGAGACTGAAGGAAAGACCATATGGAGATGGTCCTACCTTGGGATTCATCCTATAAACCCTGTCACCAAACCCTGACACTATTGTGGATGCCAAGAAATGCTTGCCGGAAGGAGCCTGATATGGTTGTTTCCTGAGAGGCCCTGCCAGAGCCTTACAAATACAGAGGCAGATGCTAGCAGCCAACCATTGGACTGAGTGTGGGGTCCTCAATGGAGGAGTTAGAGAAAGAACTAAAGGAGCTGAAGGGTTTTTTAACCTCATAGGAAGAGCAATATCAACTAACCAACTCCCCGTCCCAGAGCTCCCAGGGACTAAGCCATCAACCAAGGGGTACACATGGCTCCAGCTGAATTTGTAGCAGAGGAATGCCTTGTCAGACATCATTGGGAAGATTCCTTCCCCAGCATAGGAAAATCAAGGGAGGGTAGGTGGGAGTGGGTTGGATGGAGGAATATTGTAATAGAAGCAGGGGAAGGGAGGATGGGTTAGGGGTTTTCTGGGAGGGGGGAAACCAGGAAAGGGAATAAAGTGTGAAATGTAAATAAAGAATTTATTCAATAAAAAATTCAAAAATAAAAAAATAAATTATTTGATGACTTAAAAAAAAGATAATATTTTGTGGCCAACAGTGCTTTTCTGAGGTCAATGTCCTTTCTTATCACTCATGTGCCATGAGCAGTTTAACAGGAAAAACAGAGGCTTAGACCATTAGTGATTCCCGGCCCTTAGAAACTATAATTTAAGCTGGGACTCTATTCTCATTAAACCTTTCCCACCAACCCTACTTTTCAGTGTTGTCATTTTTTTTGTGTGTGCTCCACCCTTTCTAATTGTCAGTCATTTTTCTATTGGTGGCTTTATTATTTTTACCTCAATTACCTTGATGGTCGGTTGTGGAATAAGTTGACTTCCAGAAACTGTAAGCTGCACAGACCCAGGCACAGTTGCCTGGCTGGCACCATAATTTTCTCTGAGGTGAACTAAGTGCAGGAGGGATAGGTGCCTGGGGCTTTCTAAGCTTTCTCTTCTCTTAGAAGGTTTTAAAATGACTGTGGTTATCAAGACATCATTTCATCTTCAGGATTTATTTCCAGTTCAAGAGTTTTTTGGGAGCTAAGATTTATCTGTTGAATGCTAATACTTTAAAAGTCAACCATGATGTTCTTTTCACTGGAGATGATTGCTTTAATAGTTGTTAAAGAAGATGTGTCAGGATAAAAATAAATCAGCAGGAATTACATTAAAATCTTCACCGAGAGCATTGCACACACAGAATCTAGAAAACCAGTTGGTATTTTCTGTTCTTTTTGGGAGCAAATGTCTCCCAGAGCCTGTGTATTGAGCTATCCTCTAAGTAATATAATTGGTGGAAGCTCAGGGGTCTCACAGACATTGAGAAAGATTTTCTGTGCAGTGAAATAAGCACCTAGGGCCTAAACAAGAAGGGTGGCAAGAGTTGGGGACACATATTCCCCACTTACTTGACAAATATCAGCAAAATGAGATACAACTCACTGAATAACACTCTATGCTTCTAAACTGTGCAAGGGAGGAATTGGTGAGAACAAAGATAAGTGGCCATTATGGGGACTGGGGACATTCACTCCTCTTCTGTCTTCGAGAAACTACACCTGTTACACACTAAAGTCATCCGTGGATGGAGGTTGCTCTGTAGAAGGAAGCTGGCACCTTTTTCCCTGGATTGATGGTTCTGGAGCTACTGAACTGTAGACTTCTGAAGCCCTCTGCAATGATAGGCAAGTTGCTTTGGACCACTACTTGTTTGTTTAATGTGTTTGGGTTTGTATATTATCATGTAATATTGCTTGTGTCTCTTTTATATAGCTGTGAACAGGAGACACTTGTTAAAGGGACCTGTCACAGTGGGATATGAAGCACTAAAGAGTAGTGTTCCTGGGGATGGGTGAGGGGCATGAACAAACCTTTGCCATTCCATACCAGCCTGTTGTAGCTCTCAGAGGAAGTACTCAAGCGCCTGTGTTAAGATGTGGCCAGTTGGTTCCTGTAAAGTACCATGTGTGTCAGAGAAGCATTATGACTGGTTCCACAAACCTTTCAGGTCTACATCAGTCACCTGAATAGTATTCTATCTAATTGTAATGAATTTTCTTAAAGTGAGGCATCTCAGTGCTAACAGGGATCCTCTGGGATGCAGAAGTCTTCTGTTTTCAGTGCTTGACTTATGCTTGCAGGAGGGTCTGATCACGGGGCCACCAGTTTTCTAAGCTATGTATTTTTCTTTAGAAAAATTTTTCTTTAGGTCTCAGAATACTATACCTTATGAATCTAGCATACTATTGCTTCTTTTTCAAACTACATGGAATGAATGTTTTACTATTACTGTAATTTTTAATAGTAGGAATCAATTACTTTCTCAAATTCTATGAGTTGTTTACACTGATAAGCATCTATATGTTAATTTTATTCTGGTAATGCATGGCTATTTGTATCTTACCATACTCTCACACAACTTAAGAATTTATTTCTTGGGTTTATCCCAATCTTGGCCAAAATGTTACATATCTGAATATTTTCATATGTGTTATCTTATTGGTAAGGGCATAAATTTTTGCATGTCTTTATGACTTAATTTTGACACATTCCCTTTTAATTTCCTTGGCTATTTTTTTCTGCCATTATTTTTTAAAGGCGACAAACCTGTATATGTCGTATGTGTTGCAGATTGTCCTGTTGTGGCCCCAGCTTCTTCTTTTGCTTTATGCCAGTATTGAGAGAAGGAAGTCTTAGAATAAGCTCACCAACCTTTTCCAATGTGAGTTTTCCCAGGTTTTTTGCGTTTGCAAAGTCTTTCTATCCTGAGATCAGTAAAATAGTGAAATATTTATGTATATTTTCGTGTGTATTTTTAATGATTGTTCTTTTTCTTTTCTTTACTTTTAACTAGACTACGCTCACCAGCAGGCTCATAGTACTTCATAGGCATGTTTTAAAAATTCACTTTATCATCTAAGCAGCCCTTTGAAGGAGGGAGAGAATGCTATTCCCCGAGCTTACAAATGAAGAGGTCATATGTAGCATAAAGCCAGACAGATGAATGTTTAGAAGTGTGGCTATAGTTTTGCTAACTGAAAACAATACTATTTATTGACCTTCCAAGTCATTCTTTATAATTTGGACTTCCCAGTTTTACATATTCTTTATATAAAAATAATACTGAAATATAGAACGCTAACAACGAAGTGACCAAAGTTGTGCTATACAGTACAATGCTATGTCTATTTTACATGCCTAAGTATCGTTATTCCTTGGAAAAGAAAAGCCCTACACTACAGTTCCTAGGTAGCCAGACTTTGGTTGCTGAAGACTGTTCTTTGGCAATTGGTGAATAACTCAGAAGCCACACTGAGTATGGTGGTACCACGGTACCAACTGTAGCACTACATTTTATGTTGGAAAATATGGTTACTGAAAATATTATTCATGTGACTATGATGCAGTTTCATAAGTAAATGAATAATCACTTTAGATCTTACTTTGTTATCATTTCTATAAAAAACATGGAGTCACAAGGGTCTGAGTTGTTTGTATAGTGTAGGGGGCTTACAGAGAATGATATGCATGTGCATGACTTCTCCCTGTGTGTGCAGACCCCTGGCGTGCCTCTTTAATCTCCTTTTCATGGGTTAGCTTTACCTTATTCTCTAACTATTTTGCTTTTAATTTTCACTTAAAAGAAGTGAAACTCAGTGTGTATAAAGTTTCTGTGTTTAATTCCCAGAAACTGCCTTCCATACTCCACTCGAAACACCAGCCTTAGTACCTAAGGGCAAAGGTCCTATTGGCCTCTGAGAAGCAGGGTTCAAGAGTGTAAACTTCGTGCCTGGTTGTTGGATGTGAATCCCTGTTTAGCGCATTGCCAGGAGTGAACTCCAAGGAGTTATGTAACTTAACTTCCCTTCAGTTACCTTCTACTTACGATGAGGGTATATCAGTCTCAAGGGCTTGTTACGAGCATCATGTGAGCGAATGTTTGCGAAATCTTTAATTTGTTCCTGCTGCACCCTAGGCCTAAAATTCTAGCTCCATTTGCTGCAGTCTGTGACAGTTATGAGACCTGTAGAGAGCTCAACTGATTTTGTGTTTTCTAAAGTTTTCTCTTCTGAAACATTTTGTTAGTTAAAGCCCATCCTTCCCTTTCTAGCTTGTTTCCTTTGCAGAGCCAGGCTAAGAAAAAAATGGCTGTTGTCTGTCCTATATGATTAGTTCGCTTGGGATGGGTTTACTCCAAATGCGTTTGTCTTCTGGTAAGTCTGTAAGCACTGACATTAATGCTGTTGGCCCCTCCTTTGCTGAATTCCCCCAACCATGTGCATTCACATCCCGTAAATGTATAGATTTTTCTTCCTCCTTTTCTTCACTGTGTCAAGGGTCAATGTTTATATTCTGTGCCAGAGATAGGCAAGATGTGTTGTCTGTGCATGGGGAATGTTTCTAGCCTTTTTGCCAGCTGTTACCCACAGTGCCTTTCTCTTGAAAGCATCGTTCTTTGCAGCTTTATCTCCCATTAAGATTGGTTTATCTTTGGGAAGGACTTGTTTCCCCAACCACCCTGCTCTCTACTGCATGCTAAAGGTATCCCTCCCGACTTTACCACTAACGCCATGCCACTCCTTCTGCATGTTCGCCTATAGCACCCACTCCCGTGTTTGCCCTTCTCCCTGTCATCCTCTGTGGCAGCTCGCAGCGCCCCCCTGGAAATTTGATAACCGGCTGTACTTAATCCAGTGTGCTCACAGGCTGTTTAGTTAGTTGAAGGCTGGTCTTTCCCAGGGGACCTGTTCAGCCGCAGACATCTAGTGTCAGTACAGATGGCAAAGGGAGAGTCTTTTGTGTCCAAAGATACTCTGAGAATTTTCAGTGTTCATATCAGTGCTTTGATACAAATTTCATGTCATCTTCCCTCCACAGGCATCTAAAGAGTAGAGGGTTTTGAATTAGAAAGGGATTCTCACCTTATCTATTCTTAGTTATAAAACATTCTGCCTTTGGGGAAAAAAATACGCGTATATGCATGTGTATAAATGTATTCATATAGAAAATGTTTCCAGAGTTAAATATATGAATGTTTATTTGGATTAACCCTTTTGCCAGCGAGAGTATGAGCTACCTTAGAAACACATAGTATGATAGATTTATCTGACAGTAAGAAAATGGGGCAGAGGGAAAGTGTTTGGCACAGTGTAAATGTAGTACTGAGCACAGTGTTCAAAGTAACAGGTGCTTGACACTCACAGTCGTGTTGGAAGACCCTGTGCCAGCATCGCTTACCACTCCTTAGCAGTCTTTACCCCTCTGACCATTCCTACTGCTTCTTCATAGGCACATGCACAGAGCTTCTTTTTTGCCAGGCCAACCAATGGTATTCTCCTATTAGCAACTTCATCCTATTTACTGTATCCAGGAAAGTCCATGTGGCTGGGAATGGAGCCCTGTGGTGACATACTTATCCACGTATTTCCGGTCCCTAGCTTTTATCTTTAGCACCAGGAGAAAATGAAGCCTACCTCAGTTCAGTGACATCATCATTTTTCCATGCTCAAATCTCTTTGATTGGTTTCTTGATTCTGTGACACAGGTCCAGTCAGAGTCCATACCCTGCATCTGGTTGTTAATTCTTTTAATATCTTTTCATCCATAATATTTCACCAGCCCCCTTGGTTTTTCATAAAATTAAATCATGTCGGTTTCCAGGGCAGCAGTTCCATGTCGTACTCTGCTTGCTTGATTCTTCTGATTGTTTTTCTGTGATTCCATTTAGGTCAAAGATTTCTGGCAAGGAAGGAGGATGGGTGTCTTTGTCTATCTGCCTGTGTGTCATATCAGAGTACCTTCTGTCCAGCTGTTGGAAACAGTCCTGGCAATGCCAAGCTTAACCACTTGGCTCAATGATGACGCTGGCTGGATTGTCCCCTGTAAACAGCAGGCTCAGAGTGTTTTCTTTTCATACGTAGTTGCTATTGCAATCTGCTCATTATGTGTAATAAGACGCCATGGCTAAAGCTACCGTAAAGAAGTACTGTAAACTGACCAGTCGCAGATTCTTTGGGCAGATCAAAATTAAATATGGAGTTTGGCAGGTTTTACGTCATGAGCACATTGCCATGATAGACGTAGAATACATGTTGGTTTACATGAGAGGAAGATTAAGTTGATTGGCATATAGAAGAATGACAGTCTATTTTTTTTTTTGTTTTTTTTGTTTTTTTGTTTTTCGAGACAGGGTTTCTCTGTGTAGCCCTGGCTGTCCTGGAACTCACTTTGTAGACCAGGCTGGCCTCGAACTCAGAAATCCACCTGCCTCTGCCTCCCAAGTGCTGGGATTACAGGCGTGCGCCACCACGCCCGGCTCCCTGACAGTCTATTTTTGATGGGTTGATTTTTAGCCAATTTTATCTACATCCAGTTGGCTGACTTTCAGCAACAATGGAGTGTTACTACTAGCTAGCTGTAGACAGTGTCAGTTGTACAGGCTCCAGTCTGTTTCTGGATAGTTCTTATAGCCATGGCTCCAAGATAGCTAATCTTTGCCTTGACTTTTCACAAGTTCAATTCTCAAGGTAATATCCCCCCCCCCCCGCCCAGTGCTGCTCCCCCATAATTTTCTTTAGCTTTTATTCAGGACTCTTGCCTGAGGAACTGTACTAGGGAGTTTCAAAGCTGCTGCCTTCCCACCCAGCATCCTTTAACCATATGTTTTTCTGTTCTGTTGATTCTGGTCTTTATATTCTATTGTCTCTTGAATATTATTTCCTGGGTCTTCTAATACACACACACACATACACACACACACACACACACACACACGCCAGGGCACCTGCTCAGGCTAAGTGTTTTAACTCAGTCTGTTGTTTCTCAGTTGACTCAAAAACTGTTCATCTCTGAGTATGATAATGCATTGCTGGTATCATGCAGGTGTTTATGTGCTTTTGACGTGGCGGCTTTCTGGGTCTTTGAGTATTTTCCTGCCTCCTGGCCCACTATGCTTCAAGTTCATTTTGTACTTTCTTAGCTCTCCAGCTGGAAGTAGCTTTTCTGGAGAATGCTGCTCCAGAAACACTATTTGTATCATATCTTGTGAAAAAGACTGGAAAATAAGTATGTACAACTGCATACAATTTACATGTTGAATTGATACTGGCTCCCTTACTGGAATCCTGCACAATCTGGACACTTCCTCACCTAACATACCTCATGGTTTTTTTCATTCTTTATATTTATCCCACTGTGCCACAGGACTTTTTGAACAATGTTAGAATTATGACACCAGAAATCTAAGCTTTTGGCCAAAGATGAGCAGTTTGGTCAGTGAAGTTATATTTAACAGTACATTAGATTGTTTAGAAGACAGAAGTGTAATCTTTCTATGGTGTGAAGACAGTGTGAAGGTGACAACCACTTCTGTTTGGCTCAGCAAGGAGGAAATGTAGTCATTATAGTTAAGCATTCATTAAAGGCAGACTTTTTACGTCATCTGTCACTTGCAAATAGCAAATGTAGCAATAACAGATTGCATGTCATTGTACGTTCTCAGGGCTACCTGGGTGCCATAAGACAATATTACTGGACTTTTTATAAATCACACATGAAATATGATAATAGGAAACAGAAGAGCGAATGCATTAAGATCTTGAATGTGGATCTAGACCAACACAGATGTGAATGCAAATGCAGGCATTTGTTACCTGTTTGACTTTTGACAATTTAGACACCCTGACTGAGCATCAGTTTCTATGTCTGTCAAAGTAATGAGCTAAAAATGCATGCAAAGAAGGCCCTGGGGTTCTTAGAGGATGCCGACTCACCAGTCAGGCCTCAGAAATAATCATGATTAGAGGAGGTCTTTAGTATGCTGGTTGCAGAATTGGCAGTCTTCTTGAGATTTGGCCATGGAAATAATGCACCTCCAACCATGCATGAGCCTGTATCACAGAGAACTGCCATGAGTCCAGTTCCTGGGGCAGACCATCTGTCAGTCCTGGTCTCTTGCCTAGGGCAGGAAAGGTATTTGTTTTGGCAGATTATTACTATAGGCAAGGAGTGGGTATCCAAAAGAATTGAGGTGAGAGTAGCTTAGTAATCGAACCAAATGGATCCCCTCTGTGATGGTACTAGGGAGACTGTTAGTCATGTATGTACATATGTGTGCACATATGTTTACACTCGTGTATGCACAATAAGTATATGGAGGTCACAGGACAACTTTATGGAGTCAGTTCTCACTTTTTGCCATGTGAGTTGCAGAGGCTGAATTCTGTTTTTTAGGCTTGCTGACATATGCCTTTACCTACTGAGCTACCTTGCCAGCCCCCATTGGTTTTTCTAATGTATAGAATTTAGCACAGCAACTTGTTAATGATGGCCTTCAAAGCCCTTTGCTACCCATGTGTGTTCTCCAGTCCTATTTGTACCAGATCTTCCACCATTCATGCCTTGTCATTATGGTCTCTGTATAATCCTGCAATAATCTATGCCTTCCTTCCTACCCACCTCCCTGAAACAGTGTCATGTAATAAAGTCACCAGTCACATGTGCCTGCATGTGCAACTGTAAGAAGTATTGATGGACTATGTCTGTGGTGGTTTGAATATACTTGGCCCAGGGAGTGGCACTACAAGGAGATGTGGCCTTGTTGGACAAAGTATGTCACAGTGGGGATGGCACTTGGGGGACCTTCCTCCTAGCTGCCTAGAAGCCATTCTTTTCCTATTTGCCTTTTAAACAAGATGTAGAATTCTTAATTCCTCCAGTACCATCTCTTCCTGGATGCTGCCATGCTTCCTGCCTTGATGATAATGGACTGAACTTCTGAACCTATTAAGCCAGCCCCAGTGAAATGTTGTCTTCTATAAGAGTTGCCATGGTCATGGTGTCTGTTCACAGTAATAGAAACTCTAAGATATTGTCGTTATTTCTTTTACCCAAGCCTGTACCCTGTGAGAATGCCAGACAGAACTATCAGGAGTTCCCATTTTACTCTTGGCCATGTTAACTATCAAGAACATAAGATTAATGATAAAATTGGTTGTGTTTGTAAAATTTTCCTGAAAATAAGAAGTAATCAACACTGATTTAAAAAATAAAACAATGTCATGTAAACAAAGAATATAGAAAATTAAAAAAAAAGAAAACACTGGACATGGGAATATATATATATATATATATATATATATATACATATATATATGTATATATATATATGTTACTAATAAAATAATATGATAAATTCCAAAAAAAATAAAACAATGACAAAATGGCCTAATTGTCTTTTCTCAAACAAAAGTAGAGATAATCTGAAGGAGGAAGAATACTACACCTCCTAACCCTGTGCTTGACTTCACATCATGACTCAGGAAAAGTTAATTTAGCGCTCGCTCTCTGTCCATCTGATAGCAAAGAGCTCTGGGATGCTAATGGGATCCTCATTAGGAGAGAGAATTCACAAGAGTTTATCAACATTTTTGGTCAGGGCTATGGGATATGGATTTCAGAAGCTTTCTGGGATTTTTCACCCATAGGAGTAATTTCAATTAAGGAAACAAAACAAACAAAACAAAACAAAACAAAACAAAACAAAACACAAAGTTCCGAGGGCTGAGAAGATGGCTCTGTGAGTAAAGTGCTTGCTGGACAAGAGTGAGCTCCAGTATCCACAAAACGAGCCAGGTGGGGTGGCATGCTCCTGTGACCAGCAGTAGGAAATGCTGATAGGATGGTCACAGAGGCTTGCCCGGTGGGTAACTCTAGCTCAATATGTGACTTCAGGCTCAGTCAGAGACCCCATGCCACAATGAGACAGAGAAGGACTAAAGCAGACATGGTGTCAACCTCTCACTTCCACACAACTGCATAGATGCCTCTCTCTCTCTCTCTCTCTCTCTCTCTCTCTCTCTCTCTCTCTCACACACACACACACACACACACACACACACACACAATGTAACTTCCGAAATCAGTCTGATTACAGTAAAGTAATACAGCTGAGTGAGAGTTTGGAGGACCAGTTCTTCCACATGGGAAGAAAAGGAAAGGAAGAAAAACAGAAGAAAGAATGGTGGACCTGCCTTGGTTACAAGCATCTAGAAATGCCTTTTGCAGTTGTAACATAACTTTTTGAAATATGTTTTGGAGAACAGAGCATTGCTAATGACAGATGTTTGTTGACTGATGTGTCTTGGGTCTTTTATATAAGGTGATGACCACCGCCTCTGGCTGGATGCTGCCTTGCTTAATTTCACTTTATGCATATGCAAGTAAGGATTTAGGGAAATAACCTGTCCAAGTTTGCTGTGGAGTCCCCCTATGGATAAGTTTAACTGCAAAATTTACCACCATCATCTATCAGTCTATCAAATCTATCATAAACCTGAACCTGAAACCATCCTTGATTGGGTAGGTGGTGTGGTTTACCTTTTGTGTGTGTGTGTGTGTGTGTGTGTGTGTGTGAAAGAAGACAATAAATAAACTCATGAACTTTAGCTGGGTTTCTTTTTCTCGTGTGTAGGGATATGGAACTCAACTTCTCGTGGCCTTTTCCATTTCTACCTAACTTTCTTGACATGGGGTCTTTTCTAAATTGGGGCTTGACCCTTTGGTCCAGACTAGCTGCCTAGACAGACACCTGTCTTTCTATGCTCTCCTCTCCAGCGCTGGAGTCGTGACCCCGTGCTGCCATGCCCAGGCTTCTCATGAGTACCAGGGATCTGAACTCAGGTCCAGATACTCAGCAAACTGTTTTATTGCTGAGATAGTCCCTTACCCACATGGGTTTCCATTTTGTGAATTCTTTTGTTTTATGTTCTGGTTGTACAACAACATGTATCCAAACAAATGGGGAAAATAAATGCCTTTGGGAAATTTGCAGGGATTACAAGTTTTACATACCTTCAGAGGTGATGGCAGGTACAGGATCGGGCTATCTCATGCCCAGGTTGCTTTAGGTTCTTCAGAGGTGATGGCAGGCGCAGGATCAAGCTATATTGTGCCCAGGCTGCTTTAGGTTCTTCTGGTCGTCTCATGTGCTACTTGCTGCTTTAGCTTCCGTCTTCAAACTCAAGGATCAAAATTTCTTTTGCAGCCCATTGAACACGTTGCAGTTGGCCCTTTTCATTAGACTCTGGAAAATTCTTGTAAGCTAAATAACAACTAAATTAGATTTCCATAATTAGGTTTACTACAGGACAGAGCAGCTACTGAGCCATGTCGCTAACAGGAAACTACTACAGCCTCTCACAAGTTAGTTTTTAAAATTAATTTTCTTAGTGTATTTTAATTTGCAATAACTTTTCTTATTTGTCGAATCTATTGATTTCTCACTTGTGGTTGTGTGCGGCTCCACTCTGGAATGATGTGCTGTCTTTGAACCTCTAAAAGCTTCCTGAGACCCTTCATATCAACATATTATATCTGGTGTCCTTTCATTAGCTTTGTTATTTAATGATGTCATAATTAGAAAATGGCTGGGATGTGAAATACTTGGGTTAGAACAAGGAGGAACTTGAATTGCTAGATGCCAATGTTCAACCAGACTTAAGAGTGGGATTGGTGTGAGTGGCTGTGGATGTGGTTAAATAGCAGGTATTCTTAAAGACTGAGAATGTACAGTATAATTTATTTATTTACTTTATTATTTATGCTATGGGTTGTTTATCTGTGAAGTAAAACTAGCCTTGTTCTACAATGTAATCCATAAAAACCACATAGAGTGTGACTTATTTTCTCTTTTTTCCAACAAATACTACATGTATTTCTTATGAATAAAATGAATGACAGTTTAATGCTGTTAATTTTTCAGTTACAAAAGCGTAAAAGAAACAAAAAAGACTCTTAATCCTGTTGCCAGGAGGGAAAAGTGTTAATCTTTGAAAATGTTTTGTTTTATTGTCATGGTCTAGGCTAAATTTCCATATATGATGTGCTGTTCCTTTCACTTCTAACAGCAGAGGAGATTTTCCTTCCTGAATAAATATATTCTTAGATTTTCTTTTCAGTGGTTCAGTAACAGAACATTGATTTTCTTTTTTATAATTACTTCACCTGGTTTTAAGTCTTTGCTTCCTGTTTCATGGTGTATACACTATAGCATTTGCTCACTCCTTGGGAAACTACCTCAACTGCTAGGTACACATATAGTGATGGTCTGTAGAACACACACAGTTCATACATTTAAATGATCTAATGGGGATTCACATCTATTTGGTCATATATTATTGAACAGTTTTTAAAATTTTCATTTTTTTTACAGATTTATTTATTTTTATATTTTTGTGTATGGGTGCCTTGTCTTCTTGTATGTCTGTATGCCATACATGTATGTATGTATGTATGTATATATATATATATATATGTGTGTATATATATATATATATATATATGTATGTATGTATACCTAGTGTCTGAAGATGCTAAAAGACAGATGACATTAGATCTGCTGGACCTGGCACTAGTCATGGTCATGAGCTGCCATGTGGCTGCTGGGAATCAAACTTGGGTCATCTGGAAGAGCAGCCAGTGCTCTTAACCTTTGAGTCATCACTCCAGCCCCTTGAACAGCTTTGAAAAAAGCTTACCACCCCATTTTTTAGCTGAGAGGAAATCAAGGGTCAAATAAGGAGTTTATGCAAACCCTCAGCTAAGGGAAATTTGGAGCTAACAACATAATTTTCTCATTCCAACCTCCTTGCATAGAACCATTCTAGGCAATTTTATTTGTTGTTTTCAGGGACATTTCTGTTTTTGTGTGTAATTGAATATCATGTCACAATATACTTCTGAATAGGAAAAACTTTACTATGTATTTAAGAAGAATCACCTTACTGGACTTCTAAGTTGTGACCATATTTAGAGCATACATAACATATGCATTCTCAATTTGGAGCATATAAATATGCCTGTGCAGTTAGCCCAGGGTTCTTTTCAGCCATTTGGCTTCACTCTACTTAGTTACGGCCAGTGACTTTGGGGTCTAGTAGTTGGTCCTATGAAGAGCCTACCACAATGTTTGTTACATAGTAGGAATACAACAAAAAATTGATAAACAATTAAATGCTGCCTGTTCTTGAGGCATGGTATTACTGAGAGAAAGTTGGGAATGGGTGTTAGAAAATATGTCATAAGGTTTGCTTCCCAGAACGTTGTAGAATCCTCAGAGGGTCCAGACTTAAATGTATGAGAAGAGTGACTTAAGGTCAGATAATTTTCCCACTTTAAGTGGGAAATAAGAAGTGATTTGTATCCCAGTTGCTCTGGTAAGGGGCATGTAAGCTGTTCCGTGTGGTCATCCAGAACAGCTCCATGAAGACATGGGCAGCATCAGTCTTCAGCTTCCTGTTCATCATATTCTTTATTCTTCTGAGACCACTGAGCTGCGCTAACTTAGAGGCAGCACTTGAGTCCTTAGCAAGCTTCCTCAGGCTGGGGGGTAACTGCTGAGAAAGCTGTAGTGGTGGCTTGCTCCCTTCTTGTGTTCTCAGATTTAATGTCTTAACTTCAGGAAGAACAGGTCGTAGATGTGTACTGAGGGTGACAACTACCATCACTCCTTTTCCTACATGTATTACTAAAGGGATCAAAGAAAGTCAATTTTCATATCACTGAAAAGCTAGAACAGTTTTATTGCTTCTTTCTCTGAAATCTTATTATATGTCTATTCAGCGAGCTGTCAATCACATATTGTTGTAACCTTTGTCTGTATGTTTGTTTGTAGGCATCTTATCTAAGATGTTCTCTCTCTCTCTCTCTCTCTCTCTCTCTCTCTCTCTCACACACACACACACACACACACACACACACACAAACACAGAGTTTTGGGTATTCTTTTGCTGTGATACAACACCATGACCAAAAAGAAAGTTGGGGAGGAAAGGGCTTATTTGGCTTAAATTCCCAGATCATAGTCAGTTATTATAGTGACTATGAACAGGATCTCAAATAGGGGAGGAACTTGGAGGAGCTGATACAAAGGCCATGGAGGATTGCTGCTTACTGATTGGCTTGCGATGCTTGAGATTGAACTATAGGACAGAGTCTATATTAGGCTCTTTTGATATTTCATTTGCCAGTGCAATCAATTGAAATCTCTTTACCTTAGCCTCAGGCACACTATTTAGACAAGGGCAAAAAGCTACATTCTTCACCAGAATATCAGAAGAATGATCTCTAAGCAACTTACTGTAAGTTTTCCTCCTTTGAAACCTCTTGAGCCACATCCTCACAGTTTAAATCACGTTGGCACTACTGTCTCCCATGTTCTTACTAGAATTGCCATTAATCCCCAATTAAAGCTTTAGCTCCTTTTCTAATCCACGGTTCATATTCTTTTCTAATCCCAAAGTCCATATTCCAAATAAAATCATGGTCAGGTTTATCACAGCAATAACCTAGTCCCTGATAACAATTTCCATCGTAGTAGGGTTCTTAATGGGTCACAGAACTTACAGAATGAATCTCTGTCCCTCTCACTCTCTATTTCTATCTGTCTCTCTGTCTGTCTGTCTCTCTCTCTGCGTGTGTATATGTCTGTGGATGGTGTGTCTGTGTATGTGCATGTGTGTGTCTGTGTGTGTATGGAATTTATTGGAATGATTTACAGGCTGATCCAACTGATCCAACAATTGCCAACTGTGACTAGAAAGTCCCAGAAGCTAGTAGTTGCTCAGTCCTATGAGGCTGGGTGTTTCAGCTGGTCTTTTGTATAATCTGGAATCCCAAAGAAGTAGACTCCAATGGATGTACTGGCAAAGTGAGTGTGAGTAGGTGAAGAATGAACAATTTTTTCCATTGTCCTTATAATGGTCTCCATAGAAGGTATGAACAAGATTAAGGATGTGCCTTAAGATACAGCTTAAAAGTATGTGTCTATCTGGATCAAAAACAAGTGTCATCCCACCTCAAGATCTGGATCAAAAGTCTGTGTCCTCCAGATAAAAGGCATGTTGTCTTCCTGCCTCAAAATCCATATCACAGATGTGCTCTCCATATCTTTATTGTGGTTCTTTCCATATATAGTCAATGTAACAACTGAGAATATATATTTCTCTCCTACAAGGGATGTGTTTTCATATGAGTAAATGAGGAAAACTTATATTATTGCCTTATTACCTTTAATAGTGAAGAAAGCTATGACTATAGAAATATGTAGCTTTGTAGCATTCCTTCTTAGTGTGAATATTAAAAAAATTTTTTTGTCTTAATAGAACAGATTTATAGGGAGCTGAAAAAATCACCTAAGGTATTGACTAAAATGTGAGATAGGCAAAGCCTGACTGTTTGGTACCAAGACTTTGACTTAGAAAATTGAGATAAGAAATAGGAATTAGAATTTCAAACAAAGCAAAGCCTTCTAGGTAACATGTAACACATACACAGAAACCAGATTAGAAAGGCAATATCCCAGACAGAGAAAATGTACACATATAATGTACACCAGTTAGTCATGATTGGAAGACCTTATGAAAATGTGGTTAGTTTGCATCTTTTAATTTCAAAGAAATATCTATAGAAGTAAATTTATAGGATGTTATTGTAACCCACATAGCTAGTACATGAATTACTATTCAACTTTTATATTTATGTACCCATAATTTATACAAGATGAACAATGGCTGCCTACAAAATGTTTTCAACTAACATTAAGTATGTATTGAAGTCTGGCCCTTTGCATCAAGTGTTTTTTGAGTCATCCTTATAAAGGATGACTCAAGTAAAGGATGACAAAGCAACGAGGAACATTTTCTTGGGGCTAAACTTATTTTTCAGAAGGGCTTATTCTTAGAAGTGTGAGTCAGTTTCTTGATCACAAATTTTACAAGTTTTCCTGTAAGCACTCCTGGCTCAAAGACTATTTCACTTTGAGTCATCTCAACAAATTGGAATATTACCTGTTATCTGCCAAGCCCTATGTTACTTGATGGGGATGATGCTTCAAAACAGCAAGTACTTGTATAGTATTTACTGGAGAACAGATACTGTTAACACATTTATAGTCAGCCAGCTGACCCAGAGAATGGAGTGCCAATTCTGTCATTTGGTAAAGTGATGCTATGAATTTTGCTTGAGGATTTCAGTTCACCCAAATCTTATAAAATTCCATTAAGTTTCTGTCCCTACCTAATAAATAGCAGCTTGGAAATAGCGGAAAGAAGTGAACTTCTGTATCTGAAGGAGACTCAGGATCTAAGCATACCATCCTGGGTATCTTCACTCTTTTTTTTTTTCTTAGTTACTTAAATATTATTATATCATTTCTTCCTCTTCCCCCATCCCTTCCATAACAGTTCCTATGCTTCCCAAATATATGGCTTCCTCTTCTTAAACCATTGTTGTTTCACACACACACACACACACACACACACACACACTCAGAAGTAAACAAATAAGTGGAGACTTCTAATTCTATTTGGTGTTGGCTCCACGTATATGTTTCTTGGACTAACCATGTGGTATTAGCCAACCAATCAGGTACTCATTCCTAGAGAAGACTAATTCTCCTTCTCTCAGCAGTTTTTAATTGCTTACAGTTCTTCATTTATGGGTTGAATCCTATGATATAGCCCCAGTCTACACTGTTATGTTGACTGTTGTTGAACTTCTTCAGGTCTTGTTTGGATAGTCTTGCTACAAAGGCTTCATGTAATTTTGCTTTCATACTTACAAGACACAATCTCACAGCATATATCATGAACATATATGACTCTTACTGTTTTCAAACACCATTTCTTCTGCAATGTTCCCTGACCTTTGAGTGTAGGATTGTTTTGAGGATATATAATTAGGCCTGGGCACCCAGTGGTCAGTTGTACTGTGAATTTTTTTTTTTTACTAGCTATGGCTTTTGATAATGGAATTCTTCTACTTCTTTGATGAGCTGTGAGATCTCTTAGGATGAAGGTATGAATTACATTTTTGTTAAAGTAGTTGTAAGAGATCTGTTTCTAAGACCCCAGGCCTCACTAGCCATGCATATGGCTAGGTATATAGTAGCAAGCATGGTTTCTCTCCTATCAGGTAGATCTTGAGTACAATTAAATCAGTGTTGGTTATTGTTAACACTTGACAACAGTGATATAAGTTATGGCAAACACTTGGATTTCCATGATCAACAACTCAATAGGAAATTTCTCATTCCTGGTAGGGAATATTTCGTTAAATAATCTGTGCTGTCTAATTTTATATCAACTTGACCCAAAATAGAGTCAACTGAGAGAAGGGAGTGCTAGTTGAGAAAATACATTCAAAAGTCTGGGCTGTGGAGAGTAGGGCATCGTTTTCTTAATTAGTAATTGATGGGGGAGGGAACATCCCATTATGGGTATGGTCACTCTGGGCAGGTAGGTAGTCCTGATAAGAAATCATGCTGAGAAAACAAGGGGAAGCAAGCTAGTGAGCGTGTCTTTATGGGCTCTTCATTAGTTTCTGCCTCCAGGTTTCTACCTTGTTTGGGTACTTATCCTGGCTTTCCTCACTGATATGAAGTTTAAGCCAAATAAAATCTTTCTTCCCTAACTTTCTTTTTGGCCATTTTGGTTGTTTTGGTTACAGCAACAGAAACCATATCTAAAGATAGAAATTGGTACCAGGTTAGTGGTGTATTGCTATAACAGACCTGACCATATATTTTTGGGAGGATTGTGGAAGGACTTTGAAACTTTGGACTAGAAAAGCCATTGTGTATTCAAAGCTTGGTGAGGTGTTCTGAGGGAACGTGGAAGATGAATTTTGAGAGCATCTCAGACAATGGAGGCTTATCTCATGAAGTTTCAGCAGGAAGCAAAAACTTTATTGGATCATTTGTGTGAAGAATCTACAGTGTCTAGTCAGCTAGAGCTGAATAATTAGTTGTAACTTTTCAGGGACAATAGATGCCAGTCAGCTGGGGCTCAAGAATCAGCTATTATTTAGAAGAATCCAGTATCATTGAGGTCAAGTCTCTAGGAAGTAGTTCCCATGGGTTAGCACATAAAAGCTGTGTTCTAGGACTGGCCTAGCAGCATCCCACCAAGAACAGGAGCAGCAATGGGGTGGAGCCACTGTGGCCTAGGCCACAAGTTGTATGTGCTGCAGATGGAAGAGCCTGAGAAGTGACTCAAGTCTTCTGGAGGATCCTAGAAGATCAAGAGTGGATCCCTGACTTTGAATAATGAGT
This sequence comes from Apodemus agrarius, assembly GCA_964023405.1. Lineage (NCBI taxonomy): Eukaryota > Metazoa > Chordata > Mammalia > Rodentia > Muridae > Apodemus > Apodemus agrarius. The sequence continues at coordinate 108,098,793 of OZ030013.1, read as the reverse complement.
ATCTATGATTGGACTTGGCTTTAGCTTTGTTCAGAGTGTGATTAGTGCCTGGTTCTTCCTTCCTGAAGTCAAAAAGTATTTGACTTATTGTGGATTTTATAGAAGTTCACAATTGAGAGACAGTGGATTCTTATATTGGATTTTATAGGAGCCCACAATTGGAGACTAAATTCTTTAGGGAGACTGATCTTTTAAGTGTTTGAATTTTTAAAGACATAGGGATATTTTAAGGTTGTCCAGTGTTTTATATTGTAATGCCAGTATTAATGTGTAATTTTGGAAATGAACAGAAAAGGAAAGATTGTGGCTTAAACAGTGAAGTATTTGTGTGTCAAGCTGACAAGGCATCACTTTACTGGCTAGCTTTATGTCAACTCGACACAAACTAGAGTCATCAGAGAGAAGGGAGCCTCAATTGGAAAAAAATGCTTCCATGTGATTGGGCTGTAGGCAGTAGGGAATATTCTTAATTGGTAATTGGTATGGGAGGGCACAACCTAGTGTGGGTGGGGCTACCCTGGGCCAGTGCTTCTGGGTTCTAGAAGAAAGCAGACTAAGAAAACCAGGGGAAGCAAGCCAGTAAATAGCTGACTTCACCTCTTCACAGCCTCTCTATCAGCTTCTGCCACTAATTTCCTGACCTGTTTGAGTTCTCCTGGCTTCCTCCAATGATGGACTATAATGTGGATGTTTAATCCAAATAAATCTATTCTTTGTTACATGTTTTTGATCATGGTATCTCATCACAGTAACAGAAACCATAACTAAAATAACTCTATGGCTATTGAGGGAAGCATTATCACTCCAAGTAATGTCATGTGATCTAACCCCCCACCACTCTCACATGCTCATGCTCATAAACACTTATATTAATTATATGTAATTTTAGGTAAATACATCATTGGTGATCTCTCTCTCTCTCTCTCTCTCTCTCTCTCTCTCTCTCTCTCTCTTTCTCCCACTATTCATGGATAGATACAAAAGGTTATGCTTCCTTGCACTTTATATGTAGAACAGAATACAGTATTTTTTCAGAACACTTTTTAAAAAGCATAATTTGATTTTGATTTATTCTGCAAGGCATAGGTTTTCTTGGAGATGGAGTCCTTAGGATCCTTTACCACAGACTACAGCCTTATGCCACCCACTGTTGACCAAAGATCTTTGATAAATAATTTTGAAAGTCTCATGTACCTTGAGGAACTGAAAATTTAACTGATGTTGATCTAATTTCAATAGTTACCTGTCCTGGTAGCTATGGTATTGAACAGTCAGCTATAAATATGTGTCTTCACTATAGCTAGCTTTTCTTACCTGAAGCCTTATCACTTGGTTGTGGTATGGACTAGGGTGTGAGCCAGTTGCTGTCAATATAACACATGTATAATTTCTGATAGATAACACTGAAATCTGTAGTTTTCTTTGGGGATTTAATTCAGACAAATTTGAGTAAATATGCATGTAGTGGTCTGAAAAATCTATCAAAAATAAGAATGACAGTTTATTAATTTTATTTCTTCAAAATATATTTGTGTAATAGAATGATAGTTTGCTTAAAGCACTAGTAAGCAAATATTTTTCTGGTCACATACTTCCTATTCTAAGTCCTGTGGTTGATCTTTAAAAGCTGTTGTCAACAAAGGTAAAAACAACCTGAGAATATCTGTTTATAAAAATTGATGTCAAGGCCAATGATATGGCTTTGCCACAAAGGCTAACATCCTGAATTCATGCTAGACCCCACATGGTGGAAAGAAAGAACCAACTCCTGCAATCTGTCCTCTAACTCCACATACATGTTTTGGCATGTACTTATATCTACATGCATGGATACACATATACACACATACACACACAAACAAACAAATAAAATAATATAATAAATATTTTAAAAGCTACAAACATATACATTAACAACAACAAAACAGATGTCTGTCTCAAGGTGGAATAAAGAGGATTTTCAGCTTTAGCCAGCCTGGCTTACAATGTTGTCTTAAATATAAAAAACACATGCATACATACATATACATTCAACACACTTTCTCTCTCTCTCTCTCTCTCTCTCTCTCACACACACACACACACACACACACACAGACATATAGTCACAAATGTCAAGCCTGTTTGGATCTAGAACCCTAGTCTCTTGACCTAAAATTAGAGTTATACTTTTCTGTTAATAATAAATAAATGGATATATAGGATTACTACTTGTGTGCATGATTCTGAGAATTCTAAGCACTCTGCTAAGAGTCATACGTCCACTTTTCTGTGTCAATATCAATAACAAGAGGTTTAATATATAAATACGAACTGATAAAATAAACTATGATTTAGTTCTTTAAAAAAAAGGAGGAGGAACAAGATCAAGAATGAAGGACTACTTCATGCAGAAGAAAGAACCTTTTTTCCTGGTGAAATGTGATTTGTGACCCCAATAACCAGAAGGGACCAGCCCAATGAAGGACAATTGACAGAGAATCCTAGGTAAAGGGACCATGAGCAGAGACTTCTAGGAAGAAATGACTTTATATCTTCACTATTGTCTAAAACACACACCAAGCTAGTGAGGGATAAGTGTTAAAGATAAAACAGTGATGGATAAGAAGGAGCCTCTCTGTGCCCCGTGAAATATACCATGATGTCAATAGTAAGTCTAAAGGGAGACAGTGGGAGAAAAAAAGAAACAGGAAATGATCTTTCATCTATAAAAAATAGTTTCTGCAGTAGTGACATCTCGGCATCATACCCATTGCTCTTAATATCCTCCATCCAGACAGCCCATGTTTGGTACACCCTTGTAGAAACAGCGCATAGAAAAGTACCATCCTTTCCAGCTACCTGGACCTCATCCCAGAGCTTCTTATTACTCTCCAGCATTTCACTGTGAATGTTGAGATATAGTGTGTTGTGTCATATTGCTTCATTCTCACAGCTTCCATGACAGTTCCAGATATTCTCTTGGATATTTCAGACGTCTGTAATACAGAAGTTTCCTGAAAGTTTAGTTATTCATAAATCTCAGTTAAATTTCTGGCTACAACCAATTAAAATCAGAGAACAACAAGTAAGTCACTTTTTTCCTTCCTCCATATGAATACTGGGCTCAACTCGAGTTGTCTGGCTTGCCAGTGGGCAGGGCAGCCTAACCTCTGAGCCATCTCAATAGCTCTAGTTGGCTATTATTTTAAATCAAGCCAAAACTTTGTTTAAAAAATGTACATTTAATATCTTTGAAGAAGACATGCGTTTCATGGGTCTGAGTGAAATGGAATTCACTGGCTCTATTTGGAAGCATAATAAATGTGCATGATATTGTTTAACTGTTTGTTCAACTTTGCCTAGTGCAGTGGAATACAAATATTTGACCTTCTTGACAAAGATTGATGGGTTGAAGCAACACACCATGATATCATTAGGCTGTCGAATAACATCATTATTCATGATTACAAGGAATTATTCAGGTGAAATGGCAAACCTATTATTTGTACAGAGAGAATAATTGCACTGTCCTTGTCATTTCAACCCCTTGGTTGAACTGACGATAAGATATGTGTATTTGTTTTACTACAGAAATCTTTAGTGGCCTAATTTAAATAAATGGAACCAATTACAATTAGTAATTGAGCAAATCAGATCATATACACTTTTCTCTAAAGAAGTTGGTATCCTATAAATCTAGAGAGACATTTTCATCATTTATGGAATTTTTCATCTATATGAATTAATTTTCAGTTTTATAAAATTTCTTCACAGGTTGAAATTTGGTCAAAGCAATAATTTATATAAAAATTTGATAAGATACCTTACAATTAGGAAAGTGGGATAAACTGTATTATTTCTGATGACTTTCCATGTGTTGAAATGTTGTCATCTGAAGCCAAATCCCACACCTGATTATGTAGCTAAAGCTTTATTAGCCTTTGTTCATAGAGTATGGTTTGTTTCTTTGTTGCCCTGACAAGGTTAAGGGCATGTGACAGAGACTGACTTATCTGTCTGCAGAGTCTGGATTTAAAAAAAAAGATTTATTTTAAGTGTGTATGTGTGTGTGTGTGTGTGTGTGTGTGTGTGTGTGTACACGTGTACATATAGAAGTGCTCTGGTCTTCTGGAAGAACAGTATATGCTCTTAACTGTTGAGGCATCTCTCCATCCCTAGAGCCGGTCTCTTAAAATCATTTGCAATCCAATCCAGAAATTCCCAGGCTAGAGGACTTTGAGACTGTAGAAGGTCTTCTCTGAATAGTCTTCTAGAGAAGGGCATGGAATGTGCGATGCAGTACCTCCCTTATGCCATCAGCTCACTATTGCTATGATGAAACACCATGACTAAAGCAACTTGTGGTAATAGGATATATTTGGCTTATAATTCCATATCATTGTTCATTATCAGAGGAAGTCAGGACAGGAACTCATATAGGGCAGGAACCTGGAGGCAGGAGCTGATACATAGAAGCCATGCTTACTGGCTTCTTACTGGCCTGCTTCTCATGGCTTGCTCTGCCTGCTTTCTTGGAGAACCCAGGACCATCAGACCAAGGATGTCACTACCCACAATGGGCTAGACCCTCTCACATCAATCACCAATTAAAAATTTGCCCTTGACCTAGATTTTTTAAAAAAAATTATTGGTTATTTTATTTATTTACATTTCAAATGTTATACCCCTTCATGATTTCCCCTCTGCAAAACCCCTATCCCACCCCTCTCCCTGCTTCTATGAGTGTGCTCCCCCAGCCTTCCACCTACCTACTCCCACCTCACCTCTCTAGCATTCCCCTACACTGTAACATCAAACATCAAAATTCATAGGACCAAAGCCTCCCTTCCCAGTGATTCCAGATAAGGCCATCCTCTGCTACATATGCAGCTGGAGCCATGGGTCCCTTAATGTGTATTCTTTGTTTGGTAGTTTAGTCCCTGGGGGCTCAGGGTGGAGGGGTCTAATTGGTTGATATTGTTGTTCTTTCTATGGTTTTGCAAGCCCCTCCAGCTCCTTCCCTCCTTCCCCTAACTCCTCCATTGGGGTCCCCATGCTCAGTCTGATGGTTGTCTGCAAGTACCTGCATCTGTATTGGTAAGGTTCTGGAACAGCCTCTCAGGAGACATCCATATTAAGCTCCTGTCATCAAGCATTTCTTGGCATCAGCAATAGTGTCTGGATTTGGTGGCTGCATATAAGATGGATCCTCAGGTGGGGCAGTCTCTGGATGGCCTTTCCTTTAGTCTCCAATCCACTCATTGTCCCTGTATTTCTTTTAGACTTATTGAGACATTTTCTCCCTTGAAGTTTCCTCCTCTCAGATAATTCTATCTTGTGTCAAGTTTACACAAAACTAGCCAGCACAGGCCTCATGCAGTCTTCTTAGCCATGAACCCAAGTGTAGTTTCCATTTTCAGGTCTTCTCTTATTCTTTTATTACTTTATGTAATTAGACTTATATTCTAATGTCATAAAATGCCTTAAATAAAAAAAAATAAATGGAGCTTTGTCAGTGGCTAATTAGTTTGGAAGTATTTGAATGAAACCCCTCATGACCTCATAAACATGAAATACAAAGCCCCATGGGGATTTTAAAATCATTTTAGAAAACAAAAAACATAGTGGTAAATGCGGAAATTAACCAGTTTTCCTCCAAGGTTCCTCCTCCTGCCTTCCCATTTCCATGTCTGCTTTGCTCCTGTCCTGTGTTGGGTGCTGGAAAAAGCCAGGGCTTCATTCATGGTTGCCAAGTGCTATAAAATAACCCCTTTTCATCAACCACATGAATATTATTAGTTGGAATGTTATTTGAAAATGCTATTTGGGGATGGAAAAGTATTCTGGAAGCAGATCTTGATGAAGGGTATCCATACTGTAAAAAGACTGAATGCCTCTGGATTTTATACTTTGAAATGATTAAGCTGATTGAGTCCATTTATACAAAATTGCAACTATTAAAAGTGTACTTGAGTATATAGTTTTTGAAGTGGACAGAAGACTTTTTATGATTTGTCTACTGCCCCTTTCTGTGTCCCTAACAAACTCATAATAGAAAGTATGCCTTAATTCAAATGGAAGTTTAAATCAAAATGATTTGTCATTTAAATTTTTTCATTGATATCATTTATCATCAATGGCCTCAGTTGCCATATAACAAGACACAGACTAACAGAATTGAAAGAAAACAGGATCCACCCATCTGCTGCATCCAAGAAACACACATTAACATTAAGAGGACTTGGTAATTCTTAGTATCTATACCTAATACACAGGGGCTCCCAAGTCCTTAAAGAAGCATGGCTACTACTTAAATCATATGTTGACTCCTGAGTACTAATAGTGGGAAAGTTCAATATTTCACTTTTGGTAAAGGGCATCTAGGCAATTGGTCATCAATACAAAAACTAAACAGAGAGATTCTGCAGCTAACTGATGTTATAACCCATTTATTAAAGATGCCCTCCCTCTTCCATTGAATTTTTTTGGCTTTTGACAAACATCAAGTGTCCTTAGATATGTGGGTTGATTTGCGGGTCTTCAATTCAATTCCATTGATCCATCTGTTTGTTTCTATATCAATAGCATGCAGTTTTTATTACTGTTGCTCTGAAGTATAGCTTAAACTCAGGGATAGTGATACCTCCAGATGTGCTTTTATTGTTCAGGATAATTTTGACTCCTGGGTTTTTTTTTCCATATGAAGTTGAGAATTGTTCTTGCAAGATCTGTAAAGAATTGTGTTGGAATTTTGATAGGGATTTCATTGAACCTGTAAATTGCTTTTGGTAAAATGGCCATTTTCACTATGTTAGCTCTTCTGTTCTTTCAGTCTGATATCTTCCCCCAATTTCTTTCTTCAGAGATTTGAAGTTCTTGTCCTACACATCTTCCATGTGCTTGGTTAGAGTTATACCAAGGCATTTCATATTATTTGTAACAATTGCAAAGGGTACTGTCTCCTTAACTTTGTTCTCTGTTTATTGCTTGTATAGAGGAGGGCTGCTGATTTCTTTGAGTTAATTTTGTATCCAGCCACTGTACTGAAGATTTTCATCAGCTGTAGGAATTCTCTGGTAGGATATTTTGGGGTCACTTATGTATACTATATTATCTATGAATAACAGTACTTTGACTTCTTCCTTTCCAATTGTATCCCCTTAATCTCCTTTAGTTGTCTTCTTGCTCTAGTTAGAAGTACTTTAAGTACTATATTGAAGAGATGGGGGTCAGCGGAGTGGACAACCTTGTGTTGTCCCTGATTTTAGTAGAAATGCTTTAAGTTTTTCTTCATTTAATTTGATGTTGGCTATTGGCTTGCTGTATGTTGCCTTTATCGTGTTTAGTTATGTACATTCTACCCCTGCTCTCTCCAAGACTTTCATTGTGAAGGGGTGTTGGATTTTGTTAAATGTCTTTTCAGCGTCTAGTGAGATGATCATGTTTTGTTTTCTTTCATTTTGTTTCTATGGTAGGTTGCATTGTTGTATTTTCATATTTTGAGCCACACCTGTATCCTTGGAATGAAACCTACTTGACTATGTTGGATGATGTCTTTGATTTGTTCTTGGATTCAGTTTGTGAGTATTATTTTATTGGCTGTTTTTGCATCAATCTTCATAAGGGAAATTCGTCTGTAATTCTCTTTCTTTGTTTAGTCTTGGTGTGGTTTAGGTGTCAGGGTAACTGTGGCCCCATAGAATGAGTTTGGCAATGGTCCCTCTATTTCTATTTTATAGTTTGGCATTAGCTCTTTTTTGAAAGCCTGAGCAACATGCTTCTGGCACAGGGGTTTTTGTTTGTTTGTTTGTTTATTTGTTTTAATTTTAGTGACTGCTTCCTGTTTCCTTATGGGTTACAGGACTATTCACATGATTTACCTGATCTTGATTTAGCTTTGGTAAGTGCTATATGTGTAAAAAAAATCATCCATTACATTTAGATTTTCCAGTTTTGTGGAGTACAGGCTTTTGAAGTAAGACCTAATAATTCTTTGAAATTCCTCATTGTCAGTTTCCCTGTTCATTTTTGATTTTGTTAATTTGGGAACTGTCCCTTCCTTTTAGATAGTTTGGCTAAGGGTTTGTTTGTCTTGTTGAGTTTCTCAAAGAACCAGTTCTTGGTTTCATTGAGTCTTTGTAATATTCTCTTTGTTTCTAACTGGTTGATTTCATCCCTATGTTTGATTACTTCCTGCCATCTATTCTTCCATGTTGTGTTTGCTTCTATTTTTCCTAGAGCCTTCAGATATGACTTTAATTCATTAGTATGAGAACTCTCTAATTGCTTCATGAGAGAATTTAGTGCTATAAATTTTCCTCTTACTATACCTTCCATTGTATCTTATAAGTTTGGGTATGTAGTACTCTCATTTTCATTGAATTCTCGACAGTGTTTTATTTCTGTCTTTATTTCATCTCTGACCTGGTGATCATTAAGTAGAAAGTTGTTCAGTTTCCATGAATATGTAGAATTTCTATGTTTCTATTGTGTTGAAATCCAGCTTTAATCCATGGTGGTCTGATAATATGCATGGGGTTAGTTCAATATTCTTGTATCTATTGAGGCTTGCTTTGTGACTGCTTATATGGTCAAATGTGGAGAAGGTTCTATGAGGTGCTGAGAAGAAAGAATATTCTTTTGTGTTTGGGTGAATATTTGACGCATATCTGTTAGGTCCATTTGAATCAGGAACTCTATTAGTTTTATTATTTCTCTGTTTAGTTTATCTCATGATGACCTGTCCATTGGTGTCCATGGGTGTTGAGGTCTCCCACTATTAATATGTAAGGTTCAATGTGTGATTTAATCTTTAGTAATATTTCTTTTATGAGTGTGGATGCACTTGCATTTGGGGGCATGGATGTTCAGAATGAAGATGTTTTCCTGGTGAATTTTTCCATTGATGAGTATGAAATATTTTTCCTTGTCTGTTTTGACTGCTTTCATTAGATATTAGAATTGCTACTCTGGCTTGATTCTTGGGTCTATTTGCATGGAAAACCTTTATTCAGCCCTTTATACTGAGATCATGACTATCTTTGTTTCTGAGATGTGTTTCTTGTATAGCAGAATGGTGGATTATGTTTATACATCCATTTTGTTAACCTGTGTCATTTTACTGGGGACTTGAGTCCACTGATGTTGAGAGATATTAATGACCAATGATTGTTATTTGCTTTTGTTTTTGATGGTGATGGTGAGAGAGAGAGAGAGAGAGAGAGAGAGAGAGAGAGAGAGAACTAATATTGTGAAGATATTTATTTCTTGTATTTTCTTGAGTGTAATTACCTCATTGGCTTGGTATTTTCCTTCTAGTATTGTCTGTAGTGCTGGGTTAGTGGAAATTTATTGTTTAAATTTGGTTTTGTCATGGATTATATTGGTTTTTCCATCTACAGTGATTGAAAGTTTTGGTGGGTATTGTAATCTAGCTGACATCTGTGCTCTTGGGTGTAATTCTGATAAGTCTGCCTTTCTGTGTTACTTGGTCTTTTTCCCTTTCAGCTTAGATTTAATGTCTTCTTCTTGTGCCTGGGTTTCATTAGGATATTCAGGGTTTGTTGTATCAGGATAGCTGCACTCTAGTGGTGTCATATTGCTCTAGGTCTTGTTGATTGTGATCTTAGTTGTTCTTTAGGCATCAGGTTTTCATTGGTGTTGGCTGGATGATCCTGATGGCAACAAGACTACTTGGGAAGGTGTGGGGAGCTGTGAGCCAGACAACAGAGGTCAGGGTACCCAACTCTTCTGCCTGTACCTCAGGCCGACCCCACTTGCAAAGGATTAGGGCTGCATGATTCCATGATAGTAGTTCTTGGGGTCTCTGCAGGGTTCCACAGTGTAGTAGGATATGCTTGGGGGTCTTGGAAAGATTCTCAGGAACAAAAATTCAGCCCAGAGATAGAGGAACTCAGGGGACAGCACACAACTCACCTTTGCAGGCAGTATCCCAGGTAGACTGACTAGGATGGTAAGCTGATCCAACTGGGTCATAATGTCTTTAAATGACTATGCTGTTGATTTTTCAGAGACCTGAGCCTCGTGTTTGGTCCAATAATTCATTATGTTTCTAGGTAAAAAAATCTATTAATTAATCTTAGTATGTTAAAAAATTCTGTTATTCTAAATATTTAGAAGTTTAGAGTCAGTTAATATTTCTATCTTCAATATTATCTCAAATATTGAACTCTGTATCCAGTATTGTCCTAAATATTGAATTAAATGTTCAATATATGTGAGATGTCAAAAGTATAGATATTTTTCTTTATGTCCATATTTTTAAATGTCAGTTTGGTAATGACAATAAAATAGAATATTAAACTGAAATTAATGTGATGATGTTGAAGGTGTGACCTAATTAAAATGCAAATGCAAGTGTAAGTACAGTCCTTTAAAATTGACACTGCAGCTCAGATACTCAACAGCAGGACCATTGCTTGTTGATAATTTGATTTGACAAGTTCCCTTCACAAGTTCATTGCTTTAACCCCACAGTATAAGCATATATTTGGTCGCTCAGTAAGATGAGAACTGTCAAACAGATTCAGGAAATTTAAGATGAAATTTAATGAGTTAGGATATACCTGTGTTTGTACATATCCTACTTAATAGGGACATTTGGGAAATACTGGTAGAAGTTTACACACACACACACACACACACACGCGCACACACACAGTGTATATATGTATGTGTGCATGTGCTAGAGTATGTGCGTGCGTGCGTGTGTGTGTGTGTGTGTGTGTGTGTGTGTATGTGTACATGTATATATTTTAAGTCCAAATACAAATATTTGTATTTCGAATACAAAACATATTGAGGACACTTTTGTTTACATTTCTGATCTTTAAACAATTGCATGTTGTTTTCTTTACCCTCAGTGGCTGGCTTCTTCCAGTCCTCTCTTAATATGCTCAAGCTTATTCCATGAAGGTGCCTTTTGTCACCAACTCTACAAGAAACAAGTTCTCTCTCTAGCTTCTTTCTTGGTGTTTCTCCACAGCACATACCTTCTGTTTTATAGTGGTTTAATTCCTGTGTGTAGGTAATGATAGCTCAAAAATAGAATACATTTCTCTAGTGAAAAATTAGATTGAGGGAAGTATATTTGTATCTGAACAAGAAATGGAAGGATTGAGAAATTAAGTGAATATAAAGTATCGTTTGGAACCATCAAATTCCTCTATCCAGGGCTTGTCAGACTTCTCACCATTAACCTTATGTAATGCTTTAGACAAACTGAAATTGCCTTTGATCTTTAGTGGCTGCCACAGCAATAGAATGTTCCCTCGAGGCCCATGTGTTTACTTGACATTGCTGGGCTATGGTAGAACTTTGAGAGTTCTCCTACTCACCAGAGATATGACCATAATGAGTAGCTTAGTTTGGATTTTATTACTGTGATGAGACACTATGATCATCTCTTATGAAGGAAGCCATTTCCTTGGGGCTGGCTTATAGTTCAGAGGCATAGTCATTTATCAAGATGGTGGGAAGCATTTTGATATGCAGGTAGACATGGAACTGGAGAAATGGTTGAGTATTCTCCCTCTGGGTTAGGAGGCAGCAGGAAGAGTGAACCACTAGGCCTGCCTTGACATTCTGAAACTTAAAGCACACCCACAGTGGCACTTTCTCCAACAAGACCACACCTCCTAAAATTACCACTTCCTATGAGCTTATGGGAACCATTTTCATTTAACCCTCCACAAGGGGATAGATACTGGGATTCCAGCTCCATTATCTTCCCTTTCAATTTTTGGTCATGGCTTCCTTCCCCCACTCACCACCTGCCAGGATGCAGGCTCACGCAAAGCCCAAAATAACAAGTGTAAGATCAAAAGCCTTTGAAAGCATCATCCAAAATAGACCTTTGCCCTTCAAAAACTGACTTTTCTCCAGTATTCTTTTTAGTGATGGCAAACTAACATGATTGCCACTACTTTACATTTACCAGTCTATCTAGCCAGGGCATACACCTGAGGACAGACTTCCAGTCTAGATTCCTCTCCTTTTCCCAGGTATCCACTGACGACTCCACACAATCAGTATAACTTGTGCACCAAGCTTCCAGTGAAGCTTCCGGTGCTCAAGTGTGAGAGACGCTCAGTTATTTGTCCTTGAAAGTCATTACTATTGCACATGCTTTGTGTCTTTACTGCAGTAAAAGCAGTGTGGTTTTCAGCTTTCTTAAGTATTGCTGTCTCCTCTACATTTGCCTCATGTGTTAAAATTTAATTTTAGGCAAGAATCTAGTGGAGCTGTAGAGTTGAGCATAAGACTGTCTTTTTTTTTTTTTTTTAAATTTTAAGGAATATGTCAACTAGTCAATGGAAATAAGTGAGATACTTGAGGGAATATGGCACGTTGATTCCAGGAATATTTATGTCTACCATGTCAACATTCCAGCAGGATACTTTTTGGAGTATAATAGCTTAGAGCAAAATTGTTTCATATAAACAAGGCTAAAATGTCTTTTGTTGGCAAGGGACTAGAAAAAGATTTTAAACTAACTGAACATGCAATGTAACTTTAAGCAACCCCCTTTGCATCCTAGTATAGACATTAAAGCCAGTATGATTAGAATGGAACATTTGGTCCTATTTCTATTATAATAAATTGTAAGAAAATCAATAATAGCATTAAGACAAAATTGGTAACTTACCCAAAAAATATTTCAGTACTTATGTTAAAGCTTTCTTGTCTCAAAGCTGATGGTTATAAAATGAAACATGTTTAAATCCATGCCTAAAGATGATTAAAATATCATACAGACCCAAAGTACTCCAGCTGTAGCTGTTCATTAAATTGACCATTAATAACTTGTGATAAAAAAGAATATTACTGCATTCATAAATTTTGTATGCAGATTTTATTAAGCTGGCATGTTATATGAATTGATTGTCTGACATCTTCTGGCTGGGGCTGAAGATAATAGCATTTCATGTGCATTGTCTACAATCCAAGAATCCTGATGGAATGTTTCTAGCTAGTTATTATGTTTTTGTTCTGGTCGGCTTTTCTTTCATGTAGTGTACAATTAGAAAATAGAATTGCAGCTTTTCATATGAAGCACCATAAGGCTGGTTGTGTCAGCATTTCCGTTAGAGCCCTTCTTTCTGTGGAGCTCTAGAATGGTGGGAGAGCTGGTGGTAGTGTGCCTGGAATATGAAAGATTTCTACTTCCATTTCTTAAAATGTAAACAGACTCTGCCTTACTGTCTAGTCTTCAGTGTATTTATGGTTTAGTTTTCAAGTCTGAATCTGTCAATGAGTCTTTTAACCTGTTACATTGTATGGTGAATTCTGAACAAAATACAACTGGTGGCCTCAACTTCTGATCTAATACTTCAGCCAATGGCCAATGCTGTCACTATAGTATATTTTATCTGGATCTCAGCAGACCTCATGACTCTCCTAACCCCTGTCTAAACAAAGACATCTTTTGACTTAATAGACTTACTGTACCCCCCTAGATTTCCTTCTACACTGCAAGCAACAAGCTTGGGTTTTGACTATTTTTAAAGTTACATAGAGAGCTCTAAACAAAATATGCACTCAATAAATGATAGCTGTTCGGAATGCCTGAATTAGTAGTAGGTGTGCTTTTAAAAACAATTTTTCCCAATCACAAAAGAATACACATGGAATGCAGTCACTGATAAGTGGATATTAGCCCAGAAGCTACTCAAGACACAATTAACATATCAAACGATTCCCACAAGGAAGGAAGGAGAGGGCCCTGGTCCTGGAAAGGCTTGATCCAGCATTGTAGGGGAGTACCAGGTCAGAGAAGTGGGAGGGAGTAGATTCGGGAATGGGAGGAGGGAAGAGGGCTTATAGGACTTATGGGGAGGGGGGAACAGAGAAAGGGGAAATCATTTGGAATGTAAACTAAGAATATAGGAAAAAAATTTTTTTTTCAGGACTAAGAGGTTTCCTAGTGACATTCTTATGTGTCCCTGTCCCTTATTCTCTTTTATTCTCCCTCACTTCATTCTTCCATCCTTCCCTTCCCTCTGGTCCCCTGGTCTTCCCTCCGTGATCCTCTTTCTGCTTTCCTGTTCTAATAATTACCAGCATTTGAGGCCACTGGTGATGGACCCCTCCGTCATGGTCAGCTTTAGATCACACTACTTATTTCTCTTGAGAAAAGTAGAAAAGGAAGCTTTAGCTTTGCCCTTCCTTAGGATTTGAACTACCATGGAAAAAGGTGGAAATGCCAGGGCTTTGCTGAGTCCCAATAAGGGAAAGCTGCTTACTGCAATTAGCAGAGTAGATTGAGATCAACCTCTAGAACTTGGCTGGAGACAGGACCACACCCATGATTCCTCCCTTAAAGAGCTAATCCAGACTAAGCTGTTAATTATCTGACCAGGAGCTAGCATCCCCTTCCCCATCTGGCTTGTAGGCAACGAAAACATGAAGAGTACTTATACAATTAATGTAGGACTGAACTGAAGCTTCTCAGAAGCCCCTCCCATGGGTGTCTGCCCACCAGGCTTCTTCCTTAGAGGACTTCCACTGCCACCCACTTTTCTGAGTTCAGAAAAGTGTAACTTGTGTCTTAGGTATTCAGAGCTTCTGGGCTAATTAATATCCACTTATCAGTGACTGCATTTCATGTGTGTTCTTTTGTGAATGAGTTACCTCACTTAGGGTGATATTTTCCAGTTCCATCCGTTTCCCTAAAAATTTCATGAATTCATTGTTTTTTTTTTTTTTTTTTTTTTTTTTTTTTTTTGCTATCAACTGTGATGTTTAATCCCAATGTGCATAGCATACACATTACATATAACCCACCCGTATAACATACACCATTTACAGTCGGTATATTGAAACTAGAATAGCTCTACCAAAACGTTCTCATTTGATCAAATCTCCCCAAAGTAGTGTAAAAATTAATACAGAGATAACATTTCCCTTCCTACATTATTTTTTACTTTTAGAAAGCACCTTCATATGCATAATGACATTGATGTCCCCAGAACTGTCTCCCATAATGAAGAGGCAGAATGGTGTGATAGTCAAAGAATGACTGAACTCTCCTCTCTGTTTCTTTCTTTCTTTCTTTTGTTCTTTCTTTCTTTTGTTCTTTCTTTCTGTCTTTGCTTTAATGTTTATTTATTTATTTATTTTTTTACTTATTCACTTACATAGCACTCCCTGCCTCCCTCCCACAACCCTTCCCCCCATTATCCCTCTCCTTCTCTTCCAAGAGGGTGGGGTCTGGGTATCCCCCACAACCCAGCACATCAAGTCTCTGCAAGGCTAGGTACGTCCTCTCCCACTGAGGCCAGAAAAGACAGCACAGGTAAAAGAACATATCCCACAGACATGCAACAGCTTTTGGAATAGCCAGTTGTTTGAGACCCAATACCAAGCTGCACATCTGCTACATATGTGTGGGGAGGCCTAGGTCCAGCCTGTGTATGTTCTTTTTTTTTTTTTTTTTTTTTTTTTTTTAGTTATTTTTATTTTCTATATTCTATGTTTACATTTCAAAGGCTTTCCCCTTTCCCAGTTCCCACCCACCATAGTTCCCATAGTTCTTCTCCCCCCCAACTATTCCCCAATCATTCCCCCTCCTCCCTCGGTTTCTTTATTAAACTGGATGCAATCTTTACATGCCCAGGGTCCTCTCCTTTCTTCTTCTTGGGAATCATTTGACTTGCTATTTGTGTCTTGAGTATTTAGTGCTTCTGGGCTCATTAATATCCACTTATCAGTGATTGCATTTCATGTGCATTCTTTTGTGATTGGGTTAGCTCACTCAGGATGATATTTTCCAGGTCTAACCATTTACCTACAAATTGCATGAATTCATTATTTTTAATTGCTGAGTAGTATTCCATTGTATAAATATACCACATTTTCTGTATCCATTCCTCCTTTGAGGGATATTTGGGCTCCTTCCAATTTCTGGCTATTATAAACAAGGCTGCTATAAACATAGTGGAGCATGTGTCTTTATTGCATGTAGGGGAATCCTCTGGGTATATGCCCAGGAGTGGTATGCCAGGGTCCTCTGGAAGTGCCATGCCCAATTTTCTGAGGAACCGCCAAACTGATTTCCAGAGTGGTTTTACCATTTTGCAATCCCACCAACAGTGGAGGAGTGTTCCTCTTTCTCCACATCCTCGCCAGCACTTGTTGTCTCTTGAGTTTTTAATCTTAGCCATTCTGACTGGTGTGAGGTGGAATCTCAGGGTTGTTTTGATTTGCATTTCCCTGATGACTAATGATGTTGAACATCTCTTAAGGTGTTTCTCGGCCATCCGAATTTCTTCTGGTGAAAATTCTTTGTTTAGCTCTGTGCCCCATTTTTTGATAGGGTTATTTGGTTCTTTGCGGTCTAACTTCTTGAGTTCTTTGTATATATTGGATATTAGCCCTCTGTCGGATGTGGGGTTGGTAAAGATCTTTTCCCACTTTGTTGGTTGCCCTTTTGTCCTTCGGACAGTGTCCTTTGCTTTGCAGAAACTTTGTAATTTTATGAGGTCCCATTTGTCGATTCTTGATCTTAGTGCATACGCTATTGGTGTTCTGTTCAGGAACTTTTCCCCTGTGCCCAAGTCCTCCAGGGTCTTCCCAAGTTTCTTTTCTAATAGTTTCAGTGTGTCTGGTTTTATGTGGAGGTCCTTGATCCACTTGGAGTTGATCTTAGAGCAAAGAGATAAGAGTGGGTCAATTCGCATTCTTCTGCATGTTGACCTCCAGTTGAACCAGCACCATTTGTTGAAAAGGCTATCTTTATTCCATCGGATGGTTGTGGCTCCTTTATCAAAGATCAAGTGACCATAAGTCTGTGGGTTAATTTCAGGGTCTTCAATCCTGTTCCATTGATCTGTTTGCCTGTTGCTATACCAATACCATGCAGTTTTTAACACAATTGCTCTGTAGTACTGCTTGAAGTCAGGGATATTGATTCCCCCAGAAGTCCTTTTATTGTTGAGAATAGTTTTAGCTATCCTGGGTTTTTTGTTGCTCCAGATGAATTTGAGAATTGCTCTTTCTAGATCTATGAAGAATTTAGTTGGGATTTTGATGGGGATGGCATTGAATCTGTATATTGCTTTTGGCAAGATGGCCATTTTTACTATATTGATCCTGCCAATCCAGGAGCAAGAAATATTTTTCCATCTTCTGAGGTCTTCTTCGATTTCTTTCTTCAAGGACTTGAAATTCCTGTTGTACAGATCTTTCGCTTGTTTGGTTAGAGTTACGCCAAGATACTTTATGTTGTTTGTGGCTATTGTGAAGGGTGTTATTTCCCTAATTTCTTTCTCAGCCTGCTTGTCCTTTGAGTACAAGAAGGCCACTGACTTGCTTGAGTTAATTTTATAACCTGCCACTTTGCTGAAGTTGTTTATCAGCTGTAGAAGTTCTCTGGTGGAGTTTTTTGGGTCGCTTAGGTAAACTATCATATCGTCTGCAAATAATGATAGTTTCACTTCTTCCTTTCCAATTTGTATCCCTTTGACTTCCTTATGTTGTCTAATTGCTCTTGCTAGAACTTCAAGTACTATATTGAAAAGATATGGAGAGAGAGGGCAGCCTTGTCTAGTCCCTGATTTTAGTGGGAATGCTTCAAGTTTCTCTCCATTTATTTTGATGTTGGCTACTGGTTTGCTGTAGATTGCTTTTACTATGTTTAGGTATGGGCCTTGAATTCCTGCTCTTTCCAAGACTTTTAGCATGAAAGGATGCTGAATTTTGTCGAATGCTTTTTCAGCATCTAATGAGATGACCATGTGGTTTTTTTCTTTCAGTTTGTTTATGTAGTGGATTACATTGATGGATTTCCGTATATTGAACCATCCCTGCATCCCTGGGATGAAGCCTACTTGATCATGGTGGATGATCGTTTTGATGTGCTCTTGGATTCGGTTAGCAAGAATTTTATTTAGTATTTTTGCATCTATATTCATCAGAGAAATTGGCCTGAAGTTCTCTTTCTTTGTTGGATCTTTTTGTGGTTTAGGTATTAGCGTAATTGTGGCTTCGAAGAATGAGTTGGGCAGTGTCCCTTCTGTCTCTATTTTGTGGAATAGTTTGGAGAGTATTGGTGTTAAGTCTTCTTTGAAGGTCTGGTAGAATTCTGCACTAAAACCATCTGGTCCCGTACTTTTTTTGGTTGGGAGGCTTTCTATAACCCCTTCTATTTCTTTAGGGGTTATGGGACTATTTAGCTGGTCTACTTGATGCTGATTTAATTTTGGTATTTGATATCTGTCTAGGAAATCGTCCATTTCCTCCAGATTCTCCAGTTGTTTTGAGTATAGACCTTTGTAGTAGGATCTGATGATCTTTTGAATTTCCTCAGTTTCTGTTGTTATGTCTCCCTTTTCATTTCTATTTTTGTTAATTTGTATACTGTCTCTGTGTCCTTTGGTTAGTCTGGCTAAGGGTTTATCTATCTTGTTGATTTTCTCAAAGAACCAGCTCCTGGTCTTGTTGATTCTTTGTATGGTTCTCTTTGTTTCTATTTGATTGATTTCAGCCCTGAGTTTGATGATTTCTTGTCTTCTACTCCTCCTGGGTGAATTAACTTGTTTTTCTTCCAGGGCTTTAAGGTGTGCCATTAAGCTGCTAGTGTATGCTCTCTCCAGTTTCTTTTTGGATGCACTTAGAGCTATGAGTTTTCCTCTTAGCACTGCTTTCATTGTGTCCCATAGATTTGGGTAGGTTGTACCTTCATTTTCATTGAATTCTAAAAAGTCTTTGATTTCTTTTTTTATTTCTTCCTTGACCAAGGTGTCATTGAGTAGAGTATTGTTCAGTTTCCATGTGTATGTGGGCTTTCTGTTGTTTTTGTTGCTATTGAAGACCACTCTTACTCCATGGTGATCTGATAAGAGGCATGGGATTAGCTCGATCTTCTTGTATTTGTTGACATCTGTCTTGTGACCGATTATATGGTCTATTTTGGAGAAGGTACCATGCGGTGCTGAGAAAAAGGTATATTCTTTAGCTTTAGGATGAAATGTTCTATATATATCTGTTAAATCCAATTGGTCCAGAGTTTCAATTAGTTTCACTGTGTCCCTGTTTAGTTTCTGCTTTCCTGATCGGTCCATTGAGGAGAGTGGGGTGTTGAAGTCACCCACAATTATTGTGTTAGGTGTAATGTGTGCTTTAAGCTTTAGTAAGGTTTCTTTTACGAAGGAGGGTGCCCTTGCATTTGGAGCATAGATGTTCAGTATTGAGAACTCTTCCTGGTGGATTTTCCCTTTGGCCAGCAAGAAGTGACCTTCTGAGTCTCTTTGGATGATTTTAGGTTGAAAGTCAATTTTATCTGATATTAGAATGGCTACTCCAGCTTGTTTCCTGAGACCATTTGCTTGTAAAATTGTCCCCCAGCCTTTTACTCTAAGGTAGTGTTTGTCTTTAACACTGAGATGTGTTTCCTGTATGCAGCAAAATGTAGGGTCCTGTTTCTGTATCCAGTCTGTTAATCTATGTCTTTTTATTGGGGAATTGAGTCCATTGACGTTAAGAGATATTAAGGAATAGTAATTATTACCTCCAGACATTTTTGAAATTATATTTATTTATCTTATTTATTTTTTATATTCGAGAGGTTATCTTCTTTTGGGTTTGATGAGAGGAGGTTTCTATCTTGCTTCTTCCCGGGTGTAGTTTCCGTCCTTGTCTTGGTGTTTTCCCCCTATTATCCTTTGTAGGGCTGGATTTGTGGAGAGATATCTTGCAAATTTGGTTTTGTCATGGAATACCTTGATGTCTCCATCAATGGCAATTGAGAGTTTTGCTGGGTAAAGTAGTTTTGGCTGTAGTTTGTGTTCTCTTAGAGTTTGCATGATATCTGCCCAGGATCTTCTAGCTTTCATGGTCTCAGGTGAGAAGTCTGGTGTTATTCTGATAGGTTTTCCTTTATATGTTACTTGGCCTTTTTCTCTTGCTGCCTTTAGTATTCTTTCTTTGTTTATTACATTTGGAGTTTTGATTATTATGTGACGGGATGTATTTCTGTTCTGGTCCAGTCTGTTTGGGGTTCTATAGGCTTCTTGTATATTCATGGGCATCTCTCTCCTTAGGTTGGGGAAGTTTTCTTCCATAATTTTATAGAAGATATTAGCTGGCCCTTTAACTTGTAAATCTTCACTCTCGTCTATACCTATAATCCTTAGGTTTGGTCTTCTCATAGTGTCTTGGATTTCCTGGATGTTTTGGGTTACCACCTTTTTGCATTTAGTATTTTCTTTGACTGTTGAATCAATGGTTCCTATGTTATCTTCGGCTTCTGAGATTCTGTCTTCTATCTCTTGTATTCTATTGTTGATACTTGCGTCTATGGCCCCTGATTTCTTCCCCAGGTTTTCTATCTCCAATGTTGTCTCCCTCTGTGATTTCTTAGTTGTTTCTACTTCTGTTTTTAGTATCTGGATGGATGTGCTCAGATCTTTCGCTTGCTTGATTGTGTTTTCATGTATTTCTTTAATAGATTTTTGTGCTTCCTCTTTCATAGCTTCTACTTGTTGGCCCACGTTCTTCTGTAGTTCTTTAAGTGACTTTTGTCTTTCTTCCTTATTGTCTTCTTCTCTTTGATCCATCTTCTGCATTTCTTGAAGTGATTTTTGTATTTGCCTCGTAAAGGCTTCTAACTTTTGATCCATTTTCTCCTCTATTTCTTTACGAGATTTTTCTATGTGTTCAGCTACCAGCATCCTGACCAGTGATTTTATATCCAAGTCTTGTTTTTCTGGTGTTTTAGGGTATCCAGGGATTCCTGTTGTTGGAGAACTGGGTTCAGATGCTGTCATGTTGCCTTGATTTTTGTTAGTAACGTTCCTTCGTTTTCCTTTTGCCATCTGGTTATTTCTGGTTTTAGTTGGCCTTGTTGTCAGTGGCTGGTGTTTGAATCTCCTGTGAGGCTGGGCTCACCTGTTGTTTCTCTATTGGTGAATATGTGTGACTGCTGCTTTAAGGGATCATAAGCTGGCTGCCACCCATGCGATTGTAGCCCCTGTTGGAGTCTGTCTACCTGGGCTTCTCCAGCTGTGTCCTGGTTGCAAGGAACTCCGAGAGCCTAGCAGATCCCCCGTGAGGGTAGCCCTGGAAGGGGTGTTTACCTGGGCCTTTCCAGCTGTGTCCTGGTTGCAATATGGAGGCCTGCTGCTACACCGCTGGTCTAGGGGCCGGCGAGCTGGTTGCAGAACGCAGCCTAGGTGCTCACCAGAGGGCGGGGATGTCCCACAGAGCCTGGGCCTTTCCAGCTGTGTCCTGGTTGCAATATGGAGGCCCGCCGCTACACTGCTGGTCCAGGGGCCGGCGAGCTGGTTGCAGAAGCAGCCTTGGTGCTCACCAGAGGGCTCGGGGATGTCTCACAGAGCCTAGGCGGGACTCTGCCTGCTTGGCTCCGAGACCCTAGCAGATACCCCCGTGAGTGTAGCCCTGGAAGGGGTGTTTACCTGGGCCTTTCCAGCTGTGTCCTGGTTGCAATATGGAGGCCCGCCGCTACACTGCTGGTCCAGGGGCCGGCGAGCTGGTTGCAGAAGCAGCCTTGGTGCTCACCAGAGGGCTCGGGGATGTCTCACAGAGCCTAGGCGGGACTCTGCCTGCTTGGCTCCGAGACCCTAGCAGATACCCCCGTGAGTGTAGCCCTGGAAGGGGTGTTTACCTGGGCCTTTCCAGCTGTGTCCTGGTTGCAATATGGAGGCCCGCCGCTACACCGCTGGTCTAGGGGCCGGCGAGCCGGTTGCAGAACGCAGCTTAGGTGCTCACCAGAGAGCGGAGATGTCCCACAGAGCCTGGGCCCTTCCAGCTGTGTCCTGGTTGCAATATGGAGGCCCGCCGCTACACCGCTGGTCTAGGCGAATTCATTGTTTTTAATTGCTGAGTAGTATTCCATTGTGTAAATATACCACATCTTCTGTATCCCTTCCTCCACTGAGGGACATCTGGGTTCTTTTCAGCTTCTGGTTCCCAAGAAGAAGGAAGGAGAGGGTCCTGGTCCTGGAAAGGCTTGATCCAGCATTGCAG
The DNA here is from genome assembly GCA_964023405.1 of Apodemus agrarius. Classification (NCBI taxonomy): domain Eukaryota; kingdom Metazoa; phylum Chordata; class Mammalia; order Rodentia; family Muridae; genus Apodemus; species Apodemus agrarius. Next base: position 108,076,806 of record OZ030013.1, on the reverse strand, counting down.
GGGATTACCAGAACAGAGAAATGGGAGGGGGTGATTGGGGAATGGGCAGAGGGAAGAGAGCTTATGGGACTTATGGGGAGGGGGGAACTGAGAAAGGGGAAAGCATTTGGAATGTAAACAAAGAATATAGAAAATTTAAAAAAAAAAGAAAAGTGTAACTTTTTCTTTCTGTTTCCTTTTTCCTTCTGACACTGCTCAAAAGCCCAGGTTTGCTTCTCTGACACTCCAGGTTTCCCCACCCTTTCTCTGAAGCTTCCCCTTCAAAATTCCATTACTGAACACCATGCCTTCTGAGGCTATAACTCAATAGGCATAGCTTTCTGCCTGCCTCCTCTCCATCTCTCTCCTCCCAGCAGCAGTGGAGAGTCACAGCTTGCTTATCCTGCTGTTCTTTCAAACTAATAAAATTGTCCTGGTGTGGCCTTTTGAGCCCATTTTCAAATTTTTTTATTAGTGAGACTAAGAACCCAAAAGGGAGCCACGTTTTCTGCAGTAATAATGTCACAGGAGAGAAAATGAGACTTCAAACTTAGATCTCATATTTTTCTTGGTACTGAAGGAAACATTAAATATGAGTCTTTCCTATCAAATCTTATAAAACTTGTGTTTATGACAAGGCAGTAAAATATTTTATCTCCCCTACCTCAGAAGACTTTTATGCAAATTTTGAATCTCTCTACCCTGTGGAACCTATGTTTATCCTGAGCCCTCCTTACTACATGCTCAAGAGACAGTAGCTGACCCTTTTCTCTATTATTTTCTTTGCCATGTCTTTTAAAATTAACCAATCAGGAAAGACTGTGGGCCACCCCAGCCAATGGATAAAAGACACTGTCACTAAGAGTAAAGTTTTGCCTTGCAGAGACACTTTAATTTCAGTGTCGATCTTTCTTTGCAACCCTTAACTCATTTCTAACAGTCCTAATTGACACATGGTAGCAAATGAACTTACTGCCTGGATATTTGAGGCTATCCATGGAAATAGTTTGTTCATGTAAGACCCCCTATGCTCAGTAATACCCCTGTTGAGAAGCAATAAAAGGCTTGAAAAGGTTCTGGAGTATCTACAGTTTTGACTTTGGGAAAATAAATTTGAAGTCTTAGATATTTTAATACTGGGACAATTGTGTCAAAAATAATTCAGCAATTCAGAATAAATGCTAACTCTAAAAATAATAAAGTCTAATTTCTTGCAGACCGTGTTGGTACAGTAGTTAGTAGGTTTTTTTTTTTTCCTGCCATTCTATTCTGTTCCTTACCAAAATGGATGTTTGTGAAATATTAACTGAACTCCTAGATTTGTCATGATAACTATACACAAGGAAGACTGTATAGAGTCAGGCCTGTGACTGGAAGAGTGAGCGCTGTGAGTAAGGCTTCTTCATGGTGTGCATACCTAGCGTGCAATGGAGCCTTTCTTGGTTCTTAGCGTGATTAACTGAGTGTAGGAGGAGTTGGGGTTGCAGAGATGTGATGACTATCAACATCAAGTCTGGGTTTGTGATTTCCTTATCTCAAGGCCAAAACAGGAAAGGAAACTCACCTGAGAGTAGAGCAAGATTTGTTAAGGAAGTGAGAAGGAACTCCGCCCTGTGGGTGGGCCTGCAAAGTAGGAGGAGCCCCACTTGGCTTCCCTGAATGCTTGCTGTCTTTGTTTTTCTCTTGGATGGAGATGGCAGTAGTCACTATTGTGATTCTTTATCACTGAGTATATTGTAGTCCAAGATGGTAATGAGTTCATGAACCCTATATGAACACTCAGCCCAAAGAGAGTTAATCAGTTATTCATTCATTCATTCATTCATTCATTCATTCTCATGTGCTCTCTGTGACTAGCTCATGATCCACAGTGGGCTCTGTGCTTAATGCCCAGGTAAACAAGCTCTTGTCTTACCAGATGGTGTTTATCTAACTGTTGGTAGAATATTATTTTTTCCTGATGATTTGCTTTAGTGTTTTAGAGTTTGCAGTAGAGAATCTCCTTGAAGGGTTAATTCCTATCTCTGTTTAATGTGCGAGGGACACTGAGTTTCAGCTTGTGTAATGCTCAGAATAATGGAAACTCCCAGCAGATAACTTGGTGTAGAGCCTCCTGTTTCCTACCTGGGAAACGTGAAATGCAAGGTATTCCTCATGGTCTCTGGCCATCTGTGATTATGGTCACCTTTTTGGCTATGAAAATAGGTTCAGGCCCTCATGCCAAAACTGGGGAAAGAAATTAGGGTATGCCTAATGAAAATTAGGCGTAGAGTCCCAGAAATTAGCATATTGAATACTTCTTTTGCATTAATAGTTTAAAAGTCTGTTATGCTAATTTAGATGTGCACTGCAGCAGCAGCAGCAGCAGCTTTATCTAGAGCAGGCAGATGTTCTAGTGTCTTAGCAAGCAGCAGGATGGAAAAGCAGGTGTGGGTGATTAGTGGAGTGGGTATAGGGTATAGGGTATAGGTTGCTCTACTTAATGTATATGGGGTCAATGCTATACATAGTATCTGCCAAAGGGGTGTAGGCTAGATGTTTGAAAACTCCAATTTGATCTTAGTCATAGTGTCCTGATCTGATTAAATGAGTTCTTCAAACTAAAGACAGTGGTAAAAGGGTTTAGCCTATCCTCCAAGAAACTGGATGGTATCAGAAGCCAGGGTTTTTGTTTGGTTTGAGCTTCGGATTTATTTGTTTGTTTTGTTTGACATTTTTTTTTAATGAGATGCTTGATTTCCTGCACCTTTGGAAGGGAATTTCCTACGTACTTTGGTGAGCTGCAGGTTGAACTTTGTTTTTCTAGGCAGTGCTGAAGCCTTCTTTGGTCAGGGAGAGGTTCCAAGTGTATATGTGCTTTTATGCTAGATCACTGACCTTGGTTTTGGAAGGGGAAAGAATTAATAGTATTTGATTAAAGTATTATTTTCCTACCGTTTATTATTTATTATAATCTGTGGGAAAACCTCTCTCTCTAACTCCCCTCCCTGCTGCTCATGCTTACTCTAGAAATTCCATCCGAGCAGAAGCTTGGCCCAGCTTGGAAATCCTCTCTAGGTGGAACATAAAAAACAGGAAATACATCAAAACTGAAGTAGACCAGCAAAGGTGGAGCAAAGCGTTATTGTAGTCATTCAGACTATCTGAGCAATGTAGTTACAGTTCCATGTTTCTATAGAAACTTGGTATTTGTTTTTATCTTGGTTTACCTTCTGAGTTAACTTTTGTTTGTTTGTTTGTTTGTTTTTTGTTGTTGTTGTTGTTTTGTTTTTTCGAGACAGGGTTTCTCTATGTAGCCCTGGCTGTCCTGGAACTCACTCTGTAGACCAGGCTAGCCTTGAACTCAGAAATCTGCCTACCTCTGCCTCCCAAGTGCTGGGATTACAGGCGTGCACCACCACTGCCCAGCGAGAGTTAACTATTATTTAGCCTTTATAGTCAACATAATAATGATCATATATCCAGTTGCAGTGTTCTTAGTTAGGGGCAGAGCTTATACCTTTTGCTGCCCTAACAAGCCAGTCTTTGCCAGTTGTCCTAAGTAAGCCAATTAAGGAGTAAAATTAATAGTGGAAAGCAGAAAGCCAAGATTTTGTTCACAGTGTAGCCACAGAGAGGAAAAGCACCAAGATCTAGTGTTGCTGCCTGCAGCTAGTGCGAACTGGGTCTCTGGAACAGAAGCCGAGGGATGGATGGGGAAGGGCGATAAAGAACGAGGGCCAGGATGATAGGTTACCATCAAGGCCAAAGTTTAATGGAGCTCAGACAATTTAACAGTTTTTTGGGGGAGCCCCTCCTCCCAGATTCCTGCATGGCTTCTTTGGGTGTTGGTTCCACTGCTCTGGAAGCTGGGCTTAATTCAGGAATTCGTACATCTGGAGGAACTTCACCTTCACAATGTGCACTGCACCCTAGGTGTGGCAGGATTGCGAATAGCACAGGAATCCCTGCTCCAAGGCTGGGAGAGGAAGTTCACCTTGACCAATGTCAAGTTCCTGCCACGTGGCAAGACACCCCAATATGGCCCTGTACAATCTAGTTATTCCCCAGTTCTGTCACTGTGGACTCTAACTGAAGAGTAGGATTTAAAATTCAGACAAGAGGTAAGAATGAGCAAGCTGTCCTGCTGGGTTATGGGTACCCACTGACCAGTCTCTCTACTCTCCACTGCAGGGTCATCTGACTAGTTGTAAATCTTTCCCTAGAGATGAAAACAGGAGATAAAACCTGTTGAGGCTATTCAGGGATAAGGGTTTCAGTTCCTATCCTTGCTATGTTTTTAGTTCTGTCTGGACCAATGCTACAAGTGTCACAGGGGTGCACTCCTCTACTTTCTGCTATAACTTTATTTACTACAATTATTTTTTTATTTTTGAGATGGGTTTCTCCAGGTAGTCTTGACTGTCCTGGAATTTGCTCTGTAGACTGGGACAGCCTTGAATTTAGAGAGAGCTGCCCAGCTCTGTCTCTAGAGTACTAAGATTAAAGGTGTTCACCACATTTCAATTCATCTGAATCTTTGGACTCATTTGCTGCCTTAATTTTAATTTCCTCTTATTTATTCAGATTCTGAGTATACCCTCTTAGGAACTCAGATGGTTTTGCTGCTATGTAACTCCATCTGTCTGGGTCTTCTGGGTTGCCTGACTATGGGGTAAAATTCAATGATAATGGAGACCCTAAACCATTCTACTTTCATTCTACTTACTAAATTAGTTTACAGTGTCACTTCTGGGGGAAACATCACAGACATTAATAGGCTTAAAATTCATTGACGACTAACTTGGTGGTAAACCGAACTTCATGGTCAGCCTTGGCCCTGCCTAAAAGCTCCCTCATAACAACAGAAAGGCAAGCAGCATATTTACTTCTCCTTTGACTTAAATATACATACAGAAAAATGAAGATACCAGGGTACGGTTGGGACTCATTAAGAGAAAACTACTTCCTCCTGATTAACAGGAAATCTGACTTTTAACCTATGGCCCTGGGTGGAAATGTGGCATTCCTTTCTGCTTCAGAGCTTCGAACAGTACATGTTATCATCACCTCCCTTAAGAGTTAATCCAGCTGGGTCTCTCAATCACCTGTCCAGGAGACAACATTCCCCTCCTCCCAATCTAAGTCACTGGAATATGGGAGGAATAATTATCCCTTTAATGAGAAAATGTACTTACCCTTTCTAGAACCCTCTGCTGCGTTTCTGCCTTCCTGCATTCTGAGCCTCACTTGTCACATGCGGAATTGCCGCCCCACCCCTTTTCTGAGTTAGAACCTTTCCTTTTGCTTTACATTTTTCTGTTTGCTTTTTATCCTTTCTTTTCTGCTTTCCTTTCCTTTCCTTTCCTTTCCTTTCCTTTCCTTTCCTTTCCTTTCCTTTCCTTTCCTTTCCTTTCCTTTCCTTTCCTTTCCCTTTCCCTTTCCCTTTCCCTTCCTTTCCCTTTCCCTTTTCCCTTTTCCCTTTTCCCTTTTCCCTTTTCCCTTTTCCCTTTTCCCTTTTCCCTTTTCCCTTTTTCCCTTTTCCCTTTTCCCTTTTCCCTTTTCCCTTTTCCCTTTTCCCTTTTCCCTTTTCCCTTTTCCCTTTTCCCTTTTCCCTTTTCCCTTTTCCTTTCCTTTCCTTTCCTTTCCTTTCCTTTCCTTTCCTTTCCTTTCCTTTCCTTTCCTTTCCTTTCCTTTCCTTTCCTTCCTTCCTTCCTTCTCTTCCTTCCTTCCCTTCCTCTCCTTTCTTTCCTTCCTTCCTTCCTCCTTCCTTCCTTCCTTCCTTCATTCCTTCTTTTTTTTTTTCACTTGGACACTGGCTCAGAACCTAAGCATTCTTTTCCTGAAATTCTGGGATTCCTTTCTCTGAAAACCCCAACCCCTTCTTCTATAGCTGCCTGCAGACCTTCATACTAAACATGCCTGCTTTCTTGGACCCTAGATAAAAAAGACACGATGTTATTTTCTTCCTCTGCTCCCTCTGTCTCCTCCCCACGGCTGTGTTATAGCTTGTCTACCCCATTGTTTTTCTTGAAAATGCTAATAAAATTGCTCCGGAGCATCTGTCTCAGTGTGCTTTGAAATTCTTTTATTAACTAGACTAAGAGAGGAAGAGGCAGGCGGATTTCTGAGTTCAAGGCCAACCTGGTCTACAGAGTAAGTTCCAGAAAAGCCAGGGCTACACAGAGATACCCTGTCTTGAAAAAAAAAAAGAAGAAGAACCCAGAAAATGAGCTTTGAATCAGGTTCACCTTCCCTGCCACTTCACCTTCCCTGTTTTCCAAAGAAATGAATAAAAAAATTAGAATGAAAAGTCAATTTAGCCTATTACAATTTAGATTCTGCCACCCATTTACCTAATCCCCCTATCCCCAACATGTTATGCTTTGGCTCTCTTACGATATTTAGAAAACTGTACCACAAACCTATATTAAGCTATTAAAAAAAAAAAAAAACCATTCCTTTCCTAGAGAAGGAAATTTCCAGGTCTGGCACGGTTCTTGACCCTAGCTGAATTCCTTTGTTAGGTGTGGGACAAGAGTGATTTGTGTGTGTGTGTGTGTGTGTGTGTGTGTGTGTGTTTGTGTGTGTGTGTGTATTGGAGTTTGTCTTAGTCAGGGTTTCTATTCCTGCACAAACATCATGACCAAGAAGCAAGTTGGGGAGGAAAGGGTTTATTGAGCTTACACTTCCACACAGCTGTTCATTACCAAAGGAAGTCAGGACTGGAACTCAAGCAGGTCAGGAAGCAGGAGCTGATGCAGAGGCCATGGAGGGATGTTACTTACTGGCTTGCTTCCCCTGGCTTGCTCAGCCTGCTCTCTTATAGAACCCAAGAATACCAGCCCAGAGATGGCACCACCCACAAGGGGCCCTCCTTCACTTGATCACTAATTGAGAAAATGCCCCACAGCTGGATCTCATGGAGGCACTTCCCCAACTGAAGCTCCTTTTCCTATGATAACTCCAGCCTGTGTCAAGTTGACACACCAAACTAGCCAGTGCAGAGTTCAACTTTAAATTCCTAGTTTTTCCAAGTAGGAAGCAAACAAACACAGTAGAATGGTAGCTGAAGGGATAAATACTATGTCTGTCTTCAAAATTAAAATGTCCCCAGGACTTTCAGCATGATAACCTGGGTACACCTCTATAACCTGACTATCTCTATCTGTACTGACTATTTCTAGGGGCCTACCAGGGCTGGTCATGTGGCTCAGTTGGTTAAGGTGTTTGCTGCTAAGCCTAATATCCCAAGTTCAGTCAACTTGCTTGGTATAAGTAGAAAACCAAGTCTAGCAAATTATCCACTGACTTTAACATGCAAGCTGTGGCCTGTGTACAAATCAGTCAGTCGATCAATCCATCGGTCAATGACTAAGTATAATTTTTGAAGTGATTTGAGTAGTTTTGGTCCCCATAGATTCATGTGTTTCAATGGTTGGTCCACAAAGAGTAACACTATTAGGAGGGGTGTCCTTGTTGGAGGAAGTGTGTCACTGTGGGGTGGGCTTTGAGGTCTATGCTAAGGTTTCACCCAGAGTAGTAGAGACGCTCTTCCTTACTGTCTTCAGATCTAGATGTAGAAGTCACAACTCTTTCTCTAGCGAAGGACCCTAAGGGCTTTTGCCAGTCTTACACTCCCCCTCCCACCTACCTAGGGTCAAGGCTAGGCCAAGTTCCATTTTCTACCCACGGAAACATTCTTGAGTAAACCAGTCTCAGAAAAAACACAAAATGTACTGACTGATAGACACTTGACCCTCTGGAAATTCCTAGGTAGAGTTCAATTGCATGTCATAACCTTCACATGCTTGCTAGCCAATAGATTTAAAGGTCAGTATGCTTAGCCAGTAAGTTTGAACTGTAACCTCGGTGATGTAACCTGTGCCCCTAAAAAGTATAAAACCTGCTTGTAATAGCCCTTTGGGGTTGCCTTCTAGTCACTCGCCTAGACGGACTAATTGAAGATCGACCTTGATGCCCTGGAAAATAAACCCTTGCTTTTTGCATGGATCTGTGTCTTGATGTCTCACTCAGGAGCATCTCAAAGTAAGTGCCACTGACCTATGGTCAGGGTCTTACACTAGCACCTTGTCTGAATGCACACTGCCAGGCTTGCTGTCATGATGATGATGGAATGAACCTCTGAAACTGTAAGCCAGCCCCAATTAATTGGTTTTCATTATAAAAATGTCTCCTTGGCCATGGTGTCTCTTTACAGCAATAGAAACTCTAAAATAAATTTTTACAAGGGTAAAACAATTTCAACAAACATAATCCAGGCATATAGCAGTGCTACAATATCTGGGTCCTTGCTCTGACGTCAGCAGGGGCACGGGGATTCAGTAAATACATGGGAAGTACCATGCCATGCACCTTAAATACATCTCAGCATCATCCCGGGAATTCTGCAGTTGTTCAGTTACTCTAGTTGCCTGATCACCTCAGAAAGTTCCTATGTCAGGCAAAGAAACTGTTGTAACTAGTTTTCCTGGCAGAAAGGGAGACATGATCTTGAGACTCCTGTCTACTGCTACCTCCCACACCCAGAACAGTGAACCCCAAGAAATTAGAATTTTCCCAGGAATCTCTTGCTGGGAGAAGGCATGGCTGGGGCTCTGGGGCAGCCTGTGGAGGAGCTTGTCTCCTGCAGAATGTCTTAGAGTTGTTAGGTGACACTCCTGGTGAGACTGACATTGCAGAAAGACTAGAGATTGTGCTAACTGCAGGCCACACCTTGACTTGTCTGCTTAGTTATGCTTAGGTACACTTTACTTGCATGCTAGGACACAAATGATGAACCTTTCTCCTTTTCACTATTCATTTGAGTCTTTTAATTGTCTTATTACTGGTGGCTGAGGTCGGCTAGTTATAGCTACCAGGGCATAGGTCTGACCCTAACTGGGATAGCACTCAACTTTATTGTTGAAGTATCTCAGCTTGTCTGGGCAAGCTTCCTGTTCTAGCTTCATCATCATTAGAATATTTTGCACAAGAGTCACAGAATGTTGGCTTCGTAGACAGTCTTGCAAACACTTGAAAAAAGGATCCTTTAATACTTGCCATTTTTTAGCTGGTATTTAGGATGTTCATCCAAAATCTGTTTGCTTTGGCTGGCAAAATGGATTTTCTGGGTAATGAACTTGAACTTTGTTACCTGCTTATGTCGTTGAGATAGCAGAAAATGAGGAGGCTGAATTAGTAGCAAAGACTGCTGTGCAAGCAGCTTGCCATTAAAGACTTCATCTTCTCTGAGTTGTGAGCGATTTGGCCTCCAGCACTTACTGCTTTGTACTGTAAAATGTGATGAAGTGTTCAGAGTCAAAGATAGGCTCCTTCCTCTGTGTTGGCAAGCCTTAGACTGCCAAGCACCACAGGAAGCCACAAGCACTGGGTAATTGAGAGGGAAGCTCAAGACAGATTACTTTCAGCCTTTGGAAGTACTCATAACTCCATCTATTAATTGCTACACATAAGATCTGTGTTTTCTTCAGAGGATCTTAAGGGAAGGTGACATCAGCGGTGAGCCAGCCAGGTGCTTTGAGTGGAACTTATCATAGCGTTCTCTCAAGTGTTGCTTTCGTTAGTCGATCCCCTACATAGAAAAATATTTTCACAGTTAGTGTTTCTGACTCTCACAGCAATAATTAAACACGGTAGAATTGCAGGAGCCATCCAGAGACCATTGCTGGATCTACCATAAGTAACGCTGAGAGCTGATTGCTATGTTCTCTCTGCTTATACCTCTCTTAAGGGCAGGGCAGGCTCAAACTTGTATTCTCACATGCTAGGGCAGGCAGTAATGCAGTAATGAAGAGTATGGCTCACTGACTTTGCCAGCCTGGCCAGTGTTCTAGTGTTTCTCTCTCTCCCTCCCTCCCTCCCTCCTTACCTCTCTCTCTCTCTCTCTCTCTCTCTCTCTCTCTCTCTCTCTCTCTCTCTCATTAGCTGGGTGACTCTAGCCAAGTCACCAAACCTTTCCAGGACTTGTTAGGAAGTTTTAATAAGGTGATATCAAAAAATATGAACTGAGGATTTGGCATGGGAATTCCTTAGCAGGTATCTTGTATTCTACACATCATGCATGTGACTTCATAGGGGAGCCAGCTGGCTTGTGATTGGGTTATATTTGAAAATCATGTGACTTTTGTAAATCAGTAACTGCAAATTTTCCCATTATTGAAAAATCTCTGTTTGCATTTTATGCTGATTCTATTGGAGAGAGCAAAGGAGCAATGGTTTTAATTGAAGCACATTTGTATAGAGACTTCATTTTGCTTAAGTGAATACTGGGAGTGTAGCTGTCTTGGTTGAGTACTGGTATAGTATGTAAAAGGTCCTGGTTTGATTCCCAGCACTGTAGGAACTGAATGTCATGATAATGGTTTGTAATCTCAACACTGGGATGTAGTGTCAAGAAGATCCCAAGGCCAAGGTCATAAATTTGTGGATATCTTGTTGAGAGATCCTGTCTCAAAAAACAAAATAAGACAAGAAGAAGAACAAAATTGTTAGAAATTGAATGTAAACTTTTAATTCAAGTAGAAGTTTGTATACTTACAGTTAGCATTATTGATTTTTATCATTGCTAAATTTTACTTTTTAATGTTTTGCATTGTCATATTGTTCATTTAGCTTTTTTAGTTTTTTTTATAGAGGTTTAATTGTTTAAGTCTTTTCTTTGGAGAGAGACAGGACAGAAAAATTTAAGATGAAATTATGCGATGTCTACCACCTACTCCCAAATACTATACAATGAGGAAGAAGGTAAGAATAGCTAAAGCAAGGATGACTGTGAATTACACAACTGGTTAGTTTTGCAGAATAATGGGTACGTCAAGATTGATTTTATCTGTTTCTGTATGTTCTTGAAATTCTCTATAATACAGTTTAAAAACAGACAAACTCAGCAAGAGAGTCTCAAAGTTCAGTCCTCATTGCTAGGCATAGACAATCTTTACAGTGAAGTTTGTATCAGCTATGACTAGCTAGCCATGACTGATTGCATTGGGAAATTCACCAATGGCGAATAGTAGGGTGTGTGCTCTATATGAGAGAAAATTACCATCTGCAAGTTGCTCAGACTATGTTTGTATCTAAATTCATTAGTGAGAGGCTGCTCTCTTGAAGACTAAAAAAAAAAAAAAAATAGCACAATATTTCTTTTGAGATATGGGCAGCATTTTGTGTTTTGTTTATCACAAGCACATCTTTGAAGTCAAAGGGGGTATTATATGTGAAATCGTTGATTTACTGTCATCTGGAATATTACTTAAATAATTAATGGAGGAGACATCAGAGCTTGCCCCTTTCTAACCTATAGATTTTTAGTTGTCAGTGGAGGATCAGTTCCTCCACTGAGCTTTCTTTTCCTAACCTGTAAAGCCCCTCTGGAGAGACCTAAGTGGATTCTAACCTGCCTGATAGATGTTCAGTGTTAGGCAGCTATGGGTTCTTATCCAAGAGATTATGGTTGTCTGCACTGTATAATATATGTTCTATGTCAGTGGAGCTCTGACTCCCTGTGACCCACTACTTTTTGATTAGATTAAAGTCTTTTGCGTGTGAAAAATGAACAAATTCCATCTGACGTGGCTTGATCTTTTCTATCTTTTAATTAAAAATAAAACTTGTTGTTGGAAATACCAGCTGTGATCCACCCATTTTATGCACTCTCTCTTGTTAAGTATTTTGCAAATATTTGCATACCTTCTACCACGCTTGAGAAATCGTGCTTTTCCAGTTCCTATTAAGCCTTGACAGCATACATTAGTTTATAAAGACAGGTGTTGTGAGGAGGCTGTTTGATAATCAGTGCCCAGAAATGTCCTATACTCTGCTGGATCATAATAATCAAGTAAATCTTAGACAAATAACCAGCCATATGAAACTATTCTTTGGAATTAGTCTGTCCTGATCTATGGATTCCCGAGTTTGCAAAGAATTTCAAGATCTTTGGTTCCGAGAATTTGTGCATTTTAAATATTTATTTACCCATTTTCTCTTTCCTAGCTGGCCTCACTCTTGGATTCTTTTTGTTTGTTTGTTTGTGTGTTTATTTTAGCAGCTATTGTCTACATCTTAAAACACTGAGCATGATGATCTTCTCTGAGGATACTAGGGGCACTGAGAATAAAAATATTTGCAAGTGCTTTTATGCAGTGCTGCATTGTGCTGTAACTTTGATGTCAGTTAAGGGACAAAGTCATATTTCCTTTCTTCCTCGGAGAATCAATAATGTGGTCATACTTGCAGAGACAGGCATGTCTGAACCACGGGCAGGCAGTACATTATTTTCAAATCTCTTTTTTCCCAAAGGTCCCTCAAGTCTAGTCCTCTTTGACAGTTTCATTGTGAATGTTCTACAGTCTTGCTGTCCTGGGTTACCTTAGGAAAGTTCCACGGAAAACAATATAATTAATACAGCGCCTTTTACTGGGTCCCATCTGTAACTCTCCAAACAATAGTTATATTGCTTTGTTCTTCAATAGCATACTCCTTCGAATGTGACTTTGATTTGATAGTGTTTCGGTGAGATGCCCTCTGCATCATTGGGAATTTTCAGTGTCTGTTATGAATAGTTTCCAGACACCTTCAACATACTTTGTTGTTTCATATAGTCTCCTCCTTTATCCATACCCATAAAATGGCAGTGCTCCTTGTAAAAAAGAAATTACAACACAACTGAAGAGGTGTGCAATGTATTTGAATATAATATAATAATTATATATTATTATAATGTAATACCTAGCTCATAAGGTTTTAATATACATTCTTTGTAGTCATAGCAAGCATCACCACCACCACCATCATCTTCATTATCATGACTAACAGCACTGTCATTTTCCTCCTTGGTCTTCCAATAATTTTGGGATATAAGTCTATTGTTAACAGGGGACACTTTCTGCAGGAGTCCCTAGTTTGTCGGTGATGAAGTCATATCAAAACTTAACCTGTTTTAAGTATACAAGGCAGACTGTCCTTCGTTATACTCTCTTATCCTTGAGCACATTCCCTAGGATTATTCTCTAATATACTGGCCAAGGCAGGACTTGGTCATTTAATTGGAAGGACCTTGGCAGTCTGACTTCCAGAGGGTCACTTCCCAGTTTCCACTCTTGGTAACTCTGTCTTCTCTGTATATGGGCACCCTGATACTTGCTTGTCAGAGATTAGATAGTGAAGCAAGCAGCCCGCCTAGTGTCAAGTACATCGTGAGATGTCAGTGTGCCTGTGCTAAAGCTTCTACTGTTGCTCTAACTGTTCTTAATATTTCTACCATGAAGACCCGGTAACTGCCTATTATTCAACAAAGAATCTCCATGCTTCACTTGTTCTCCATTGTCTGCTTTCTAGGGTGGGAAAACAGAAACCAAACCCAACCAAAAGAATTCACCTTTCACCCAGCAGTTGTTTTCTAATCTTGTTAGGCCAGTTTAGGTTCTGGGTTGATCATTAAATCAAATTGTGAGCTTCTTGCCCCCCAAGATAAGAATGTACATGCCCTTTACTTGACTCCTGAGGCATTCCATGCAAACAAACTACATGTATCTACATTACTTAGAATGAAATAGCTCAGTCAGAAAATGAATCATATAAAATTTTCACTAATGTAGGTCTAAAATGCAAACATTTATTTGAAACTTGTTAGCAGTAAGTTCAGTGGACTGTATGGGAATCTATAGCAATTACTACATGCTATGGCTAGTGTGACAATGGGTAGGATGGTTTGCATTCAGCATGCAAAGGCTAGTAATATTGACGGCAAAGAGCATTTATTGGAAAGCTGATTACAATCAGAAATCCAATGACAAATTTAAAACCTGAGATTTCCCCCTTGCATATGCCTTCAAAGAAGAGCAGGAGATAATGAAGAGAATGATGAATCATTACCTGATTCTTATTAGCCTCCAGTTGAAACAGCTAGCTAATTTTATGTTTTTCTTGTATTTGAGGATAGATATAAAATTATTCCTAAGACACTGTATCAAAAGGAAAGCAAAACAAAAATTCTGACCAATAAAAGTACATTCAAAGAACCACCCCCCCAAAACAAACAAAAAAGCAAAAAACAACAACAATAAAGAAGAAAACAATCAACCAACCAACCAACCAACCAACCAACCAACCAACCAAAGAACAACTTTGTTGTGGCAGCTGCTAGGTAGTCTGCTGTGTGAAGAAGAAACTAATGTTTCCTTCCCAGCTACCAACAGTCAGAAACTCATTGAAGTGGCTGGTGGTTACAAACTTCCTACTTTCTATGAGAAGCACAGGACTACAGAAATAGCTCCTGATGCTTTGGATGAATCATAGGTGGGTAATGTGGTCCTAATCAGTGATGGGAATGATAAACAATGTTTTCCCATGAAGCAGGGTGTTTTGACTCAAAGCATGGTGCATCTGCTGGTGATCAAGGGATATTCTAGTTCTGAAGCCAGGAGAACTGGAGGAAGAAAGCAGGGGTCTATTTAGGGATGCATTGTAGAAGTCAATCTGAGTACTCTTGATGTTGTAAACATTAAAACAAAAAAGAGAAGGAGATTCTTGGTCTGACAGATAGTACTTTGCCTCAGCTGTTGAGGCCCAAAACAGCAAGCAGAGTCCAAAATCATTTAAATCTCTGTAAAGATGTCTATCAACACATTGGAAAATACTTAAACTAAGAAGGTGAGAAGCCCAGGACTAAAGCACCCAAGATTCAATGTCTCCTTACTCCAAGTGTCCTTCAACTCAAATGCTGATAAATTTCTCTGAACAAATAATTCACTAAGAAAAAACAGTAGGAGGCCGCAGAATATGCTGAACTTTGGCCTAGCCAATGATTAAACAGAATGTCAAGAGATGTGGCCTGTCCTTCTGTGAGCTTCTACTTCTGAGTCCAGTAAAAATATGTCTTTAAGAGTCATGAGTGAGTGATCAGACCTGGAAACAATACAGAATTTTTTCTAAAATCTTCAAATGTTGGAATTGTTTCTCTGACCAACTTTTTGATTGCCTCCTGTATTAGTTACTTTTCTATTTATTAACTTTGAAAACCATAGCCAGCGTAACTTAAAGGAAAGTATTTCCAGTTTCCATGAGTTAGAGTTCATGATGGTGGAGTAAAGGCATGGCAGCAGGAATACCTGAGAGCTCACAATTTGTTCTCAGGCAGAAGGAAGAGAAAGTATCCTGGGGGTGGTGGTGGTGGTGGTGGTGGTGGTGGTGGCAGGGTTTTTTTTGATACCTTGAAGCCTACCCTCAGTGACCTGGTATTTTCCAATGGGATCACACCTCCTCATCTTCCTCAAACAGTTCTACTAGCTGGGGACCAAGCATTCAAATTTATGAGCCTATCGGGCCAGTCTCATCTAAACCACCACACCTACAAACTCCTTCCTTTACTAAGAAAAGCATAAATGTGATTGTTCAGTTGATATACAAAATTCTTTACTTAAAATTTCTATAATGTATATGTATATATTAGCATTATATATAAAATACTGAAGTTTATAGAAATAATTATGTCTTTGTTATTATTCTATTTCTATGAAGAGACACCTTGACCATGGTAACGCTTATAAAAGAAAGCATTTAATTGGAACTGGCTTTAAGAATCATAAGTTTAGTCCACTGGTGGCATATATGCAGAACTTGTGTTGACATCTGACCCTGCTGGCAACAGAAAGGAGAGAAAGCCACTATGCCTGGATTTTGAAACCTCAAAGCCACCCCTATTGACACACTTCCTCTTCTTAGGCCATACCTATGCCAACCAGGACACGCTTCTTAATCCTTCTCAAGTAGTGCCACTCCCTGATGACTGAGAATGCAAATATTCCTGCCTAAAGGGGCTAACTTTATTCAAACTGCCACAGCACATTTAACAATGTAATATAAATGCTGATGTATACTTACTTAGAAATTACGATAAATAATATATAAACCTAATGTGTATTATATGGTGATTGTGATTTTGGTAGAGACTGCTGAAAGAATTCACCCATTACCAACCAGTACAGAAAGAAAGGGCAAATGTACTGAATATCTCTCTGTCATCTTCAACAAACCATAGTCATCTGAGAAGAGGGAACCTCAATTTAAGAAATGCCTTCATAATAGGGCTATAGGTAAGCCTATAGGAAATTTTCTGTTATTGATGGAGGACCTGGACCACAGTATTGTAGGCTGTTGTCCAGAGTTCGGTTAGCAAACAGGATGGGGAGGCTATGACAGGGGAGCCAGTAAGCAGCTTTCCTGCATCATCTTCTGCCTCTAGGCTCCTGCCCAACTTGTGTTCCTGTTTTGACTTCCTCCTCTGATAAACTGTAAGTCAAATGAACCATTTCTTACTCAATTTGCTTTTGGTCATGGTGTTTCACCTCAGCAATATTAACCCTAACAAAGACAGGCAAGCTTATTGAAAACATTTCATAGAGAATTGTGGGTATGGTCATAATGGAAGGGATTCCAAGCAATGGGTTTGAACAAAGTGTCTTTATTTTGGTAAAAATCTTCCTTCAGTTACAGTGAACTGCTTTGCATGTAATTTCTCTGGGATAAAATTCCTACCATTCAAGTGAGGGGAGGTCTGTGGTCTGTTTGTGGACATTTTTTTTTTAATTGACTATGTACTTTCGATATTCTGTTGTTCTAGCATTGGCCAGAAGAGATCTGAGATTTTTCTGTTTGGGGGGCACCTTTGGGACCAGGATTATATTAGGGACCTGTTCCTTTTCTTGTCTCTCAGTCACAGCCTTCTGTCCACAGTGACGTTTGTTAACCTGAGCCCAGTGATTTTGGTGAAAGGCTGTAGGATGAGATGGCAAAGTCCAGTAGTAACCTGAGTATGCTTAGCACTCGAAGGCTGAGGCAGGAGGATGCGAGCTCAGGGCTGACCAGCCTGAACTCCTTAATAAGACTCTGTGTGGGAACAGAGGTGGGGAGAAAAGGAGGAGGGAATGGAAGAAGGAAAGAAGGAAGGGAGAGAGGAAGAGAAAGGGGGAGGAGAGAAGGAGGAAAAGAGAGAGAGAGAGACACACACACACACACACAGAGAGAGAGAGAGAGAGAGAGAGAGAGAGAGAGAGAGAGAGGTTGGAGATATCAGAAGGTTGACAAGCAGAGAGGAATTCAGGATCACAATATTTTTGTTCTGAGAATGACTGGTCAAAAGCCACTCATCTCCATGACTTAGATGAGACACCATACCCTGTTTATATACCTTTTAGCCCAGAAGGAGACCTTCCACATTCCCATTTTATGCACTGTAAATAAACACAGACTATTTTGTACCCACTGACCAACTCTCTGCCCAGACTTAAATTTCACAGACTTTCCTTGACTCTCTCTTCTGAAACCTTAGCTAAAACCATGTCAAACAGCCTTTCTGTAGACGCCCTTCCTAAAATTAGCTGATCGCATGATAAACCAGGCTACCTGCTCATCCCATATTTCCATTTCAATTCTTACTAGTCTTGTCTGCATCTCCCTAGAAAAGAAAATTCTGTTCCATCTGACCTTGGAGACATGTGTACATCTCAAAGTCAGAGCTATTCCTAGATGGAAATAGTATCTTTCCCCCTTTCACAGTCTTCACTTCAAATTACATCTCTCTTAGTGCTGATCTATAGGTATTTGACATTTGCATTCCTTCCCTTGAAGTTTGGAACTGTTTCCCAGCTTTGGGTTTGTGCACCTTCATGCTAGCATAATCAGAGTTCTCTGTGTTGTAGGCTCTCTGTTTAGCCATATGGATACCTTAGTTCTGTTTTCCTGTCTCCTAAAAAGAAGTGTTTTATTTGTATTTGATATCCTGTGACAATTGCTTTAGGGTTTATTACATACTTTGTGAAAGCAGAGCTTCTTGTAAATAAGAGAAATGGAAGTTGTAGACTTCTTTGGCTGATTTCATAGCCTCTGATTGCCTGTTCCTGACAGCACTGAGTCTTTGAAGTCATGGTTAATATTGAAGATAGTGGTGATGGTGACATCTCTGCATTGGTCAATGTACCAATTGCCATGCTAGATTCTTCATGTCTGTTCCTCCCTCCCTCCCTCCCTCCCTCCCTCCCTCCCTCCCTCCCTTCCTTCCTTCCTTCCTTCCTTCCTTTCTCTTTTGGTATTTTGGGACAGGGTTTCTTTGCATAGCACTTGCTGCCCGGGACCATGCTCTACAGACCTTGCTGGCTTCAAACTCACAAAGATCCACCTGCCTCTGCCTGCTGAGTGCTGGAATTAAAGACAGGTGTGTATCACCACTGTGTTTTCTTCTGTAAAATGCTCACCACAGTTTTGAGAGGAGTACCATTCCCTTCTGCTTTTGATTTCCACTGAAGGAACATGAGGTCTGAACAGGTTAAAACAACTGGGAACATCCAAGAAGGATTCATTTCTAAGTGGCCACCACAATGGTAATGCTGCCCTTGGAACTTTTTAAAAATATTCTGGGATGTAGCTTCTGCAGCTCCTCTGGGTCTGATTGGAGTGCAGAACGGAGAATGAATGACACCTTCAGTTAACCTTTGCTTGTGTGCTTAGTGTAGGTCTTCTGGAACATGGAACTTGGCTTTTAAAGGGATAATCAAAGCAACAAATCCATCTTCTTTCTATTGCATCCTTCCCTTCTTTGAGATTTATAGTTATTTGTTGTTTATAAATATTTATTAATGAGGAAAATAATGTTTATAGACCTGCAGTAGCTATTATGTCATTCAAGAAGAAACGTATTTAAGTAAATGAGTTCCATACCTCCCCAAAACTTTCAGTTCACATCTCTACAGTTTTCACTAAATATATGTGATGTAAAAATTGTAGTCAGTGAGCTCAGACCCTCTGGCCCTCTTCAGGCAAGTGATTACTCGTTGGGTTCTGGAACTATTGTTGATGCTATGTCTAGACTTTTATTTTTCTCAAGACCTGTGTATATCAAAGTGTAAGTTGTACCTTTTTGTTTCCTTCATAAGCAAAGTTCTCAAATGTTAGTTAGCAATGACAGATAGTTCAGTCAATTGTGTGTGCTACTGAAATGATGTTCTTTAAAAGATAGACTTTCAGACATCTAACAGCGCCAGGTATGCAGACATAGCCTGAGTCTAACATCGCTTGGGTCTCAGCCTGTCAGGCTTTTGCCTGCACCCAGGGCCTGGGCAGCTCTGTCGGCCATCTGTTTGCCAACCCTGTGTGTGTGGGGGTCTCGTTTTGTGAATGAGGTAACTCATTCATAAAAGAACACACATGGAATGCAGTCACTGATAAGTGGATATTAGCCCAGAAGCTCAGAATGCCCAAAACACAACCCATATATCAAATCATTCACAAGAAGAAGGAAGGAGAGGGCCTGGATCCTGGAAAGGCTTGATGCAGCATTGTAGGGGATTGCCAGGACAGAGGAGTGGGAGGGGGTTGATTAGGGAACTGGAGGAGGAAAGAGGGTTTATGGGACTTAGGGGGAGGGGAGAACTGGGAAAGGGAAAATCATTTGGAATGTAAACAAAGGATATAGAAAATAAAAAAAATAAATAAAAGATAGACTTTTATTCTATTAAGAGTAAAGGGCATATGAGATCAAGCCTCCTGTGCCATAGTGTTTCTGTTTTTGAGAATTTAATTAATGATTTCCTCATTTGATTTTTCATACAAGGAAAAATTGAAATATGAAAATGAACATTACAGAATTTCTGGAGTTCTTCAAATCTGGTCATTAATTTGGCCATAAAACTGAGCTATCAGTACAACTGGTGTTTTTATTCTACATGAGCAAGACAGAAGCCTGTGGAGGCCCCACCCATTCTGTCACTAGAGTCATTCGATTCAGTTGACTTAAGATTCCAGGGCTCAGGTTTTTTTTTCTTCTTTTTCATTAATTCTGAACTTTTGAAATTACTATAATGTGAATACATGTTCAGTTTTCTTTGGATGGAAAAAAATAAACTTAACAAGGGAAACTTTTCTAGCTCACTCTGTCGGAAGAAAATTGACCCTTTGGTGTGGGTTCCGCAGGTGTGTTCTCTTCGCCCTCTGTCTGCCTGTCTACTGCCTCTGCCTTGATTGCTGGCTGAACAGACGCAGTCACTGTCCTGATTCTGTCACTGCCGCTGTTAGGAAGAAAAATATGTCTGAGTTTATGGAGATATCTTTTTTTTCCCCCAATTGTGAGTATAAGGTGGTGAAAATTGTCTCCCAGAATCATGTCTCCATCTCTGATATGTCTCCCAGTGTTATCTACAATTCGATGTGAGGTGAAGTCTTCATATGAAATGCAACAGTTCTGGAAGGAACCCCTTCCCCTCACAACTCAAGAGCCACCATTTCTTCTGTCAGTTGATGGTCTTTTCCCTGTCACAAGCTGTGAGTCACACAGGCTTTTCCCCACTCTCCTATTTTCTGGCCAGCCTTTGTCCACTTTCTTCAGGCAGCCCGTAGCCCTTCTCACTTTAACCTGGTGAGTTCACTTCCATAGCCCAAGTTCAGGATCCTGTGATGTGCACTCACTCCGAGCTCCCTCCTCCCCTTCTGGATAGTTTAATAGGTTCCTAATTGATTGCCCCTCCTTTAGGTCCCCTAAGCCTTTTAGTTAATCTTGGAACAGTGCTCATACAAATTAAGAGCTTTAATTACTCTTTGATTTGAATTGAATATTATTGAGGAAGCCAGGTACCTATGTGCAGATGGAGGTTTTAATGTTGGTGCACATCTTTAGAGCAACACCTGGGGAGCAGAGAGAAGTACCACTTTGAAGTACATGTGCCTGTTTCTTCCATCTCCTCTGAGGTTCATTTCCTGTACCTGACTTTGGTTTGTAATTAGAGAAATAATCTTTGGTTTTTTTTTTTTTTTCAAACATTTTTTTTTTTTAAAGAAAAAGATCAACTCTAGGAAGTATAACTTATTAATCCTAAAAGTACTCATTCTTTATAAGATGAACAGAATAAGAGGCATTTCTATTATATAATGTGAACAGAGATAAATGTTCGATTGTCAGAAAATTAAATGAATAGCGGCATTTGAGGCATTTATTTTTCTTGAAATCTGAGGTTATGGTAATTGCTGCTCTTTAAAATTTCTCTCAGCTTAGCTCACTGTGATGTCTTTGGGATTGGTTGCTTTTGGACTCATAAGCTATTCTTCTATTCTGTCAGTAGAACTTTAAGAATATTATATTCCCTACAAGTAAGCAAAGCTTTTATAGTTGGAGACAATGAGGACTAGCCTGGTCTCTATACAAAAGCTTTGTAAGATGCTTTGCAGACTGAAGAGAGGGATTGGGGTTGGAAGAGATAAATAGACCAAAGAACACATCTGTTTAATTGATAAAACAGCAAGACATAGACGTTCTTGGTGATCTGGGTGTACTATCAGGTTGATAAGTTAGTAAGCATATGATCTGTTGTCATCCCATTGATCTATTTGGAATATGATTTTCCAGCTGATAATTCAACAGTGGAGTGCTCAGTTACCATCATGAACCTGGAGGCTTTTTCCCTGCGGCAGGAATGCACAGAGACCAGGGAAGAGCTTGTTCAGTTCCTGAGTATAATTATGTGATAAGGCACATGAGAGTCTTTTAGAGGGCTCACTTCAGCCTTGGGCCTGCTCTTTCGGCAGGCCATTCTGCCTCTGTCTGGCTCTGTACTTTTCAATGGACTAGCAGGGATGATTAACAAGGGGCTTTGCCTTCTGAGTCTACTCAAGTGATACTGCTGATCTCTTAAAGATAAAAGAGCAAATGGCCATTTGGTAACCTTTCTTGTAGCTGAGGGAGGATTTTGGTGGTGCAAGCCTCTAATCCCAGCACTCAGGAGGCAGAGGCAGGCGAATTTCTGAGTTCGAGGCCAGCCTGGTCTACAGAGTGAGTTCTAGGACAGCCAGGGCTACACAAAGAAACCCTGTCTTGAAAAACCAAAACCAAACAAACAAAAAAACAACCCCCCCAAAAAAAAACAAAAACAAAAACAAAAACCAAACAAACAAGAACCTTAGATAAGTAACTGCTAGCACCTTGGTGGGTGCTAATTATGCAATCTTACCTTCTTTAATTCGCTTATGTGAATGCTAATGCCCAGGAGAACAGCCCAAATTCAAGAGACATTAAGAGAAAAGTCCCAACTTAGGGTTTTTTTTAAACATACATTTATTTATTTATTTATTTATTTATTTATTTATTTATTTTTTATGTGAGTACACTGTAGCTGTACAGATGGTTGTGAGCCTTCATGTGGTTGCTGGGGATTGAATTTCGATCCTCTGCTCGCTCCAGTCAACCATGCTCACTCTGGTTGGCCCTCCTTACTCAGTTTCTATTCGCTCCGGCCCAAAGATTTATTTATTATTATATGTAAGTACACTGTAGATGTCTTTACATATACCAGAAGAGGGTGTCATATCTCATTACAGATGATTGTGAGCCACCATGCGGTTGCTGAGATTTGAACTGAGAACCTTTGGGAGAGCAGTCAGTGCTCTTACCCACTGTGCCATCTCTCCACTTCCCCCAAACCCCATTCAAGGTCTTGATCACAATATAGTCTCTGTGGAGCTCCAAGCCACAGTGTCACCCCAGCAACTCCTTAGAGCATGCTTCTGCACAGGTGGTTTTATAAGCCTACAGTGATTGGGATTCTGAAATTTAAGCTCCTTCAAAAATCAACAGTAGATTTCCTCTAAGTTTCCCTTCTCTCTCCAGAGTAGGAATAGTAGAAAGCCTGAGGGAAGGTGAGAGGGCACTGCACAGTCAGTAACTATCAAAGCAATCAGAGGTGTAGACCTGGTCACCCTGACTGATTGACGATGTCTTCATACCTCTGTCCTCTCTCAGAGTTCTGTGATTCTTCTGTCAGTGATAAGTCTTCATAAATGTGATTAAATTCTTATGAACAACAACAAATAAAGTAGAAGGAAGGAAAGATGTTTTCTACTTGAAATTATTTAAAGGAATAAAAAAAAAAAAAAAAGCAGCAACCTGACTCCCAAGAGATCATAACAGGAGTCTTTTTTCCTTCTCAACATTTACATGAAATAACACCTAAATGCTTTTAAGTGTGAACGAATATCCCATGGTATTATGTGATATATCTGTTTATTTGTCCCACCTACAAATGGGAAGTTTTGAAGAGAATAGCCTTATTTTTTAAACTTTCCTCTCTCACAGTTCCTTTTCCACACTAAAGCCCAAGGTGTTCAGATATTGCCAAGCAACAGGAGCAGGAGCAGTTCCCCTGAGGAGCCCCTGCCTGCGAGGCCCAGCCTGCGGGGACCGCCTGGCCTACTGTGGTGTTGTTTTCAGGAACAGTTCAGAACAGGGCTGCTTTGTGCTCGGCTCCATGTTGGGAGCACCATAGCTCTCTCGGGTAGATCGAGGTTTTCCTGGTGGGTGGATATTGCCACAGCAGTATTTGAAGTTGTGTATATGGCTGTTCAGTCTTCACGGGTCCCCTTGCTGATGTCCTGGAAGCTCCTCTTCTCTTCCCTGCAGTCACCATTCCTATGTACCTGCCATCCTCCTCTATTGTTTATGCTAAGGGGCTGAGTCTTTGTCCTCCAGCTTTCCCAGGCCTCTGTCTCCGAGGGTCCATGGAGCTATTTTGTCTCCCAACCCCACTCTCACTCTCTTCACTGTTTTCCTTCACTTCTCAGCTCCAGTATTGTTTCTTAACCATTTGGGAGTGGATCTATCATTTAAAGGCTGAGCCCCCTCTCCAGCCCTGTGTCATTTCTTCAGAAAGGTTACATTTGTATAGACTCTGAGAGCCCCACGCCTCATTTTAATGGACTTGTCTCAGGTATATCTCACATTACTTTTTGGATAATCTTTGAGGGAATAGGATGTGGTAATAGAGCCCCTGGAAACTGAGACTACTCTTCTAGACTCCAACAAGACTCTGGCTGCTGAGGGATTTTTGTGACTCAGTGGAGCCTCTATAAAATACCTATGATTACTGTGTTCCATTCTTAGAATATGGTAAGGATGAAAGGCGTTGTCAGTAGAATGAAACCCATAGGATACAGCACACAAGGATCATAGAGAGAGTTCAGTGTCGGCTTGCTATTTCATTTAACCAATGGTCACACTTCTGTGAGACTGTGAACTCTGTGTTTCTGAGGGCTGTATGGATTTTGTTGCTTAGAATCACACCTGTTCTTGGTATGATGCCTAACCCACTGCAGGAACTGTTTAACAATTGTGTTATCCATGCCCTGGTCCACAGTCACACAAACTGTAATCACTTCAACCTCCAGTTGAGATAACACTTAGATATGGGCTTGCGCACAGGGCTTGGAAGTAGGCTCTTGGCATAGATGTTAATAGCTTTTACTTGATGATTAGGAATCTTTGCATTTCACATTTTGTTGAAGGGCGAGCCTTCCTGTGCAGGATTGCAGGATTCTGACAATGGTACAAAACTGTCTTATGAGCATTTGATTCACATCTACTAAACTCATGGATGGTCCATTTTCATCTTTAGTATCGATCATTGGTTGTCACTGGACATGGAAACCCTGTGCATCAAACAGATTGAAATCAGAGCTGTTCGAGTTAGGTGACAGCATGGTTTGAGTGTGATCTCCCACCCTTAGTCTTCCTCTGATGTCCCCTTTCAGCCTGTGTCCGACACAGTGATGCTTTCAAAGGGAGTACACATGGCACTGATGAGCACACAGAAGTATGACAAGAAAGCCATGATCTCCAACAATTAAATGTTGGTGTGGATAATCCAAAGTATTGGCACTATGAGCTTAAGTATGTGTGATGCACTGGAGAGGAGGGGCTACTGTAACTCCGTATGGTTCCATGGATATGCTGTAGTAAGCACCTTTCATCTTAGAGAACAGGGACATGAACTATGATGGAGAGAAGAAAGCAAGCTTAGCCACTTTCTTAGTCACTAAATGTCATCTGGATGAGGGATTTAGTGTGGAAACAACTCCTTAGGATGCTATGGAGTTTATCTGTCCATGACAGGGGAGAAATCACAATCGGTAATCTTGAGAATGTAACAGAATATATACATATCTTGGGTTTTTACTATACTTAGATTAAGACTAGTAGAACTAAATTTTTGATGCTATTTGAACATATCAAATGGAAAATTATGAATAAAACTTAATATTTAATAATAATAACAGACTACTTGATAAAATAATCAGACATTTTGGTACTAATAGGATTAGCTCAAAATTTCAATTTTTTCTGAGAAGATAGATTGTTGGGTTGTTCAGAATTTAATGGAAAAAAATAGAAGTTTTTTTCTTTTTCTTTTTTTTAATGTTAAGGGAAGTTCCTCAAAGAATGGATTTCTCTGCCAGTGTCGTTTTATATATATACCTTTTTGACATTTTAAAATTAGTTAAAATGTGTTTCCTTTAAATAGAGACCTAAGTTTGGGACTGATGACTAAGGAAGCCTTAGATTCTTCTCTTACATAAGGTGTTTTACTATTTCCAACATGAATTTTCTTCTGTACAAGAAAGGAAAAATATTTAGCTGATAAGTGCCATCTGGCTTTTAACTTGGGGAAACTGTCTTCCAGCCTGCATTTATTTTGGAGCAACTATTGGATCAGAATTCCAATGAATTCAAGTGCGTTGATTCAGAATTTAAACTTTAATGCTTTGGGGACTGTGAATCACAGCACATATGGGATGATGCATGTTGGGGGAGAAATGGGTCTTTCTGGGCCACATGTAAAATTAAAGCTGCCTGTATTCTGTGTTTATTGCATGTATTTATTTTGCTAAGGCTATCCTGAATAAACAGTTCTTACTATGTTTCCAGTCTTATCACTGGGTTTTAAAAACTAAAAAAATATGATATATCACATTAACATGAATTTTAAAGGCTCAGAAATTTCTCCTTTTAACAATATTACCTGAAAATTCATGGCTCTCCTTGTGATTTTTGCATGTTCAATTTCAGAAAAACAACAAATAAGTAATCACAAAGTATTTCCTTGGAAGTTATGATTCTCTGGCTGAGGAGATGTCTGACTCAAAGAGTACGCGCAAGAGGGAGGGTCTGAGTTTGTTCCCATGAACCCGCATGAAGCTGGCTGTAGCAGTCAGCACCGACAACGTCAGCACTCCTGTTGTGGGTTGGGAAGGGGACAAGAGAATCTTCAGAAGCTGTCAGAGCAGCAAGCCTGACGACACCTTATGATTCTCAGGGTCAGTGGTTGGTCCAAGGATGGGGACTCTTCTTTCCTGCTGACCTTATCTTCTGACAAGGGATAACATTTGGACAACGGTTTCCTTAACTAGTGGAGCTGTCTGTGTTGATCATATGTTCTGCTATGTTTACTACTCCAATGAAAAATAAGTTGAATAGCTAGCTATAGCTGCAGAAGGAGTTCAGGTTGTTTAATCTGTGGACAGGGACATCCCTGAAAAGGGCGATACAGATTAGGTTTCTCCAGCTATTTAACTGTGAAGTATTCTAAAGGAATTTTATTCTGCATATTGTTATTTGATAGACTCTTATCTGGTTGACACTGTGGCCTTATTTATACTAGTGACTTTCTTAGATGATATGTCATAAATTCCTCTGCCTTAAAGCACATTTAAATATTTTGGAAATTAGGATGCAGTTTATAATAACAACATATGTTTTCTTATTTCTTTCCTTTATTTATTTTTCTTTTTGTGATTCTAGGAAGGCTATTAGAAATTGAAGGTGCCCTAGAATTAAATGAATTATTAAATAATGTAGTATTTAATTCTAATTTATTCATTAAATTCAGCCTAATCCACAGCAGACTAATATTAAGTCAAAATAATCGAGAGAGAAGAAAAAGGCTGTTTTGTTGGAAAATTGTTTACAACTTTATAATGAGCTTTGTTTTGTAGACCTCATGGAATCTGTTTTTTTTGTTTTGTTTTGTTTTGTTTTTGTTTTTTGTTTTTAAATCCATAGTATATGGTTGGCTTACTCTGGTTTCAGCTTAATACTGAATGGTTTAATAGCTGATTCTTTCATCGGTATTATGACCCATTTTAGAGTTGAGGAAAACCACAGTCAAAGAGGACTGTGATTAATTCACTTTGAGCCCAGGATTTTAGCGGAATATCACCTGCCACTCTCTTCTGTTAAATTATTTACTTGCCTGTATCTACACCTCTGTATTCTGCCACATTCCAATAATTCCCAGACGCATAATTACTAGACTATCCCTTAAAACTTTTGGAAATTACCCATTCCTCAACCCAACAATTCACCAGTGCCATATGCTAGAATTTTTAAAGAAGGATGAAGACTAAGATATACCTGTCTTTCTACCAGAGACGAAAGTGCTCAAGAGGGCACTCTGCTCCCAATGATGCGCGCCCCTGGTGGGAATTTTGGCACCCGATGGTGGCTGACGGGGTATGCCCAGAAAGTGAGTGGAAGCCCAGTGAGGGCTGTGCTGGGCCGTCACACCCTGCCACTCATATGGACTTCTGACTAGACTTAAGACCTGCTTTAAGAATACCCTCAATGCTCTGTCACAGATATACTTGGACATGCTGACGGTCAGCAGCGTCCAGCACTGACAGCAGTATAAACATGATTTCCTCTAATCTGCCTGCAAATAAATAGCTGCCACCACCTTGATCTGGGCTAATCAAAGGAGCAGGCCAGTAGGGGTTTAGAGGGTTCTGTGTTGCAGGCTGATGCCACCATTAATTTAATAGCGGAGATGCAGTGGATTATGGGGAAGTCTGTTTAAATGCTGACCTCTTTGGGGCAAGAGACTAAATAAGGTACACCTCCTATCATAATTAGTGGTTTTTTTTTTTTTTTTTAAGGGACATGCTGCTCCCTGAAGTGTGACTCTGCAGAACTGACAGTTGTATCCCAGGTGAACATCAACTGTGAGAACAAGTCTTAAATGGTCTTGGGAAATGGCACGGAGAGTGGAACTTGGCTTTTGGGGAAAAATGGTGGTTCCCCTTCAGTTCTGGTGCCTAAGATGGAATAAAAAGGAAGACATGGCCGCATCTAGGTATGGTTCAGGAGAAGGCTTTTATTGTAAACATGAGAGAGAATTCAGCCAGAAGCACCACACATGGTGAGGAGCTTAGACTGGATCATGAGAGAGGAGGGAGGTCAGGGAAGGGAAAGAGAGGAGACAAGAAGAGAAGAGGAGAAAAGAGAAAAAGAAGACCAAGTGGGCAAAGGGAATCAAGAGAGGTCCAAGAGCCCGGAGAGCCCCATGTAGCCAAAATGGCGGAGGTTAAATAGGAAAGGCATGCTGGAGGAAGGGAGACAAGGCTCAGGGGCTGGAGAGGTTAGGGGAGTGGGTAGGGATAAGGAGCACTGAGAAGCCAGAACTCCAGGCAACAGGTGCTTGAGATGCTGAGAGCCTGGCCGTCAGCATCCTCTTTGATGATTTAAATAGTCTACTTGGTTAGACATTTGTCCTGGATTTTCTTGAGACCTAACAAGGACTCATGGCAAAACAGATTGCTCCTATTAGAGCTTGAGTTAAGTAAAATAAAGAAAATATCAAAGAGAGAAAAAGGAAAAGAAAGAGAAAAAGGAAGAGAAAAAGAAAAAGACAGACAGACTCTTTAAAATATTTATGCCCATACATTTTTAAATGGCATGCTGTGTGTTTTATGTTGTACAAATCTACCTCTGAGACAACATTATCCAGTGGCAAGTATCTGATCAGATCTGCGTTAACTGAGTCTGCCTGCTTTGCCTGGGCAGTTCTTTCCATTCTCCAGTTCACTGTCAGTTTCTTTGTGTGCAAGATTCCCCTGTGTGTTTTCTGGATTAACAGACTAATCAGCTTATTACAAGAGTCCATTCACTTTTTGGGTGCAGTCAATCTAGTGGTTAATGGTCTTTTATTAGGACTGTATTTGATAAACCCATTTGACAAATAATGCGTTTCACCTTTCAAGTAAATTTCTTAAAATTCTTTCACATATGAATTTCCTCTCTGATACCAGTCATGTCCTAGAGCCTTTCTTTCTATTGATCATCTTTTATTAGAATAAAATTTTGAATGTGTGGTCACTACTACAAGTAAAACAAGGAAACTGTTCTTAGTATTTCCTACTTAGACAGGATAATCATTTGTTTCAATTATATCTCCCATACCGATGGCATAGCCTATGTAAAATGGGTATTTACTGTATGCATTATTCCTGTATGACATAAACAACACTTTAAGAATCATGGTTTCATTCTAAAGGGCAACTGTAAAAAGCTGTAAAAGGCCAACACAAGACAAACTTGATGGGCATTGGTGTGTGTGTGTGTGTGTGTGTGTGTGTGTATGTACACACACACACACACACACACATATATATATATATACATACATACATACATACATACACACATACATATTAGGGTTTCTGATTTTCACTTTTTATATGAAGAATCCTCTTCAACAGTTTCATATGATTTTAATTGGAGAAACATTACAAAATGTTATTTGGTGGCATTTACCAGAGTCATAGCAGCTGCTTTCTGGTTCCTTTCTTTTCTCATCAGACTGAAGAGCTGATTGTAATGAATGAGCATCGCTGTGTCAAGATGTGATATAGGCCATGACTTATGGACGGAGATGGTAACGTCGCCATCAGCACGTCAGCATGGCTGGGTTTCAGTGTGATCTGGCATTGAGATGAAACCGTTGCTTCACAGAGTGCTTCATCTTGCCCCAAGCAATGCCTTCCTTGAGCAATACTCTGGTTACATTTTTTTTTTTCCTAGAGTTTGGATACACTTTACCCACAGGTTCTTCCTCTCTCCCTGGCACCTTCTGCTCATTCAGAATACATTCTCTTTTAGTCTTCCTATGAACATCTTTTATACATGTCATCCTGGCACTCACTTGGATGTATGAAGTATAACATATTGTTATCAGTCTAATGGCAGCTGATAGAGGTGTCTATGCTAAGTGCTGGGTTGAGGATTCCCCCTAAAAGCTTCCCATTGTCACCCCCTTCCATCCCCACAAACCCTTTGAGGTGGGGACTTGCTTTGCTTCAATTATGTAGAAGGGGAAGAAGTTCATTGGGGATAACGCACCTAAATCCAAGGTGAGATTGATAACAGGTATGACAGGACGCAGACTTGCCCTGAGGCAGCTTTTTTGATTCTTTTTTTTTTTTTAAACATCATTGTTTATTTCTAGATCTCATCTTGGTCAGTTAGCTGCGGGAGCTGTCTGCATCTGTCTAAACAGATTCTTGGTGGCTCCGGGAATGGAAGAGGCAGTGGAGTTTTGCAGAGAACAATTGAGCCAAGTTCAGGCACTGGGCAGAGCAGACTCTGGAAAGTAGCTACCTTGGAAGGGCTTAAAAGTGAACGAAAATGTACTAACTGAATAATTTAAAAACAAAACCAACTCATTTATGTCTATAAAAGTCTGAACCCGCAAGGCTGGGGTTTCACTTCAATACAGCACAAGCCTTGAAAGTGTGAGAATCACCAGTCCACTCTGCGGAAGACATGGGGAAAAACACCAAAAAATAATGCATGTGCCTTGTTGGGGAGGTGAGATAGGTGGATTTTCGAGGCTCACTGGCCAGCCAGCCTCTTCAGGTTAGAGACCCTAATATAAAACCCAGATAGATGGCAACTGCGTAACAACAGCAAGGCTGGTCTTCTCACCTCCACAGGAGTCTCCGTACTCATTCAGAACCTGGGTACACACAGGCTCTTTTACCTTTTGTGTGTGTGTGTGTGTGTGTGCCCTTGCATGCATGTGTCTGTACACACACTCACACACACACACACACACACACACACACACACACACACAGAGAGAGAGAAAGGGGGCAGGGGGAGGGGAAGGGGAGGAGTCGAAATCTAAAAATGTAAATGCTTCTGTCTTGTTTTGCCATCCTTCTGTGGACACCAAGAAATGGACTATCTTTAAAAGGTGTCTGTAGAAGAGTGGCAAAGCCAAGATAGGAACAGTCACATTTAAGTTCTGCAAGGCAATTAATTAAAAATAATCTGGTCAGGCATAAAATAATTAAACTGTTCATATAGCATATAATTACACTATTATGCACAAATCTCTGTTACTATAAGTTGGATCACGAGAGAGCAATGTGTCAAGTCGAACAGTGACAATTTTTATTTTAGTATTTTCCAAAATGCAAATTTAGCTTATTGCTTGAAGTTTGTGAACTTTTGACAAATCTTTACCTTGTTTGAAGTTTCAAGTTTTTCATGTAAACTAAAGTGACTCCCTGTTCATTTCTAGTAATGGGAAGTTACCTGGGTCCTCATGTCATCCTTAGATGATTAGGATCCCTGTATTTCTGTCCTTTCAGTGTTTCTTGTTTTAAAATCTCATGTTCTTAGAGTAAGTACTGTTAATAAAAAAAACATAAAAATAATAACTCAATTAATTCCAGACCCTCTTGGTTAAAAATATGTGCTAACTCCTGAGGAACCAGGTATAGGTTTATATGTCTGAAGAGAGAGCAGCTGTGAAAACTAATAATGAAAACAAGATTTTGGAAAGAATCTTTAATCAACTCAAGAACGGCCCCCTTTCCCGGGGAGCTGCAGTGTGGTAGCTGCACCCATCCACAGCCCAGGACTGATGCGCTAATTACTAATCACTGCTTTGAATTCATTACATTGGGCACTTTAAATGCCTTTGAGGACATTTCCTTGACTGGCAAATCACAGTAGCTTTTATTTATTTTTGTGGTGGTGGAGATCAAACTTAATGCCCCTTGTATGCTAGAGAGTTCTCTCCCACTGTCCTCTTCCTTAGGTGTCTGTTAGGCCAGTGTCTCCTGTTGTCCTGGTGAATCCTTCCCTAATAAGCAGTAATGTTGTACTTAAAAACAAAACAAAAACAAAAACTAAATAAAACTAAAACCCCCCAAAACTAATCAGGCCCTCCTGGGCATGTGGCTGCAGTCCCTAAACCTCTGCTTTTGCATCTATAAGATGGGTGAGTTCTCAGTCCCTTCCTGGATTGTCACTGGAATGAGACTGACAGAGTCCTGATCAGTCTGGCTGCAGTTGCCTTTTTAGACTTGGCCTTGTAACCAGAGTTCATTCATTCAGGGTCTGAAATGAAGATAGGTGAAGAGCATCACCCCTGCCTGTCCAGGTTTGAGCATTTATTTATATGAGAAATTCTACAGAAATGTAGATATAAGACTGTGTATTATTGATTTCACACTGAGCAGATCAACTAGAAAAACAAGAGCTTTTAAATCTCATTTGACCTGTGCTTGAGATTAGGAGCTAGGTGTTCCCTATATCCTCCTGAGCATAAAAATTGTGTCTTTCACTAGTCATCATGGTTAACAGTTTTCTTTACCAAACCTGCAGCTTCCTCTTTCCTGTCGTGTCAAAGCATTAGGCCTATACTCTGAACTCATGGGCGCCTGTGGTATGACTCTCATTGGGAGGGTTTCAGGTTGTTAGGGAAAGCCTTATGTACTCAAGGTATTTTCCATGTTCTTTTTTTTTTAATTAGGTATATTCTTTATTTACATTTCAAATGTTGTCTCCTTTCCTGGTTCCCTCTCCCCCAAAAATCCCATAAGCCATCTCCCCTTCCCCAATCAACCCTCCCCTGCTTCCCTGTCCTGGTATTCCACTACATTACAGCATCAAGTTTTTTCAGGATGAAGGGCCTCTCATCCCTTTGGTGTCTAACAAGACCGTCCTCTGCTGCCGATGTGTCTGGAGCCATGGGTAACTCCATGTGTACTCTTTGCTTGATGGTTTTGTCCCTGGGGGCTCTGGGAGTACTGGGTGACTCATATTGTTGTTCCTCCTATGGCGCTGCAAACCCCTTCAGCTCCTTGGGTCCTTTCTCTAGCTTCCCCATGGGGACCCTGTGCTCAGTTCAATGGCTGGCTGAGAGTGTTCCCTTCTGTATTTGTCATGCACTAGCAGAGCCTCCCAGATGACAGCTATATCTGGCTTCAGTCAGCCAGTACTTGTGGGCATCTACAATTGTATCTGGGTTTTGTAACTATATATAGGATATATCCCTGGATAGGGTAGTCTCTGGATGGTTTTTCCCTCAGACTCTGCTCAACCTTTTGTCTTTGTATCTCCTTCCATGTTCTTGAAATGGAAATATGTAATGGTCTTCATATATATATATATATATACACACACACACACATATATATTTATATACATCACATACCATATTATATATAGTATATATAGTATATATACATACTATGTATTATACACTATAGAAATAGTATATATACATATATGTGTATATATGTATATCTTGATATATATGTATATCTTGATATATATGTATATCTATCATCTATCTATCTATCTATCTATCTATATCTTTATATATATATATAAAACAAAAGAAGTCCTAAATCAAGGCTCTCCATATACCCTGGTGAAAATTGGAAGGTGGTTACGGCCAAGTTGAGGAATCCCTGTGTTGGATTTCAGATGCCATCTGATGATTTTCTTAGTCTTTGGGTTTGGAGGAAACTCATAATTTCTTAATTCATTCCAAAACAATTTACCCAATAATTATAAGAATATCAGGTCAGGGCATGCACAGAGATGGTAATAAATATTGAAGGGGCTAACAATAGCCCAAAATAATTTGGCTCTGGGGCTGCCACATTGCAACTCTCCATTCTCACAAGTACTAGTTGGTCTGTCAGCCTTGTAGGATATAAACATAGATGTAGATTTTTCTACAGGTAAATTCAATTCACAAGAAGTTTTTATAGAAACTGATATATTTCCATGTAGTAGAACCATGGAATAATAATAATTTATTATTTTGTTGTTATTATTATTGTTGTTGTTGTTATTGTTGTTGTTCTTATTGTTTGCTGTTATTTAGGCAAGGTCCCACCCATGCTGGATCCAAACTCATTCTCCCCTTCAACCTTGATTACTAAGCATTTCCCATCGATCCTAGCTTTTAATTAATTATGTTTTAGATTTGCTTATTTTTATTTCTGTGCTTGTGTGTTTTGTTTGCACTGTGTGCATTCCTGGATCCTTCAAATAGCAGAAGGGAGGATTTGGATCCCCTGGAACTGGGCTACAAATGTTGTGAACCATCATGTAGGTGCTGGGAATTCTCTTGATTATTGGATCATTATTTCCATATTTAATTTTTTTATTAACAAATGTGTACTTTTTGCCAATGTTTAACTCAAAATCTTATTTATTATTCAAAATCAATGTTATTGTTGCCTTCATCCCTAGGATAAGAACTCCAGGATCCAAGTTTCCATCATACAGTTTAGCAGCACCAAACTATTTCAAGAGCAGGTTGTGAGTTTTTTCTGCTTATAGAGTCTGTTTGACCAGTCTTCCCCCAACAATAGATCCCTACATCATCTATGTAAATAAATGCAAACCAGTGCCTTCACTTTCCCTAAGAGTCCACATAAAGACCATTTTATAAACATTGTCTTTGGAATCTTTTTAGACTTCTAAACTTGCATTAAAAAAATAGGATGGTCAGGTTACTCCCTTGTGTGCAAATACCCCTCCCTTCATGGTAACTCTATCTTTTCTCCAAGTTAAGTGCTGAGCTTCCTAGACTGATGTAAGCTCCTCTCTCACATTCTCCCTGCATCACCTCCCGACTGGTCATCCTTTTGCATGTCACACACTCTATAACTTTCTCCAGGACAGTATCTGAGGGCTGATTGCTGATGTCTGGATTCACAGTGTATCTATTCCTTTGGTTCTCACAGGACTATTTAGAAAGTCTTGGGTCAGAGACAGCAGAGTTTCTAAGGAGTAGTGAATGTGACTCTCTTTGACAGCCCCTTTCATTTGTGATGATGAACTTCCTCAGGTCCAATCTCCCATGAGACTAGATTGAATCACATATTTTCCATTTTTTAAAATATTACAATGTAATATATCAATGACTTCTTTTGACTCCGACATGACATGCCTGTTTTTGCATAGATCTTTTCTGAATAATTTTGAAATAGCAAAATTTTTCTGAATGGGAAAAAGTAAAGATACATTTTAAGTTCTTCATTGTCTTGTCCTTCTGATGGTTAAGGTCAAGTGGTATCTAACAAAATCTACTATGATCCCACTGCACAGAAATAGCTGTTCACATAGCTTTTGAATATACAGTCTACTTGACATTTGCCCATGTATTCAAGCGTAGTGATGTTTTTCTTCTCAGAAATGCATTCCTAGACATTCCTGTCTATGTGCCGCAATGGTACAAAGAGTCTGTGCGGGATGATGGTCAGTAAGTACAGGCCTTGGAGTATTAATGGGCTTCTCTCTGAACTCTGATTTATCCATTATGCTCTATGTATACTTGGCTTTCTGTAAATTGCTCAAAGTTCTGATCCCTGATTATTTTGTTACAATAGCCTTGATCAGGGTTCTGTTGATGTCCATTAAAGAAGAGCTATTTCTTCCTGGTCAAGAAAATAAAATCTACTTATGGCCTTGGTAGACACCAACTTTCCAAGCTACCCAAAACATGAGAATTTATCCAGTTGGACCTGTCAATCACCTTACAAAATCATCACCCCTTAGGAAGGTAGATTCACCTAATGCCTCCCACTCATTCACCTAAGGGGTGGGAGGAATAATTATTCTCTTCATGAGATCATGTACTTTTCTTCCACAGAACCACTGCTTTTTCTAGTTGCTGCAGAGCTACCACTGAGCACACTGAGATCTGCCCCCATTCTGAGTGCTGACTTAGACAGGCATAACTCTCACGCTTTCTCCATTTATGTCTTTCTTTGTAGCACTGGCCAGTGCCCAAATATACTTTCCCTGGTACTTGGGGGCTTTTTTAGTTTCTGAAGCTACTACCTTCCTTTTGCAGTGTGAATGCTTGCTGAACCTCCGTGCCTAACTCACAAAGGCGTGGCTTTTTCTCCTCTCTTCCCAGTGCTTTCCTCAAAGCACCTGCAAAGATTTCCAGCTTACCTGTTCTACCAGTTCTTTGCTTTAAAATCTAAGCAAATAGTCCTCCAGCTTCTGTTCGAGTTCATCCTTCAACTCCTTTATTTGTGGGTCTAAGAACTTGAAGAGGGACCCAAATTTTCTTGGCAACACATGATGATCAACAGGTTTTGGGAACAATGATGTTAAAGATGCACCACACCTACCTTGTTATTAAAGTGCTCCTGGTATTGAGTCCAGGTATTTTTCTTTTCTTGCTGTTTCAGGTTCATGACCCTTGGAACTTTTGACAAATGAATTTCTGCTATGACATGAGTCATTGCCTCCTGCTGCTTCATCTCAACACTGTGGTGCATTATGGGAATACTGCAGGAGTCAATTCATTCTTCCTGAGTATAGACTCTTCTTCCTCTCTATCATCTACTCTATCCTCTCCCCATCACTATGGAAACCCACTGTTTTCTCCCCAGCTTTTTGGCTCCAGGGAAGCGTAATGGGTTTCACCATTTGTTTGCTGCTTTGTCATGTGCATGCTCCTTGGTATCTGTTGCTCTTAGAGACAAAGATAGTGTGTGCCTCTGTGTGTGTGTGTGTGTGTGTGCGCGCGCGCACATGACTGTGCACATGCATGCATGCATGTGCATACATGTATGTCTGTGTGTACATGTGTATACTTTTCTACAGTGTGATTATTTGGTTTTCTCACCATTCTCATATACACATTCATCTCATAACTGAAGAATCTCTGAAGTATTTCACAAGTAGTATGTTTCATGAAGTAGCTTGTTTCATTCCACTGACTAAGACTAAGGCTCACAGTGTGATCCCCACCCCACTCCAGAGGATAGAATATTCTTTTCATTTCTCTGTACCTTGTGAATGTTTACCACAATACAGATTTGCATTATGAAGTTTCTTTTTCTGTTTTGCTTTTATTTGGTTATTTTTGAGCTACGCTCTCATCATATAACCATGTTGCTCCCTGTTCATATTCTTCAGGCTCCTGGTTCTGGGAATGCATCACTACTTCCAGCTGCAGTGTGATATTTCCTATGTGATAAACACATTTTTTGTGCCACTTCAGAGACATGTGTTCTCCATGGAGAACCAGACCCCTGGGTAGATTTGTAACTTTCACCTCTCCCTCTCTTTGTTTTGTTTTAAGTGAGAGATCTTTATGGAGGCTTAGCCACTTGGAAAGAGAAGTGGACCAGGCACTTAGTTTCCAAGAGCTAGGGGATTATGTGAAGGGATGAGACACTTGGATGGAAACTTCTTAAGCCTATAGTAACATATACTGCCTGTGTATAATACCAACACAAAATGAGTTTCCTGGCAGAGCTTCGTAAACACATTTCAACTAGATATAAAGATTTTATAAACCACATTCTTCGTGAGATGTTCCAGGGAAGAATCATAGCCCCCAGGACGTCATTAATTTTATATCTAGCTCATATTTTAAGAGCAGCTAGAAAAGGCACATATCCATTATCCATAGTTACATTAGTAAAGTGTGGGGAATATACAGATAGACATTAAAATGATCAATGTAGTCCAAGAGGCCAGTAAAGTCATATGGCTAAGAGCTTTCGATGGAGCATCCAGGGACCATGTTTCAAATTGACTCTCTACTACTTGCCTAACCTTGACTAAGTTCCTCATCTACTCTAGGTTCCATTTTCCTCATCCACAAAAATTAGGATTTACCTTATTAATTAGTGAAGATGAACACACTTCATCTAGTATCTTTGGCATAGCGCCTTGTTCTTTTAGGAAATGCTGTCTTTCCCCCTCTGCTAGTATACTTTGTTGCAGTATACCATGTAAAACTCATTGTTTTGTGTTCCCTGGTATCTGCAACCACTTATTCAATTTTAAAATTCAGTAACTAGGAAATCAAGCAGTTGCCTAGACTTTGCTTTCTAGTATCTTTTCTATAAAGAGTGTCTAGGTAGCATGGTTTTGTTAAGTTTTTGTTGTTGTTGTTGTTGTTGTTATGATGACACAATGGAGGGTGGGAATTCTAAGGGTGATTTTAGAACCTTCCCAACAAGAATATATCACTGCAGTTAACTACAGTCTAAGAGAATTCACACCAGTAGGCTCTATGAGCAATCCTATTCCAAGTCCTCTGGAATCTCAAGCTGCCTGAGTTGTGGACAGCTCTTCATGTCTTAGACTATTCTCCCAGCTGGGCAATAGTCAGAAAGAGCCATTAGGATGTTTACGATGAGAGTTGGTTATCTTTCTTGTCAGTCTTATTTTCTTCTGTGGGTGAAATTTCATGTATATTAGAAGTCCCAGAAAGGGATAGCCTGTTCTTTCTCTATCTCTCAGTGTAGATCTTCATCTAGGTTATTAGGTCGTCCTGAGAGTTTGCTGTCAGAGGATGCCCCCATTTCTTTGCCCCTCTGCTTCGGGTCGCACTATTACTGACAACCGTGTGGTGATACTCTCCCAATGAAATTCTCATCTTGCTCTCTGATAAGCATAAGGGTCCGGGGGCTTATTGCTATTTCATTGCTGTATTAGATGGAATGACTTCTGTGCCTCATGTCCATTTATTATCAAAAGTTTATCAAGTGTTTTCAGGGACTCCAAATAATAATGTTGATTTGTGGTTATTTGAGATTTCTTTTAGGGCAGTTGACAAGTTGCAAAACTTGCAGGGAAAACCTGTCTCCAAAGAGATCACTGAACCTGAAGAGCTAGTGCTGTCTTATTTTGACTGGAAAATGGATATATATATTATCACATATTCAGTCTGTCTTACAGGACAAAATGAGTCCTGGGTGGCTTATGTAAATTAATGTAATAAATAATTAATCTGATTAATCTGATAAAAATCTGATTTTAAATCTGAAATTCTAGATTGAAAAATTATTTCTTGGAGACATATTTAAATGGCAGTTATATCTGTGCCGGGACATCTGCCTCTGGTGTGCTTGGAATAGTTTGTGACAAGCAGCACTTCTCTGTAAACACTCAAAAGCCCAATGTTGACAAAAGCGAAGAACACCTCCTTTGCAATTTAAGTCTCCTAGAAAATGATAACTCACTGAAAATGGCAGCTGTGGAGTAGCAAGCCACTTTGTCTTCACACTGCCTTTGCCTACATGAGAAGCCAGGCAGAAATAGAAGGCAGAAGAATGTTTGATGGTCTCCTCAGGTAGAAGAGACAGGCAGGGCCAGAAAGCAGCCAAGATTCAGAGGAAGCAACAACTCCTGAAAAATATTGAGCCTTAGGATGGTAGCTCTACCCTTCCACCTTGATGTGCAAATTCACTTAAGTTTTATGCCTTGTAGTGAGTGATACTAAAAAAAAAAAATAGTTATGGAAAAGCAGAGCGATGTCTGATAGGCTCTCTAGCACCAAGAGAAAAAATTATTGACATTCAGCTTCCACGAAGTACAAGGAATACTTTTCAGTACCACAGGCCTACACTGAAGGTGTGCTGACAGCCAGAGAAAGGTGAACTCCTTCAAAAGG
Source organism: Apodemus agrarius (assembly GCA_964023405.1). Classification (NCBI taxonomy): domain Eukaryota; kingdom Metazoa; phylum Chordata; class Mammalia; order Rodentia; family Muridae; genus Apodemus; species Apodemus agrarius. Next base: position 108,037,504 of record OZ030013.1, on the reverse strand, counting down.
CTGGCTGGCTTGGAGTCGCCTCCTTCTTGAATTAGGCAAAGTTGCCTTCCTCAAACCACTGGTCATATAAAGGAACCAAGACTTAAAAACAGAAACAACTGAAATATGATCCCATCAGTGTGATCAGAATTAGAGCTAAGGCTAGACCTCTGAAATTGGTCTGCTTTCTCCTCACTTCCTGTCTTAAACTATATTTCTTGTGCCGTAGACATTTCAGGTTGTAATTGCTGTTTTCCTGTCTATTGTTGCTCTTTGCTTTGGGTTTCTTTAGACCTTATCCTTCTATGAGACTCCCTATGGATGAGCAAATTAAAGACATGGGTATGGTGCTAGCACTGTGGCTTTTGGGTGATTTTAAGGAGCTGTCAATATATATATATATATATATATATATATATATATATGTGTGTGTGTGTGTGTGTGTGTGTGTGTGTGTAAAAAAATATATATATATACATACATATATATATATATATATATATGTATATATATATATATTTCTTGCATAGGAAGATGGGTAGAAGGACAGACAATAAATGACCATATTAAGAACAGAAATGTTTGGGCTTTTTGCTTTAAAGCTAGCAAGACTTGCTGGTGAAATCACATTTGTTTTTGTGTTTGAATTCTTTTTTGAAAGACGGGAGATCGTCAGGGCATATGGAAAAAGATTAAAAACAATCAAGTTCAGGCAGGTTTAAACAGTTGGCCCAGGAGTGGCTTTCTGGGTACATACAGGTAACTTTTTTTTTCTTAATTCAGACTGCTCATAGCTCTCATAGATCATGCAGAATTTGGAATGAGATGGGCCTGTATGAGCCAGAGTTGGCTTGTCTGATCAGTTCAAGTGAGGAGTCTTATATCAAGTTCCATTTCTTTCCTCCTTTCATAGAAGAGAATAGCCTGTCCTTGGGCAGTATGATTTCTTTAAATCAACCTTCACCAAGAAATACCTTTTAAGTGCTTCTCAAAGCTGGCCTTAGAACGAGATCTCTAGTTAGTGATACGCTATGACCCTGAGGGTTTGGAATCTGAGAACTCCAGTGAATCTTGGTCTGGTTCTCAGGAGGACATGTGATGTCACCCCTGAGCTTGATAAAAGTGTGTATTAATGAGTTTTATGCTGACCTGGAGGATCTGAATCTCTATAGATGGAGCTTTGAAAACGATTTCAATAGATTCTCAAATGGTACATGTTGCCTGAGGAACTGGGATGTGGAATCCCCAAGTGAAGCTCAGGACACTGAAGTGAGTGCAGGGACAGACTGAGCTGTAGAGAAAGAGTGCATTGTTACTTTACAGGACTCTAGTCTCAGCCTGAAAACACAGGTTCTGCCTCTTGACCAAGAGGCAAAGCTTCCCAAGCACCTAGCAGGAACCACGTTATCTTTTCTGTAGACCACACCCACCTCATCTTCCTTTCAGCCAGAGATTGTGATCCTTTGTGAACATCTGTGTCCTAATTAGGACACTGATATCAGGAACTCTGCTGTGCTAGGAAGCAATTGCTGAGAACATTTCTCCTGGGAAAAGAGGGACTCCTTCCTGTTGACAGCCACCGTGAGGCCAAACAGGCCAAGATGATAGGTAAATGTTGAGCAGTCATTGTTAATATGGGAGTCCATGACCCATTTTAGAGAGGTCACTTGAGACTATCTGGTATATTAGATATTTATGGAACGATTCATAACAGTGGCAAAATTACAGTTTTCATAACAAAAATAACTATGATTGGAGGCCACTCCAACATGAGGAACTGTACAAAGATGTCACAGCATTAGGGTGATTGAGAACAAACAACTAGAGGGAGGTGGAGAAAATAAATTGACTTTCAGGAGGGACAGTGGAGCCTTGTAAAGGCATTGCTTCCTGCGTCATACAATGACGTTCTCAAGAAAAGCAGTTCATTGTCTCTATGTTCTTATCAAACTCAAGAACTTTTCAGCTTAATAGTTATGTTTAACAAAGGCTTTTCCAAGACAAAAAAAAAAATCCTGGCATTAATCAGATTGTATGTGGCTATCTTAAAGTGTGCCCAGGTATTGTGTTCTGGATAGGTGAGATGCCTTTTTTTTTTCCCCACCTTCCTTCTATTCTGTGAGGTAATCAAATACAAAAGAAACTCTTACAAGGAAGTTGGAGATGATAAATGATTCTAATGATTCCATTGTTTTTTCCAGCCTATTTAAAAATAAGTCTTCAATGAGCTACTTTATTGTTCAGTGAGTGGACGCTCCCTCTGCCACCACAGAATGCTTGGGACAAAGGCTATATTTATTCTTCAGCAGCTGTGAGCCTTTTAGGTAACTTCTAAGACTCCGGTTCTTAACACACTCTGTGTTCTTCGAGCAAGCCACTCATGAAATTACTCTAGCTGGATTTGCTGATGATTTCAGAATCATTTCGGAATGGAGAGAACAGATCTTGGTTCTTTATGTTGCTTTTGCCCTGTGATATTACACTTGGTCTAAGATCCCATGCTGTGCAATTGCAGGAGGCAGGCCGAGAGAGGCCTTCTGTGTGAGAGGGCCTGGTTTGGTAAATGTACTCTAAAGCTGTAAGTTTTAGAGATTTATTTTCTACATTAAAATTTAAAAAGTAGTTGCAAAGTCATGAGAAAGATTACTTCAGATCTATAAATATTGTGTTTGTTGGGTTACATTAGAGAATCTTTGGGCTGCATAGTTTGGGCTTGGAATTTGATATAAATGAGCTGATGTTCCTGTGACTGTGGACTGAGCTTCTTTGCAGGAGATAACAATAAGACTGCTTGTAGGGTTCTTGAGATGGTTGGCCCATAATGTAGGTTATGTTCCAGCGTTGAACTTGGTACATAGTTAATGATTTATGTGGCTTTTATTTTTATTGTCTAAAACAACATTGTTATTTGCCATATGCTTAATTCGACATCGAAATTCTTTGAAAATCTAACCTAGTACTAAAAGGGGAAATATCTATGTCTATGCCATCTATATCATCTGTATCTGTTCTTGCATCTCTATCTATGTCTATATCATCTATGTCTGTATCTATATCTCTGCCCTCTTCCAAGCAGAGATGGGCAGCAGGATGTTTCTTGTTGTCTGAGGTAGCACCTGGTTCCGGAGCCAGGCAGATGTCTCTGAGTACTAGACTGAGTGGGAGGAGAGGCCGAGCAAGGGTAGCATGCTGGCCTTCAGCATCTCTCACAGCCTCTGAGATCTTATTTACTACAAACGTCTTTGGCTGGCTAATAGACAGCAGTCTAAATTTTGTGTTAGTGTTTTTTTTCCTAGTACGTAAGTTACAAGCTGGTCGCTGTGAGTAAGCAAGTGGCTTTGGTTGAAGCAGGGTTGAGCATGCCTAGCTGAGAGATAGGAAGTAAGACGGGGCAGGGAGGCTAAGGAACACAACATGCACATCCCGTATCGGATTTCCCATCCTGTGACTTCCTCCTGGCTACTTGGCTTTGGTCCTTGGGTCATTATGTACATTTGGATTCTGGAAAGACTAGCAGCATGAATAGTGTCCCTGATCCATTCAGAGCAATCGTGGACAGAATCAGCTTGATAAGATCAAAGTCTCAAAGCATTCCCTGGGGGTGAGAACATGAAGATATAATTTCAGGCTGCTATGGGTCAGAGAAGGGCCCATACTAAGGGCCCTTTCTTCCTTTTCAAAAAGTTTAGTAAGTTGGAAAAATGGTAGAAAAGTATAGCAGTTCAAATATGTGCAAATCTGGGTTCAAGTCTTTGTCCTCCTGATTTGCCCTCTGATTGACAATTGTACACCTGTGGTCTAGGGTGACAGGATCTACTTCATCAAGTGCTGGGGCCGAGATGAGCTGACCTATCTGCAGCCGTTGCCATTGTCACAGATATTTAAGAACTCTACAGTGTTAACTACTACTACAGCTGAGGCTGTGGTTGATTCAGAGTTGTATGTGGAAAGTAGCTTCCCTGTGTGCTAGGAGCCACTCCCGTTTCATGTTTCCATCATGGAAGACTGATTGACTTTTGGAAATTCTTAATTCAGATGAACTATTCAGAGCACTTGTCTACTCAAAATGAGGATGAAGGAAGTATCTGCCCCGTCTGCTCATTGATTAAATGAAATGGCATGTGTCATCCTGAGCATGGTGGCTGAGACAGTCAATGCAGTTGGTCCATGACCAAGATTCAGTACATTTTGGATGAATAAACCATCATCACTTTCTAGTTTCTAAGTGGCTGTCAGGAAGCCTTCCTAAGAACATACAGTGCTCTGTAGTGTTATAGAGTACTTATTTATGGTGTGTTCTGTAATCACTTGCTTTCTAGAGCAAACCTGCCCCCTTTCTCTGCCTAACCAACATTGCTATCTGTGTAAAAATGCTTACCTGGCTCCAGCAAGGGTCTCCATAGACTTGAGATTTATTGATGCCAGCTATTGATCGATACCATCAGTGATTGGTTTTAAGGTCTATGATCTCCCTTTAGTTGTTACATTGCAAAATTTCATAGAACTGTGCTGATTCCAAGAGCTCAGGAGACCTTGTCTGTGAGCTCAGAACACAGATGAAGCCCAGCAAAGGCAAAGGGAAGTGGGAAATAAACAATAGGAGTTACCAGTTAGAGTCAGCCTCTTATTTTAGAAGAACTTCCTGTAGTCTGGGAAAATTCCAGTGGAACATTCTAGGAAGTAGATGTGTAGTTGAAAGACTCTCAAACCGATAACGCTTGTCTCCTGTATCAGACAAACGTTTTATGAAGAGGATTCTACATTCTGCGGGAAAATGAAAAAAAAATCTGAACTGAATTAATTTCAGTGTCAAATCCTTCAGAAATGAAAATACATATCTTTCAGCTTCGATCTACACAAATGAATAAAGTGTTGATTGCAATATAAGCTGCATGAGTGCAGAATTCTGGCTTTCTTTTCTTCGATTCAGTTCCCCAAGAGCCCAAGATAACATCTAGCATATCCATAGCAGGCATCCAGAATATGATACTGAGAAAGTTTTGAATAAAAGTAGCTCAGTACAGGATTTAACTCCACTTTGAAAAGGTATCAGAAGGATGTCAAGGCTCCCATGAGTCCCGAGACTCTATATCCCTGCTTTCCTCACCAATGCAGGCGGCGTTTTGCTCAGTGTTTTAGCAGACATGTACACTATTCTTCATAAACCAAGTTGGTGGGAAAAAATCACACATGCACATTTTTATTGCATCATGAAGTATATAATATCTCACTACTATATCAACTCCAGGACCACATCAGGAGGGCTGTGAAAAACGGCTCTGCTATCTTATCTAAATTTTTCATTTAAAAGTCAACTCCAATAACACTCAGTCATTTACAAGGTAAACTCCCTGGGAATGCTGGTGACAGTATTTGCATATTTTATCTATCATGAAAGCTGTTAAAGGGCTGGGAGTTTATGGTTTTGCAGTTTCTTTCCATAGGCATTTGAATGAAAGGCTCAGATGGGATAGCCGGCATTTCAGAAGCACTGTGTGTGGTACACATGTCATGTATGTGTGTTTGTGTGTGTGTGCATGTGTGTGCGTGTGTGTGTGTGTGTGTGTGTGTGTGTGTGTGTGTGATGGATTGAGGCTGGACAACTCAGTCATTTTCACTGCTAACTGATTGATAGGCTGTGGTCCTTTGATGGATTAGTGCTTTCCTTCTTAGCCATTGATCCTGCCCAGTCAGTACAGTTCCATCATGCATGGCAGAAAATACCTGCTTCACTTCAAAGACACAAAGCAAAGGATACTTTGTGTTTTAATCTCAGAGTTGTTTGTTTGGAGGCAATGTAAACTGAATTAAACTTGAAAAAAGAACAAACAACTCTGATACATATTTGAGATAAGAGAAACTGTGGCAAATGATACCCCTTTCTCTTGGTTTAACTATGTCTACTACAGTTAGTAAAGTGCCATTTCAAAGCTGACAATTTAAAGTGTAAATATGATTACTGGAGGGTGGGCAGGAATGATCCAGAATTAAAGAGAGAATTTCTGTCTAATAGGACCAGGCAACGTACTGCAAAATGTTTAAAAATAATTAACAGGTAAAATATGGGAGCAAATTGAAGGGAAATTATTCCTTCTAGTAGCTCTTTGGCAAGGAAGCCTTTATCCAGAGTAGTGCTAGTGTAAGTCTGTCAAGGCATTAGAGAAATGACAGTTTGAATTTGTTATTAAAAGCTGAAGTAGAGGCAGGGTGATGTAGATGAGGCAATGTCTTAAGCAGCAGGGAGGCACCTGCATCATTCTTGCTGGCTTTATGGGAGAAAGTGGTCACTTTCCCCTGGCCTGACAAATGGAGGGATGCCCTGAATTTTTCCAAGAGCCATCAAGATGAAGAAGGAGGGAGACACAGTTAAAAGAGAGTCATCCAATCCTGGATGCTTTCAAGTGGTGCTGTGTATTTAACTTACCAATTTTTTTATTTTTTGTTTGTTTTTTACATTTCAAAATAAGTATAAATCATAGAGAATCACTTTGAAATGTTGGTGTCAATACAGATTTGGAAGGAGACGTTTGCTGAGAGGTGGATAGAGGGAAACAACTGTGACAGATTCCCAGAAGGAAATGGCAATGTTGAGGTAGTTTGGGGGAGTACATGTAAAATAGACAATTGCCATCAGATGCTGTTATAGTAACTGGTTGCTAATGGTTGACAGGGGTGGTCTAATGTCATTGCTTATACAACACATGAGAAATCTCTCACAATGGACTGGGATGTCAGGCTAGAATATATAAACCTTCTAGAACAAACCATATGGAAAAGCATTCATGACACTGACTCAGGCAATTATTCTTTAGATATGACACAAGAGATAAAAATCAACAGTAGATCAATGAAACTGCACCAAACTAGCACACTTCTGCACAGCCAAGGAGACTGTCAATACACTAGAAACAACAGAGACGGAGAACACATATGTAAACTGCATATCTAATTGAGGTTTATTACACAAACACTATTGGAATATGTAAGCAGGGCAAATTCTGAACACTGACCCCAATAATTTTTAAATGATTAATGACAATACCCAAACTTTTAAAAGAATATAAATGGCTAACAGGTATATGAAATGAAAAGATCTTCAAGGAACTGCAAATGAAAAAAAATCAGTGACATAGCTCTCTCTCTCTCTCTCTCTCTCTCTCTCTCTCTCTCTCTCTCTCTCTCTGTCCATAACACACAAGCCTATGAGTGAATATGCACACATACACACTTAGTTCATAACATTCACACCTGTGAGTATGTACGCATGCACACTTTGTCCTATAGCATGCATGCCTGTAAGTATGAATATGTAGACACTTAGTCCATAATGTGCACTCATGCATGTGAGTATGTACAAGCATACATACATACTTAGTCACAATGGGTACATCTACAAAATACTCCCTCCCTCACCCATGCCTCAGGGAACATTTGTGAAAGATGGTCAGGGAAGTTTGTTCTGAAATTGTGTCTTCCAACAATATCAAGCAATACCCATAAAGTCTCACCATCATGACTATCCAACTATGAATTGAACAAGAATGACACCAACAGAAATGTCAAAGTTAATGGGAAAGCTCATGAGGCCTCAACCTTACGCCAACATCTATATGCAACTAAGGAAAGCTGGGAGTGGGTATAGTCTTGTTCAGGGAAGAGCACACCAATTTATTGTCCAGTGTCAAATGGCAAATCCTGAAAATATGCAAACAAATAAGATTATACAGACTGAGCAGGCTTTGATTAGTAATATACATACATATACATACACATATACACTCACACCCACATATATTTATATATATACATACATACATGCAATAACAATCAATGAAAGGAGAGGCCATGAATTTGATGAAGAGTGGGGAGCAGCATATAGGAGAGTTTGGGCAGAGGAAAGGGAGGGAAGAAATATAGTGATATATTATAATCCCAGTTGTTTCTTTTTTAAAGGAAGAGAGCAGGTGCTGGTGAAGAAGGAGTCAGGGTGACCAGTGAGGGTCTGTAGTACTGGCAGGAGGGCAGTGTGCTGCCAATCTGGAAAACAGTCTGGAGGCTCCTTAGAACCTGAATGTAGAATCACTATCTGATCCAGAGACCCCATTGCTGAGAATTTACTTTAAGAATTGAAACCAGGCTCTGGAAGAGATATAGGCATTACTCTGTCCAATGTAGTTGTGTTCAATGCATTAGTTGTGTGGCTAATATAGACAGTAACCCAGATCTTCACCCAGGGATAATTTAGTGAAGACAGTATGATATAGACATGCAATAGAGTCTTTTTCAACTTTTTTTTTTCCTGAGACAGGGTTTCTCTCTGTAGCCCTGGCTGTCCAGAAACTCACTCTGTAGATCAGGCTGACCTCGAACTCAGAAATCCGCCTGCCTCTGCCTCTCAAGTGCTGGGACTACACCCATGCGCCACCACGGCCCGGCTCTTTTTCAACCTTAACAGAGACAGACTTAGTCATGAAAGATGGTGGCATTGTGGGAGGAATAAAACCATAGTTCTCAGTAGTTCATAGTAGGTGGGGCAGGAGAGTGCCTGATGCACAGCAGGTGTTACATATCAGATGTGCAGATGAATATGTTAGAGACCAGCTGTGTAGCATTTTATCCACACTTGACAATACTGTGTTGTGCACTTACAGTTTTAAGAGGATAGATCTCATGTTAAATGTTTATATCTCAGTAAAATACAGCAGAAAATGATGGATCAGTTGATGAATTGTTTGACATTTCTTTCAGCAAGTGCTTTGGACTATCTTAATCTTACTTATAAGTGAGAGCAGTATGAAAACACATCTTTAAAAAATATATCAAGAAACATAGACGGAGTTTAACTGGTAATGATGTTGATGGTGAATTCCAAAGGCAGGCTGGCCATTCAGTCAGACATTAATGTTATTCCAGTTACAAGTACTGTTCCCTCTGCTGGTGCTGGAGCTTAGGTGGTCAATCACTTGTCTTCAAAATGTTCTAGGATCATTCCACAGTACCAAGTAAACTAGGCGTATTGGCACATTGCTATAATACCAGCACTGGGGAAGTAGAGGCAGGAGGATCAGTTATTTAAGGCCATCCTTGACCACAGAACAAAGACAATGTGTGGAGTATGTGAAATCCAAACCAAACACAATAACAACAACAACAAAAAAGCATTTAAATATTAAATCATCTGGCCAACACTATAAGTGAATGTTATAGCATAAGAGTGTTGGACTGAATGGTAGTGTGATGTTGATAAAAAGTTATTTCTTAATCATGGTATTATTTACAAAGCAAGTCATGAAACCAGGGTTTTCATGAAGGAGAGAGCTCCAGTTTTAGAGTCATTGAAAACTATTGCAGCCCTGAATCTGACAGCCCTCTGAACCTCATGTAAGGGGTTGAAAATTTGTAGAAGTGGTACAAAGAGCTCTTAGATTGGTCAAGTGCATCAAAACCCTTTTATAGATATAGTCCCTCAATGCTCAGTAAGAGCTTGGCACCATCACAGCATGACTGTTATCTGCACTTGATGGAGATAAGTGAAGAAAGCAGAAACAAATGCTAGATGAGACCGCAGAGAAGAACTTATGTTGCTCAAGAGACAGTGGGGGAAGGGAATAAAACAGAATATAATAATAATATATAATAATAAAATATAATATGTTTTAGCTAATGTTGTTTGTAAAATGATATAAAGCCAAACTACAGTGGAAGAAGATAGTTCGCAGTGGATACAGAACACAGCTCTTCCCAAAGCATAGTAAACGAAGAGAGGCTGTGTAAGATTTAGTTTACTATGGAGTGAGATGCATTAAAAAAAGATGTGTATTATGCTTAGAACTGGGGATGCAGAAGTCAGAAATAGGTTTCTATCTTAAACCTCTGTAGCTCTTCCTTTCTGAGAAATAACACAAGTAATGTCTGATCAGAAAATGGCTACATTCTAGCTGCAGTGAGGATGCTGATGGGTGGCAGGTAAAGAAAGGATCATTTCTAGAGACTCCAGCAGCTGTGAGCTCTTTCACTTGCTGACATATCTCAGTGTCCCTTTTAGCTCTGAAGAACAGCCGGGGGCTCTTTGCTATTCTGAATCTCCAGGTAAGGCCAGTGGCTTTGCTCACACTTTCCCATGTGCTGTGCTGTATGGTGGTTTCATGGTTGCTTGGAACAAGTTATCCTCAAAGCCATGAGGACCTCGCAGATGGGTGGGTGGAGACAACTTGAAGCATGGACTACGAGTGGGCATGATGCCCTCTGCTGAGGTTGCATGCAGGTTATATGGCAGGCTCCAAAGTCACAGGCATCTCCAAGTCCACTGCCACAGCCCCTGTGGCAATTCCCTGCCGACCTCTGTCCTTGGCACCCACTTTTCTGCCATAAGAGGGTTATAATGATACTTTCCTTAGCAGTTTCCATGGAGATAAAAACCAACAAATATGTGCAAATCACACCCTTCATGTTAGTTGGTAACTTGCTTCACTCTACTTGGCTTTACATCTTTTACACCTCTCTGTGTCTGCCTGGTCAGAGCCTTTGCCACCCAGTGAGAGAGGTGTGATTCTTTGGGGCAAGGCCTGCTTAGGACAATGATCAGTGATGGTTCTGCTCGGGCCTCGGTGAGACCACTGGACTCTTCCCTCCTTCTGTATCCATGTCTTCTCTTGAGTCTGCCATTGCTTTACTTGGGCATGAAACTGCACCTATCTATCATCTTTCCTCCCCCCCCCACTTGTGTGTGCCTATATGTCTGTCTCTACCTCCATATGTCTCTTTCTCTCTGTCTTTCTGTCTCTCACTGTCTCTCTGTCTGTCTCTCTCTATCTCTGTGTCTGTCTGTCTGTCTCTCTTTCTCTGCATATAGAAAGATGTGATACAGATCAGAAGACAACCTAAGGTGGTAGAGTTTCTTTAAGACAGGGCCTTTTGTGTGTGTGTGTGTGTGTGTGTGTATACTCCATGCTACCTGGTCCAAGAACTTCTGGGATTTTCCACCTCCATTGCCCTCTCCCAGTGGGGTACAAGACACTCACATGATGCATCGACTTTTATGTAGACTTAGATTGGAGCTCAGTTTCTCATGGTTGCTTAGAAGATCTTCTACCCCAAGCCAGCTCTCTAGTCAATAAACATATTTCTTTGGGCTTCATCTATATACCCAGAATTCTCTCTTTTCTACAACACGGTTTTTAAAATATCCCTCCCTAACCCTCTGGGACATATGTAGGATTTTTCTGACTTCCTTGGCAATGATGATTAGAAAAATGCACAGAAGACCTTTTAACTCACTTAAGTGAACATATTTATAGAAATTTTGATTCCTTCTATTTGATTTTTAATAAAGTAGGTCTCAGTGCCGTCATCTCTTTAGTGGCTGGTTTGAAGCTGTCCCACAGACAGGGTCTCAGCTGCATTAGGTAAATATTAGATTTTCAACTATTTACAGCTTTGGGGCAAGTAGGCTCGATGCAAGTTGTCAAGCATGTCCAATTATTTTATTCTTCCCTTTGTTACAAAGACTCAAGTTCGGATTGGATAGTTCTTTGGGAGGCCGGCGATGAGATGAATGGTGCTCCCGTGGGACGTGTAACTACCCGAGAAGCAGAGCTGATCTCGGTGGCAGCACGCGCATCCCAAGAGGAATTGCTCATTAAAACCAAGCTCAGCCTTCGGGACACTTCTCCTTCATTGGATTGCAGCTAAGATGAAGCGTGCCTGTCCTTTCTCCTTGCTTTGCTTTCTTCGTTTCTGTGTCCTCCAAGGTTTCCATTTTTATCTTCTCAATTTCTCCATCTGTGCTGATTGTTGTTTACCAGAGGGGAGACACTTTAACTAGGCAGTGTTGGTTGCTAACGGTCTCTACTATGGTGGGTCTCTACAATCTTGCAATCTGAGGGCTCCAGTCAAGGTGACGGCCAGTTTTATATCCCCCTGAAGCATTGTGGAGGAGGAGTTCCTGCCAAAGGGCTTCCTTTTGGGGACACATGTGCAGTTGTAGGACTGAAGGCCTTGTTGTCTTGCTGTTTGTAAGCTTGTGTCCACTTCAAGCTTCTTGCCTCATGGCATTCCCTTAAGTGACAGTATTGGGAGATGGCTTTATAAATGAATGGTCAGACAGAACATTTCTTTTTCTTTTTTTGTCTTTTTTTTTTTTTTAACTTTGAAGCTTTTCTTTTAGGGAAAAATAAAACCTACCTAGTTTGTTTGTAGGGGCTTCCTTGATTAGTTAGACTCATTGATCTTAAAGTGTCTCTGAGCTAATAGAAAGCAAAATACAATGGCATATTGTAATTGTGTTTCTAAAATCCCTTTCCTGTTGCAATATACAATAGCAATCACTGGACTGAGTTTCATCTTGTCAAAGACCACTCCACACACAGGGGAGGAAATGATACTGTTTCTATGCAGCTCAAACAGAGAGCTGGAGGGTGCCTTAACCCGCGCCCCCCCCCCCAGTGGCAACATGAGTCTAACAGTGCATTTTCACCTTGGAAATTCTAAGGAATATCAAAAGGTGAGTGTGCAAAACAGAAAGTCTCTTGCTTCCCGGAAGTCAACATTTTAATGAGAATGATGGAGCCTATAAAAGGGAAAACTTATCATCAAATAGTGAATTATGGTCAGTGCTTTAGCCAGTGCCAACTAGTGAAAACTGGACAGTGAATGGAAGTTTAGGAGTATTTTTAGCAGTTACTGCAGAACTGGAGGTCAGGGGCTGGAGTCGATCCTTGGTTAGGGATGAAAGACCATGCAAACAGGGAATGGGAGCACACGGAGAAGCTTAAGAGTGTCCCTCCGTGATGACTGGGGAGGTAAATTATCATGTCAGGTTAGCCAAGGCCAGGAACATTCATGCTTTTGATATTTATTTATTTTGCTTTCTTAGAGACATAGTCTTATGTTGTTGGGCAGGCTTCTAACTCATTATGTAGCTGAGACCGGCCTTGAACTCCTGACCTTTCTGCTTCCACCTCCCACATGCTGGGATTCTAAGTATCCTACCATCACCTGAAGCTCTTGTTTCTAATTCTTATGACTTGAGAGCTAACACTGGAGTGAAGAGGAACTGAACTGCAGAAAGGGGAAAGTAACTATGTTTTTTCTTACTTTTAAAATGTTAACTAAGATGCCCAGGAGCTTCCAAGCACTGCCAGGACACTCTTCTCTCCTTACAGTTGTAATCCATTCATTTACCACTCACCTGGCACTTCCTGTATGCAGAGACATCCTATTAAGTAGTCGGCAAACATTAAGTCATTTAATTCTTAAAATCCCTGTGTGAATCAGGACCCACCTTATCAACACTGAGGACCAAGAACTCATCCACAGTCAGTAATGTAAACTGTAGAGTTGGGATTTAAAAAGGAAGTGTGACCTCAGAGGCCCCGAGCTTCCTCAGAACACTGGCACCAGCACCATCTCTTCTCCTCGGAGCGCTGTTGGACATTAACTCGCACATGCTATGGCACACCCTTGTGCGTTTTGTGCTGTACATGTGACTTTCTGCATGCAGCACATCAGTCCCAGAGCCAGACCGTCAGCACTTCAGAGGCACAGCATCAGTCAGCCGTGCCTTATCGTCTTCACAGCATTTTATATGGAATGATGCCAATAAATATGTATTGACTTGATTTAAGCCACAATTCTACCATTTGCCTCCTCATTTCTTTTATCTCTATTGATTATAAAATTAATGGGGTGGCATGTAATTTTCACTTAACTACTTAGCCTGTAACTGTAATTTTTATGACTTTTAACGTCACGATAAATCTATGACCTCCCTGAAAATTTCTTGCTTTATAAAATAGATTTCACTTAATTAAAACAGTAGACGAAGAAACTTCCTAACGTTCTTCAGGGGAAAAAAGAAGTGTTTGCCTCTTGAATTATATTTTAATCTTGAAAGATGAAGTCCCAGGATGGGAGAGTGCGATGAGCTTGCATAGGCAGTACTGAATTCCCAAGAGCAAGACCTTGGCAAAGGCCTGGGCTTTATTTCATCACTGTCACCCTCTTTTCTCCCACTTTCTCATGAATGCAGTAAAGTCACCATTCCTCTATGAGAGCCAACTACAGCTTACAACTCCATATTTGAACACATGGGGACCGTGGACAGCCTAGTATTCACTTGACTAGGGAATCACATTTCCATCATGTCCTAGTTTATCTTTCCCAAGATTCAAGTTGAAGTCTGAACCACAGTATGAAGTCAATAAGAAGTGGTAGGTCATTGAATAATGTAATGCATTTTAGGAAATGAGTTGGTCCTTCTGGGAGGAGTGAAATCGCCCCAAGATCAGATGGTGTCTCATATGTGTGCTGACCAATCCAGCTCAGTCAGTCAACAGGTTCTCCAGCGCAAGAGTGAGGATTAAAAAGAAAACAGACAATTAGACAACATTGCAGCATGACCCCAGTCAATTCTGAGACTGAGGGCAGGTTTATTTTTTCCAGTCTGCTGCTTTTATACCAATTTAATTACATGCAGGAATTAAAGGTAAGTAGTACAACGAGGAATCAAGCAAGACAATAGTCAAGGAACAAGCAAGACAGGAAACACAAAGTCCCATGATCACTCCGGTGATCAGTTTTTAAGGATGATCAAAATATCTGAGCCTACTTCTTTGTTCTACCCTAAAATCAGATTCTTGTCTGGACTTACTTCTTTGTCATGCCCTAATGTCAGATTCCTGCCAAGCAGCCCATTTCCTTGGACTTGGCAAATATCAGATTCCTGCCAAGGGCACCCCCAAAAGCTCTCCACAGTGTGCCATCTTTGACATGTCCCACATGTGTGGCATCTTTAACATTTCCCATACATGTGCCATCTTTGACACATCCATCATAATGTAACACAGCAGAGAGTTCTCACTAGAAACTAAATACATGTTAGTATTCTGCTCCTGTATTTTCTTAACACCAAGACTAGGAACCTGAGTGAATCTGTTTTCATTTAGTATCCTAGCATCCATTATCTATTACAATATAACCGTGAGCAGCCCAACACAATTCCTTGCCTATGTAGGCCTTGCAAGTACCCATAAGTTAATCTAAGGTTGTCCTTCTCATCTGTTTTCTGTTGTAATAAAACCTACCTGGGGAAGAAATGGATTTATTCGGCTTTCAAAGGTATAGTTCATTATGGAAGGAAGCCAAGACAGGTACCCAAGAAAGGGACCTGGGGGCAGGAACTAAAACAGGCATCTTAGAAGAAAGCTGCTTACTGGTTTGTTCTCCCTGGCTTGCTTGGCTACCTTTCTTAAGCAACCCAGAACCAATTTCCTAGGGTTAGCACTGCTGACAATGGGCTCAGCCCTCCCATTCTTCATTCGAGACTCCCTCTTCCAGCGTTATGTAGATTTGTGTCAAGTTGACAAAGACTGAACGTTATCACTTGGCCTTCAGTAGCTGGAAAGTTTCTTGTGTCTCTTACTAAGATACTCACTATTAAGTTAAGAGTAAAAAAAAATTAAAATTAAACTAACTGTTGAATTGTTGTATATATGAAAGTGGTTAATGATGAAGACTCAAGAGCTTGTGGATCATTAGATTTGATTTGATCATGCAGATACCTTATAGTCAGAGGAATAGACCTCATTACTAGACACTCTCCAGGAGGGTGGATTTTAAAGCTTTGTGGTAGTTTGAATGAAAACAGCCTCCATAGGTTTATCGGAACTATTAGAGTATATGGTCTTGTTTTAGGAGGTGTGTCCTTGTTGGAGGAAGTTTGTCACTGCGGAGGTAGCCTTTGAGGTGTCATATGCACAGCCTATGCCCAGTGTGCCACGTAGTCATTTCTGCTGCCTTTTGATCTGGATATGGAACTCTCACCTCCATCTATGTGTGCCTGCATTCTGCCATGTTTCCTGCCATATGGTAATGAAAACGCTGAAATTGTACGCCAGCTCCATCTAAACGTGGTCCTTTCTAAATACTGCTCCGGTCCTGGTGTCACTTCATAGCAATAGAAATCATAACCGAGCTAGGATTTTCTGCCCTTCGCGATACTGCATAAAAATGGACTGACTATGTTCTCCTAAGGATGAGCATCCATAGGAGCATTAGTATGCTTATTCACTGGTGAATCTGTTGCTAACTGGCACCAGCAACATCAGGGTCAGTTTCATTTTTGTAAGTATTTGGTGTCTGTGTATGTGAGCAAATGCACAGACACATGTGCAACTGTAAGGACATCAGTGTGTAAGAGATTAAATGACCAAATCCCAGACTTTAGGATAGAAAGGTTTAAAATTAACCAGATAGGATAATACAGAGCTCTATTTTAAAAAATTCAGTTATGTCATTATACTAGGTCATATGTTTCATGAGGATTTTCCATAAAAGTATGTATTATACCTTGAACACATTATTCCATAGTTCCCTATCTGCACTTTTCTTTCTTTTAAAAAATATTTATCTTATATTTAGTCATGTGTATGCGTGTTTCTCTGTGTGGGTGTGCACATATGAGTACAGGTTGCACAGTGACTAGAAGAGGTTTTTGCATCCACGCAGCTGAAGCTGCAAGTATTTGTGAGGTATCAGGAGTGTTTTGGGGAAGGATCTTGAATCCTCCCCAAGAACGATACTTAATCTCAACTGCTGCTCCAGTTCGCCAACTCCCAGACCTACTCTCCTGGTTTTAGCTTTTCACATTCTTCAAAACAAAACAAAACAAAACAAAAACAAAAACAAAGAATGCTGTTTTATTTGTGTTCTCATTAGAGAGCAGGCTTATGTGCCTTCCCCTAAGAGTTCTGGGCGATCTGACACTTCTAGTTCTCAGACCCCATAAGCATCCTCAATACCCCTTTCCTGGACTGTGGGAAAAAGATAGCTTTTTCAACAAATGGTGCTGGCTCAACTGGAGGTCAACATGCAGAAGAATGAGAATTGATCTACTCTTATCTCCTTGTACTAAGCTCAACTCCAAGTGGATCAAGGACCTCCACATAAAACCAGACACACTAAAATTAATACAAAAGAAACTGGGGAAGACCCTTGAGGACATTGGCTCAGGGGGAAAGTTCCTGAACAGAACACCAATAGCTTATGCTGTAAGATCAAGAATAGACAAATGGGACCTCATAAAATTACAAAGTTTCTGCAAGGCAAAAGACACTGTCAAAAGGATAAATCGGCAACCAACAAATTGGGAAAAGATCTTCACCAACCCCACATCCGACAGAGGCTAATATCCAATGTATAGAAAGAACTCAAGCATCTGTCTTATCAGTAAAATGGTGATAAAAATAGTTATTGCCTAAATGTGGTTTGAAATGAATTAATTTTTAAGTGCTTTGAGTAGTGAAATTGGTTAAAGCTTGCCTAGAACCCCTCCTTCTGTGTTATTTCAGCTGTGTATGCTATTTTTAATGGTTTTGTGTGCATGTGTGTGTGTTTGTGTGTGTGTGTGAATGACAGTAAATTTAAGAATAAAAGGAATGTATTGCTTTGGATTGGTTGATTTCTCTGTGTGCTGAAGTTGCCACAGTCTGATGTTTGTCTGTCTATTGCTGCCCTCACAGAGAACTGGCTCATGTTGGGTCAGCCCCTCCCACGTTGGGTCAGCCCCTCCCACAGCCACAGATGTAACCTTCATTGTGCTGTGCATTCTCCAAGGTCTTGAAGGGGAACGAGAGCTTCTGTTCTCTTGTTCCCTTCATTTCTAGACAGTAAAGTTAGGGTATTACAACTTCTAAGTTACAAGTGTGAGCATATATGAATAGAAGATTGGATTTTAGGACAATAAAGAGGGAAAATACAAAATATTTTTAGTAAAAAGGGAAAGTAGATGCACTTGGTTCAAAGTCCTTAAGTGAAGATGACTAAACCAGGCTGAAGAATTGGGTCCCCATCTTTTTGAATGGAAAACCAATGCAAGGTTTTAGAGTATGAATTGTGATTTCTTTTTATTATGAGATGATCAACTAAGCTATTATTTGTGGAATAGATTAGAGACATGAGTGGCGTGATGTCTGACAGACTTAACCTTTCATTCAGCTGAGAAATGAAACCCATTGCTATGATCCATACCTCATGAGGGAGACATGCCAGCTTCAATTGTAGTTAACAGAAACTGTCTTTTAAAAGTTGCCCTTGAATTAATGCAAATCACAATTGATTGTCCTTCAACAAAAGCATCGACAACAAAAATAACATGTAATACACAATAGTCCAGTTTGATTTTTTTTTTTAGATATGTCAAATATGATAAACCAGGAGAAGAGCTTTGAAAACCCCATATGAGATCTAAAATGGATCTACTTCTAAGTTTTGTGTTGTGGCCATGGAGGCATTTCATCTGATCCCATATGATACTGCTGTAGATTCTCTGAGTGTTAACCAACTTCTTGCCTATTTTCTCCATATATAGAATATCACTTTTCCACATACATTCTCAGAATTTTGCCAAGATGTTAATATTTAGACTTTGAGACTTAGGAATAACGAGAATCATTTGAAAACTGGAGTCATATTTGGAAAGTCAGAGCAGAAGGCCTGCCACACACGTGCATTAATAACCACATTGAGATTTTATGCAGCCAAGATAAGCCTTAATGCTGTTTTCTCTAGGAAATTCTATTAGTTTTCCCTCTAAACTGCCTCATGAATGCCCCATGGCCTATTGCCACCCCTCCTCCACCTTGCTATAGGTCAGGTAGTTTTATATGAAGGAATATGGCAACAGCTTCTAAGCAAGTCTCTTTATGTTCACATTTTATAAAAAGATTCATTTGTTTCAATTTTATGTGTCTACATGTTTTGCCTGCATGCATGGATTTGCACCATGCATGTATACCCGGTACCCATGGAGGTCAAAAGAAGACATCAGATTCCCTGAAACTGGACTTAGGGATAGTTGTGAGCCGCAATGTGGGTTCTTGAAAATGAACCCAGACCCTTTACAAGATGAGCAAGCACTCCTCACTCTTTGAACCATCACTCGAGCGCCCCGTGCCAATGCTGACACCCACCTAGACTATTAGCTGTATTTTATTAATTTACCAGGTAAAACATAACAGAATGCCCCCTGCCTGGCATCACCCTTATTATTTTCTTTAATATTTGATACCAACTTCCAAACTAGCAAAATACTGCAAATTGGTATCAATGAGAAAAAAAATTAAAGAATGTCTTTAAAAACTATTTTTAGACCTAGTATCTTAATTTTTACTGTTATCATATAGTAAATATAATACCAATAATTTAAATAGAATTACTACTATAACATAAATAAAGCAATAATTTATGTTATAATTATACTTATTAGCATTGTGATTTTCCTCAATACAAATGTATCTGTTTCAATTACCCAACTGTAGTTGGAAAACCATAAAAATTCCCGAGTCTTACCATCTGAACTGATTCGAAAACATCTGTGCTACTGGAAATGAACTCACTTAGGCTAAAATGTTTATTGAACGAAACTTCGTTCAATCGATAAATGAACGCATCTCTGAGCTGGAAGTGTCTTTTTCAGATAGGGTTCAGAATCCAGAGGAGGAATGAGGTTAGGTGTAGTAAATCAGTGAAACCAGCCCCGGCCTGGCAGCTACAGAGTCGGAGCGGGGCAGAACCACACACAGACTTAGAGCAGCAGCAGCCAAAAGCCATAAAGCAAAGATAGATGGAGGCAGTAGAACAAATGGGTCCCAAAACACCAGAGCAATATTTTCAAAACGCCAATGAAGAAAAGCAGTTTTTCCAGCCATCTCATCAAAACGGTCTTCAGCCCAAGCTTTATTCCCGCTTTTGAAAAAAAAAAAAAAAAAAAAAAAAAAAAAGGCAAGGGTAAGGAGAAATTTTAGTGCTTTATGAAGGTAGCTGTGATAACAGGAAGGTTGGGGGATAGACGAGAGCAGTGGCTGTGAGAGTCGATGGTAATGTCAAGTGTATGCGTTGGGCACATGGACGGACCCTCAGGTGCAAAGTGTGGGAAGCAGGCTGGCCTCAAGAGTGGCTTGAAGTGCTGTCTCCCTCCACAGGAAGTCAGGAGGAATCACTGTAAATCCTACACAGAAAACCAATAGTTAACCCCTTAGAAAAGAAGAGCTTCCATAAAGGAAGGTTTTTAAAATCAACCCCCTGGAAACTGGGCACCGGCTATGAATGAGTGGCTCGGTAAAAAGGAAAACTGTAAGGCTCCGGGAAAGAAGAAGAATCCATCTCAGAGAATGGCCGAGGAAAACCAGATAGATTTTCTCACCTCCGATAGAAGCTCCTTTTAAAAACACATAATAGCGTCCCGTGCTTCTTAGAATGTGGAAAAATGTTGGGACCCATATTTATTGCTGAGCAATTTGGCTGTTTCAGTATATGTTGAAATTACACATAGTGTTTTACAGAGGACTTGCATATAAATCTATTATATACATAGATCTATTCATATATATACATACATATATATATGTAAATCTACACAACACACACACACACAGAATTATCCACTGCAGCTCTATAGTTGAAATAAAATTAATGTTGTATACTCAGGACAAGTTGAATAGACTGTTGTATGTATACCTGGGTTGTTATTATGATATTATTAAGAATTGATTGTGTCTGCTGAAGGTGATCACACATGATGTATTGTAAGTTAGCCAGTCACTAAACATAGACGGGGCTCATTAGATGACGTTCAATGGCCTAACTTTAGGAAAGAGTTCATTAATATTTAGTTTAAAAACCATTTAAATAACCAAGATTTATGCACCATTACTGTGCTGTATCAGGTTGTTGTCAAGTATGTATATATGGTATACATATTGAATACTAAGTAGAAATAGTATACATATAATATAATTCAACAAATCACTGAGCAAGTATTTTAAAGAACTTAATTATATTTATATAATAGTGCTTATTTAAATATTACATGTTTAAAGTGCATTCATAGTTGATACTTTTAAACTAACAATTATGAACTTTTTTCTGGAGACTTTTAGATTTCCCACTTTGACCATTTTGCTTTCCTTAAGGAGAGAAAGAACAAGGATTGTTGGGCCACTTGTTGTCTAAATAAATTCTCCATCTTTTTTCCAAAACTACAAAAGCTGATCATTGGCTTAAGACACATAGGTAGCAGCCTCAGAGTACTCGCTGCAGTTTGAGGTCCCCTTGTCACCCCAAAATCCAAGCTGTGAAAACTTTATTAATCAGGAAAGCACGCATCCCTCCCTATCTTTCCCTGCCCTGGGTGTAAAGACACTGCTAGGGTTGAAGCCCTGAGTTGATCATCTTAGAGTTCATAAAATAGTCAGTGGATTTTGGCACTGTTTGCCTGAGACAGTGTAAAAGGACAAACATAAATGAAGTCAATGTTGCAGACCTTTGGGATCCGTTACATCCAGAGATGCTCTTGCCATGTAATTAGCAAGGACTGTTAATCGTGCTTAGCAGGTGTTGGCTGAGGCACGGTGTTGCTGTGACCATAGTCTTCCCTGATCTGGTTAGGCAGCCCCACGCCCATCAGCATCAGCAGTTGACATCCCACTCTTCTGCCAGCCCCATCAGCCTCATGATCACTGATGACGGGTGAATTGGCCGTGAACAAAATGCGGCGAGGAATCTGACCCTTCGTCTGGCAGTGCTCTCAATGACTGTGTACCCTTTACATACGTTTGCTTTTCTGTGCCATCTTTGCTCCTCCAGACCTGTGTCTGATTTGGTAGTTGGCTATGGTAAGGCAAATAGACTACTCCTCTGTTCTGAGACTCACAGTGCCAGGTCAGTAAAAGGACTGAGTGGTGACTTACGTGTCAGCGAATCTTGCTTTGTCATGCAGTAGTTGTCAACTTGCTTTTTTACTGAATATAATTTTTATGGTAGTAGATAACAAATTATTCTATCCATTTTCACTTACTTAATGTGAAGGATGAAGTATATACCTTTTCTCCCTCATTCAGCTCGTTCCCTGATGTTGAACTGATGTGCATTCCCTGTTTTCCCAGGCTGTCTTAGCTGTCTTTCCTGGCACTCGCACACACCTATGAGAATCACTCTTAGGTGGGAACTGAAAAACTGCCCTCAACCTCCAAGCCAAATTAATTAAACCACCCTCTGATGCACAGCCCAACGGCTGATAAGGGATTGTTTGATTGTTGTTTGTTTGTTTGTTTTCATTTTCCAATGGTTGGAAAGAGTCAACCGATGAAGCATATTTCTCAATAGCAGGAACTTATGTGGAATACACATTTTAGTATATAGAAATAAACCTGTATTAGAACTCAGTTGTACCCATAAATTATATATTGTATGTTTCTGCTTGTGCACAATCATGGCCTTCTTGAGGTGATAGAAGAGAGACTCCAAGACTTTCAATTCCCTAACTATTTGTGTTTTGTTCTTTTATAGATCATTTCTACATTTTTCGTTGTTCATTTTTTTGTGTACGTTGGTATTTTGCCTGAACTTATATCTTTTTGAAAGTGTCAGATTCCTTGGAACAGGCATCATAGACAGTGGTGAGAATTGAACCCAGGTCCTCTGGAAGAGTTGCCAGTGCTCTTAACTACTGACCCATCTCTGTAGCCTCCTTTATAGATAATTTTTTACTGCCTCTTGATCTGCTGCACTTAGAGGCAATTGAGAAGAAATATTATTTCTGTATCACAGCATTTAAAAATTTAAATAATCCATCAAATGGCCATTTAGATGTTGAATTTATTTTATATTATCAGTTTCTCTTCTATTATTAAAATTGACTTTTTTCTAGAGAGTTCAATGTACCGTGGCTTAATTTCTTTTGTCCTAAGTTTACAATTGAGTTAGCCATTTTCACATATGTTGATTGGTTCTTAACATTTATTTTACTCTATCTTATCAAGTATATTATATTATATTATATTATATTATATTATATTATATTATATTATATTATATTATATTATATTCCCTTAAATGTTTTAATTAATAAAGAGGAAGTTAGTGTAAATCAAATATCTGTCAGGTGCTATATTCCATGATTAGAATGATGTAAAACACTACATTCCTTCCTCCTTTTTTCCCCATATTTATGTAAAATATATAAGTATCAATAGTAAAATATAAATAATATACATTTTCACATGTTAATACTACTCATTATAGTTTAGAGAGGCTTACAGATTATATCAACTACATTTATGTAGCTGAGCCATTAGAGTCCTGTCTTTAAGTTATTATTAATCACCTAATTACTTATTAATCAAACAATTAATTAATCTTGCATTGCAGGCAGTAGACTGATAGTCAAGCATGCCACCACTGAGCTGGACCTCCATCCCAGACTCATGGTCTTGTTAATGTTTATCTCTGCTCTTCATTCTGTCTGTGAGACAAATGTGTAATGGCTTCTTCAAGCATATTGATCTGTATACTTGGTTTCTAGAACACATGAATATTATCCACGGAGAGTCAAAGGAAATAATTGGGCTTTTTTTTTTTTTTTTTTTTTTTTTTTTGCGTCTCTTATCATTTAGTACTTTAGGAGAAGCAATAGAGGCCGGGAAATCATTTTATAATAACATACCCTGCAAAGCACCATGGAGTAAATTTTCTCTGTTTTTGCAGCCAAACCCTCAATTTTACATGCTGGATCTACAACTAATTTTTTGTGTAACTGACATTGGAAAAATTATTTTAAATCACTGCATGTCATTTTCCTTATCACTTAAGTGTGATTAACAATGCTGTGAAAGGTTAAAAGAGATACTTTTAAGCAATGTCCAGTACAGGCCCCGGTACATAGTACCCTTAAAAACACTTGTATCCTTGCCAACATTTGTGTATCTTATTCAGCGGGACTTTTCCCTGTACAAGGAGCTAGACCTTCTGTGGGCATTTCTCAAACTGTGCTCTGTAGTTCATCAACAGTGGGGTAACTAGTAATTTCATTTATGCTGAGCCTTTCTGGATATAGCATCCTAGGAATGAGCACTCCCAGCAGTTTCTAGATAACGTGGAAGGAGACTGAATTTTAAGAATTATACTATCAGCATCTATGACATTTGGCTATTCAAAACCCCAAACTACTGTTAAGGTTATCTTCCTTTAGAAGCCAGTTTAATATTTCAAAGCACACTAGGCTAAGTAAATTATATATGAGTCAATCCCTCTTGCAAGAATTGTGCACTCACCTCCACTCTGCTGACAAAGATGCCTTTCTTGTCATAGTCCGTATAACACTATATGCTTGGTGGAAGTTTTCTCTCTTTAATCTCTTGTTTTTGCTGTTAAATGTGCTACGATAACATCCAGTCCTTTGCATGAGATATACTGTGTTAATTCAGGAATAGTTTACTGAAATAGTGTTTGATATAGTAGCTGTTGGCTCTTACCAGTCCCTGACTGGACTTCATGTATTTTGTTGGTTTAGAAAC
This sequence comes from Apodemus agrarius, assembly GCA_964023405.1. Classification (NCBI taxonomy): domain Eukaryota; kingdom Metazoa; phylum Chordata; class Mammalia; order Rodentia; family Muridae; genus Apodemus; species Apodemus agrarius. The sequence goes on along the minus strand of OZ030013.1, from coordinate 108,013,175 downwards.
AGGTAATAGTGGGCATCTTTGGAAATACACAAGAGTAACTGTCATCAGATGGGCAGAAGGCTAAGTTGGTAAAGTGCTTGCCTCACAAGCATGGGGACCAGGGTTCAGATCTCCTGTGCCTATTTAAGATAGGTGTGGTGGATATTGGTTATTCTACCACCAGAGATGTGGAGATTGCAGATTCCTGGAACTCCCTAAATAGCAAGTCTGGCCAAACTGGTGAGATCCCTTAAGAGACCCCCTTTCAAAAAAAGTACAGAGCAATGGAGGAAGACAGCTGACATTGACCTCTGGTTTTCATGTACATCCAAGTGCACATGTATGTGCACTTACACAGACAATGAACACATTCATATATGTACCTGCAGCACATACACATCAACACACACACACACACACACACACACACACACACACACACAGAGGGAGAGAGAGAGAGAGAGAGAGAGAGAGAGAGAGAGAGAGACTCATAATTGCCTTGATCAGATATGACTACTGTTACCTAGCATTTGTGAGGACATTCAGTTCCTGCCTTGTTCTTCAACTTTAGCTCTTGCCTTGACTCCCTCCAGGGCTATGAGATGATCTAGACCAGTGGTTCTCCAAGTAGGCCTCCTAGTGCAATGGCATTAACAGTATCAACCTACTTGTCAGAACTGCAGATTCTCCACAGAATTCTAGAACTAGTGAATGGGAAGGTTGCTGGTATGGTGAGTGGTAGTGTCGGTCTTTGATTTTAGCACACTCTCCTTGAGGCACAGCTGAACTCTCCAGGTTGCCCTCACATAAGCTTCTCTGGCTTTACCACTCACCTGCCCAACAGGTCTTTGTTACTGCTCATGGTTTGTTTTTCTCATAGCTATGGGGCCTGGAGAGATGGCTCAGTGGCTAGGAGCACTGACTGCTACTTCAGAGGTCTTGAGCTCAATTCCCCGCAACCACACAACCATTAGTAATGGAATCTGATGCCCTCTTCTGATGTGTCTGAAGAGAGTGACAGTGTCCTCAGATACATAAAATAAATATATAAATCATAAAAAAAATCATAGCCACACGCTTTTTGTGTTGTTGTTCTTGAGTAGAATCTATTTTTTCAGCCAGCTTTGTACTTAGGCCTTTTTTTTTTCCCCCAGTGCATCTCTGAGCATGCAGCAACACAGTTCTTGGCATGTGGCGGATATTAAATAAATATTTAAGCAAATGGATGAGTGAACACCCAGTTAATAGAAAGTGACTGAGGTTGTATTTCTTCTGATCTTCACTTTATTTATTTATTTATTTTGGCCTGTTTGCTGTTTCGTTATTGATGTAGACAACCACACACTACCAGTTTCATAACTAATTTATCACCAGTTTATTGGAATAACTTATAAGCTATGTGTATGAGGGAGGGGAATGGAGGTGCAGGGAGGAGAGGGAGCCCCCTGCAGTTAACTTATTAAGTTAAATTATACCTTAACATTTACTAGTTCTTTTTTTTTTGTCTTCTAAGTGATTTTATTTATTTATTTTTATTAGATATATTCTTTACATTTCAAATGTTGTCCCCTTTCCTGGTTCTCCCCTCTCCCCGAAAATCCCATAAGCCATCTCCCCTCCCTCTGTTCCCCAATCAACCCTCTCCTGTTTCCCTGTCCTGGTATTCCTCTATACTATGGCATTGAACCTTTCCAGTACCAAGGGACCTGAGCTGAATATAGCTGTCACCTGGGAGGCTCTGCTAGTGCATGACAAATATAGAGGGGGACACTCTCAGCCAGCCATTGAACTGAGCATAGGGTCCCCAATGGAGGAAGTAGAGAAAGGGCCCAAGGAGCTGAAGGGGTTTGCAACGTCATAGGAGGAACAACAACATGAGCCACCCAGTACTCCCAGAGCTCACAGAGACAAGACCATCAACTGAAGAGTACACATGGCTCCAGATGCATAGGCAGCAGAGGATGGCCTTGTTAGACATCAAGGGAACATTCACTAGTTCTGGAATTCTTAATATGCAGTCAAGTCCTGTGGCAATGTCTTTACCATTATAGACATTGCAGCTTCAGAAGAGACAGCTTGTAATTCATCTAGCATGTTCTCAGCAAGGAGCTAACATGTATGAGTCAGCGTCAGGCAGCCATGAATATAATTTACATGCACCTTCTTTCCTGAGATCTTCAGCTCCGCTAGCCAAGTCATTCCAACTTTCTGAGATATTGCTGTAGATTGGCAGGGAAGTTATCTCTTGCTTCTGCCTTTCCCTCCTCATCAGTGTTTCCTCTCTCCTTTGTTCCCTGCTCACTCACGTCTGGTGCTCCTGTTCATTACCAAGCTCATGTGCATAGTTCCTGACTTCATGCACTTAGGGATGGCTTTCCTCATCTGCTTACTGCATTCCCTCTCCCTCTTGTTATGAATATTTCTTGAGGTCTGGAGATAATTCTTTGCTCTCTGTATTCAACAAAAGGTATTCAGAGTTAAAGTCTCACGTCCAACATGAGAGTGTGTATATATTTATGTGCCTATGTGCATGCATGTATGTATGGTATGTGAGTGTGTGTATGTGTATTATGTGCATGAATGTGTGTGTATATTTGTGTATGTATGCATGTGCATGTGTGTATGTATGCATGTGTATGTGTGTATGCATGTGCCTGTGTGTCTGAGTGTTGTGTGTATGAATGTGTGTATTTATGTGTTTGTACATGTATGTATGTGTATCTATGTGTCTGTGTGTGTGTGTCTGTGTGTGTGTAGTTGGGAAAATAGGGCCTTTTACATTCAGAGTGACTCAGAAGTCACCTGTTACATGAGCAAACCTGAGTGAGACTTTTACTTTCCATGTTTTAGGATTAGTCAATCTATATTATGGAGATTCTCCCTTTTACATGGCTGTAAGGACAAAGTGAAGATTCCCAGATGCCTTTGGTGCCCACTGGTGAATGATACTAAATACAATTACAGTTATTGCAGTGGACTATTGGGAAGCTGTAGAGGGAGGGAGATTCATGCAAAGGCCATGTCAAACTAGATTTAAAGCTTGGCAGGCAAAGAAAGATGTAGATTGTGAAATGCATTAGGGAACCTATGTGGAACCGGCCAGAGTGTTTTGTTCTCACACGTTGTTGAGAAAGTTCTTGTGAGTGTACTGTCTGGAATGCAAGTTGCCACACGACTTTCTTGCTCTTATCAGATTCATAGTAAGGAAATAATAATAAATGTATATTTTATTTTAGAGAGCATTCCAGCTTTAAAGGTAAAGATAATGAAGATGCAATAACTTTTCTTCTATGGAAGAGAAAACAACAGGGAAGTTTTAAGTTCAAAGATGGCTTTGTAAAATATATCTATATCTGTATCTGTATCTCTGTAGCTATATCTATCTATCTATCTATCTATCTATCTATCTATCTATCTATCTATCTATATCTATGAATGTATGTGGCTTTTCCTAGGAACCATCTAGCAGTCTTCCAGATGGAAAATTTAGATTATCCAACTTTGGGAATAGCTTCTACTCCAGCCGTGGTTCTCAACTTTCCTAATGCTGTGACCCTTTAATACAGCTCCTCACATTGCAGTCACCCTTGTGGTAGTTTCAATTGGTTTGGACTCCATAGACTCATGTGAGTGAATGCTTGGCCCACAGAGAGTGGCACTATTGGGAGGTGTGGCCTTGTTGGAGGAAGTGTGTCATTGTGGGGGCGGGCTTTGAGGTCTCCTCTACTCAGGCTCCACCAGTTGTGGTCCTCTGCTGCTTCTGCTGCCTGCAGAAGCTTTTGGATGTAGAGCTCTCAGCTCCTTCTCTAGCGCCATGTCTACCTGATTACTGTCATGACAGTAATGGACTGAAAGCTCTGAAACTGCAAGCCAGCCCCAATTCAATATTGTCCTTTATAAGAGTGGCTGTGGTCATGGTGTCTCTTCCCAAGCAATAAAATCCTAAGACAGTCCCCAAACATGAAGTGATTTTTGTTGCTACTTCACAACTGTAATTTTGCTGTTTCAAATCGTAATGTAAATTTCTGTTGTTGTTGTATTTTTTTTTTTTTGATGGTTTTGGGCAACCAATATGAAAGGGTCATTTGACCCTGAAAGGCATAGCAATCACAGGTTGAGAACTGTTGTACTAGAGAATTCAGTATTGCCATTTCTCCAAGCTCAAGCATGCCAGCAACAAGACATCTATAGCCTTTGTATGTTGCCCCAAATAACATAATATGTGAGGTTTATTGAAATGATTTTGAGTTTTATAATGGCCAACTGACATATTTTGTCATAACATAAAGCACACTTTTAAGTTTTTATACAAAATAGACCAACACCTTCTCTGTCATTTGTTATGTCGAAAACAAACAGCATTCAGTTGAAAGACTCAGCCCAGAAAGATCAGCCAGCTCACTGCCAGCAGGTTCAGAATGCATTATACATAGTAATTACCAACGGCCCTGTAAACCCTACAGTGTTTGGCAAACTCCTCAATGTTTTTGTAAATGGCTCTGTTCCCTAGAAGTCTGTACTGCCCTCATGTAGCAGTAGGGTTATTGTCTCCCTGGACACATTAAGTGGATTATTTTCTTAGTCAGGGGAGAGAAGGTCATGAAAAATAATGTGCAGTTTTTCCCCCGCAGCAAACACCGAGCTCTTTAATAATGTTCAAGTGGAAATGAGGATGAAGAATAGCTTTTCCTTCTCAATAGAAATCAACTGTGATATGGAGTAAACTGGAACTGATGGAAGTCTTTCCTAGCTCATAAAGGATGCTGGCATCAGTGTTGTGAATAGCGGGGTACTTTGGAGCTTGTGCCCCTAGAATTCCTTCATGACCATATAAATATAACAACCCATTTTGTGTACATACTTGGAGCTGATGCATACCCCGTCATTTCTTGCCAACTTAGTCCCTTTGAATGGATTTAGCATACTACCCATGCTTCCTGCCGCCATTGGATGCTAGAATCCATGAAGGAAAGAATGGTGGCTACATTTAACAAAGACAAAATGTTTGAGTCCACCCTCTGACTACTCCTTATTTAGAAGAGAAAGGTCTTGGTTCTATGTTTGGAGAGATCCCCCTAGCAAAAATAGTGTATATGAGAAAAAAAGTTGAGGTTGTATGGTAAGTTGCTTAATAGTTGAAAAATTAATTTTAGGATCTTGAACCCTCTGTATTGCTTGATGGTTTTTCCAAGGCAATCATTTAGTTCACTAAGTTGTATTATTGAAATAAAATAAACACTATGGTGTTCATCTTACATATAAAAAATGGCTTTACTATTTTCATACAATTATGTGAATGGTAGCCAATATGTATTTAAAGAAATTTCTATCATATGTTCTATATATGTCACCTGTTTTTAAAAATAAAAATTTGATCTGAAAACTTTAGACATTTATCTTTTTTTCCAATAAAGCATGTAAAATGATTTCTTGCTTTTCTTCCCCTAATACCTTGTAAAAATTTACTAATAATTGCATGCGAGGGATTAAGTTAACTCCTGTCAGTTTTGAATATAAAAATGCCCAATGTAGCCTGCTAGTCTGTCTTCTTTTCTTACTGTAGACTCTCTCTCCTTTGGTCCTCTGTATAACTCCTCAGAGCTTATATTTATTTCAAACTACTTTCCATGATGCAATTCCCTGCTAGTTTCTCAGTGTGCATTCTCTAGGTATGTTGGAGATGCCATAGTTACTTGCCTCTTCCAAAATGTTGCTGCTCAGAAGTACTGTGAAAACATGATGTCATGTTTGCTCTCTACTCTTCCATATGCATGCAGCTGAACAGCAGATTCTGAGTACTATGAATTAGCCTTCATCCTGAAATTTTTATTTTGGACTGTAAAATAATTATGTATGTTCATGAGATATAGCATAATATTCTGTACATATTCATTGTGTGGAATGCTTACAGGATGACTGATGAATCTACTACCTCAGACTTAATTTGCTTTCTGGAAAAGAGTTTCGTTGTTTGAAATACACAAGGCATTCACATAGTCACTATTTTCTGCAGCAAAGCTCAAGAAAGATTGTTCATGTCTGATCAACATGGTGTGGTCCAGATCCACACCTTCTCTTTCCCCAAACCCTCCCTCCCCAGCCTTTGATAAGAACCATTCTAATAGCTCCTTCTATAAGTTTGATTTTGTTAGATTCAACCTATAAATGAAATTATATTTGTCTTTCTCTGGATGGCTTATTTCACTACAAGTTTGTTCATTTAGTCAGAGATCCATAGAGTCACAAGTGTCAATACGTGTCGCTGCTTTTAGCATTGTGCAATAGTGCATGGTATAAATTTGTAAACATGTTTCCTATCCATTCATCTGTTGATGGACACTCAGTGTCTCCTTGTCTTAGTTACTGATCATAGTGTAGAATGAGCATTGGATGCAGATACAGCTTTCATATGTTTATTGTAATTCCTTCCAATATGTCTATAAAAGTAGATTCATGTTCCTCATAGAAGTCTGTCTTCAGTTTTCTAAGGAACCTCCACAGTAGTTTTCAGAATGACCATAATAACTTCTTTTCCCAGCAATGTGTACGGTCTCCTTTTTCTCCACATCATAGCCTCCCGGTGTCTTGTGGGTAGAAGCCATTTAATAATTGTGGGTAATATCCCCTTGTGGTTTCAGTGTGTATCTCTTTGATGCACGATGATGCTGGGATTTTTCATGTGTCTGTTCTCTGTCCATGTGCCTCCTGTGCAGAGGTTTGCATGGAGGTCCCACTCCCATTTCTTACCGATTGCTTTACTTCTATGTGCTTCTTGCACTGTTTGGATCTGAGCTGCAAGTCTCAAATACTTTTCCCCGTCTGCGGATCATCTCTCCTCTTCACTTGCTCCATCTTTGCTCTAAGAAGCTGCTCGGCTTGGGTGTGAATTCACTCATTCGTTGTTGCGTTTGCTGCTTGCGGTTTTGGCATGAAACCTAAGTCATTTTCCCGTGAGATCAAAGCAGTTGTCTCATCTAGGAATGCCACAGTATTAGATGTTCTATGTAAGTACTCAATCTATTTTAATTTTATTTATGTTTGGAAATGAGATGGTATGGGTCAGCATTATTTGCGTTTCTTTTCACTGGGATGGAATACCTTACAGAAACAGCTTAAGAGAGCATGGATTTATTTTCTTCTCCCTGCGATGGCAGGGGCAGCTTGAATCTAGTTGTGAGAGCAAGAGGTGATCGGTCCAAGGAACAAGTCAGGAGGCAGGGAGCCTGGGCTGGAATCATAGCCAGGCTGGAAGCCATAAGGCCCACTCCACAACTACCCACTTCTACGGTGGCTCCACCTCCTGAAGGCTCCTCCACCTTCCTAAAAGCACCATCAGGACTCCAGGCTAACACCTTAGCCTCATGGGGATATTTTACTTTAAACTGTAGCAGGGTCCAACCTCATTCTACTTATGGATATCAGTTTCCACACGCATTTGTTGAAGAGATTTATTCTCAATTGTGTGTTCTGTGACTGGCATTTCTCTATCAGCCATCCTTCCAACCATGCATCCATCCATCCATGCATCCATCCATGCATCCATCCATCCATCCATCCATGCACTCATCTCTGTCAACCTGTTAAAAATTAAGAGTTATACCTGAAGAAGGAAGCTCATTTGGAAAATTTCCCAAACCAGACTGGTCTGTGGGAGAGCTTTTGGGATTTTTTTTTTTATCAATTATTGATGTGGAAAGGCCTACTTTGCTGTGGGTGGTACCATTTTTGGGAAGCTGATCCATAGCTGTATAAGAAATCAGACTGAGCATGCTCTGGAGAGCAAGGCAGTGAGCAGCATCCATTCATGGTCTCACTTTCAGTTCCTGCATCCAAGTTCTCGCCTTGGGGTCCTGCTCTGACTTTCCCAGTGCTGGGGTATGAACTGAGAGGTATAAGCCAAATAAACTCTTCTTCCAAATTGTTTTTTTTTTTTTAAAAAAATCACTGTTCTTATTAAAGCAACAGAGACTCCAACTAAGAACAAAGGCTTTGTCACAAATTAATTGCCCAAAACATTTTGAATGTATCTTTTGGTTTTCAACCCTAGTGCCAATATCTTGTTGCTTCAATTACTATAGCTTTGCAACAGATTTTGAAATGATCTAGTTGGGTGTCTCTAGCCCTGGCCCCTTCCCCAGTTTTTTTGTTTTTATTGATAGTGGTCTTTTATTATTCTGTATGTATTTTTTGCATTTTTAAGAATTTTTTCCAGTTCCACCTCTTCATTAATAAGTCCTTGGAGTTTTTGGTAATTATTTCATGGAATCTGTAGATTATATTGCATAATATGGATATTTTAACACCATTTATTGCAAGACAGCAGTCCTTTACATTCTATGATCTATAATTTCTTTTATGGATTTTAACCTTTTAAAAATTTAGATGTTTTACCTTATTGACTAAATATATAGTTTGGTGTATTGTTTGTTTGTTTGTTTTATCTTATTATTTTTCTTTTATCATATATAGAATTATTGATTTCTCTTTCACATAGGTTATTGTGAATATATATAAATGCTTCCAAGATTACAGGATGACTTCGTAAAGTGCAACATTATTGAATGTGCTTCTTAGTTAAGACAGTTTTTATTTATATGTGAGATGAGGTCATGTCATGGACTGATAATACTTATAATGTATATACTTGTGTTTACTTGGAATTATAATATTCCTGCCTCAATTTTTCATGTGGCTAGAATCATGGGTAAAAAAACTACTGTTCAGCTGTAGCCCAGTTTTTTTGGTGGAATACAAGTTTCTGCATGTAAAATCATATCAGCAAACATAAATAATAATTACTTTTCCTCTCCTATTTTTATTCTTTTTATTTCCTTTTCTTATGTTCCAATCTGGATTTATTATTTTTCCTGTATCAATGTTTTGCCTATATGTATGCATGAGTACCACAGTGTGCTGAGTGCTATTGGAGGCCAGAACAACTTGTTTGATCCCCTGAAACTGAAGTTACGAATGGTTTGAGTTATTATTAGCCAGCTGGAAATCAGACCCAGGCCTTCTGTCAGTCCAACAGCAGCTCTCACTGCTGAGCCATGGTTCCAGCCCCAGTTATTCTGATTGAAACTTCCAGCGTTGTGTATGCTCAGTAGAAACATAAGATGTCCATTCTCTTACTCCTGAGCTTTTTCCATCTCAGGAATGGCATAGATGGGTTTTATTGTGTTGGAATATATTCTTTCTGTGTCTGTTCTATTGAAAGCAATTTTTAATCATGAAAGGATATTGAATTCTGTCAGTGCTTTTCCTGCTCTTGAAATGATATAAAGCCCAGTATAAATGGATTTGCATAAAATGAATAATCCTTACATTCCATAGGGTAGATTTTTTAAAAAATATTAATTTTATTTTTTATCATGTTGTATATATATGTGTGTCTGGACCATGAGTATGTGGGTACTGAAGAGAGCAAAGGAGGAAATCCTCTGGAACGGGAGCTACCAGCAGTTGTGAGCCACATGGCATGGGTGCTTTGATCAAGCTTGTGTCCTTCTGGAAAAGAAATGCAGGCTTTTAACTATGGAGCAATCTCTCAGCCTTCAGTAATTCTTGCTTGAGTACAACATATAAGTGCTGTGAATTCAGTTTTCTAATAATTTGTTAAGGACTTTTTACATCTATCTGCCATCATTTTTTTCTCTGTTTTGTCTTTGGACAGCTTTGGTAGCAGGGCAAGGCTGACTTTGTAAATGTAAAATTTGAAGTATTTCCCTGAAGTTTATCTTTTGGGAAGAGTCTGAGAAAGGTTAGTATCAGTTTTAAATGTTTGGTAGAACTCTTCAGCCATGCTAGGGAGCCCAGCGTCTTCTTTTACTATTGATTCATCTTCTAACTTGCTACAGCTTGGACGGGACAGTCTCTTCCTTCTTTGTTCAGGTAGGTGACATGTTGATAAGTGTACAATTCATATAGATTATTTCAACTGTTAGAGTGGAATTGTTGAGTCTCCTATGATCTGTTTTATTTCTATGGTATTACTCCTGCTGCCTCTTTCCAATTTTAAATTTCTCTCCTGTTTTATAATTATTCTGACTGAAGATGTATTGACTTGGGTTATATTTTCAAAGAAAAACTGAATGCCTCCAACAGTTGGAGACATTTTTATAATACTGCTTTAAGCAAGTCTTCTCCTTGCCACCCCTGTCTTTTCCTTGGGGACTCCCACATGTGTGCGTGTGTGTGTGTGTGTGTGTGTGTGTGTGTGTGTGTAGGGTGGTGCTGCACAAACCCATATTCCTCCTTCACCTTCGTCCTGTCTTCTTTGTCTTCCAGCTTGCTGATTGGACGTGTCCTGCTTTCCTCTCTGCTTATTCTCTTTTCCACATGGCTGTGTCTACTATTAAAGTGCCCTATTGAATTTTGTTTTTGCCCTTTTCTATATTCTACAGTTGTGGGATCTCTCTCTAGACCTTTATCATACTTCTATTTTGTTATCAGATTTATAATTTTATACATGTATTCTTTTCATGATTTCATTTATCTGTTCACTTGTAATCTTTTAGAATTCCATATATGGACAGGATTTCCTGCACATCTGACTTTTACAGCCTCTTTTCTCTTTCTTTTTTCCCTTCCTTTCTGGTTGTTTTATTTTTTTGTTTTTTTGTTTTTATCAAATGGTCTTTTATTGAAATGCTTTCTCTTGTCACTCCTCCAATATTTGACATTGCACTGCACTACTGATGGTGATACTTAAGACGTCATGAGATCGCTGACCTAACATTGCAGACCACAGACTGTGCTTTACCCAGGATCTCCCTCGAATGTTCCTTGGCTAAAGACTGATTGATGCTGCATTTGATTGCAGTGCTGACACTCTCATCAAAAGTGGCATCACCACTGTGCTTAGTATTCTGCTTCTGTCTGTCTTTTGGCTCCTTGGGGGCTTTGATGACCAGGCTGAGGGGAGAGGACATCACCTCATTGGGATATGGCTTTTCAGATTGTTCAATTTCACTGTAATCCGAGATTTCTAGTCACATATTACCTGGGCAATGTCATCAACAACTTTTTTTTTTTTTTTTTGGCGACAGACCCAGGGGACCTCTCTTGGGGGCCAAGGCAGATGTGACATCAACCTCACCCCAGCTGTACCTCAGGTTCCTGACTTTGTGGGCAGCAAGGTGGAGGCCCCTGGCATCCACAAGCCTGGATTCAGGATGAGTGCAGAGTTTTGCACCATCGCCTCCCCGGAGTTGAAAGCTGAAAGGCAGAAACCTGGATGCTTTTCAGACCTGTGGTTCTGTGAAGCTTTTCCTCTCCTGCCGCTGATTTTCCACTGCTTGTCAGAATTATTAAGAATTAATGTGGTACTTTTGCTGTTATTTGTTCGTTTTTTGTTGTTCAGATTTCCCATGATTTGAAGTTGAATTTAGAAGCTTGCTTCATAGTTAATGCTCTTTAATCTGTTAAACTGATGGATTATCTCTGCTTCTTTTGAAACATAGTGAATATTCTTTATAATGTTTCATAGACTCACTGAGGAGAAAAGCTGGAAAAATAGAAGTGTGGTACTGTACAGGACAAACTAAGTAGGAAACACATTGCTTTCTTGGGAAAACTGGAGGTTTTATAATATTAGTATATTTTGATGTTAATATACTGCTTATTTGATTTAATTGTAAAATAAATTGTTTTTGAAGGATCAATCTCTTATATGTATATATATACACATTATTTCATATCTATATATGAAAAATAATTTTTTTCAAGCACATGCTCTGATAATGGGAATTGATCTTCCCTCTGAGGTCATATTCCAGGGTAGAACTGAATCAATATTAAAGTCATATTTTTTCAATTTATATAGTATCAATAACACCATTAGATCTTAGGAAATGCCAAATTGATAAACAGATGACCATTTGGCCCAGATGAATGACATCACTTTGCATTATCAGTTTCTCTCATCTCAACCCTTGGCCTTCCTTTTCGTCCATGGGTTTGCCTGACTAAATCTTTTTTATCTTCCATTATATTGTGACTCTTCCTCGAACCTATTTCCTGTTTACTATCTTTGATCCTTAAAAATCCTTAAATGTTCTTCCTTTTGTATATTCTGACTCACTGAATTTTACATGTAGTAGACTTGTATGCCATGCATTTTCTATGAAACACAGCTACCATTTAATACATGAGGCAATTCTGGATTGAGAGTTACAGGAGCTGTCTGAAGATGTACTTTATTTGGAATAAAAAATAAAATAAAATAAAATAAAATAAAATAAAATAAAATAAAATAAAATAAAATAAAATACTCAGTTGGAAAGCTAAGTTGGCCCTCCTTTTAAAATTCATTCTGTGTGGAAACTTGACAGCATGTCCAAGATATTTAGTTGAGTTGAACACAACAGCTTAGAAATGTAACGAACATAGCTTACTTGAAGTGAATGTTTTTAAAATAAATGTGCAGTGTATTGAAGTGCTGTTGAAAAGACTTGATATCTTTCCTCTTGGTGTTCTTTAAAAAGAACCATGTGCTGCCCTTGGTAGTCTGTCTGTTTAGCCTGAGACTGACTCACTCACAGCAGGTTGAGCATGTCCCAGGGCTGCTTCTGTGAAACTTTATGCCAATCAAGAATTCACTAAGGGAAAGAGAAATGCAGGGGTGCTATTGTATGTATGCATGTGCTTATTTACACAGAACTATATGTTTCTGTATGTATGCTGTCCTTGACTCCTTTCCTTGACTCAGAAGTTACAGGAGTCTTCTTAGTGTCAGTCCACATACATTTGAAGGGCTTTTTAAAGGTGGAATCACTTGGCTATCTTCACTTGGAAACTGGTATGTAGGAGGCAGCTCCAGCGGCAGCAGGAATGGTGACAGCCTCCCAGTATCTCAAATTATTAGGCTTCCTCAACTAAATGTCTTTAAAGCCTGTAATTAAAATGTAAAGGGGTAAGTAGTTAAATAAAAGAGGGAGAGATTGCTGTCAGTAATGTGATTTTTATAGCAATCTGTTATTTTACTAGTAACAAGGTTGCTTAAGTATATGCAAACATATAGACATAGATATCTTAAGCAGAAAAGGAAGGAATGAAGGAAGGGACAGAGAGAGAAGGAAAAAAGGAAGAACGTTGTTGATTCAGTATCAGCTAATGGGATAAGGGTGATGTGGAGGGAAGTATAGCAAGCTGGATACACTTAAGGCTACTGATAGGAAGGTGGTATTCAAAGCCTTGTGAGCATCATTCAAACTATTTCCCAATGCTAGACAAAGGGAGAAAATGAGAGAGAGAATGAGAGATAGAGAGAATGAGCGAGAGAGACAGCAAGAGATACAGAGACACAGAGAGAGACAGAGAGACAGAGAGATAGATATAGAGACACAGACACAGACACAGACACAGACACAGACACAGGCACAGGCACAGGCACAGGCACAGGCACAGGCACAGATAGACACAGACACAGACACAGACACAGACACAGACACAGACACAGACACAGACACAGACAAGAATGTAGTTGGTATAAAATGTGAAGTACACTTGGTCTTGCTCAGGACACATCTTAACTAAGCAGTTGCTAACAATAGAAAACAGGATTCCTGGATACTTGATACTTCCATGAGAAATAGTGATGTGGCAAGGCCCCTGGACACAGCAACACAAATGTATACTTCCATGTCTTTCTCTAGACTTGCCTTCCCGATAGTATTTGACAGTGACTGCGAAATGAAAGCGCATATTGAAATTGATCTTTACATGAAAATGATTAACTTGATCCACAAAACATACAGTAAAAGCAAACGATAAAGAAAGGAAGCTAATAAACAAAATTGATTTATTTGAAATTCCGTGCCTCCCTTTCACTTTCCTGCATGCTGCATGACAGAATTAGTGGTGGTGTTGGCTCCAGCAGTCTGCCCAGGGTGCTGTAATAGGTTTCAGCCATGCTCTGCTTTATTGCATTATGTACAAAGAGGAGGAAAAAGCATGTTTTAGTTTGCATGTAAGAGCACCTAGTTCTTACAGTTAGAAGGATACAGTTAGGAGATTTTTAAAGGAAAACATTCTTGTTAGGATAAAAGGACTCTAATTTGTTGCTATTAGCATTATACTACAACATGAGCTTCTTATGGCTTGCCTTTGTGGTTTCGTGAGCACGTATTTACTAGCCATGATATATCAACACTCTTCTTCCCCAAGCACATTCTCAATAGCAGAGCATGCATAATAATAATCACCAGGTATTTTTTTAAGTACATTTAGCATAGTATTTAACAGATCTGTAACATGTCAAGATTGATGTTGACTTTTGTTATGAAAATGACTGTTACAAATCTCTGGTATTAACTAAATATTTACTCTGAGCCAGTCTTGGTGAGTTTTGTGTTTTGTTAACTTAACTCTCACCATTTAACATCTGCAGCCTGGCCAATGATTTCTGCCATGATATCTAGGTTTGGAATGGGGCAAAGTCAACTTTGGCCCAAGACATCAGACCAGTGTCTTTCAATCTTAAAACGACTGACATGTTTTAGGAGGCTTGCCTATGAATGATTTAGCACCATTTGAGGGCTCTAATTATTGTGTGTAATTGTCATTTTCCCACTTTGACAGTAAAAATTGTTTCCAAAGATCAGTAGATATACCTGGGAGGATGCCGGAGGAGGCAAGGCGATGCTGGCTGAGCAGCAGTGGCCTAGTGAGATGGACACGTGCACACGTGTGCGCACACATACACACGCACACACACACACATTCACACACACACACACACTCACACACACACACACACACACACACACACACACACACGTGGGGAATGGGCTTACACTGATGGTCTTAGCCCTCAGACTTAACGGAAAAGGAAAACAAGCAGAGCACCTGTGCTTGCCCGCCCCTGCTTTGTGACTAGAAAGCAAGGTGAGCAGCTATCCGGATCCCTGCCACTGTGTCTTCCCAGCCTGGAATGGGACAAAACCTGTAAACCCAGACAAGACCCCATTCTTTCCTTAAGTTGATTTTGTTATAGCAGCAAGAAGTAGCCTCACACTGGCACTATACTACTTTGCTCCCTATTTTCAGCCAAAGCCCAGCAAATCTGCCCAGGCTCAGCAAATCTGAGGGCCAATGTCTTCCTAAAAGCTAAGCACCACAGCAGGTTTGGGAAATTCAGAGCAATAAGCTGGCCTTACCTCAGTGGTGCGAGCCCCCTACCATGGTCATGTAAAATGGCCATCTGACACCCACATTATATGAGAGTAATAAGGAGCTGCTGGTAAAAGTCCGACATAGGAGCATCTGAGTTGGCTGCAGGGCAGCCATCAACACTGCAAACACCATCTTTAAATACAAGCGTGCGTTTGCCATATCAGGAAGAGGGACTTGGGTTCTGTATATCTTGACAGAACTTAAAGTACGTACTTGGTGACTGAAAATAATGAGATTTTTGTCTCCCCTACCTTAAAAATGTACATATTTGTGGCTGTTTGTTTATGTTGTAAACACTCTAAGTTCTTAGGATTAGGACTGAAAATTGTAAGCCAGTTTTGTTGTTTGTTTTGTTTGGTCTGTTGTTTGGTTTGTTCTAAAGGCTTGCAGTGCACTAAAGGTCATTTTCTTGTTATCACCGCTAGGATTTTTGATGCTTCCCATGGAGGTCTGAGCTTGGTTATCATTCCCTTCTTAAATGAAGTTTCATGATCAAAATTGCTCTCCTAAAATATTAAAAAATGGCCTCCAAATGTGACCCATTCTATTTTACTTACATTATCAGAAGAAATATTTATTTAGGACACATTTTAAAGTGGTAAACTAGAGTAGTACAAGATACTTGTAGTTCACTGTTATTGATTCTACACATTTAATATTCTTTTTTTTTAAATAAATCTTTTTTTTTTCTTTTTTCTTTTTTTGTTTTTTTCAGGACAGGGTTTCTCTGTGTAGTCCTGGCTGTCCTGGAACTCTGAAGACCAGGCTGGCCTCGAACTCAGAAATCCACCTGCCTCTGCCTCCCAAGTGCTGGGATTAAAGGCATGTGCCACCACTGCCTGGCTCACATTTAATATTCTTGACTAGGTAAATTGCCATTAGAGATTTTTAGGTATAAGTAGCTCTTAAAGCATTCTCGTCACTATGTGACTCTGTAAGTGCCATCTGCTGTCCTTGTCCCTGAGCCCTCTGTAGCTAACTACCTTCACATTTCAACATGGCGTCTTAAGCCCTGCCAGAGATGTTTAAGTACCAGTGCCCTTGGTGCTCCGGTCACAGATGTACACATTCATTTCCAGAGATGGCACTGGGTGATTCTCTGGAATGGACATTAAGTACGGCAGAGGTCAGGGTCTGTGAAAGCAAACCCAAGCATCTTCAGGTTGTAAAATAAGTTTTTTAAACTGCCCGAAGACCAACCTTCTAATTGCTTTTTCTGTTTGCCAGCCTCTGTAGCTGTAATTCTGCTTTCTCACACTGTCACTTCAATGCCTCCTTTTCTGTCTTTGTCTACCTAGGCTTTTGTCTTGAAAGGATGTAAGTGCCTCTTGAGGGAGCCTTAGTGGTAGGCTCCCATTATGCTCTGTGTAGATGAGAGTGTTTCCTTTGTGAGCTAAAGCAGGGATCCTCTCTAAATCATTGCATGGTACTATAGAGGCCTGTAAAATCAGAACAGAGCTCTGGGCAAGAGCATCCCTAAACAAAGGTGGTTCTTGAAAGCAAAATCGCTCCATGTTTTGATATGATAGTGAGTAAATCTTGCCGAAACGCTGGGCCACAGAGCCATTCTTTTCATTCCATTGACTGAACATCCTCTTCACATCACATACCAAGTTTACCAGTGAAGAGTCAGTGAAGGTCCCCAACCTTCAGGGAACCGAAGCTCTTGTTTTGTTTTAGCCTCTTTATAGTCTTTGGGGTTCGTGTTGCTTTACTAAAGGTAAAATAGTCTTCTTCCTAAACCAAGTGTTTTGCTCTGAAATTTAGTTATGAAGATATGAATCTGTCAGAAAAACGTTGCATATTATTGGAAGAGGGATTTGGTGGGTGGGGCAAATTGCTAATCAGTTTTGCAAATGAAGTCGGTTCCTGTTTCCTACCTTAGCCACTAGAGGACTTGGGCACTTTGTAGAACTGATGTCCTCTTTAAGGAACATGATAGTGCCAAATTATTTAGCTTTGCCAAAGATAGCAGTTGTACCTAATGTTAAGATAGCAGTTGTACCTAATGTTTATAGCAATGAGGATCATGGTCAAAAAACTCAAGCAAGGTAAATGGAGGCCACAGGCGAGTGCAAGCAGCCTTGCTGTGTCATGGTTGACTTCTGTCACAGTGTGCTCCTCGGAAAACTTCCTTTCTTTTTTGCAACTGATTGCGAGCTATTCTTAGATTTAGACAGGAAGACAAAGCCTGTGAATGACAAGACCAGATGCACTTCACCACTGTTTTGAATACAGCTTGATGTGGATGTCCAGGGATTTTCTTTTTCATTTGAAACCCTTCTTTAAGTAGAATGCAAGATGCTAAAGATCAGGAGATAGGAGGAGTCAGAGTGCTGTGGGAAACAATGGCCCCTTAATAAGACTCTTGGTAATCAGGCAGGCATTTGTATCTGTAGTTAGGGACGGGGAGGGACAGGCTGACCATTCTGAAGGTTGCCATCATCACAGACTGGCACGTTTCTAATTACACATGAAATGAAAGGCTTCAGAGGAGAAATGGCCACAGCACTCAGCCACTTGGGTATCTGATTAAGGCCAGCAAGCCTTGGAAGAACCAGTCTGTGCCATTGTGCTTATCGAAAATCTTTTTCCAGACTCATTTGAACTCCTGTTCATGCATTATTTCCCTTTGTCTTCTCTACCCATCTACATTTTCTTGTACACAAATTCTTGATTTATCAGGGAGGGGCCAGGTGAGAAACCCAGTATCGGGGATTTAAGGGAAGGTAGGTATACTAGTAATACTCTCATTTTGGGGGTATTTTCTAAGCCATGCTAGAGTGCTTCCTCCATGCTGAGCAAGTGCTCCCCCAGTGAGCCACACCCTTCACCCAGGGGAAGATTTGAAAGTATCAGAAGGGTTCGGGGAACTGAAACTGTAGAAAAGCGCTGGCTTCTGGCCTGGAAGAGAGCCAGACCCCACTGCAAACGTGGAGGGTTGAAGGCCGCCTAAGGGCTGACCTTTAAGAAGAGGTTCTAAGAAAGTCATAGAAAAGGAGGGCATCCCTCTCTTCTCCCCTTTCTTAGCTCTACCTTGTAGCTGATGACTCCAGCGCTGGGACCTAAGCGAAGGTCTGTGGAAAGGGAGTCTGCAAAACTGAAGCTGGGGTGGTGTGCTCCTTGGGCACTCTCAGCAGAGGGAGAGGAGGAAAAGAGTATTGTCAGCTTTAGGCTTGTCTGAGTCACACATCCAGATTCTGTTTCTAAAGAAATAAAAATACTTAGCCAGTGTCAACAGAAATAAAACTATAACGATTTAGTTTAAAGATCTTTTCTGTCCTTATCTGACTTCCAATCTTCGAATCACTCCTTTATTCCATCAAATAGGAAGGTTCCTGAGTAGAAAGAGTTGCTTTTTCTTTTCTTCTTTCTCCCCCTTTCTTTCCTTTTTTCCTCTCTATTTGTTTTGTCCTGTTTTTGTTTGTTTTTATTTTATCTTATCTTGCTTTATTTTTAGTTTGGTTTTTTAAGTCAGGATTTCTCTGTGGAGCCCTGGCTGTCCTGGAACTCACTCTGTAGATTCTGCGAACCTGGGACTCAGATATCTGCCTGCGTCTTGAGTGGTGGGATTAAATGCGTGTGCCACCATTGCCTCTAAATAGTTGCTTTTCATCTCAAGAAAGGGCTGAAGAAAGCAGACAAAACCCCTAGAATTCAAAACATTATTGTTTATCTCAAAGTTACTGCTTTATAAGGGGTGGACAGATTGGTAAAAGAAAGAAATCGCCTATCCTTGGTGTAGGGTGACCCAGGGTCTTTATCTTTAGAGCTGGCCTTCTGGAAACTTGGCTGACTCCCCCATCCTGACTTACCCCATTGGTCAGGTATTTCCAGGTCAGCCCCTCCCCCACATGGGACCTGAGCATGAGTCAGTCCATTTTGGCTTTTGCCGGCGCTCCCGTGGAGTTCTAGTGCAGGAGCTTAATCCAAAGTTCTGTCCCTGTAAGTCTTTAGATTACCACAAGGTGAAACACGTTTCTCACCTCAGATGGGGAAAATCCACCACTCCCGCCTTTCATGTACAATGGAACCGTGAGAAAAACCTCACGTCCTTCATACCAGTGATTGACTCATCTTTGATCTCAACATACAGAGCTAAGGGTTGCACTAAAGGTGGGCTTTTTGCAGCTTCCGTAGGGAAGCAAAATAACTGCAAGAGAAAATATCTTTGCTCGTAGATAGAGCCTTCAAACCTTGCTCTAGTAAGAGCTTTCTGAATCAGGTGCTCAGGGCAGACAGGCAGGCCATGCGAATGATTGGATTTATCTGGTGACAGGCACTAGAGTGTGGAGTAGGCTGTGAACTGTTTAACCCCAGCCCTCTGCAAAGCCAGTGGTTGCTATGCAGCCAAGGGGAATAAGAGCCTAGCACCCCCTCCATCCCCCACATGCCCCGACCAACCTCTCTCTCCTCTCTTACAAAAGAACCATTGCAACTGTTTTGTTTTTGCTTTTGTTTTTTCATGGAAAATGAAGTCCTCACATGTTGACAGTTTCAGCTTTTTAAAACCAAGTTTTGATTAACTGCTCCCTCATGGAGTTTGAGATTTCCACCCAAGTTTATCAATCTCCTGTGCTTCACATTTTAACAGGATTTTTTTTTTTTTTTTTTTTTTTTGGTTTTGATGTTGTTGTTTTGTTTTGTGGTTTTGTGTTTTGTTTTTTGTTTCTGAGATATGATAATAGTAGAGGGTAATTTCATGACAGATGAGAATCTTTTCAAGAGTAGTCACGTGCTTGGCCAGTCTCCTGTGCAGTTTCTGCTGTCAGGGTTCTCTGTCCCCTGCTCTGACTGCAGTCTTCTCCTCTTTTTTATGCTTCCTGTGGGAGGCTGTCCTCTTCCCCACTTCCTGATTCAGTATTTAAAGGCAACACTTGAAATCTTACCCGGAAGAATTCCAATTAATCCTGAGCTCTGTTGCTCCTACCCTAGCCTGGCTTTTATGTAATCATGTGACCCACTAAAACATCCACCCCTCTCTAAAGACCATTTCTCTCACCCAGAGCATTGCTGTTGTTCAGGACCAGCTCTGTCATGGCTCACTTCTGTAAGGCATCCCTTTGATTCTCTTCCTGTAATAGAACCAACTGTCTCAGACTAGTTCCTGAAGGCGGGCATCGAGAGGGTATGATGAACTACAGAAATGGGATTTCTACAAAAGAAACTTTAAACTCTGTGGAGTGCAGGAAGAGGTGACACTTCAGACAGCTCACCAAGCTGAGCCTCACAAAAACCTTTTCTTTTAGAAGACATTAAAAAAAAAAAAAAGTATTATGTATTGTAGCTGATGAGGTAGGAACTGGTTTCAAGGCTAAAAGGTGATTACAATCACCCGCACAGCTATTGAAAGTGGTGTCCTACTTTGTATTTTTGTTTATTATGGGCTGGAAGGAGGTAAATGAGGAACTCATTGTCAGCCAATAATCATTTTCCAGGAAAAAGGTAATTTATCCTCTGAAAGGCAGTATTCACCTGCTCACCTTTTCTGATTGCTTCATTGTGTGTGTGATTGTTAGATTGCCCACTGGCAGGGAGAGAGGGGCTTCCACCCTCTGGATCCCAGGGGTGTGAGTCAGCAGTCACATGATTTCAGCTGTGCCCTTGCTCCTGGTTACAGTGTCAGGCAGTCATTGTTACAGATGGTTCTTGGCTTCTGTGAGTTCAGCTTTGGGGGAAAGAGCTACAAGTACTCCAGCAGAGGGCTGGGGAGGGGGAAAGGGAGCAGTCATCATAAAAAAAAAAAAAAGTTAGATGATCCTGGCAAAGACACCAACAGAGGAAAGAAAGCCAAGGAGAGAGGATGGAGGGGAAGGGCGGGGAAAGGTATGCTTTGTCTAAAAAGCTGTGTTTTAATCCAGGAGCTGTGACACCAGGACACCATTTCCTGATTCTTTGGCTATAAATGAAATGCCTTAAGATGTACTTTTGCCTTTTGGCCATTTATTTAGGTCTTGTTAAGCAAATTTTTACAACTCCCACCCCCTCAGAATAAACATCAGAAAGTGCATTTTACTGTAAAAGGGCCTATTGTCTGATCCCAAATAGTTAATTAGCAGTCCTTTTTAGGACGCTCTCATGATACCGGCTTATTCTGTTGTACAGTCTTTGCCCCTTTTACTGTTTCTGATTATTAAAATAGTCATATATATGTGTATGTATGTACATATACACACGCACATGAAAATGTTTCTTATTAATATTATCGTAAGGTCTTTTGTGCAGCCTAGTCAAACTTTACTGATTCTCCTACCTCAGAATATAGATTATTTCAACCACTCTTATTGTAAATATTTTATTTAATGTTCATGAAATTAAATAGATCAATTCTAGGCACCTGATTTTTCCTATGTTAAAGTTGACTTATTTAGTTCAGTTGTAATGGTATTTTCTAGCATATCAAGTGTGTAATTTATGAAGAAGTATCCTATCTTTCAGAGAATCTACAATTGCACAAAACCACTGTGTCCAAATTACATTGTGTTCTTACTTTTGCACAGAAGAGGTGTGTAGCTCATTTAAGGGGACAGTATGGTGCTGGCACATCTATGTACTTCTTCCTAAAATTTCCTACAACTATCAGTAAGTTTTCTCTCTTCCGGTTCAAGATCTGAGTTGCTATCTGTGGCTCTGGCCCCTAGCTTCTACCTCCTCACCCACGGCTAGAATTCTGAGCATGGCTGCTATCAGTACCCTATGTGGTTATTTTCTCTTTCCTCCCTAGCAGTGACCCTCTGAGATTTAAAAGAAGAGGTTATGGAAATGGTTGACTCAAATAAAATGGGCGGACATCCTCAGCTTCTAATGAGCCATGCTTTCTAATTCAGAGAGTCAGTATGGTTAGTGCCAGTTCTTGAAATGTTTGTTGAGAGAGTGTCATGAAAACCTGCCACTGAGGTCTTTTGTTTTAGGAGGAAGTTGGCTGAAGAGGCCTGATGGATCTGTCATCACATCACACTGAGCCCATACTCTCGTTCACACCTTCTATTGTGGCAGCTGCTTGTCCAGCCATTTCCTGCAACTGTCCTTGCAGCCAAGCTCCAGGGCCTGAAGCTGCGGCCCCCACTCTCCTCTCCCCCTGCAGAAGTCCTGCAGCATTATCTGGAAGCTTTCTCTTCCTGCTTCTGCTTCTCTGCCTTTATTTCAAAGTCAATAATGCCTACAAGTCTAACCCAACACCATATCCTACTGTTCAAAGATACTGAACTCCCAAACAACATTATCTCTTTTTTTTTTTTGCCCCCTGCAATTGCAGGTGTGGTGTGTGTGTGTGTGTGTGTGTGTGTGTGTGTGTGTGTGTGAAAGGTCCTGCTTTGGAGGCCAGGCTGATGTAGAAACTAATGAGTCTACTGTCTCTGCTATGAACAAATAGTTACTTGTTTCCCTGCTATATTTCTTTATGTGATTTTGTGAAGAATGAATCAAAGCAAAATACGAACAGAGCTTTTCCTCTCTTCCCTTTCCAGAATAAACCCTAGGAGTGAAGAGGATAAAGTGTTCTTCTTTTCGTTCTGATTCTATAAATGTTTTAAGGGAAAGTGAAGAATCCCTTCGCTTCCATCACCCCACCATTTAGACAAGGCATTATTATGCAGCCTGGTTCCCTTCAAATCCTCACGTTCTCTGCCTTAGTCTGCCTGGCGTTCCTGTTGCAGGCCCGTACCATCTAGTCCATTTCCTTCTAAATTTTTAATATTTAAAACTGATATAGTGAAATCAACTTCACTGAGTAGAAGTTAATCCGCAGAACGCAGCGGTTTATGGCATTGTGTGATGGTCTTCGGTGTCCTTCCCAAACCTCCCCATCGTCCCCTAATAAAGGTTCTCATTGAGCAAACTGTTTCTTACCTGCAGCCCTAGCTCCGGCCCAACAGCTTATCTGTGTTCTTCTCCGTGGATGTATCTACTATGGATGTGTCGCTTAAATGGAGTTACAAAGCATAAACCCATTTGTGCTTATGCTTCTTTCCCTTAGTGCCTATGATTTAATCTTCATTTAATTTCTAGTCAAAAAATGTCCTTGACAGTAATGATTTTTTTTCTACCCAGTATGGAAATGATTTTCTTTCAATAGGATCTTATTTTGAGGCACAAAGGAATTGTCACTATATTTTTTCTTCCTTTCACCTCCCTCATAAACTATTAGAAGTAAGATTATTCCCTACCCACTACCAGGTAGCCTATTGTCTTTGTAGTCCCACATGAGAGGGACAGATGGTAGGCATTGGGTAAGTCTCCAGGGTCTCATGTAGCATTAGCTGTCATAAGGAAAGTATTTCTTTACTTTCAAGTGAGGTAGATAGATGTTTCATGTTCTAAGAGATAGCTTTTGATATTATCAATAAGGCCTTTTGGGCCATGGCGGAACAGGCTTTTATTCACAGCACTTAGGGGGCAGAAGCAGGTGGATGTCTGTGATTTGGACAGAGAAGTCAGGGCTACACAATGATGCCATGTACTATGTGGACATAGTTATCAATGAGGATTAAGCTAGTTGCACGGTGGAAGGTTGGAGAGTGAGCTCCGTGGGAGCCTTTGGGATGGTCTGCAGTGTGCTGTCTCTGGTGAGACACGGGAGCCAGGGCTGTAGAGCTGATGTTATCTACCAAACAGGACACACCCCTTAGAAGCCAAAATCAGTTTAAAGATGAACTTAAGCACTGGTGACCTCCCAAAGCAAAATGTAATGATTCTGTCGAATCTGGGAAAGGCAGCAGTTAACACCAAAAGCGACCGTAAATGGATACCGAATCCAGAATTGCGGAGTCCATTTCTTTGGTGAAACTAAGCAAATGAAACCCAACCCCTTGTTCTACATTTTTACTGACATTGAAACTGGTTCTTGGGGATTTCTTGTGTAGCATTTGGTCGATTGATATCTTTGCGCTTTTAAACCTCCTTTCCTTTCTTTTGAGAAAGGTTTTCTCTTTATCCAGAGCACATAAAAGCCTCTGAAGGCTTTATACCTACCTCATAAATCCACTGTCTTTGGCTCTCAGAGCCACTGCTCACATGTGTCTGTAACTTCTTACTTTCTGTTCTTTAAATGTATGCTCCCTTTTACTAGGGGGACAAGGAATGACAAGTGGTCCAGTGTGAAGGCTCCGCTTTGCACTTTATGTCCATGTATGGGAGCCGTATCCACATGTGTGCAAATTCCTGCAGATGCTAGAGGTCTGCCTCTGATGACACTTCCCTGGCTCTCTCACTGGTCTGAACCTTGCTGTGTAGGTTAGACTGACTGGCTACCAAGGACAGCTACTCCCAGGAATCCACCTGCCTCCACTTTCCAAGGATGTGAATTAACAGAGGCCACTGTTGTGTTGGGCTTTTCACAGGAGGATTCTGGGATTGAACCCAGGTACTCATAGCTGCAAGGCAACCTCCTCACTGACTGAACCAACTCCCCAGCCCTGGTTACCACTTTTGATCCAGATTGCCTAAATCCTGGCACAGGACCGCAGCAAGACTCATTTCTTCAGATGCTGATATTAAAAATTAATGTTAAAAAGCTGGATGCCTTCAAATAAGGACTTTTAGCTATTTTGATTTTAATGTGTTTGTCTATAAAATAGAGAAGAGGCCATGAGAAGAACTTAATGAGAACAACTACATAAAAAGCTTTCAAGGTATCCTGGCATAGAAAAAATACCCAGTCAGTTTCAGCTGGAAATGGTCACGGCGACGTGGCTCAACTCTGGCCCTAGTCTCCTTGCCTTGGAGGAATTATTAACTGCACAAAGCGTCTCCAGCTATCATATGTGCATCTTGGCCCAGCCCTTTCTTCCAGTTCTGCTTTTGCCCTGCAGCTGCTTCTGAATGGTCCCGCCACTCTGTGTTCCCTTCTGCAGTGGGACTTCTCCAGAAGCCCAGTTCCTTCCGCCCTTCTCTCTCCGATTGTCTCTTCTCAACCACCTTCAGATTCACGTAGTGAACTCTGTCTGGCCACTTCTAAAGAGCTCCCTCCTAATCTTTCCAAAGCCTCCCGGTTCTGTCTGTTCTTCACTCACTATCTCTTTGTCATGTGTCTGTTTTTACATCTTCAGTCAGAGCCACAGATCAAATCTTGAGACTCAGCAGATTTTTGTTTTCGTTTGTGTGTTTTTTTTTTAAACCATACTGTTGATGGTGGTGGCAATAAGTGGAAGAGAAAACAATTGTGCTGAAGCTAGTGCTTATTGGGTTCTTTCCTTCTTCAGGAATTATCCTAAAAATGCATCACTGCACTTACCTCTCAAAACTGTCTGACGTAGCTCCTACTTTTGGTCTCGTCGGACAGAAGGACAGATGCTCAGAGACACAAAGACCCCTGCAGAAAGCCCTGGTGCTTATATACTGTAGCACCATACTGTAGGCTCAGGATGTGAAACCAACCTGTGTGACTAGGGCAACTTTGTTCTTAACAATGGTCCTTTAATGCTTTTCATTCATTTCTTTGCCAGAGTATTCTTCCTGATTTCACTGTGGGTACTATTGCTGCCAAATAAAGGCAGAATTAATCTCTCCCCACACTTTGAAATATAGAGGAAATCAGGCATGCTACCTGTGTTAGTTCTTTTCTTGTTGCTATGACAAAATACATTGCAGTCAAAGCCAAAGGAGGGAGGATTTACACTGGCCCCTGCTTTCCTGGCCGGCACAGCAGAGTTCTCACTGCTTCGGAACCTGTGGAGGAGACTCTAGACTTGTCAGGAAGCAGAAAGCTTGTCTGGAAGCAGGATCAAGCTCTAACTCAGAGACCCCTGCTCTGCTGCCTGGCTTGTTAGCCAGGGGCATGTTACCAGTGTTTCCGCAACAAAACACTTCCACTGGGAACCAAGCTGGGGGCCTAATCCTAGTGGGGGCCATTTCACATTCAAGCCAAAGGTGGCCATTCATCTGTCCTGGATTTCATGCTTCTAATCAAATTTCTTAGCGACTATGACTGAGAGAATTCCTAGGCATTCCTCGAATTGTCTCTCATTTGTCTCAGTTTGTTCAATCATTTTCATGAAGTTTTCACTAAATATTCCCATTTCTACATTCTGCTCCTGCCCACCTAAGGCCATTAGTCTACTACCTTGCCTTCTACACCTTTCTTTCCACCCTGCTCCATGAAGCTTGGTGGTGACCAAGAAACTTGCTACTTGCTGACTGTGTCCAAAGAAACCCTTCTTTCCTTTTTCATTCAGCAGTATTTATTTACTTTGGGTAGCCCCTCTGTTATACATCTTTCCAAATGACTCCAGAGGGGATTTAAGATAATCTTCTTTGAACCAGCTTAGAACACAGAATAGCAAACAAACTCCAAGACCTATAGGGCCCAGCTGGGTACCTAAGTGGAGTGGAGCCAGCTGGGTAGAGAGCTGAGGAATACAACCGTGCTGTAGAAGTATTCTATCACAGCTTTAGGTTTTCCTGGCTATTTGGACTTGCATACAAGATAGCTAGGTGCCTTTAGTTTTGAAGGGGCAATAGAAATCTAGACTTTTATAGGCATGCCTCTGAATTTTAATACTTGCCAATTTATAAAGATATAAATGTGTTGGGAAAATGAATTTTTAAGGGTAACTACTATTTTCTTCTACCTCTACATGTAAAAATGTATCCCTCAGATTATCCAAGGAAAAGAATCTCTTATCAGGAAAATAGGCATTCCATCTTTATGTTCTGATTCTTCTTTATAAAAGAATTAAAGCATATTTTATAGGAAGCTTAAGAACAATTTTATTAGAATTGGAGAGAAAAGAGTAGGGAGGAAAGATACAAATCACAAGAGCTGCCAAGAGTAGGTGCAGAGAGGAGGAAGACAGAGAAAACCACACCTTCTGAGTTAGGCTGGCATGTTCAACCAAATGCTAGGAAACAGCTTCTGAGTGAATATGAAGCAGCTGGTGACCAAGCCCAAAGTCTCAGATGAAATGTACCTAGGCTTTGGCATGTATTTGAAACTAAGAGACAAAGGAGGAGAAGTTACTTTTTTTTTTGAGTTTGGCTCAGAAGTGTGGCCAGACTTAGGAGTCCTGCAGTTGTTTTTATAAGCAACTGCACAGACATGGGTCTTCTGGAAAGGACAAGTACATATCTTATTGTGTGGGTGATTGTGTCTCCCATCTGTGTGATTGTGTCTCCCATCTGTGTAGTATGACTTTAGGCGAATCACTGTTTCTTAGGGGTGGTCTCTTGGCCAGGTCATTGTCAGACCCAGCTATATTTTTTTCCCAAATATTTGCCTTATTATTTTTTAAATTTTATTTTATGTGTTTTTGCTTACATGTATGGATGTGCATCCCGTGTGTCCTTGGTGCCTATGGAGGGAAGAGGAGTGGGTTGGATCTTTTGGTATTGGAGTTATAGTTGGTTGTGTATCTTGATGTAGGTGCTAGGAGCTAAACTTGGGTCCTCTGAAAGAGCACCAAGTACATTTAACCACTGAGCTGTCCCTCCCCAGCCCCTTGGATTAACTCCTTTTTGTTTTGTTTTGTTTTGTTTTTTTTGAGACAGGGTTTCCCTGTGTAACCCTGGCTGTCCTGGAACTCACTCTGTAGACCAGGCTGGCCTCGAACTCAGAAATCTGCCTGCCTCTGTCTCCCAAAGTGCTGGGATTACAGGCATGCGCCACCACGCCTGGCAGATTAACTCTTAATGGAGAAGATACTAGTGTATAAGGTTCTAATCTTCAGAGCAGACAAGAATATTATGTCTCCATTGAGGGTTGGGTAGACTTCATTCTTTTAACCAGGAGGAAGGAGCTTTCCCTTAACAGCTCTTGCCCCAATGTCTTAGGCTGCCATGGCATTTCCTTCAAGAGAATGAAGTAGATAGAATCCATTTTTATCATGAAAATCTAAGGATCCCACCACAAAGCTGTCCATCAGAATAGATGAGTTTCGGCATGTCAACCTCAGCCTCACAGAACTGCAAAGCAAAGAAGATCCTTTAGAAAAAGAGATCTTAGGAACTCAGACATCAGACATTCTTCTGGTTTGCCCCATCTTCACCAAGACATCCCAAAACTACTGCTTTGAGTGTCTCTGCCTAAGTTACTGAGCCAGTTTCTTCTATCTCTTGTCTTCATCCCTTCACATTATGTGACACAGAAATTGTTTTTCTATGTGACCAACTTTTTCTAAGTATTTAAGGAAAAAAGTCATCCCTCATTTATTTTCTTTGTAAACACACACACACACACACACACACACACACACACACACATCATACACAGTGCTACAACATTTTATCTCCCCTCTGTAAGGGTCCCAATTTCTCCAAAAACTCTCCAGTTATATTATCTTCCAGCTGTGTGTTAACAGTTACCTTAACACATAGGTGATAATATCTCATTGTGGTTTCAATTCCCATTTTCATGTTGGTACCTCCTTGACAGTATGTCTTTTAAGGGAAATGGAGACCTTCAGTTATTTTGATCTCTTTTGCTATTGAGTTTGAGGACAAAGCCCATGTTTTGTTTTCTTTTGTTTGTTTTTATTGGATATATTCTTTATTTACATTTCAAATGTTATCCTCTTTCCAGCTTTCCCCCCTCCCAGAAAACCCTTATTCTACCCTCCCTCCCCTTGCTTCTGTGAGGGTGGTCCTTCATAGGATCCAAGGACCTCTCCTCTCATTGATGCTTGACAAGGCAATCCTCTGCTGCATTTTCAGCTGGAGCCTCGTGTACCCTTTGGTTAATGTCTTAGTCCCCGGGAGCTCTGGGTGATCTGGTTGGTTGATATTGTTGTTCTTCCCATGAGGTTGCAAACCCCTTCAGCTCTGTTAGTCTTTTCTCTAACTTCTCCTTTGGGGATACCATGCTCTTTACCTAGTGAGCCATCTCCCCCACCTGCAATCTGAATTTTTAAAACTGAAAACAAAAACAAACAAAACAAAACAAAACAAAACAACAACAACAATGCAAGAATGGAAATGAATGTTTTGGAGTTTAATGAACTTTTGGTTTAAATGCACATTTCAATACTTACTGTGATGAATTACCAAGTAACTCCTTTGACCCCATTTATTTTGCTAATAGAATTTTTCTAACAAGGAAAAATTGCAGTGAGTGCTTTTCTGCTCTTTAATATTAGGGATTTAGATTTTAAAATAAACTTTTAAAATGTGAGAATCTATCTCTGTGCTACTCATGTAAACTGAAATAATTTTCATTTTACAGTTGTGAGGCAAGCAAGCCAATGAAATTTGGGGTTAATAACTTGCAATTATATTGACTTTCATTTTTCTGTGCAAGTATTCTTTTAAGTGTCAATGCTTACAGTAGATGTGGCTTTGCCAACAACAGTTTTACAGGACTTAAATTTCAGCAACTTGATGCACTGAGAGGATTTGAAAAGTAACTTCAAAGGAGCAGATGAAAGGCTGTATGCCGTTTGCAATGGTCAGCTATAGATAGCACTTGCCTCCAAGCGCCCATGAACTTGGACAGTGATTGAATTTAGTTAAAAGGGAGACTATACAGATTGGAAGAGAGTGATAGGTAGGCATACACAGGACCCAGAGAAAATGCATGTAGAAGCTGATCCATCACACAAGAACTATTTTACCTGACATATATATTGTAGGCTAGAGAATATATGATAAAAGAAATGACAGTAATTAAAACATATTTACTTAAGTGAAGAATCATTTGAAATACGTTTGCATGGTAAAGACCTCATTATAGACCATACTTGGCACATAAACATGATACTTGTATCTAGGGATAGTTAATTAGTTCTCATAGGTACAGTGATGGCTCACCTACAGCCTCGTGTCTTGCTTATTTTTCTTAGACAAGTCCAATCCTGAAAGACATTGTCTACTAGCATTTAAAAAGCTTTCAGGCCACTCATTTTAGAAGGTGTTGGATTCATATAATTTGAAGCATCTGGGCAGAAAGCCTTTATCTGAAAACAGACGACACTGTGAAGAATTGTCAACAGAATTCCTTGGGCATTTCTCTAAGAACAAGATGCCTTGCCTCACACTTTTCCTCTTCCACTCCCCCCCCCCGTCTTTATATTTTTGTTTATGTGTTCATATGGGTGTTCTTGTATGTATATGTGTATAAAGAGGCTGGAGATCAAAGTAGAATATCTTCCCCAATCACTCTCTACCTTTAAAATATTCTTTGTCAATTCACCTCAGGTATACAGTGAAACTTGAACACGTTGGCTCCCTCATTGCTCTCTCACTCCTCTTCCACTCCTGAAGAAATCCACAGTGGCTTTCACAGAGCCTGAAGATTACTGATTTGTCTTGACAGTGAGCATTGAGACCTATCTGACCAGGCCTGGCCCCTGGGATTATTGATTGATTGATAGATTGAGTCCCATGGTTGTTATTTCAAGTTCCTGTATACATTACTCACTGAGCCACCTCCCTAGCCCTTACTATATATTTTCTGTTTTCCATTTCTGATAGTGAGTCTTCAAAAGGACCACTTCTATAACTTTTGGTAAATACTACATGTAGCAGTAACAGTAAAAGTAACCTGGGAGACTGTTATGTCACAGGCATGCCCTCCAGCCTCAATGTTTCTGATATTGATGATAGATCCCAACATGACTGGGAGATAGCCTGGGAATCAGTATTCTTAACATGAAGAAAAAGCCATTGAGTGATGGTGAATGACTTCATAGGGAAGATGTTATTCTATTCCCACGAAATTGTGGTGACACTGAGCTAGAAATTAGGTACCAAAGAAAGACTACCAGGCCAACTGAAAACAGTCAGGGTAGTGTTTGCAGGCAAGGGAGGCTTTGTGTTCGGGGAATTTGCTTTCTAAGGAAGGCGTATCAAAGTTGTAGATGGTGCCCTTTGCTTGCTATCATTGTGGTTATCTTCAAGTTACTGAGTTGTTTACTGATTGGCAAATACTTTTTTATTGAGATTTATCTGTCCTTAAACCATGGAGCTAAATCGTTCCATTATTGGGCTGAAGAGATGGTCCATTAAGGGCATGGACTGCTCTTGCATAGAACCTGAGTTCAATTCTCAGAACCTACATGGTGGCTCACTATAATCTCTAACTAAGAGGATATGATGTCCTCTCCTGGTCACTGTGGGGACACCAAACATGTAGGTGCATACAGCACACAGACACACATGCATTCAAAAGGCACATACACATAAAATAAATAATTGAGTGAATAGATAGATAAATAGATATAGATAGTCATATAGATGATATTTAAAAAGAAAGTTTCATGAGGATATAGCTGAGAACCTTTCAGTATGAAGGCGAGCCTATACCCACACCATGACACACACATATACACACTTAAAGAAAAGGACGGGGCGGGAAGAGGTTTTGTTGTTGTTGTTGTTGTTGTTGTTGTTTAAGATCAAGGGGTCAAGAACAGGAAAAGTTACAAAGCAGGCACTTTCCTGGGGAGACAGACTTGCTTAGAATCCTGGTTCATGCACTAGCTGCCATGAGTTTTATTCAGGATATTCATTGTCCCCAAATCCCCCACATATTTGTACTGGAATATGTCATACTTCTCTTTAAAGAACAGTTGATGAATGGAGTGTAGTATGAGCCTTTGTTCCCTGGAACACAGAGTAGGCCTTTCGTTAATGAGAATGAGGGCTTATGTGGCTGGCTAGGCATTGCCATTGCATGTAGAATTCTGGGGACAGATGAGTGGTTTTCACTTTTGGCTATATGATTATTGCTTGGGCGAGAAAAGGAAGGTAAGGTCCCTCCAGCATGAAGAGAGCTCCTAGAAGGACACCAACAGACCTTGTCTTCTTGAGGTGAGAAAGAGGTCAGGAAAAGCAGTGGTTCCTCCTGTAGCAGTGACAGGGGACAAAGAGGAACAGCAAACAATGTGACTGCCATGATGCCTTAACTGACACCTACAGTACAGCTATAATTCAGTATTCACTGCCTTGTCATTATTACTGAATGGCTGCATTTTTTTCTAAGTCCTGGAATCTCTCAAATGTGCCACGGGAAAGGTGATTCTTCAGAAGGGTGCACTCACACACGGGGGTTCCAGAGATCTCACGTCAGAGCCTCAGAAGGGTGTACACACACACACACACACACACACACACTCAAGGGTCACAGACACCTGATGTCAGAGCCTCACAATACAAGGGCACTCCAGAAATGAGAGGAAGAATGAGAAAAGAGAGCAGGCCTCCATATTGCAACCAGGACACAGCTGGAAAGGCGCAGGTAGGGTCTCCGTCTGGGACTGGAGCAGGGAGCGCTGCTAAGCTCCCGCCCAGAGGAGGGCACAGGCGCCTAGGTTCTGCAGCACGGTCCCTGTGAGCTTAGGACTTGCACCGAGGCAGCCGGACCCACCCAGCTCCCCAGGACCCCGGACCAGCGACAGCAGCAGGCCTCCATATTGCAACCAGGACACAGCTGGAAAGGCGCAGGTAGGGTCTCCGTCTGGGACTGGAGCAGGGAGCGCTGCTAAGCTCCCGCCCAGAGGAGGGCACAGGCGCCTAGGTTCTGCAGCACGGTCCCTGTGAGCTTAGGACTTGCACCGAGGCAGCCGGACCCACCCAGCTCCCCAGGACCCCGGACCAGCGACAGCAGCAGGCCTCCATATTGCAACCAGGACACAGCTGGAAAGGCGCAGGTAGGGTCTCCGTCTGGGACTGGAGCAGGGAGCGCTGCTAAGCTCCCGCCCAGAGGAGGGCACAGGCGCCTAGGTTCTGCAGCACGGTCCCTGTGAGCTTAGGACTTGCACCGAGGCAGCCGGACCCACCCAGCTCCCCAGGACCCCGGACCAGCAACAGCAGCAGGCCTCCATATTGCAACCAGGACACAGCTGGAAAGGCGCAGGTAGGGACTCCTTCTGGGACTAGAGCAGGGAGCGCTGCTAAGCCCCCGCCCAGAGGAGGGCACAGGCGCCTAGGCTCTGCAGCACGTCCCTGCGAGCTTAGGACGTGCACTGAGGCAGCCGGACCCACCCAGCTCCCCAGGACCCCGGACCAGCGATAGCAGCAGGCCTCCATATTGCAACCAGGACACAGCTGGAAAGGCGCAGGTAGGGTCTCCGTCTGGGACTGGAGCAGGGAGCGCTGCTAAGCTCCCGCCCAGAGGAGGGCACAGGCGCCTAGGTTCTGCAGCACGGTCCCTGTGAGCTTAGGACTTGCACCGAGGCAGCCGGACCCACCCAGCTCCCCAGGACCCCGGACCAGCGACAGCAGCAGGCCTCCATATTGCAACCAGGACACAGCTGGAAAGGCGCAGGTAGGGTCTCCGTCTGGGACTGGAGCAGGGAGCGCTGCTAAGCTCCCGCCCAGAGGAGGGCACAGGCGCCTAGGTTCTGCAGCACGGTCCCTGTGAGCTTAGGACTTGCACCGAGGCAGCCGGACCCACCCAGCTCCCCAGGACCCCGGACCAGCGACAGCAGCAGGCCTCCATATTGCAACCAGGACACAGCTGGAAAGGCGCAGGTAGGGTCTCCGTCTGGGACTAGAGCAGGGAGCGCTGCTAAGCTCCCGCCCAGAGGAGGGCACAGGCGCCTAGGTTCTGCAGCACGGTCCCTGTGAGCTTAGGACTTGCACCGAGGCAGCCGGACCCACCCAGCTCCCCAGGACCCCGGACCAGCAACAGCAGCAGGCCTCCATATTGCAACCAGGACACAGCTGGAAAGGCGCAGGTAGGGACCCCGTCTGGGACTAGAGCAGGGAGCGCTGCTAAGCCCCCGCCCAGAGGAGGGCACAGGCACCTAGGCTCTGCAGCACGTCCCTGCGAGCTTAGGACGTGCACTGAGGCAGCCGGACCCACCCAGCTCCCCAGGACCCCGGACCAGCGATAGCAGCAGGCCTCCATATTGCAACCAGGACACAGCTGGAAAGGCGCAGGTAGGGTCTCCGTCTGGGACTGGAGCAGGGAGCGCTGCTAAGCTCCCGCCCAGAGGAGGGCACAGGCGCCTAGGTTCTGCAGCACGGTCCCTGTGAGCTTAGGACTTGCACCGAGGCAGCCGGACCCACCCAGCTCCCCAGGACCCCGGACCAGCAACAGCAGCAGGCCTCCATATTGCAACCAGGACACAGCTGGAAAGGCGCAGGTAGGGACCCCGTCTGGGACTAGAGCAGGGAGCGCTGCTAAGCTCCCGCCCAGAGGAGGGCACAGGCGCCTAGGCTCTGCAGCATGTCCCTGCGAGCTTAGGACTTGCACCGAGGCAGCCGGACCCACCCAGCTCCCCAGGACCCCGGACCAACGATAGCAGCAGGCCTCCATATTGCAACCAGGACACAGCTGGAAAGGCGCAGGTAGGGACTCCTTCTGGGACTGGAGCAGGGAGCTCTGCTGAGCTCTCGCCCAGAGGCGGGCCCAGGCACCTAGGCTCTGCAGCACGGTCCCTGTGAGCTTAGGACTTGCACTGAGGCAACCGGAACCACCCAGCTCCCCAGGACCCCGGACCAGCTATAGCGGCAGGCCTCCATATTGCAACCAGGACACAGCTGGAAAGACACAGGTAGATAGATTCCATCAGGGGCTACCACGTGAGGGGATCTGCTAGGCTCTCCCTACTAGGCAGGCCTAGCAGCGCCTACCTAGGCTCTGCTGCACTCCCCCACACTTGCCAGAGTCCTCAGGCCGGGCACAAAGTCAGCCGGTGGCAGCCAGCTCGTGATCCCGTTGAGCAGCAATCACGCATAACCACCAGTAAAGAAACAACAGGTAAGCCCAGCCTCGCAGGAGATTCAAACACCAGCCAGTGACAACAAGGTCAACTAACACCAGAAATAACCAGATGGCAAAAGGTAAACGAAGGAATGTCACTAACAGAAATCAAGGCAACATGACAGCATCTGAACCCAGTTCGCCAACAACAGGAAGCCCTGGATACCCCAAAACACCAGAAAAACAAGACTTGGATATAAAATCACTGGTCAGGATGCTGGTAGCTGAACACATAGAAAAATCTCGTAAAGAAATAGAGGAGAAAATGGATCAAAAGTTAGAAGCCTTTACGAGGCAAATACAAAAATCACTTCAAGAAATGCAGGAGAAGATGGATCAAAGAGAAGAAGACAATAAGGAAGAAAGACAAAAGTCACTTAAAGAACTACAGAAGAACGTGGGCCAACAAGTAGAAGCTATGAAAGAGGAAGCACAAAAATCTATTAAAGAAATACATGAAAACACAATCAAGCAAGCGAAAGATCTGAGCACATCCATCCAGATACTAAAAACAGAAGTAGAAACAACTAAGAAATCACAGAGGGAGACAACATTGGAGATAGAAAACCTGGGGAAGAAATCAGGGGCCATAGATGCAAATATCAACAATAGAATACAAGAGATAGAAGACAGAATATCAGAAGCCGAAGATACCATAGGAACCATTGATTCAACAGTCAAAGAAAATACTAAATGCAAAAAGGCTGTAACCCAAAACATCCAGGAAATCCAGGACGCAATGAGAAGACCAAACCTAAGGATCATAGGTATAGACGAGAATGAAGACGTACAAGTTAAAGGGCCAGCAAATATCTTCTACAAAATTATGGAAGAAAACTTCCCCAACCTAAAGAGAGAGATGCCCATGAATATACAAGAAGCCTATAGAACCCCAAACAGACTGGACCAGAACAGAAACACATCCCGTCACATAATAATCAAAACTCCAAATGTACTAAACAAAGAAAGAATATTAAAGGCAGCAAGAGAAAAAGGCCAAGTAACTTATAAAGGAAGACCTATCAGAATAACACCAGACTTCTCACCTGAGACCATGAAAGCTAGAAGATCCTGGGCAGATATAATGCAAACTCTAAGAGAACACAAACTCCAGGCAAAACTACTTTACCCAGCAAAGCTCTCAATCGCCATAGATGGAGACATCAAGGTATTCCATGACAAAACCAAATTTGCACGATATCTTTCCACAAATCCAGCCCTACAAAGGATAATAGGGGGAAAACACCAAGACAAGGACGGAAACTACACCCGGGAAGAAACAAGATAGAAACCTCCTCTCATCAAACCTAAAAGAAGGTAACCTCTCGAATATTAAAAAAATAAATAAAATAAATAAATATAATTTCAAAAATGTCTGGAGGAAATAATTACTATTCCTTAATATCTCTTAACATCAATGGACTCAATTCCCCAATAAAAAGACATAGATTAACAGACTGGATACGGAAACAGGACCCTACATTTTGCTGCATACAGGAAACCCATCTCAGTGTTAAAGACAAACACTGCCTTAGAGTAAAAGGCTGGAAGACAATTTTACAAGCAAATGGTCCCAGGAAACAAGCTGGAGTAGCCATTCTAATATCAGATAAAATTGACTTCCAACCTAAAATCATCAAAAGAGACTCAGAAGGTCACTTCTTGCTGGCCAAAGGGAAAATCCACCAAGAAGAGCTCTCAATACTGAACATCTATGCTCCAAATGCAAGGGCACCCTCATTCGTAAAAGAAACCTTACTAAAGCTTAAAGCACACATTACACCTAACACAATAATTGTGGGTGACTTCAACACTCCACTCTCCTCAATGGACAGATCAGGAAAGCAGAAACTAAACAGGGACACAGTGAAACTAATTGAAACTCTGGACCAACTGGATTTAACAGATATATATAGAACATTTCATCCTAAAGCTAAAGAATATACCTTTTTCTCAGCTCCACATGGTACCTTCTCCAAAATAGACCATATAATTGGTCACAAGACAGATGTCAACAAATACAAGAAGATCGAGCTAATCCCATGCCTCCTATCAGATCACCAGGGAGTAAGAGTGGTCTTCAATAACAACAAAAACAACAGAAAGCCCACATACACATGGAAATTGAACAATACTCTACTCAATGACACCTCGGTCAAGGAAGAAATAAAAAAAGAAATCAAAGACTTTTTAGAATTCAATGAAAATGAAGGTACAACCTACCCAAATCTATGGGACACAATGAAAGCAGTGCTAAGAGGAAAACTCATAGCTCTAAGTGCATCCAAAAAGAAACTGGAGAGAGCATACACTAGCAACTTAATGGCACACCTTAAGGCCCTGGAAGAAAAACAAGTTAATTCACCCAGGAGGAGTAGAAGACAAGAAATCATCAAACTCAGGGCTGAAATCAATCAAATAGAAACAAAGAGAACCATACAAAGAATCAACAAGACCAGGAGCTGGTTCTTTGAGAAAATCAACAAGATAGATAAACCCTTAGCCAGACTAACCAAAGGACACAGAGACAGTATACAAATTAACAAAATTAGAAATGAAAAGGGAGACATAACAACAGAAACTGAGGAAATTCAAAAGATCATCAGATCCTACTACAAAGGTCTATACTCAAAACAACTGGAGAATCTGGAGGAAATGGACAATTTCCTAGACAGATATCAAATACCAAAACTAAATCAGCATCAAGTAGATCAGCTAAATAGTCCCATAACCCCTAAAGAAATAGAAGGGGTTATAGAAAGCCTCCCAACCAAAAAAAGTACGGGACCAGATGGTTTTAGTGCAGAATTCTACCAGACCTTCAAAGAAGACTTAACACCAATACTTTTCAAACTATTCCACAAAATAGAGACAGAAGGGACACTGCCCAACTCATTCTTCGAAGCCACAATTACGCTAATACCTAAACCACAAAAAGATCCAACAAAGAAAGAGAACTACAGGCCAATTTCTCTTATGAATATAGATGCAAAAATACTAAATAAAATTCTTGCTAACCGAATCCAAGAGCACATTAAAACGATCATCCACCATGATCAAGTAGGCTTCATCCCAGGGATGCAGGGATGGTTCAATATACGGAAATCCATCAATGTAATCCACTACATAAACAAACTGAAAGAAAAAAACCACATGGTCATCTCATTAGATGCTGAAAAAGCATTCGACAAAATTCAGCATCCTTTCATGCTAAAAGTCTTGGAAAGAGCAGGAATTCAAGGCCCATACCTAAATATAGTAAAAGCAATCTACAGCAAACCAGTAGCCAACATCAAAATAAATGGAGAGAAACTTGAAGCATTCCCACTAAAATCAGGGACTAGACAAGGCTGCCCTCTCTCTCCATATCTTTTCAATATAGTACTTGAAGTTCTAGCAAGAGCAATTAGACAACATAAGGAAGTCAAAGGGATACAAATTGGAAAGGAAGAAGTGAAACTATCATTATTTGCAGATGATATGATAGTTTACCTAAGCGACCCAAAAAACTCCACCAGAGAACTTCTACAGCTGATAAACAGCTTCAGCAAAGTGGCAGGTTATAAAATTAACTCAAGCAAGTCAGTGGCCTTCCTGTACTCAAAGGACAAGCAGGCTGAGAAAGAAATTAGGGAAATAACACCCTTCACAATAGCCACAAACAACATAAAGTACCTTGGCATAACTCTAACCAAACAAGCGAAAGATCTGTACAACAGGAACTTCAAGTCCTTGAAGAAAGAAATTGAAGAAGACCTCAGAAGATGGAAAAATATCTCTTGCTCCTGGATTGGCAGAATCAATATAGTAAAAATGGCCATCTTGCCAAAAGCAATATACAGATTCAACGCGATCCCCATCAAAATCCCAACTCAATTCTTCATAGATCTAGAAAGAGCGATTCTCAAATTCATCTGGAGCAACAAAAAACCCAGGATAGCAAAAACTATTCTCAACAATAAAAGGACTTCTGGGGGAATCAATATCCCTGACCTCAAGCAGTACTACAGAGCAATTGTGTTAAAAACTGCATGGTATTGGTATAGCAACAGGCAAGCAGATCAATGGAACAGGATTGAAGACCCAGAAATTAACCCACAGACTTATGGTCACTTGATCTTTGATAAAGGAGCCACAACCATCCGGTGGAATAAACATAGCCTTTTCAACAAATGGTGCTGGTTCAACTGGAGGTCAACATGCAGAAGAATGCGAATTGACCCACTCTTATCTCTTTGCACTAAGATCAACTCCAAGTGGATCAAGGACCTCCACATAAAACCAGACACACTGAAACTACTAGAAAAGAAACTTGGGAAGACCCTGGAGGACTTGGGCACAGGGGAAAAGTTCCTGAACAGAACACCAACAGCTTATGCTCTAAGATCAAGAATCGACAAATGGGACCTCATAAAATTACAAAGTTTCTGCAAAGCAAAGGACACTGTCAGAAGGACAAAACGGCAACCAACAAAGTGGGAAAAGATCTTCACCAACTCCACATCCGACAGAGGGCTAATATCCAATATATACAAAGAACTCAAGAAGTTAGACCGCAAAGAACCAAATAACCCTATCAAAAAATGGGGCACAGAGCTAAACAAAGAATTTTCACCAGAAGAAATTCGGATGGCCGAGAAACACCTTAAAAGATGTTCAACATCATTAGTCATCAGGGAAATGCAAATCAAAACAACCCTGAGATTCCACCTCACACCAGTCAGAATGGCTAAGATTAAAAACTCAAGAGACAACAAGTGCTGGCGAGGATGTGGAGAAAGAGGAACACTCCTCCACTGTTGGTGGGATTGCAAAATGGTAAAACCACTCTGGAAATCAGTTTGGCGGTTCCTCAGAAAATTGGGCATGTCACTTCCAGAGGACCCTGGCATACCACTCCTGGGCATATACCCAGAGGATTCCCCTGCATGCAATAAGGACACATGCTCCACTATGTTTATAGCAGCCTTGTTTATAATAGCCAGAAATTGGAAGGAGCCCAAATATCCCTCAAAGGAGGAATGGATACAGAAAATGTGGTATATCTATACAATGGAATACTACTCAGCAATTAAAAATAATGAATTCATGCAATTTGTAGGTAAATGGTTAGACCTGGAAAATATCATCCTGAGTGAATTAACCCAATCACAAAAGAATGCACATGAAATGCAATCACTGATAAGTGGATATTAATGAGCCCAGAAGCACTAAATACTCAAGACACAAATAGCAAGTCAAATGATTCCCAAGAAGAAGAAAGGAGAGGACCCTGGGCCTGTAAAGATTGCATCCAGTTTAGTAAAGAAACCGAGGGGGGAGGGGGAATGATTGGGGAACAGTTGGGGGGGAGAGGAACTATGGGAACTATGGTGGGTGGGAACTGGGAAAGGGGAAAGCCTTTTGAATGTAAACATAGAACATAGAAAATAAAAATTAAAAAAAAAAAAAAGAATGAGAAAAGAGTGGGGAAGAGAACAATCTTCCAAAGTCTAGAAGTTCCAGTGGGTATGGTCTTTGTATCCACAAGGGATTGACTTGAATACTGGTCTCTTACATGCTTGCTCTGTGGCTCTGGACAGTTCTGGTCATGTCCAGTGCCTTAGTTTCCTCTTGTGTAGCATGCAGACAAGTTAATGTATGAATAGCATTAAAATACTAGCAGCCTTTATCAAAAAAGTCAGTTATGATTGCCACTATTTCACGTGGGAAGATATTCCTCTTAAATTTCATTTTGTAGGCATGGGTGTTTTGCCAGCCTGGGTGTTTTGCCTGCATGTTTGTCTATGTACCACTTGTATGCCTGGGACCCATGGAGGACAGGAAGGGATATCGGTTCTCCTAGAGATATAGAGAGTTGTGAGCTGCCACTGTGTACTCTGGGAATTGAAGTCAGGTCATCTGGAAGTGCAGCTAGTGTTCCTAGCCAATGAGCCATCTTTGTAGCTCCTGACATTTAACACTGATTCCTCTCAGTGTGGAAAGTTAGTCGGAGTGACCCACTTATGTCAACACTAATATCACACCCTGCGGATATTTACATTTGAGGGTAACTGACTTGTATGAAAGCTGTGTACAATGGGTGTGTCGTTGAAGGCATTGTCAAAAGTTACAAGTACATAGAAACCCAACCAACACTGGATATTGCTCCATTATGTGTGGTTGACTAGCGATTGCAAAAGTCACTACTGTTTGGAAGTTTTAGTATATCATAGCAAATATTTCTTATTTCTTTACATAATTTATAAATGAAATAAAATATAACCCACTAGGATCCCAAAACAGGCCAGGTAATGGTCATAAAACTAAAGCTATTCTGCATGTATATCTTTTTTCTTTTAAATTATTCCAAGGGTCAGTTGTGTTGGCAATGTATCTGTTGATTTTTCTTTGCCTTAACAATATGTTTTTACTTAGAAAACCATGACCATTGCTATACAATTAGAGAAAAAAAACCCACATAGGGTGGAAAGAAGGGAAAGCATTGAATTAAGAACTAGACTTTGCACAATAGGTTTCTCTCGACATAATTTTTGAGATTTTCATTTGCTAATGCATAAATACATTCTAGCTTTGTTCATCTTGAACAGACATTGTTTCTGCTAAAGCTTTATATGTACCTAGAAAATGAAAAATTTCTCTCTGTCTCCCTATCTCCTTCCTTCCCTCTCTCCTTCTCTTAGTCCATTCTCCTTATATAATTCTATCTGTTGATTACCTACTGAGGGTCAACATGGTGAATTTGATTAATTTCCTCCCAGAATCTGTCATTGTAGTCTATGTGGTAACTCGTGATTGGTGGCTGGCAAGCGCACCTTCCATGTTTGTCACTTCATATTTCAGAACTAGAAATCAGGTGTGAGATCGTGGCCCTGCTTCCTTGTCCAAGTGG
The DNA here is from genome assembly GCA_964023405.1 of Apodemus agrarius. Taxonomy (NCBI): domain Eukaryota; kingdom Metazoa; phylum Chordata; class Mammalia; order Rodentia; family Muridae; genus Apodemus; species Apodemus agrarius. The sequence continues at coordinate 107,971,494 of OZ030013.1, read as the reverse complement.
GAAAACTCAAGATTTCTTCAAAAACATGTAGTTTATGTTTTTTCAATATAATATTTTATTAATTCTTTGAGAGTAACAGAGGCAATCAGTATATTTTGATCATATCAGTCCCTCACTTCTACCTCTAACTCCTAGATCCATCCCTCAATACAGTCTTTCCTCTTCCTGTAGGATTTCTTATTTTTCTTAATAACCCATTGAGTCCACATTCTACCTCCTGTATACTCATGGGTGTGGGACGATACACTGGAGCGTGTACAACCTACTAGGATCCATGTCCTTAAAGAAATCTGTCTCTGCTCCCTCCCAGCAGCCCTCAGCTGCCTGTAGCTCCTCAGTCAGTGGTTAGGGCTCATAGCGTCTCCCCTACAAGCTGCAGTGTTGACTGCCTTAATCATGTACAGGCAACCATAGCCAGTGTGAGTTCATGTGTGAACCTGTCCTGTCATTTCTAGATGACAGTGTTTCACCACAGATTCTTATAGTCTTTATCCCTTCTCTGAACTTTTGGGAGAGGGGAATGTGATGTAGATACACCATTTATAGATGGGTTCTCCATAGAGACGTGCTCTCAGATCTCTGACCAGTTGTGAGTTTCTGTATTAATCTGTGTCTACTGCAAAGAAACTTCTCTGATGAATTCTAACAGCTGCACTCAACTCTGGGTATAGGGACTAGAATTTGGAAACCAGGTTGATACTTTTAGGAAAAACAGTAGTAGTTGATTTAAGCTGATGGCTATGGTGGTTACTCTTAAACGCTAGTACCATAGAAGAACTCAGATGATATTAGCTGTGAAAAAAAGTGTCCATATCATATATACCAGTTTCTGCACCAGGTGGACGTGATTTTGGATTTCTGAAGCTTATTTAGTCAAGATTAAAGTACTATAAAATAAGTAGCCTGAACATTATTTGCAAAAAGCAGGGTGTTGGAGGAGATGGTAGCCTTTCACTGTTGCTGATCATTTAAAAACACTGCTAGAAATTATTGTATTCAACTATGCCAAGGTTACTGAACTTACCTTGGAAGCACAGGCACTTCCCCTATGTTATTAAAACAATGGTTTTCAATATTTTACCTTATTAATAATGTTAATAACAGCTTAGGGCAAGACATTTTTAACAGGTATGCATAGTATAGTATTTGTAAAACTGGAAAACACACAGAGCACAATAAAAGCTGGGGAACACCAGTTCCCATCCTGCACACACTAGCTCATGCCTGCTGATCAGTGTACACTAAGAAAATATTTGGGAAACCAACAGAGGAAAGCTCCTGTGATTTCCTTTTTCTGCGGCACATGGTTTGAGAGCAAAATCTCTCCCAAAGGCTCGCATATTCAAACGTGTGGTCCCCAGCTGCTAATGGTGTGCGGAAGGAGCCTTGTTGGAGGAAGAGCATCACTGGAGACGGGACTTCCTGAGGACAGATACAATGTGGCCAGCTTGGCCCCTGCTCTTGCCACCATGTGGTCCCTGCCTGCTGTTGGCTCTTTGTCTCCATGACTGAAAACATCTCTCAGGAGCTCTCATTCTCACCCCACTGCATCCCCAAAGCAAACACCAAGCAAACAAGCAACCTCCCCCACCCCCAATTTCTACCTTATTGTTTTGTTAGGGTATTTGATCTCAGCAAAAAGAAAGAAATTATGACACTACCCACGCCATACTATAGGCAAAAGACGCCAAACCCTCAGGGTGTTAACGAATTCTCCAGAACCCAAGGGACATCAGTGATAAAAAGTCTTGCTGAAACTACCCTCTTCAACATTGTGCTTTCTGCTGTGAACTTTCTCTCTAAGTTATTTAATGAAGTTATTATTATTAAATTAGTAATACTTCCCATAGAATGAAACTTTAAGAGCTACTTCTAAAATATTAAATCATTTTTTTGACACAAAGGTTTTCCAGAAAATGACTGAGTGTTATAAAGATGAACACATTCTGAATTTTTGGGGAATTAATGTGAGGTATTAAGAATTTTTAAGTAAAATCTGGATCCCACAATGTTTAAATGGTGATGGTAGTTTGCAAGCTCAGGACTCAAGGTGCTCAAGGGCTCATATCAATGCCATAGCCCACCGAGCCCATGAGACTTCAGACATCATGTGCCACCAGCCCAAGCCAAAGGTTTAACACTGACCTGGTTAAGCTCGAAAACCATGGAGAGATGAAGCACTTCTCAGACTTGTTTCTTCAGGAAGCCATGATCGAGCAAAATGTAACTCACTGGATAATAAGTACACAAGAATGCACAGCTTTGGAGAAGGTCTTTTTTGTTTTGTTTGTTTGTTTTTTTCCAACCTTGATTTTGTTGATATTTTAGACTAGATAAGTCGAGTTGTTTTTTTTTTAGATCATTTATGTTATCTTTAGAACATTTTCATGTTTTTCTTAGTATATATCATGCATATTTGTTTCACTATGACATTGTACATGTAGTTTGATCATATTTACCTCCCACTGCTACTCTCTCTTACAGCTCTTCTGCCCCTGCCAGTCTTCCTTCTCTTTCACTTGAGCTAGATAATTCTTCACTGGGAGTGGTTTTCTTATATATTGCAGTGTGTTCAGCAACATGCCTGGTCTCTGTATGTTAGATGCCAGGACTACTCACCCTTCTAATGTTCAAGCCCCTGGATGCTCCTGTGGGTAGAGACTGGGGCAAAATTGTCCCATATTTAACAACCGCTGCTCTAGGAGTTTGAGAAAGGTATATCTAATTAAAGTTCCCAGAGGGGGAAAGAACTAACCAATCATGTGCCCAGTTAGTAGGACCATTAAGGGCCATGATGAAAGGAGATCTCAGCTACTGGTCAAAACCTAAGTAAGCCAACAACCCTATTACTCCAACCTCACATCAGATCTCAGAATTGCCTAGAAAGTAAGCATGAAAGTGACCTGTGGCCATACCTACTTTTTCCCTTAATAATCTTTTGCAATACTCTGTTTTCGGTGCTAGTTCATTTTAGTAATGTAACTTAAGCCGTTTAGATCAAGTCAGATAAGGGTTAGGTAGGTTTACTAAATAGAGCTCATGTCTTCCTAGTGAATAAAAATGCAGAAGAGAAAACAGCACTCCAGATACTTGTGCACTGTTGAATGTGAGTTGACAAGCTAATCATGATATCAGCAGGAGGTCTCTAGGAGGCAAAAGTTGGGGAGCATCAGAGGCAGTATCTAGAGGAGGGGACTCCTAAGGAAAGTTCCAGACAAGTGATCTCACTCCACAGCTACTTCCATGTACATGGTGAGCATCTTGTGCTGTCATCCAGCGATTCAGACTAACCCTTTAGAGCCTGGGAGAAGGAGCATTGTCTTGGTTTTGGATTCAGAAAAACTAATGATTACTGGGAGTAGACCTCATTGGATTGACCAGTTGTATAGAAAAATGCACACAAATCAGCATTAGTACTGTTGAAAACAGGGTATTAAGTAATGTTCACAGCATGTGGGACTCATGTAGGCAAACAACCACTCAACTTTGCTGCTATTGTTATTGCCTGGAAACAATTTTCAGGTTTAATTAACAAGCAAAGTGATGTGTCTTGATCGTAAAGATAGAGATAATCACTGTTATTGCTGTCAAGGATTTTATTTCTGAGTGCCTCAGGAAAAACTATCTCAAGGGATCATTTTGAAACCAAATATAGAAAGTTGCTATTTTATGTATTACATATTTATTTTTATTTTCCCTTTTGATTGTTGATTTTGGCTGCACTGGGCTTTGAGCTAAGGGTTTTGAATGTGCTAAGAAAGTACCACTTCAGTAAGCTATACTCTCAGGTCCCTACCTTGTCCCTGTTGGATAGTTTTAGGTTGATGCAAATATAATGTCTCTTGATTTGTATTTATCACAGGTGGCTACTCTCTTCTAATTCCATGACCATATTCTGTGTATCTATTCCAAGAATTGCTTATTTCTTCCACTTAAGAAGGCCAATTCCATCTGACCATAGAGCATATATGCCAACTGGGTGTGTAAAAGTTAGGAAATCTATACTACACAAGCACTATCCTCATAACCATACTTATAGTATTTGATACAGTGCCTGTTATGCCACATAGGGCTCTTGGATACTTGCAGTGTGGGAAGTTTGACAGTAGAATCCAAGATTTATCTCATTTCAATTTCACTACAAAGATTAACTTCTAGCTATCAGCAAACATTGGACAACATAGGTTTAGGTCATTAAAATACATTTTCTGAAACACATTTTAGGGCCAAGGGTCATGGATGGTGACATGTATATCCAACTTTTTGACAAGGTTCATGCTTGAGAACTACACAAATTACCAAAAACAAACAACCTCCTCAATACTACAGGAAGCATGTCTTAAATATGTTTTTTTTTAAATTGGGACACATTCATACCTATCCTTGACTACATGAACCCTGGGTAGTGGCAAGGGAGACCTTCAATTGGACACAGCTGGTAGGCCTTCTGAACAGAATTGTAGAGCAAGCATACAAATGTCTAAGCCTAGCCACAGAGGCAAAAGAGTTTGAATGTACCAACTGCTTATTGTGCATAGCAGCTAGAAAGTTAAGACAGCAAATATCTCGTTGATTTACTGAGACCTAATATCAAACATAGGCATGTCTAATATTGACAGGAAGAATGTGAGTCAATGCAGACACATAACTTTTAGATCCTTTCCCTTCTGCTTTTGAAATTGCTTCTAAGCAGCGAAGAGGCTCTGTGTGTTTTTTGTTGTTTTATGTGCAGTGATATTTTTTCCTCCTTATGTTCCCCTTGAAGCAGTTTAACATAACCCTGTCAGGTTCAGGAGGTATGTTTGGAAGATTCACAGGTATACAGTGTTTGTGTGATATAGAATTATTTATGTATGGCATGAAACACTACAGTTGTGTGTGTGAGCTGTTTATGTTATTAATTGTGACATTTGGCAAGATAGAAGGACCTTAGTGATAACAGTGAATATTCAAAATCTCTCTGTGTGGTTGCCATCCTGCTGATATGGGGAAATAGGAAGTGACTTAAGAGACTGTTTATTCTGCTGTTTATAAATATTCTGTAAAGCTTCCCTTCATAAATAAACCAAGGCACTGTCTGTTACCTAGTCACCTATGATGGGAAGCTTTAGAGTGAGTGAAATATTGTAGGAAGTATCTGTCCTTGCCTCATCAGGGCAAATGCACAGGCTCTTTGGAAATTTGTAGCAATAATAACTGACACTGGTTTGTATCTATATGTCTTTGAACATGCGTCTCCAAATACCCATGTAATGAGCCAAGTCAGGCTTGCCATGGATAGAACATACCAATATTCAGAGAGAGGCTTAAGTGAGGCAAATCATTGTATGGAACCTAACACAGTCCCTGGCCCCAATAAATCTATTCTTTTGTTATTGATATTGCTGTTGAATATCTCAAAGGTTATTACTAAAATATATTATTAGAAGTCCATGTGGACAAAGCACTAGATATTCTTTAGGCCAAAGAATACCTGGGCAGTGTGTTTTATTATGTTTTGTTATTGCTGTTTCTTTTCCTTGCAACATGGGTATTCTTTTGCAATGCAAATCAATCCCAGTTAATTTCACTTATTTTATCAATTAAGTATTTATACACCAGGTGTTCTGAAAGCTGTGGGCAGTCTTTTCTCACAACAATGCCTCTTTAAAACTTACCAGATGGATTATTGTGACAATAAGTTGAAATGTCTTCTAAGGTATTGTCTGATTACACAAAATTGTGCCCTCATGACTTAAAAATACAAGATCATTTTCATTCCCTTAGTGGCTATCATGTTAACTTTTCCTGGAGAGAAAGAAGCAAACAATTGTCTTTCACCCCAGATAGTCACTAAGGGATATACCAAAGTACAGTTTCACCAAAGTCCAACTTGGTGAAACTATAAAGTTTATTGTACTTATGACAGAGCACAGGTAAGGGGTTATATACAGAGGTATGAGATATGAACTATCGCCAAATAGCTCCATTACTACAAAGTTTTACAGCATCATGCAAGAGTAGCTTCTAGAAGGAACATCATTGACTCAACCTCTTTCACTAACCTTGTACCTCCTCCTATAATCCTCTAAGATCTTCCTCTATGGCCAATGTATGTAGCTTCATTACCATAACAACAGACCTAGCTACCACTGTGTTGTTCAGTTTTAGTTACCATGCCTACTGAGGCAAAGTTCTAATGGCAGCAGAATGGGATCATATTGGCATCTTATTAGAGTCAGAGGAAAGCCACTGTAAAATAATTATCCACTCTGAAGTTGGAGAAAGGAATGGACACGAAATCAACCCTTGCTGAGTCAGAAGTTCTCACTTTCTACTACTGGAAAACTCTTGTTATATTATACTCTTAGTGGACTTAAAGGGCAGCTGCCTAACAGAGGTTATATAGTATATTTTCATATTTAGCTAATGCTCTAAATTTTCTTTTTTGAATATAGTGTCAGAATCAATCAGACAGACATCTCAACCATTCACTGGCTTAAAATAATATCTTGGGTAGATTTGGGTAATTTGACCTCTTTCACCTCAGAAGTTGAATTCTGATACATGCAACTCTCTATGAGAAAAATGCTTCTCTTTTTGCATGGGGACATATGTTTAAATCTAGAATGAAATGTCTCTCTCATGGCCTGAGGGTGCCTGTGCATTAATGCAGAAATTGATATTAGGATAAAATCTTGAACAATTAGGGATAAGTATCTAAAACCCAATTAACCTTTGGCAGTTTCCCCCACAGCTGTAATGTGTTTTCATTTTCACTACTGTTGGATTAAATTAATTTTTTTGTCATTGTATAACCAGATACAAAGGTTAGCTTTTGCTAAACCGGTTTTAGACACGAGTACAAGACTTTCTATAAGGGCTACAGATAGATACAGTATGCTTAATTTATGGGATGTGCTCTCTTTCCTGCAGTCACTCTGTGTATTTGAATCTGTGTTGGGTCTCCTTTGAAGTTAATTCATGATGATGAAACAAAGGCTTTCAAGCCAAGGCTTTGAGGTTCTGGTGTGTGACCTAATGACCATGAACTAACTCTGTGATTGACATGACCCATGATTCCAAAGGTCAGGCACTCCTGATGACAGGCCAAGACACAGCTTGCTTTTCTAGGGACAAGAAAGATAATGTTGCATCCATCTTGAAATCACCTTAACAGTAAATTATATTCATCACATTAGTTTGATGTGCTCAATTGGTGTAGGTTGTTCTGTGCTTTTCACAGACATTCCCTCCTTTAAATTATTGCTAAGTGCTATTAGGCCTTGGTGGAAATGTCTTGCCCTTTCAACCTTGAGATAATACATTGAAAGGACTCATGAGAAGAGATTGAAGAGCTATGGGCACTGGATAGTGTTGTTTTGTAATACTCATGTTCATCTGTAAAATGGCCTAAAAGGAAATTGTAGCCAAGTATTAGAATTGCAAACCTTTCCATTACTTCATAGATGGCTTCTTTGGATGGAAACTGTTTTGTGATTTGTGGTCTTTCACAGTACTGCATTTGTTTCAGAATACTGATGCAGTGGGGCTTTTCTTAACTCATTCAAATCTTTCACTGATTGTGTCATTAACCTATGAGTTGCTACAAAGCATAGAAGTTATTCAATTTCCCTTTATTCTCCAACCTTTTAGGATGACAGGGAAAGCACATTGCATTGAGAATTTTACATGGATGTGCTTTGGCAAATGCTGGTCCTCTTCGGCTTTTCTCACTTAAGTAGATCCTTCCTCCCAGTAATGAACTATCTAACCCCTGGGCTCTGCTTTTCATAGAGACTGTTAGTCACTCGTGTGTTATCTGATTTTCACAACGTGTTAGCAGTTCAGTGATGGAAGACACTCCAGCTGAAAAGGATAAACCTTGCAATGGAGAAACAGATACCTAAATTGGTGTTCAAAGGACAGAGCAACCACGTTTCCCACTGAAATGAACCAACATTGCTTTGTAGATCTGTCATCTTCAGAGACACTGCTCACGTTTCTGTGATATATCATTTTCTATGAGGGGTATTAAAAACATCTACATTGTATATCATATTATGTTAATACATGCTTTCATTTTTCATATATTTGCTTTCATTTTCAAAAATGGCAGGAAATAACTTTATGAGTATTTGCCTCTGGCAAAGTTAATGTATTTTTAAAGGGTTTACAAAATTAGTTCCCATGATCCAAAGCTGAAATGCATCATTTCAGCTGCCTACAAGCAGAGGGAATGGGGCATCTTTGAGTCCTCTTTTCTATGGTGTCTTAAACTATAGTGCAAATTCATTTTGCATTGATATTTTTATTTTATAGAAAATTGCAAATATTTTAATAGCAAGAGCAAGTTTTAGAGACAGCTGAAATTTCTTTTCCTGAAGTCAGTTATGTTATGTGTGTATGCATATGAATACACGTCTGTGTGTATGTGTGTATGTATGTATGTATGTATGTATGTTAAAATCAGTGGCAGACCCATTTTTTGACATGGATGTTAACAAATATTGGTGGCATTTTTCTGAACTTTCCTAAAGAATACACACTTGTAAACAGTATTTCTATTTCATGATAAATTTTCTACTGAACTGATATGTCTAGAAATGACATCTGAGTAGGAACAGACTTAATGAACACTTGAAACCAAGAGTAGGTCAGTCTGTCAAGGAGGTCTATAGAACATGAAAATAAATGTAAGCTATTGTGTGCAGAGTTTTGTTTTACCTCTTAAAATTTTATGTCTTTTGCCTATATTCATGGCTGTGCCCCACATGCCTGTAGTGCCTTCAAAGGTCAAAGATGTGAGATATCTCAGAAGTGAAGTTACAATTGACTGTAAATTATCATTTGGGTGCTGGCTAGAAATCCATCAGCTGTCTTTTGGCAGAACAGCAAGTGTTCTTACCTGCTAAGCCATTTCTTCAAGCCCACAGAACACTACCCTACACATTTCAGTTTTAAGATAGGAAGATTATTAGTGTTATCAATATTGTTCTGCCCATGCAATGTGTAGTTATATTGGGCATTTGCTTAGGAATTATGAATATGCTATGAAGACTTGAGTTGGAATTTTGATGGGGATTGCATTGACTCTGTAGATTGCTTTCACCAAGGTAGCCATTTTTACAGTATTAATTCTGTAACTCCATGAGGATGGTACCTCTTTCCATCTTCTGAGGTTCTTCTTAGTTTTCTTTCTTCAGAGACTTGAAGTTGTTATCATACGGATCTTAATTGCTTGGTTAGAGTCACACCAAGGTATTTTATATTATTTGTGACTATTGTGAAGGGAGTTGTTTCGCTAATTTCTTTCTTAACCTGTTTATCCTTTGAGTAGAGGAGGCTACTGATTTGTTTGAGTTAATTTTATATTCAGCCACTTTTCTGAAGTTGTTTATCAGTATTAGGAGCTCTCTGGTAGAACTTCGGGTCCACTTAAGTATGCTATCATATCAAATAGTAATATTTTGAGTTGTTCCTTTCCAATTTGTATCCCTTTGAGCTGTTCATAGCAGCCTTATTTATAATAGCCAGAAGCTGGAAATAACCCAAATGTCCCTCAACAGAGGAATGGATACAGAAAATTTGGTACATTTACTCAATGGAGTAGTACTCAGCTATTAAAAATAATGAATTCATGAAATTCTTAGGCAAATGAGTGGAGCTAGAAAATATCCCGAGTGAGGTAACCCAATCACAAAATAACGCATACAGTATGCAGTCACTGATAAGTGAATATTAACCCAAAAGCTTGGAATACGCAAAGGTCTACCTTGGGCAGACCACGGACACAAACTACACAGCTAGTCCCACACCACCCAAAGGAAGCTCCACTCCCAGGTACTCTAATATACCCAGGATCCCAGGATCCTAGGATCCCCTGAGTTTGGTCACACCAGGATCTCAGAGTCCCAGAGGCAACTTGACTCCTAGGAGCTCAGACACACCCAGGATCTCAGGATCACAGAATACCAGGATCTCAGACACAGCTTGACTCTGAGGAGTTCTGACACAACTGGGATCACAGGAAGGACAGGCTCCAGTCAGATATAGCAAATTCCTTAAAGAATTACAGGAAAACACAATCAAACAGGTTAAGAGAATGAACAAAACCATCTGGAATCTAAAAATGGAAACAGAAACAATAAAGAAATCACAAAGGGAAAAAAAAACACCCTGGAGTTAGAAAACCTAGGAAAGAGATCAGAAGTCATAGACGAAGCATCATCAACAGAATACAAGAGATAGAAGAGAGACTCTCAGATGCAGAAGATACCATAGAAAACAGTGACACAACAGTCAAAAAATGCAAAAAGCAAAAAACTCCTAACCCAAAATTTCCTGGGAAATCCAGGACACAATGAGAAGATCAAACCTAAGGATAATAGGTATAGAACAGAGTGAACATTCCCAATTTAAAGGACCAGTAAACATCTTCAACAAAATTGTAGAAGAAAACTTCCCTAACCTAAAGAAAGAGATGCCCATGAACATACAAGAACTCCAAATAGAGTGGAACAGAAAAAAAAAATCCTCCTGTTACATAATAATCAAAACACCAAATGCACTAAATAAAGAAAGAATTTTAAAAGTAGTAAAAGAAAAAAGGTCAAGCAACATATAGAAGCAGAACTAACAGAATTGTACCAGACTTCTCACCAGAGACCATGAATGCTCGAAGATCCCAGGAAGATGTCATACAGACCCTAAGAGAAGCCAAATGCCATCCCATGCTACTATTCCCAGCAAAACTCTCAATTACCATAGAAGGAGAAAAAATATTCCATGACAAAACCAAATTTACACAATATTTTTCCACAAATCCAGCCCTACAAAAGATAATAGATGGAAAACACCAATACAAGGAGGGAAACTACACTCTAGAAAAAGCAAGAAAGTAATCTTATAACAATCCCCAAAGAAGATAGCTACGCAAACATAATTAGCAACAAAAATAGCAGGAAGTAACAATCACTTTTCTTTAATCTCTTAATATTACCAACATATCCTAATTGATTGAAATTCCAAAATATGAGGAATTAGAAATTTGTTGGCTGTCACCCAGTGGTCTCTCTAATTTGGTATTTGGAGAAATAGAACCAATATTGTACAATCCATATACACTTTATGCTTGTTTGTATGTGACAGTGTCTTGCTGTGTAACACATAATGGTCTTGAAATCATGCTTCTCCTATCTCAGTCCTTCTATTAGTAAGATTGTTTATTTAATATTTTTACACTATAGTATGGTTTTCAGAACAGCTTATATATTTCACAATTATTTATACAGTTATGATAGTTTACTTAAGCGACCCAAAAAACTCCACCAGAGAACTTCTACAGCTGATAAACAACTTCAGCAAAGTGGCAGGTTATAAAATTAACTCAAGCAAGTCAGTAGCCTTCTTGTACTCAAAGGACAAGCAGGCTGAGAAAGAGATTAGGGAAATAACATCCTTCACAATAGCCACAAACAACATAAAGTATCTAGGCGTAACTCTAACCAAACAAGCGAAAGATCTGTATGACAGGAACTTCAAGTCCTTGAAGAAAGAAATCGAAGAAGACCTCAGAAGATGGAAAAATATTTCTTGCTCCTGGATTGGCAGGATCAATATAGTAAAAATGGCCATCTTGCCAAAAGCAATCTACAGATTCAATGCGATCCCCATCAAAGTCCCAACTCAATTCTTCATAGATCTAGAAAGAGCAATTCTCAAATTCATCTGGAGCAACAAAAAAAACAGGATAGCTAGAACTATTCTCAAGAATAAAAGGACTTTTGGGGGAATCTATATCCCTGACCTTAAGCAGTACTACAGAGCAATTGTGTTAAAAACTGCATGGTATTTGTATAGCAACAGGCAAGTAGATCAATGGAATAAGATTGAAGATGCAGAAATTAACCCACAGACTTATGGTCACTTGATCTTTGATAAAGGAGCCACAACCATCCAGTGGAAAAAAGATAGCCTTTTCAACAAATGGTGCTGGTTCAACTGGAGGTCAACATGCAGAAGAATGCGAATTGACCCACTCTTATCTCTCTGCACTAAGATCAACTCCAAGTGGATCAAGGACCTCCACATAAAACCAGACACACTGAAACTATTAGAAAAGAAACTTGGGAAGACCCTGGAGGACTTGGGCACAGGGGAAAAGTTCCTGAACAGAACACCAATAGCTTACACACTAAGATCAAGAATCGACAAATGGGACCTCATAAAATTACAAAGTTTCTGCAAAGCAATGTACACTGTCAGAAGGACAAAACGGCAACCAATAAAGTGGGAAAAGATCTTCACCAACCCCACATCCGACAGAGGGCTAATATCCAATATATACAAAGAACTCAAGAAGTTAGACCCCAAAGAACCAAATAACCCTATCAAAAAATGGGGCACAGAGCTAAACAAAGAATTTTCACAAGAAGAAATTCTGATGGCTGAGAAACACCTTAAGAGATGTTCAACATCATTAGTCATCAGGGAAATGCAAATCAAAACAACCCTGAGATTCCACCTCTCACCAGTCAGAATGGCTAAGATTAAAAACTCAAGAGACAACAAGTGCTGGCGAGGATGTGGAGAAAGAGGAACACTCCTCCCCTTTGGTGGGATTGCAAAATGGTAAAACTGTTCTGGAAATCAGTTTGGCGGTTCCTCAGAAAATTGGGCATGTCACTTCCAGAGGACCCTGGCATACCACTCCTGGGCATATACCCAGAGGATTCCCCTGCATACAATAAAGACACATGCTCCACTATGTTTATAGCAGCCTTGTTTATAATAGCCAGAAATTGGAAGGAGCCCAAATATCCCTCAAAGGAGGAATGGATACAGAAAATGTGGTATATTTATACAATGGAATACTACTCAGCAATTAAAAATAATGAATTCATGCAATTTGTAGGTAAATGGTTAGACCTGGAAAATATCATCCTGAGTGAGTTAACCCAATCACAAAAGAATACACATGAAATGCATTCACTGATAAGTGGATATTAATGAGCCCAGAAGCCCTAAATACTCAAGACAATTAACAAGTCAAATGATTCCCAAGAAGAAGAAAGGAGAGGACCCTGGGCCTGTAAAGATTGGATCCAGTTTTGTAAAGAAACTGAGGGGGGAGGGGGAATGATTGGGGAATAATTGGGGGGGAGAGGAACTATGGGAAGTATGGTGGGTGGGAACTGGGAAAGGGGAAAGCCTTTGGAATGTAAATATAGAATATAGAAAATAAAAATTTAAAAAAAAGAAACAAAATTAATTTGTGAGGTGATCTGTAAGAGAATATCAAAGAGTGAGCCTGAATGTTTTCCTTGATATTTATAATTATTGTCTCAACTTTGAATATGACCTTATAAGTTACTCTTTCTCTGAGCTGAAAGCTTTTGAAAATCATCACAGCCAATGAACCAGAATCTTACCCTCACCTAATGTCTGTGCCACCCTCCAAGCAGAACCATTGTTCATTGAAAGAGTTGATGAATGACTTCATGATTAGACCATCTTAATACTCACACCAATTTTTAAATGAATGTAACCTGTTCCTGTGAGATGAGAATAATGACAATCACTCAAGTCAAATACCTCTGACTATAGCAGGAAATCTGTATCCAAATAATTGTGCCTACAGTTCATTCCTTGGCACAGCAGAACTATCAACTCTTAGCTTAGCTACTCTGGAGGTCAAATCCTTTGGTGATGGGAAGGACATTGAAGTACAGCCTTATCACAATGAACTCCAATGTCTAAAACTTGTTCTTATTTTGCATTTGTACTACAGTAAGAGCCAAGATTTTTATCTTTACTAAAAACAAAACAAGCAAACAAAAAGACTTTATCTTTTTATGTTCATTTAATGACATGTCCATCATTTTTATGATTGGTAGAAAAATACATATTGTGTTGAATATAATAATAAAAGGAAGGAAAAAAGAAAAAAGAAAGGAACTTGGCAGGGTCACTTCAGTGATTAGTAAACCCTGCAGTGTAATAGGAACCTCAGGGAGATGCAGCCCCATGACAGCTCAATTCAGCATTAAAGAAACACTCTGAATGCTTATGGGGGCACTGGCCATGGTATTTGCTCTTACCTTTGGGTTACATAGGATTTTGAATTGGGTTATTCCTTGGATATATGCATTATTTTTGTTTCTTTTTTGATTTGTGTTTATGCCACTGTTCACCCTAAAAAACTGAATGTAGGTGATGCGGTTTGTATGTGTTTGTATAGGCACATGTATTTGTGTGTGTTTATGCATGCACATGTTATTTTTTCTTTAGTTTTTCTTTTCTATTGGCATTTAAGAGTTGGTAGAACTGGGGTGGATATGACACAAACTGAATCTTTAATGTCCACATTCTACATTTTATTCGGACTCACAAAAGTTTCTTGTTTTAAGTGGTATTCTATGTTATCATTACACTTAAGGCTTTAATACATTTTAATCAAGTAGAGTAAGATTGAAAAAAAAACCCTAAAATTGGATTAGCAGAGGTAGAAATTAATCTATTGTTGGACCAAATGATAATATATTGTTGCAGAAATAGGAAATTACTACTATCAGTTGTGCAAGGTAACAAACTTAGATGTTGAAACTTGGCACACATTTTCAATCCGCTTTTAAAAAGTGATTGGGTAAGAAACATTTATAATTAAACTCAGTTCTCCTTTTGTTAAGTTTCCAAAGGACTTTGGATTGATTGCTGTGTTTGGTGGTTGAATTCTTCAGCTTAAATATCAAACATGCCGGAATCTGATTTTTATTTTATATTAACTGAATAATTCAAAGTACTGAAGCTATGGCTAAGTGGTTAAGTGCTTGCCTATCATACACTCCATTCACATCAACACACACACACACACACACACACACACACACACACACACACACACCAAATTGGGCACATTCTAGTATTACATCAATCTCATTAGAAAAGTTATTGATATTTTAAAAATGATAAGTATCAGAATGAACTGGACACATAGACTATATCCCTTCAGCTTAGTGATCCCCAGGATTAATTGTCTAAACACCAGCCCTCAGCAGCCTTCCTGCTTCATGGTTTACTGTCTCTAACTTCTTCGTCCATGGCAGCCAGAACTGCTTGCTTGAGGATGTGAAACAGGAGGAGTTTGGAAAAGACTGTTCAGCTGAACTATGGTGTAGACTGGTGTACTGAGTTCCTTCGTCTGCTGGTATCTGGGTACTTTTCCTAGTAACCAGTGGCCATTAAGCTCTGCGATCCCACTTATCATCCAGAAAAACTTAGTCCTTCCATTAGCCAGGAAAATCTGCACACGCACTCTATCTGATCACATGCACCTTCTGACTTAGAAATTATCCATGGCCCCATTGTTTTCTACATGAAGTTCTAAATTATTAAGAGTAGCTCTGCTCTCCCGTGAAGACAAACCTGCACATATTCTTTGACTATTCCCCTAGCGCCTCATCTTGCTTTCTGTGCTGCCACATATTTCTTAAATGTGGTTGGCTCCTTTTTCATCTGATGCTGATTATCTGAGGTCTCACCACGGCCTTATCATTCATTGGGTCTTGACTTCAGGGCTGCATGTTCCCATCGTCCTTCCATCACTAAATGTTCTTCCATCTCCTCATACACAGCTAGATCTGGTCAGCTCAGAAGTCACTCTGCGACAGTTATAAGTGCAATTAGGTGTTGATAGGCTTAAACCTAAGACCAGTGTCTACTGGACTGGAAGCTACTGAATGAAAGTGTAGGTTCTAAGCAGTTTATATCAATGACTCCATCACCTTTTTCTGTGTCTGGCACATTAAAGTATTTATTGAACATCTGTTCTGTAAATAAGGTGGATAGCGCTTTGGTGATATTTTGAATTTTTGGTTTGGTAGATTTTTTTAGCATATAAACAAGTTCTTCACTGTTTGATTATGAAACTCAACACCAGTGGATTAAATTCTTTTCTGTTGACTTAAATCTTTATAACCAGACTAATCCTTTGATTTCCACTCTGAATGTACTGAACTCAATATCAAAAGAAACTTTAATTTCAGGGGAAGTGAGCTGATCATATCAGACTCCAAACAGTTTTTAAAGGGTCTGTGTGAAAGTCAGAGCTCTAGATAAGGAAAACTAAAAGACATCCTAAAGTAAATTCAGAATGGAAGATAAAAGACACAGCTTGTTACAAAGAGGTTAATGCATATGGAAGTAGATGTTACTTATTTCATATATTTTTGCCACCAGGAAGCCAAGAGCTTCTGGGTGTTTGTTCAGTGAAGTAGATTAGGCTCAATTTGCACTTGTGAAACATTTTCTCGACTAATGATGGAGAATCCTCAAACATGGACATATCAGAGGTAGAGGAAGAAAAGAGCCATAAAAATGAGGTAGAACGAAGCAAATGCATCCTCCCTGCTAACTTTACAGCTAAATAGATAAGCCAAAGGTGTGCCACAACCCTGGCTTTACCTTCCACTGATGTATGTTCATACATGTTGATAGGGAGCTAAAAGGTAGTGGTGTTGAATGGGTGGGGCTATGTCTTCCATGTTGGGTACTATTGTATTTCTTTTTATAACATTTTGGTGAAGGAGGTGAAGTATTGAGCAAGCTCAGATTTCCAAATCTTGGGGTTTGGAAATAGTATTATCATAGTAAAGGGCTTGGCATTTGTTCTAGTGCATGCTTAGAGAGCTTCTTGATAAGGCTAGAGGAAGCATGTCACCTCAAAGTCGTCTCACAATGTCAAGACTGATGTAATGGGTGAGAAGCTCAAGGAGACTATGGTATTAAGATGCAGGCTAGGTGACTAGCAGTACCTCAGCAGTTTTTATATAATTTTAAGACTTCTGCTATGAAAGTAAGGTTGTTACTAGGTAAGCACATGTACTTTACCTGTTCAGTGAGCCTTACCCTGCTAAGAAGGGGGAGGCTAAATGCTCAACTAGGCTGACAAACTTGCCACTGACTTGTTCTATCAACCTTGCTAGTATCTTTGTAAAAGACCATAAAATCAGTTGTTAGTATGTGACTGGTAGGGGCTTTTAAATATGCTGTTTGGGACTAATGCTGGAATTTTACTATATTCTGGGAATGAAATTATAGAAAAGAATGACAGTGCTTATGAAACACAATTTTTGCCTTTATTGAGGTTGGAAAGCAAAAGGAAGGGCGTAACTGCCACTGCCCTTTGAGGAATACACTCTGACACACAGTGGTTCATTTGGTCCACTTGGGCATCATATGCATTTCCTTGGATATCTGCTATTAGACTGAAACATAATATCTGTCTGTCTGTCTGTCTGTCTGTCTCTTCATTCTCTCAGAATCTCTTTGTGGATCTGGGCTAGGTTTGAAATTGTAATCTTCCTGTCTTGGCCTCCTGAGAGTTAAGATTACACACCATCATGCCTGGTTAACAGGTATTTTATGATGAAGTAAATATTTTTTTTTGTTGCTTTTATAAGTGAATTCTAATATTATTTTGTTTCAAATCCTGGAGTGTTAAACTTTGGGCAACATTACAGACAGTGTACAGGAAGTTGATTCTAAGAAATAAAGGCATCTTATGTCAGAGGCAAGGGCAGAGCTGGATCTCTGCAGGGATGCTCTGTGAAGATCCTCCATCCTTGTTTGCAGGTTGCCTCATCTATGTGAGGACCCAGAGACAAATATTCCAGAGTGATCCTATAGCTTAGTGACACCATGCCTGTGACTATTCCTTACCTTGCTTCTCATAAGAAATGCTGATTAAATAATGTCTAAAATTAGAATTATTAACATCATCAGCTGTTCACATCTTTATTAAACATATGCTATAGACTTCAAAGATCGGACCTAGTCCAACAGTGTTGACCCTTTTCCACCACACTTTTCATAGACTTCAGTATTAAATATGTCCCTAACAGGGCATGTACAGTACTTCACAAGGACAGAATATCTGGATGCTTCCTGCTCTGTATATTGAGTAAATTTAAGATTGAGAGAAAAGTTTAAAAAGGAAATGAAAGATGATTTCTAACTCTGAGTTTATCAAAAATTCTCATTTTGGTAGATCTAAGAATTTAAGTTTTATTGCAACTGTTATAAAATAATAATAATAAAAAATTTATAGTAGGCCATGGGAGATAACAAATTTTATTATCCTGATATATTTGAAAGCATTGAGTACAGAATGGACATCTAAGTTGTTTAAACTCATGGGGAGGCTAGACCTTGGGGTGCTGGTTTTGGCATGTCTGATGAAGTAAGTGTTAGTGACGGCCCTGATAGCAGGAAGATATCTAAAGTAGAAGCAGGTAAGCTTTCAAGACAATTAAATAGTGCCTGAAGAATTGCAGAGAGGAAACATGTTTTTATGTCAGCTCTTAGTCCTGATTTCTTTGCCTGAGCTCAAGTTCTAAATGAATTTGGCTTCAGAAAACATGAAGTCATTTTGAATCGTAGCCAAAAATGTTGTTAATTCAAGCTTACAACCATAAAGTTAATACAGATGACATAAGGTTTTCTAACATTGCCTCTTCTTACAAATTATGTAAGCAAAAGGAAGACCTATAGAGAGAGAATGAAGGTCCTAAGCTCTGGGACATCAGTGATGAATCATTTGTTGTTACAGAAAACCTTAATTTGTTAGGATAATATAGATACAATACAAACTTACAAAAAAAAATTACAAATAAACTTCATGGCCCTCATGGGTAATCTTGGCTTTAACTCTGTGGCTTGAGAGCTATTCTATAAAACGATTTTGAATTTTTTATGTTGGTCATGTTGATTAGGCTTTCTTGTGAGTAGCATTGTCTCTAAGATTGACAACTGAAATAAACATATGTAATTGGTCCTCTAACTTTTAATCAGCTTACCGTGAAGACTGAATGCCTTTGCTGTGGTAAAATGAGAATGACTGAATAGTCACACCACAGTGACACACTATAGAGCTAGAAAAAGCAGAGTGCTTTGTGCAATGGGATAATGCAGCTATGATCCCTGGAGGGAAATAATCAGGATGTTTATGATATCCAGGAGAGGCCAGGGGTGCTCACAGAAGGCAGCAGAGAGGCCACTAACGTGAACCATTCAGCAGGAACAGAGCTGCTGAAGAAGCTGCAGTTTGAGGATTGAACTGTAGAGGAGAAAATTGTTCTAGACAATCCCAGAGGTGGCATCTTGAGGGATCCTTCTATGCTCTTGGCCCTTTATGCTGAGCTGAGAATGTGCAGATTTGGAGGCTACAGTGCCTACTAGAGAGTGGCTTCTGATGATCTGATCATCTGGAACAGATTATAAGCTTTCTTGAGACCATTGTCAGGTACAACATAGGCGAATATGCCACTAAAATAAAGAAAATGTTCCAGAAAATCTATTTTTATAAAATAAGAACAAATCTAATAGAGTCAAGGCAATGTACTAATAACCTGAGAACTGGAACAATGCTCATTATATATGTGAGCAATTGACATCAGAAGATGTCAGTGAACTTAGAGCTGTAGTGATTTGAATCTTCCAATTTAAACAAGAAAGGAAGAAACGGGAATGAAAAACTAAATTATTGTTAAGTCAAGGGGTCATAGATTAGGTAGCTATGCTATTGTAAAGTTTCAAGCAAAATGTAGGAACTAGTCTTAAAGAACAAAGCTTTCTTGAAGTAATGAATAGCATTGACTCTATAATGAAATAATTGATAAACTGGACTTGCTTAAAAGTAAAGTATTTTGCTCATCAAAGGATTCAGAGAGTGGAAATATAAAGACGTTACAAACTCAAGGACAGCACCATAAGTATATGTGTTGGACAGAGGGCATTTGTTTGGATGAATACAATCCCTAAACTTCAGCAGTTTAATGATAGATGTCAAATTCCCAATTTTATGAAAAAGGACAAAGCTTAGACTATTGATAGTGCCCGACATTAAAATTTTAGATGTATGTATATGTATTCAAATTACCAATAAGCTCATTAAGATCCTGAGTATCATTATCATGAAAGAACAAAATAATGAAAAATAAATTAGAAATTCAATACAGCTCGATATCATCCTAAGAGAGAACATTATAGACTCTGTGGTGACTGAGGACATTCTGTCTAACACATCCTAAGGATTATTTTTAGTTAATTAAATATACCCCTTATGATTGAGCAGGTCTCCTCTTTGATTTTTACCAAGGCAAATGGAGGCTTATACTCACCAAAGCTCTCTACCCAGATGCTCAGAGTCACTCTTGTAATAAAGAGCTCAATCAACACGAGCATAGTTGGGCTTGAATATTCATTTGGGCAATAAAATGCTATTCCCCGATTCCAAAATGTAACTCATGTCATGCGTGCATATAGTAAGTAGGTGAAATAAAGTCAACACAAAACTCTATGGCCTCTGCTGTTATGTTTACATTAATTGCAGAAGCAGCTGAATTCATGACGGCAGAAATTCAGCATCTGCTGGAGAAGGGGTGGCTAGGGCTGCACTTGTGCCCAAGGAAAGCGTCTTTGGGTTCTGTCCTTGTTCCTGTGAGTGTTGATTTCATGTGTATGTACATTTGTCAAAAGGTCCAGTTGTAGATTCTGTAGATTTTTTTTCTATCTCTAAAATCTACTTAAGTTACTTAAAACATGGTTTAATCTTTCAAATTACATTTATTTGGGGTGAGACAGATGGCCCAGAGGTGGAGAGTGTGAATTGCTCTTGCAGAGGACCTGGGTTCATCTCCGAGCTCCCCTGTGGTGGCTCACAAGCACCCATAACTGCAGGTAAAGTTTGACACTGTGTTCTGACCTGCAGTGGAACTAGGCATGCGTGTGCCACACAGATGTGCATGTGGACAAAGTACTCATATAAATAAAATAAAAAAAATACAACTATAAATAAAATAAAAAACATATGAGCATAGGTGACACACAGAGAACAATTTGCATGGATTAGTTCTGTGGTTCTATCTTTCTATTGTGCAGATCTTTGGGGCTAAAGTCAAAATTTCAGACTTGATATCTTTACCCAGATGGGACTAGTACTTTGGTTCAGAGTGTAAAGGCACTTATTGCATGAGTCTGACAGTAAACTTCATCTCCCTAAACCACTGGAAGGGAGAGAGAACTGACTTCCACATTTGCACTGTGATATGTATATAACCACACATACATCAAGCAAAACAATAAGAAATAGTTAAAAATAAGAATAGAATGTGGGAGGGCTCATCAGTACTTGATTTGATTTGGGTTTTTCTACTTATGTTAATTTTTAAGGATAAAGGTTTGCTGAGGATTGCCAGGGATTACTTAAATAAGAACAAAATTCCTTCTTGTAAAACTGATATATTTCTCAAACAGTACACTGAAATGGAATACTCCTTGAATTCTTTTCATAAAACAATCTGAAAGGACAGTGGGGAATATGAGCTACTTAGGGAATATCAGGAAATGGGCTCCTGATTGAGTAACACACCCTAGAAAATTGAAGCCATTAGTCTGGGTGATGAGCAGCCAGGAAGTGCTATGACCTGACCTAATTGAAAAGAACCGATGATAAAACATTAACAACCCTGATCCTCTGAGAATGAAATTGAAATGGCCAGCCCAGCGTCTGCTAGCATTCAGTATTGTTAGGGGAATGGTGAGTTCATTTTTACAGATTAGCGCTTCGCTGATGAGGATAGGTGATAATGGACTAACACGAAAACCCCTCCCTCTTCCAGTCTCCTCAGAGCTCAGCTTGCCATGCATACATCTATACTGTGCTACTCTGTGTATATAGACCATCACGAGCAGGGTAGGGGTAGCACCCTATAAAGAGAAAGTGGGATCAAGCATTCCTTCAGCCCTTTGATAATGGGGTGGCATTCAGCTAGTTGATTTAATCTTCCGGAGCTTTTCTGAGGGCGTTGCTATAGAA
The DNA here is from genome assembly GCA_964023405.1 of Apodemus agrarius. Taxonomy (NCBI): domain Eukaryota; kingdom Metazoa; phylum Chordata; class Mammalia; order Rodentia; family Muridae; genus Apodemus; species Apodemus agrarius. Next base: position 107,949,638 of record OZ030013.1, on the reverse strand, counting down.
TCAGATGATACATATAATATAGAAAAGGCAGGACACAGGGCATGCTAACAAAAGTATCTCTTCTCCCCATAGAGAAAGGTGACAGACGTGAGGTTTGCAGGGCCCTATTTTCTAAAGTGAAAAGAGTAGGGAGCAATAGTTACTCCTTGGTAAATGCAGACTGACCATCTGCCTGCAGTTAGGCATGTGTATTGTTTCAAACACCAATGTTTGGGGCCTTCATTGGAGGCCAAGTTGCTCCTCAATATCACGAACACATTAAAGAGGCTTTAGCATCTACAAACATTGCCTGCTGTGGGGAATAAGCAGATGAGCAACTGTAATTTGTTGTTACAGATTTTCATGAAAGGACAAAAATGTTCTATATCAAAATGGAATGAGACTTAAATGAAGTTCTTGCACGCTCAGAGTCAGATCATTTTAAAATTCTAGCATAAGGGTTGACTTTATTAGCAACCATGGTTTAAAAATAAATTTGAAGAATCGAAACAGTGTTAATTCCTTGCAAGTCTACAAATGAACAAGTAGCTATTTTGCCTGACAGAGATGGTCTTCTAAATTCTGATGCCAGAATTTGTCTGTGACAGTAATGCACCCTTGTTTGGAAATAAACAAATGGATATGAATTCTTTGTGGGAGAAGGAATATATTAGAATGCGACAGTGACTGGAGTTTCTCTAATAATTATTAGCATGTTTCAGTCAGCTACTATTTGTGTTTGTGTGTATCTCTTTGTGTGTATGTGATTTTAATATCTATTTTAAAAATTACTTGGGATGGACTTTTAAACTGTTGTGACTACATATAATGAGCTAATGAGCTAATGCAACTTGTATTTTCAAAGGCTGCATCCGGAATAATCCCTCAGTTACATACTGCTGCAACAAATACAACTCACTTTGTACACAGAAGGAAGAATGCTTTTATGTATAAAGTGTAGAAGTTTTTGAGGGCAGTAAGATGACTCAGAGGGTAAAGGCATTTGCTGCCAAGGCTGACCCTGGGACCCGTGTGATGGGAAGAGACAACTGGCTCCTAGAAGTTGTACTCGCTCTTGCAGGTTTGCACATGATACAAAGCCAATGAATAAATGTACAAACAGATCTTTTGGTTTTGTTTCATATCTTGGAAGAGCAAAGAGCTGTTCTCGACATTGCTGACATCTCATTGCTTGAGCTGCCCCTACAGAGAAGCACTGTCCATGAGACCGAGTCCTATCTGTCCTGCAAAGTTAGCCTACATATTTTTATCTCTGCAATGTGTTACAGTCTCCGTCTTCTCCCTGATGCACTCTTAAGGCCCAATTTACTCATTTTGCATCTCCAATATATAGCATGTGATTCATATCCAGCGGGTCTCTAGAAACTGTTTATGGGATAAATGGATGATGTCATAACTGAATAGTGGGAAATTAGGTACCATTTTTGGGTTACATTTCAGAAGTGTTCCAACAGGATAAGCCTGACAGCTCAGATTAAAGGAGAGCTATTTAGAAACCTAGGGATCAAAAAGGCCAGAAGAAAGCTCTTGTGATAACCTAGACTCACATTTGGTTGAGACTGAAAACAAAGATCAAGAGATAGGCACAACTAAGTTATCTTGTGAGGATAGCATGATTTTGGATACTGATTCTGAATATGAAATTGAGGCAGTGCTCAAGCAGATACTGCTTGCTTGTGCCAATGGGGAAAAAGAGGTTCTGTGATACAGCAGACTGACTTGAGAAGAGAGCTGCTAATAGAAGAGAGATGTTTCTTTGTATGTGATGATTTCGAAGTTAAGAATTCTTTAAGGTAAATAAAGAGGCTAAGACACCAGTGACTATGCTGCCATGCGCCTAGGGCATGGACGGTGGAATGTAGCTACTATTCTGTGTGGAAGCTAATGTTGCCCTCATGTGGGTGCTCAGTGTGCATCTTAGAGAGAATCTTATTCTCTACGGGTCAGTAAAAGAATTCAAATCTAAGTATACAAGGGCCAAACAATCAGATCTTTCTCTTGTACCCCAATGTTGTTCTTAACTCAGGAGATCTGTACCTCAGCTCTCTTCCATATTGATCTCACTGCCTTCCTGAACATGCCCTCCTCCTCCTTCTTATCCTCAACCTCCCTCTTCTTCCCTTTTTGACCTTTTCAAATGGCATTTTTCTGGTAGAACCCTAGACAGTTTACACCTTCTAACAATGGCCTTTCAGGATTGTTACTTGGAGTACTCCAGTGAAATCTCTAGCACTGCCATTACTAAGTATTTTGCTTACTTGGGTAGGGTAGAGGCAGGAACCTGAAGACCACAAAGTCCAATGTAATAAACCCTAAATGGAGGGTTGTAGAACATGTTCAAAACCTTGCATGTGTGTTTTCTTTGTTTGTTTCTTAATCCATTGCAAGCTACTGTTATTTCCCTGGAACAAAAAGGTTATGGATGTCCCAGTGTTTACATGGTGGATTTTCATTCCTTCTTCTGCTAATTGCCTCATTCTGAATTTTGCACTAATATCAGGTTTCACTGGCATCTAACAGAACCCTGTCTGTGTAGTTAAAAAAAATTATTTTGGATTCCTTGCCGAGGATGGTCTTTGCAGTCTCTATGAAAATAGACTTGAAATTTCATGTCACTAAGAAAATACCCTGTGATCAGCACTTGAACTTTCAGCTTCTGCCTCTATGGCTAAAGACAAGTGATATGCATGGGTTGCTATGGTGAAGGAGAAAGGGGACCAGAGAATTATGAAAGGCATTTCAATATTCAAAGCAACAACACATTTGGGAAATTTACTTTTTGTAGTTTTGTTATTCAGTGATCATAAAGTCATCTAGTCTACTCAGGTCTATGTAGTGCCATAGTCTCTACTGTATCATTCTCAACCATGGCTTTTGGGAGAAGTTCCTCAGTACTGTGATAAAATCCAACCAACCTGCATGCACTCTGGAAACCTGCTGTATCCCTAAAGCTGAATAAGCCCCAGTGGGACACTGTTCCCGACTTAATGATCTGCTTATCTTTTGTTTTCTGTCCCATTGCATAGACAGACTGCAAACATGTTAAATGAATTGAATGCTCCTTTGTCTTTGGAGACACCTCTAGATGGAGGAAAAGAAGCCTAACATGTGTTGAGTATGCTATTTAACTTACATCTTTCATCAATACTGAGTTAGCTAACATGAGTTCTCTATTTTGTAGAGGACTTAGACACAAAGCAGGTGAATAATTTCCCCAGGGTCCTGCAGTTGGCACAGAGTAGAGTCAGCTTATAGCCCAGAGCACAGAATTCTGGTTAACATTCCACAAAGGCCCAGGTCAGAAGAACAAGGCACAAGTGCCAGGGAGTTGGAACCTCTTGATTTGTATTTGCATTTTATTCTCTCCTCTTTTTTTACTTGGCAATGGATATTTCTCTGCATTGTTCCTGAAGTAAAGCTGTCCCTTACATTAGGATACAGTGGTCCTGAATCTTCCACTAGCTCTGTCGTTATTTTAACTGCAATGGTGTAGTGCACATCTCATTGTTTATACCAAATGTGTGAACAGAATAAAGTCATTTTCTTTTTCTTTGTCCTCCATTACCTTCTCACTGAGACAGAAGTACTTTCTTGGTTTTGTTGTATCAAAGGATCACAGAACACAGTAATTCCTGGTTATGGAATGCATTCTTTGGCATATAACTCTGGAAGAGAAATTCCTTGGTCAAAAGAAGACATCCAGCCTTCTGGAACAGTCACATATAATTGTGACCAGCCTACTGTGAACCTGGGTCTTCTATGAGAGCAGTAAGCACTGTGCAATTCCTCCTACTTCTTTTCCATGTTCTAATCTTAGTACTGTTCAATCATGGATGCTACTCTTACGGCCTTAACAAATTTTGATGCATTTTCAAAATCTCCAACATCATAATCCAATTTACCACCCCCCTCCTCCTTCAAACTTCACAAAAATATTTCCAGGAATTCTCAAGGGGTGCAAACCCTACTGCAGTCATATGAGTGAGTATCCATGTGTAGGAAGTAAGAGCTTTGGAGGTTCAGTGTTGATGGACTCAGGCATACACTGGGCTCTCAGAACCCCTGTGTGTGTGAGTGCATGAGAGACCATTGTATAGAAAGTGAGGCATGCGTTGTGAATTCTGTCTTCAGAATATTTGAACTTATAAGCATTAAGTGTCTTGAATGCCAAGCATACAGATCAGCACAGAGAAGGAATGCCAGCCAAGTGAACCATCTTTATCCTGAAGAATCCTTTAGTTTAATGCCCTGTCTCTCAAACAATATTATCAAAACATCCAGATGGCTTCTTGAGACTCAGACTAGTGAACTTCATCTCCAGAGTCTGACATTCAAGAGACCTAGATTGAGGTTGTATAATTTTAATTTCTAACATGCTTTGAGGTAAAGTGGGTGTTGCTCTTCCTAGACCAGGTATTGAGAGCCTCTCATCAGCTGAGATATGTGAGAAGTCATATCTCACATCTGAACCACTGAAACTGAAAAATACAGAACACCAAATTATCCTCAAATGATGCTCTTCCCAGAGCACAGCTGTGATGACTGTGGGATTACCTTTATCAAAGTCATTTGTGGTTCATACCTCACAGGCTTACAACTTCTATTTCGAAATATATTAAACCTAAAGGTGTGTGAACACATATACTATATGGAGCAGTGTGACTAAGTGAAGCATCTAATATGCAATTCCATATTGTGATAATCTCCCTGGCCAGTCTTCATGGCCAGATAGCATGTAAAACCCTTGTCGACAGAACATCATTTATTGCACAGGACTCTATAAAAGTGGTCTTAGCTAGTGCTTGTTTGTGCGAGACCAGGTCCTTTGAAGCAGTTTCAAATTGTTTAATCATTTGAGAATGCATTCTGACTATTTTGGTCAGATCAGAACTTACCATGGAGCAAAAGATCACAAAGGAAGAAAACCAGCTTGAGCCTGAATCAGACTGAGTGATGTAGTTTCCTTCTGTACAGTTTCTGCCTTACTTACATGCATCTCTGGTATAGGATTCTTCAGTTCTGTGTTATCAGTCTGTTACGTGCAAGCATATGGTCCAGTTTTTAAGAAGGCACACCCTTAACATATTCTTTGTGTAAAACATTTGTGTGTGGTAAAGACTTGAAAGAATTCTTGAGGGCTCAAATCCTCATTCCAGGTCTCATTAAAAGTCTTTAGATCTATACAGGTATCTGGCACCAAGTTTCATTTTGACAGTTTGCCTCCTACTTTATCAAAGCTTTTGTAGGCCTCCTATTGAAAGACAGACACGGGATGCTTTAGGGTGCCATTATCTTAATGGAATGCACCCACTCACGGCTGGGGTAGAATGGCATGACATTTAGCTGTACTAATCGTACAATTCTCCATTATAATCAGATACAAAAAAAGTACAAGGGACTTGTCCTTTCTGGTAAACTCAATTCTACAATGGGTTCTTCTTTGAGGAACTTATAGGATCAGATCTTGTAATGTCATCCTTGGGTTTGTTAGAGTGAAGAGAATTAAGTCGAGTTAGTAAAAGCAGTTAGTTTAATTTTATGCATTGCAACACTGTAAGGTGTGCTCTGCAGGAACAACTGGTCTTAGAGGACTGGAGTTTACTATGATGTTCTGTCTTGTTACATTTCAGTGTTGTAAGGGATTGATAAAGCAAATCCCTTAATTGTTGGCAAACTAAACACATCACATTCTTAAACAATTGTTCATATAATATTAGTTTATTACTTCATAATATCTTTAGTTTCTCATAACTCTCAGTTGCCTTCTCTAATAGAATGTGAACCCCAGCACTTTTCTGTGTCACAGAGGCATGTTTTATCTTCTGAACTTTGAACTCATTGTTGTCACCTGTTCCAATTTGCCTTTACATATCATATGTTTAGATATTAATTAGTAAATAATTCATGGATCAATGCAAGCCATGAGAAGGATGAGGAGGAGGAAGAAAAATAAAAAATATGGGAATACCTGTCTATTACCTACTTTCTAGAAAGGATTATCAATGTCAGAGAGAGGAACTACAACTGTGTCTGTATTATAAGGACTGTCCTGGTAGGTGATGTGTATCAGCTAGCATTTGTCATCTCTATTTTTCAAGATAGATTTTTAAAAACTGGTTGTGATAAATGAAAGAAAATACAGTATTTCCATATTTGGACCAATTTGTTCATTTGCAGGCAGCTGCCCCTGATTGTGTCTTTGCATGCCCATTGAGTCTGGAATCTATCTCACTTAGGATTCTAATTTAGTCTCTCAATTTTTTATTTCACATAGGTATATGTAAGTATGTGTGTACTTACATTTTTATCATTTAATCATTTAATGTTATTTTCTTGCTTTGCTTTTTAAAAAAAAAACTAAAGCCATCTGTTTAGTCAACATGCAAAATTGATGAATATGAAACTCAAAACGTTTATAATGACAACTAAATAACAGATGACAAATTAGATAAGAACAAGTCATTAAGTTGGCCTATAAAAGGACAGCCATCTGTGCTACTAACCCATCTTCCTATTGATGACAGTGATCATCTCCCAAGTTCATGACAGCAAAGAATTTATAGAAGAAGATGGGAAGCTTTTAAACTGAGAAGTCCAACTGGATGTTGGGCAATCAGTGTGACTGTTTTATCCCAGTTCTGTATGACAAATGAATAGAAACCCTAAGTCAATTCTTTGAGAACAGCCATTGCTTCTGTGTTTCTACTTATGCAGAAGAGAGATACATTGATAAATTAACCATTATTTTGTTAACTTTTGTTATTGGTTTAAAAGATTTTTAAATTTCTTACAAGTCTCACATTGAGGCTATAGAAAACTGATTTATACTTTTCCTAAGTTTAGTGGGACAGTGTAAGGTATAATAATCACAGAACTACAGACGTGAAAGGTCCACAGGGCCACACAGGGCCACATGGGGCCACCATGTTGCACCCATGCCATGAAGGTTGGGTCATTTTATATTCACTAACAAAGTATCAAATGTTGCCAAGAAGGAACAGCACTGTGGATTTTTATAGATAATGGCATATGTTCAGTACTGTTCAGCAAATCAGGCAGCATGTATGTACAAAGAGATGTACCTGGTTAATTGAGGAAATGCATAAATGCATGTCTACCAACAGAAACCACACTGAATCAGCTGGCTTTCATATGAAACTCTATGTTCTCTATCGTCTCAGCAGTAGACTAACCTCAATCATGGTCAATGGATTTGATGTCTGTTCTTCACAGTGGTTCTTTTGTTAGAATTAAATTTGGTGAGTGACTTTGCTGGTCTTGGATTCTAATTGTAATAATCTGTTTCTTTATTCCCTTACAGCAGTGATATCTTAACTAATGCGCACAGAGAGAAATGTTGTTGAGGTTGGATTGGGTTTGAGACTTCAGGATAATTGTACCAGGAGATTTTAAAAATGTGGAGGGACATGAAGAACTTCATGTCTTCCAGTCCTATGTCTTCTATTTTCCACATTTTCCTTAACCTGCTAGACCATACATGTATAGGTGTGAAACATGTAGAAGAAAGGAAATACAGCACGAACACACCTGCCCTTCATGAATAGTCACTTATATCATTTTAACCTACAGAATACTTTTGATGTGAACTTAAACATTTTAAAAGTATAATAGGATTTGTATTTAAACACATTTGGCACCTACGTCTTTTCTACTTCGTTGTATGGCCCACGGCACTAAAATGGTATTATTCATGGAACATTTTATTGTATCACATGCCTTTTTAATTTTGGTAGTTCTTTACCATGGTATCTTTACATTTTATCATGGTAGAATGACCTTAGCATGTAAATGGCTGGACATCTTTGAATGTTTCCATGGAGATTTAGTAGGTACGCCAGACAGGATGTATGTACAAGTTTATCAAGGCTTTTGTTGCATTACTACCACAGTATTTTCCAGCAGAAAACCTCATTGTGCTATGAATGTCTTCTTTGCACGTTTCTTAGTATAATTATTAAAAAAACATGACTTTAATTGTGAATATGATGTCTCAAATTAATCTCCTAAGATTGTCCTTTTTTTTCATTTCTTTTCAGCCACTTGAATATTTTTTTTTTATGAATTGCCTACTCTTTTTTGTTCATTTGCAATATCTGGATTTGATTTTAGTATTAATTTGTATCTCCTTTTTCATATTAAAGCTCTTAGGCTTGCAAAATGTCATTATGTTTGCAAAACAAAAAGGGTTTGCTTCTTTGTTTGATTAACACTATTATGCCAAACAGTATTCATGCCTAATTTGTTGTCTAAATTGATTGAACAAAGAGAGTAGTTCAGACTTAGACTGGCCAGCAGGAGGAAATGCAGTATACCTGCCTGAGGTCAGAACCACTGTGCTCTGGTGAAAAGGGAAACTCCTTTAGGCCGTTTTAAATCTTCAGCCTTTGCAGCATGAGCAGAGTGCAGATGGTCTATTCCACCAAGCACAGAACTCATAGTATTCTTGGGATGGTTCATCATCATCTAACCACTGAAGTCCTTACAGATAGACCTTTCCTTGTGAACAGAAGAGCATATTTATCCTCAGGTTCAGGAGCAATTGGACAGGGTGGGTGGAGAAGAGAGAGAGAATTTAATTTCCTAGTAAATAGTTTTGAATTTTCTTCATCATTTAAATGTTCCACAAAGTCTCCAAAAAGATGGGTCTATAGTAGAGATTCAAGAATTAAATCAGCCAGGGAGACTGCTCTAATGAGTTTAAGTGATTGCTGCACAGGTGTGAAGGGCAGAGTTCAGATCTCAGCAGCTGGGTCAGTTATGGGTGGGCATGGTAGCTTGCATTGGAAGAAAGACAGAGACAGGAGATCCTACAACAATTTAGCCAAGCAGACCAGTCTTAGAAGGGAACTCCACCTTCAACCGAGAAATCCTCAATATAAGGTCAAGAGAAATCGAAAGACTCCTGGTCTACCATCAGGCCTGCATGTGCATATGCACAGGTGCACATGTACCTGAACACACATGTGCCCACATACACACACACACACACACACACACACACACACACACACACAAACACACACATACTTACATACATAAGCACACTTCACACACATGCATATAAAATCAGTTGCCTTGAAGTTCCTTTGGGAATTTTTTTTATCTCATTATACTTTTGAAACATTATGAACACATCAAAGTGGTTCATTGTAAACTAAGGCTGTCTGGTGAGCCACCTGGTGTGTTATCTAGTCCTGATTGACAAGAGAGGTGTAAGCACAGGACAGAATGGCTCCTGCTGAGTTGTAGGACCACTGTGACCAAAAGGAGCTAGTCCCCAAGGACATGCCTTAATTTTTAGCACCTAAAGAAACTGGGTGAGTATGTTTCTCAGAATCAATGTTTTTAGAAAAAAAAACCCACTGCTCTTTATGTTAAAGTAATAATACACACACACTGCTTGAAGCAATATATGAAAAATTTTAACAGCTGGGTAGATTGGAGACCTATGATATTTTTTCCAATTTTTAACATGTGTTAGGCTGTAAAATTTTTAGTTTCCAATTGTTCTGTGTAAATCTTTTATCTTTGAAGACCCCTGCCTCAGGCTTAGCGCTAAAGGATTTAATGTTTAAAAGCTTTTAGCATATTTTTGCCTACATTATCTAAGTTTATTGTTAAAGGATTCCCTCCCAGCTTCTTATACACCATCAGGTAACAGATTTCTTTTATTTTCTCTTTAAATAGCATTTATCAGGCACCTTCTGTAGGGAGAATACCCTCAAGTGCCAGAAATACAAAAAGGAGAGTCATAATTGCATATCTCAGATAGCAATTATGACAGTAGATAAGACAGTCTCCAAAAGAGGCAGTTACATCACAGTGTAAGAAGGAACCTGACAGATGTACAGGTTGTTACCAAAACAGTGAGGATTGACAAATTTACCAGGTCTCCTTAAAGCAGTGGTTCTTAACCTTCCTAATGCTGTGACCCTTTCAGAGAGCTCCTCTTGTTGTGGTGAACCCCAATCATAAAACTTGATTTTCATTGCTTCTTTATGACTGCAAGTTTGGTACTATTATGAATTGTAATGTAAATATCTCTGTAATGTAAATCCCCTCTTAGGTGAACTCTGTAAAAGAGTTGTTCAACCCCTAGAAAAGGGTTGAGACCCATGGTTTGAGAGCCACTACTGTAATGTCAGGGCTTTAGAGCAAAACCTTTATGGGCATACTCATTGGTCATGTTTAGGCTTAGAAAATAAAGAGAATGCTTTGTGTAGCAGTGAATATACAATTTTATTGGTTTTGTAAGTTAGATATAATTAAACATCAACAACCCAAATAACCCAATTAAAAAATAGAAAACAGAGCTAAACAGAATTCTCAACAGAGGGATCTCTAATGGCTGAGAAACACTTAAAGAAATATTCAACATCCTTAGTCATCAGGGAAATGCAAATCAAAACGACCCTGAGATTCTACCTTACACCAATCAGAACGGCTAAGATCAAAAACTCAGGTGAGAGCTCATGCTAGCAAGGATGTAGAGAAATGGGAATACTCCTGTATAGTTGGTGGGAGTGCAAACTAGCACAACCCTTTGGAAATCAAGCTGGCAGTTCCTCAGATAATTGGGAATAGTTCTTCCTCAAGACCCAGCTACACCACTCCTGGGTATATACCGAAAAGATGCTCCACCATCCCACAAGGACACTTGCTCAGCTATGATCATAGCCGCTTTATTTGTAACAGTCAGAAAATGAAAAGAATCCAGATATCCTTCAGCCCAAGAGAGGATAACGAAAATGTGTTTCCTTTATACAGTGGAATACTACTCAGCTATTAAAAATAAAGACATCATGAAATTTGCAAATAAATGGATGGAACTAGAAAATATCACCACACAGACTCAGGAAAACAACATGGTATATGTGTTCACTTATACATGGACATTAGCCATAAAATACAGAATAACCATGCTACAATCCACAGACCCAAAGAAGGAGGGCCCGGGGAAGAATGCTTGAATCTCACTCCAAAGAGTTAATAAAATAGACATCAGGAGTAGATGGGAAGAAAGAACTGAGTAGGAGAGAGTCTGGGAAGGGGAATGGTAGTGGGTTTCCAGTATGGGCAGAGCAGGGGTGAGGGGTGAGAGGGCTTGGAGAGAGAAATCATTGGTGGAGGAAATTTCTGGGACAAGATATGAATAGGAAATGACAAAGATCATTAGTAACATCTCTGCCAAATTTCACTATTAGACTGAGTAGGCTATATTTTTACTTTATTCTCCATCTTTTTTTTACGTTTGTTTTTTGAAGTATAGCATAAGAAGGCAAATGAACTGTGCCGTGACTAGAGTACCACCAGCAGCCCTGGGCAGGGACTGGGACTCTGGACTAGCTTTTCAAGAGTCTCGGGGTGACAATACTAGACAGGGCCTATCTGAGTTTTTCTGGCTCCTCTTACACTGTGTTGTTCTTCACTTATGATAGTGTACCTCATTTAGATCATCCATTACTTTATTTATGATCATGTATCATCTTATTATAGCTTTGAAATTGATGGGTGATTTTGCTCTTTCATCATCATCATCATCATATAAGGTGACTTCATAACTCAAAATATGGGTCTTCTATCCCCTAAAGACCTTGTATTATAATGTCATTCTATAATGAATTACTTCCTTCACTAAGTCTTATTAGGAAAAAATAAAAGTCAGCTGAGCTGAGCAATGTGCGTAGTATTGTTGACATTCGGGGGAAGGTCCCTGGTGTTAATTAACTATTGCTATGTAACAACCCATGGTTAGTGATATAAAACAAGGTACATTCTTACCTTACAGTTTGAGTCAAATTCAGGGCTTGAAAGCACTCAGGGGCTGCAGTCGGAAGATAGCTATCAATTTGAGGTTTGCCTGCCCTACACTGTGGAAACCTTTATGAGTGCCCACCTTTAAAAACAAACCCACACTATCAGGCTTTCCTCCACATTTCCACAGGGGGCATGAGGTGGTCACTAAGCAGCATGGATGGCAAAAGGTCTTTTAGGCTCCCATTGGTTACTGGTTACATTCATTTGCTTGGGAGTTTGGGACTCGAGAGAGCACTTGCCTCTGCAGGTCCAACTAGTGAGAAAGGCTCTACAGTGAGCTTTGCATAAGCTGGGGCCCCGCCATGAGCACTCTGTTACCTTTCATGTTCTCCTCTTCCAACCCAAGAAGAAGGGTTATGTACAAGGCTGGAAATACTGCGGAGAAGAGTGACAGGGGTTATCCATCCTTCACACTGACCGTTTTCAAGCCAGGGACAAAAATAGGTTGCAGGATGCCTGGAGTTCTAGCCATGTGTTAACCAGAGAGCCCACTGCTAGACTGAAGTAGGAAGACAGCCTGTCTGAGGGCACCTGAGCTACACAACAGAGCACTGTTGAGAGAAGAAAGGAGGGAAGGAAGGAAGGAAGGAAGGAAGGGAGGGAGGGAGGGAGGGAGGGAGGGAGGGAGGGAGGGAGGGAAGGAGGGAGGGAGGGAGGAAATAAGGGAGGGAGAAAGGAGGGGAGGGAGGAAGGAAGGAAGGTAGCTATGTTATTACAGTATTTGGTTTATTATAATTTATTCTCTTATTTTGTTAGCTAGACTAGGAGCAAAACTGGTCCTGTCCTCTGGAAACTATGAATGCTTTAGTTTGTGTTTTCTTTATCCAACACTGCACTTTACAGGTTTTGGCATCATTTAAAACTAGAGATTTTTCAATTTCTGATTCCTTTAGAATGTACTATAAAACTACAGCTTGGCATAGCACTGCATGTATCTAATCCTAGCACTTGGGAAGCTGAGGCAGGATGATCCTAAGTTCTAGGCCAACTTGGACTACCCACTGACTTCCAGGTTAGTATCAGCTACATAGTGAGAAATGAAAGCCAGACCTCTAATGACTGAGGCTTAGTATCTGAGACATGGGTTTCTTCCTAGTCATGTGCATTCACGATGGGGTCAGACACTAGCTCAGTGTCTGTAGACCTCCAGCCACCCTGTCTGAGCTGGCATTTGAAATTAGACTGTAGTCGTTGAGCCTTTCCACTCTGATGGTGATGTAGGACTATGCACTGAAACAATGTTTCATTTTTATAGAATATAGCCACTGTCTCATTCTTCTTGCTGAGTGGATCCCACATCAATTCCATTTCTGTCCTGTCTGTTTGATAGTTTCCAACCTTTCCCTTTACCTCTTTCTTTCAGGTAAGAGAAGCAATTAAGAAACCCCAAGTACTTGAAAGAATGGAGGTCAGCTTTGCCAGAGTCTTACCCCCGGGAGGGGTAGGGAACAGATGTCCCAGGAAGGAGTGACTCCCATTAGACATTAGCATGACAAGGATATGGTTTACACTTTGTTACATGTCAAAATTGTCTATCTAACATTCTTTTCTACTAGTAATTCTTTGGAAGACATTATCAAAGACACAATAAAACTTTAAAAGAAATGTTGATTTTGAACTGTGTTTTGCTTTGTCATAGAAAGAAGTCACATTTAATGGGTGTGGTAGTCTATGCCTGTAATCCAAGCATACTGAGCATGGGGATAGTTTGGAGCCAGACTGGGTAGTAAGGAAAGAAAGAAGGAAGGAAGGGAAGGAGGGAGGGAGGAGGAACAGAGAGAGGGAGGGTGAGAGGGAGGGAGGGAAGGAAGGAAGAAGGGAAGGAAAGATGGAAGGACAGAGGGAGGAAGAAAGCTATCTTTGTTGAAAGCTTTGGTTTATTATAGCTTATTCTAGGATGCATTTATAATTTAGAGTTTGGTACCCCAGTAATTGTTATAGTTGCGATAATCGTCTTAAAATTACTGTTGCTTATAGCCTATATATTTTCAAAATAGTTATTAAACCCTTTAGCTATGGAATTGGTCAGCTTTTTGTTATCTATTAGAAACACTGGCATATTTTCTAAAACTCATTTGGAGACCCAAACTTCCTCTACTTGTTCACATGAAAAATACTAGTAAGTGACACACCATTTCTGTCTTTATCTGCTCACCTTTATTTTTCTGTATTCTGCATCTTTCTAAACACCTAGGAAAGGTGTGGAAAATTATCAGGTTAGAGATTGAATTCAGCAGTCTCATAATTGCTTCCATGTTAGTATCTAACATTTAAAAACTTGAGACAATGTGTATATGTCTGTGTCTGCTTTTGTTTTCTTAGATGAAAATGTGACTCCAATACCCTTTAAACTTGCGCCATAGCTCAGAGTTTCTGATCCTTCTGCTTACCAGGAGCAAAGCATCAAGCTGCATATGTGTTTTTTATGGTGCTGTCAATAGAACCTCTGGCCTTGTGCATGGTAGGCAAGGACGTTCCTGAGTTATGATACCTCTCGTACAAGTCTTCTTCACATATTCTCATTAAAAAGTGGGGCACAAATAATGCTTTATTAGCGGCTTTAGTAAAACAAAGTGCTGTTTTGAGTTTTATACAACTTGTTCCTCTATTTGTAGAGAATATGTCTCTTTACAGAGCACAATGTTAATGTGTGGATCTGTTGGACGTTGAATAATGCACACTGCAAACATGCTCCTGCTCATACTTCTATAGGTTTTTTTTTTCCGTCATGTAGATGACTCTTTGATGTTAGCTAAATTCATTCACATGTCTGTGGTTTGACTGACTGGAGAGGATCAAAGATGATCTAGACTATTGTCCTTGGCCGGACTGACTTCACTGTTGCTCTCTTCCAAATATTTCTTGTCCTCCAGCAATCCATGCTGATATACAGAGAAGCCAAACCGAGGTAGCCAATGCTTGTCAGACCTCTTCAGGATTATGTTTGCTATTGTGACACTGGCTAAATCAAAGTCACATAAATGATCCAAGTCGCTCAGGCTGAGACAGACAGCTCAGTGCAAGAACACTCACTGTAAGATGACCCTGTGTCAGGATCTTCATCTGGGAACACGTGCCCAAGCCTGATGTCTGGCCCAGGTCTACTTTGTGAGCCTGCAGACATGGATCTAAGTAGCTTTCTCAGAACTAGAAAACTAAGCCCTTCCAAAGATTTACATGGTAGATACTCAGCTTTCTATTCTTTAAATTGGGACTTCTTATTTTCTGTGTGGAAAAAAAAAATCCTTGTTTTTAATATACTCTGTGGCCTTAGAAACTATTCCCAAGGTGACAGGTGAAACACTTCTGGCAGTGTTGGAAGGGTGATGCACATTGCTGTTTCTTGTGTTGCTCAAAGGTAGAACTATTAGATTTTTTTTAAAAAAATGAAGGAATAGTTACATTCTAAAAGCTCCTTTTGTTTAAGTAGCAGCTGTTGTCCATTTAATTATGCATCATTGTTGGACAGATGTTATTCAACCTTCAGCTGTAGAAAGACATTACAGACTTCATGTCTCTGCTGCAAGGGATAAATAGGCACTGTCGGGTGCTAGCTAGTGGCTGCTGGCTGGTGTTTTTGATTCTCAGGCTTTGGGATGACTTATTTTTGTCACTATACTGTAACTTGTTCCTCTAATTGAAAAGATGGGTATGTCCAGTAAATGACCAAACCATATATAAGAATTCAGTGTTTTAAATTTTGACTTCAAATGGAAAAATCTTCTTGGGGTTATGGAAAACAAAATTCTTTCTTAATACCCCTTTTCCTGTTTGGAAAAGGCTATTTGCTTCTACAGTAACATTGGTGTGAAAGTGTTACAGTTTTGTTTTGGTAAATTGCATGAGTAATCGTCCCCCCAGCACTTGCTAAGTTGCTGCTTCCTGTTTTAATGGCTGTAATATATTTGTAAACATGTTTCTAACTTACTAGAAAACATGTTGGTTCCATCTCATTTATTCGCAGACAACTTACTGTCTGTTGAATCCTCTGCTTCTTTTTTTTTCTAATGACTCCTTTGAAATATTATTTTAATGAACCCATGAAACACATCATTGTATTCCTTATATTGTGGTTGGACTGCTAATGAGACTCATCCATTAAGTAAATGGCTTTGTAGGCAATGCAAATGTAATAAATAAAGTTAGTCTGCATGTCTTGCTACTTTCTTGCTGATGGGCATACCACATACTGAGAAGGTAATGTTTCATGACCAGGACAGTTCAATTGGGAGGCAGATTGGGAATCTTTGCATGGAAAAAAAAAAATGAAGAATATCATAAAAACATAGTTGCAACTCTATTTTTTTACTAATCAGCAGATAATGTATTTTGACTTCAGATGTTCCAGTTCAAGATGATATGCCAATAGAAGGCATCAAGTATGCATAGATCCATAGGAAATGTGCTTCCTTGTAAATAAAGGGGAAAGGAAATCTTTTGAAAAATCTGCCCCTTCAAACCTGCTACATGTGTACCTCAGTGAGTGAGTGTGTGTGTGTGTGTGTGTGTGTGTGTGTGTGTGTGTTAGGACAAATCTGGGTATCAGTACTTCCTTTCTACCTTAATTGATTCAAACTTGCTCTTTGGTTGTTTGTTGCTGTATATGCTAGAACTTTGACCTTCTGAGGATTTCTCTGTCTCATATCCCAGTTCACCACAGGGGCATTGGCCTTAAAGGTGCCTGCCATGGCTGTTGCATCAGGATTTGCATGTCTTCTGGGACTTTAAATTCAAGCCCTCATGATCTCAAGCCTTCATACCCTGAAGTCCTGTCCCTGGCCAGAAAAATTAAAAAAAAAAATTTAGGAAGCAATTTTTACAAAACAGACTATATCAAAATAATAAACTTTGATCACTTTTTATTTCGCGCCATTGTGAGCTTTGATTTTTCTGTCTCACTTATAAGGCACCGTCCATGTTAGTGTTCTCATCCATATCTAGTTTCTGTAGTATGCTGCTTTAACTATCAAATCCCCTTTTGATATCTCATTTTTCTGTCTTGTTTTCAGAAAAATGTTTGGAACCTTTACCGTTTAGTGTCTTGTTGGTAAAAGGTATGGTGATTAGTAGTGTTTTCATTATTTCTATATTTATGATGAAACTGTGCCTTTGGCTGGAGATCCATGAAAACAGGGCTACCATCAGATCAGCCTGGCTGAGCTGGAGGTGTTGCTAGGTTTCTACAGAAAGTAAAGGCCACAGAGGCTAGGAACAAGTATAGTGCTTCATGGATGTGTTCTGAGGCATTCTCTAAGGGACGTCTGTTGGTCTGAACACAGACGTAAGCTTAAGTGGGAACGGGCCCAGCTTCCCTAGCCAGGACTGTCTCCTTTGTGTCACACCCAATGGCCTCAGAATTTCCTTGACCGGAATAAAAAAAAGAGGAAGAGGAGTCATCAAGCTTTGCAGACAGCAAAACTTACAGAGTGACTTTAATTCTCTAAATAACATGATATAAACACTCAGAAATGACCATCACACTGTCAGGTGAGACCATTTACCATCAAAACAAGATTTCGAGATCAGTGGGGAAGCGTCATCCGGAGAGAGGCAGAAGCTAGGCTTAACGGTCTGAGCTTGGAATGAATCATCAAGTTCAGGAGACTGAGTTGGGAGAATGCCTGGGTTGGGATCTGAGGTACGGGATGACAGTTTCCAAACAACAGACAGACATCCACATTGATGTTTCTGTTATCTGGGAAGTCAACTAGTTGTTTTTTGTTTGTTTGTTTCTTTTGAGATTCAAGCACATCTAGCACAGGCTACCCTTTGTCAGTGTAGCCAAGGCTGACCTTGAACTTCTGGCTTTCCTGCCTCAGTGTTCATCTTTACAGGAAGGAGTCCACAGTCAGGAAGTTAACCTATCAATGGTTCAGGAACATTCATTGATAACTTCTAGATGCTTTAAGGAGTTTGGGTATCCTTTCTAAGTGAGTGAATTTATTTAAAATATTTATTATATGGGAGTGGGGTAAAGAATGTTCGTGAACTGGAGTATGGCATCCTATATTGATAAAATTTACTATAGAGCATTTTATGGTATTTAAGCCAGTAAATATTAGCTAATGATGTGGTCTCAAGTAAAGTCTGGAATTTGTCTAAAGATACTTTTCAGATAGTAATTGAAGTGATGCCAGTCTCTGTGGATTTCACATTTTATGCTTAAAACACTAAAACAGAATTTTGAACTGGGTGGTGGTATGATTTGATAGCTACTTCATGGGAGAGTTAAAATATAGCTTTAAGTGGGTTTATTTTTCATTTAGCGAAATAGTTTTACAGATACTCATGAATCCAGGCTTTTTCCCCCTCTGAAACTTCCCTGACAAGCCACAAAAGTCAACATGTTTTCTTTTCACAAGTCTGAAGGACGCTAAAAAATCAAACCTCCTGTTATTTCTGTAGTTTTTTCCTCACTTTTCCTAACTCATGATGGCTGCCTTTTACACCCTCAAGAAATAGCTTAACCTGAAATAATTTTTAGGGTGCACACACATTGCCAACGATACGGACTTGTGGAATTTATTTTCTGCTGTGCTGCCATGGGTGTGCTCCTCAATCTGTTCCCACACAAGGTAAGAACTTCCAGATGACACAGAGAGAAAATAGATGTGAAGTAGAAGTGTTGCAGGCATTAGGTGCCTAACGTTCACTCTGAAGAGTTGTTAGTAGTGCTATCTTTATTGAACACATCTCATTTGGTATGCTTGCTAAGCTCTTGGCGGAACACACACACACACACACACACACACACACACACACACACACACAGTAGAAATGTTACTATAGGAATGGGAATAGAGAAGTCTTAGGAGTTCCTGGTAAAATTGCCTTCTTTAAGTAAAGGCAGAAAACCAGAATGTTTTTGAAATGATTAATTAGTTATTAAAGGACTTATTCTGGGGGATCTGCTAAGCCACTCAACAGTAATTTAAAGCTGGCAACCTGTTAACAGTTCCCCGTCTGCTCCATTGAGATTGGCCGGCTCCTGTTGGAAAGCTGTAGTTATGGAGTCTGAAAGCAAAGTGCAAAATGGCATCCTTAAAAATTGGAGCTGTCGCATTAAATTATGTCACATGTGATAACAGGTTACAAGAGAAAGTGATACAAGATTTTATAAACACAAGCCACTGAAAGCTCACTCAATGGGATTCTAGATGTCCACTGTTAATAAAAGTCACGTTCTGTCCAAACTTAGTGGAGGTCAGAGCTTCCACCAAGAAAAGCTGAAACAGAAAATGAAAGTTTATTGTTTGGAATGATCCTATCTATGAAGACTTAGACTATAGATGGATAAGCTGGCTATTTTACCATAGGCCACCATATTCCACATTACAGCTTAGATTATCCTAGAGATAAGAGACATTATGAGTTTAGCTACAGAAATCACGACAAGATAGTATTGGGAAATGTAGAGCAGCATTAGTGACTTATCAGAGACGGTGTGTGAAAAGCTTTCTTTTTCCAATGCTGCAGATGACACTGAATAATGTGGCAGGATGGATAAGTGTAAGCTGCCTAGAAGTACCTCCCCTCTAAGTGCCTGATACCCACCCTTAACTCTAGGGCAGCCTGCTAGAGAAGTTCACTGTTCTAAGAAGTTTACTTTTAGATACATATTCCTCTCCCTACTCTGTCTATCCACCACTGCCTTTGGTCTCCTATTCTTATAGACACACAGAAACGTCAGAATTCACAAGAGTATAGAAGGTAAAAATCTCACAAATATTAGTACCACTTTCCTGGGCATTGTCAGTAGTGAAGTATTCAGAATGGGCCATTCTGCTGCTCCCCCCCCCTCCCTGGGATATTGAGCTGCACTTTGACAGACCATATAGAAGGAATGATTAACTACACAAAGTCAAATATATAAAATTATATTCACTTGCTGGGATTTAATTTCTTATTTTAGAAACCCATGCTGTCAGGTTAGTGGAAAGGAATTTTTATTGTTTTGAGTTCCATTTAATTTTTCCCCAGGGCAATCTGTGTTCTAGGTATGAAAGAGCATCAGATCTGGTCCCTATTATCACTGTCCGACCTGATTGATATGCAGGAGACAGGTGCTGGTTTTCTCTCGTCTTCTCTGTGAGCTCAGTGGCAGCTGTTGTACATCCCCACATTGCTGTTGTCTATTCAACCTCTGTGCTGCCCATGATCATTGGAGGGTGATGCAGCTTTCCTTCTCCTGTTCTCATCAGATCTCATGATGACTTGGGGTATGAATATGACATTCACTCAGTCTTGAAAGGAAAACACCAGGAGACAACATAGTAGGCTCTGAAATGTCTCAGCTGGCACCTGACTTTCAGGACTGCACCCTGTATGTCAAAGCTGATTGTAGGGCATGAACTTGTAATTCCAGTACAGGAGGAGAAAGCAAAATCCCTGGACCCATTGGCCAATAAGGCTAGCTTAATTGGTAACCTCCAGACCAATGAGACATATTGTCTCAAAAGAAGTAAGCCAGCATTCCTGATAATACTGGAGGTCACTTTTAGTGTATACACATGCACACACACATACACAATATCTCTCTCTCTCTCTCTCTCTCTCTCTCTCTCTCTCTCTCTCTCTCTCTCTCCCCTCTCTTTTTTTTTTCTCCTAGGTTTGGTGATGTAGGAAGGTACCAGGACCATTTCCTCTATAACTCTTTTATTTTCCTATGTAACTCTTTTTCCTCTGATGTTTTACCCTTTTTGTTTTTCAGGCTGAGCTAGAGGCTCATTCTCACAACCCCTATGCCATCTCTGTCCTTCCCTTCACTTTCAATCTCTAGGCTCTAGATAGAGGAAGCTGTTGGTGTACACATAAGCCACATTCTTAACCACAGTATTCAGTTGTGCTTTGTTTGGGGGAAGGTTAGACAACTGAGTTCATTTTCTGAAGTATTAGGTATTAATCCACAACTGCTAGTGAGAGATACTAGTTTGTTCTCTTGCCCTATTTTACAGTGGCTTCTCTGTGGTTCAGGTCCCTGAATAAGGAGTAAGGACAACGAGGACAGAGGATATATAGGGGTGCCTCTTGGTTGTCATGGTAACACATCTCCACCACCTCATGTTCTCTTTTAGAGGCCATCACTCGTTTTCATGGGAGAAGACAGGAGGGCACAGTCCACTGTATGTTAATATCAGCTTGTAGGAAGGCCAAGCAGCTCTTGTCTGGTGAAACTCATGGTGCAACATAAAAGAACACAAACAGAAATGAAAAGGATGCTGCTGCTGAATTTCTTGAGCTGCCCAAGGGATCTTTTAATTCTCTTACTTAACAAGCTAGTAAAAGTGTACACATTCCCATTTCTCTCCCCACTTCTTGTAATGTCTTTGGTTAAAATGGAATTTATCTAATTATCAATTTCCAATGCCACCAGATGGTGTGTGTGTGTGTGTGTGTGTGTGTGTGTGTGTGTATGTTTACTTCCTCTGAGAGTTAGTTAAATTGTTGACTCACCATTAGAAACTAAAACTTTGCAAATCTCAAATTTTTCCTGTTGTCCACGTTGGCTTTAAGTCTTCAGGTTCCACTTGATGGGAGTTGACAAGCTCTCAGTGAATGACCTTATATAACTCATCTTGATGTGTCTGTGATGAGGATGCCCAATCTGTTAGGAATACCCTACAAGGCAGCACAGTCCATTTGTATCCTAAGTTGGTGTGGTTTGGCTTTAGGACACTATAAAAGCTATATGCACTTAATAGAAACTATACCCCCAACTTTGAATTTTGATTTTTTCCAGACTGGGGATCTGCCGTATGAGTAAACTGTCCAGTGATGCCAGACATAGGAAGTAAGTTTAGCTTCCAGAAAGAACTGGTACTGTACAGCTGACTGTATTGTTGATGACCTATAATGTTTAGTAGGCTGTGTGTTCTCAACACATTTCCGTCTGCAATACTTTCAGCTTCTAATGCATTTATGTGGTACATAGCTTTCTCATAAATCAAGGAGCATCTGTACTTAGATATGCTTACAATCCCATGCCATGTATATTTTCCAAGGATATTTATTTTGTAATCAGCTGGGAATAGCGCTTTTGTGAGGCCTAGGCTTGATTTTCAACACAGAGAAGAAAAATTAGCATTCACAGTCCAAACATCAAGGATTCACAAACCTAAGGTAAGACTCGCAGATGGTGTTCTCTCAGCCTGATGAAGGGATTAGCTCATCTTTTCAATGCCTTTCAAATCCTGTTGAGAGATCAGCTATCTGCTATGCTATACAAAGAGCTCTTTCTGTTCTTTAAATGTAGCCATGCTGTATGTCAGAGATTGACCCAGCCGGTTGTTAAGCATCTCCTCAGTAGCCTTCCTCACAGCCTTTGCCTGCTGCTCTCTAAAATACAAAGACAGGAGGAAATGCCATTTTATCTAACCCATTGTCATAAAAGCATGAGCCAGCCTAACTCTAGAGTTAGAGAAAGATTGATGTTTCTTATAAGACAAACTGAACAGTGGAATCTTTCTCAGAATTGCGCACCGTCCATCTGGGAAGAAGCTAACTGAAAAGAGGGACGAGCACTAAAGAACAGGTTACTTCCGGTATGTGGATACACACAGAGTTTAGAATGCACTAAAGATTTTTGTAGATAGCTATAATTTATGAATGAAGTTTTTTCCATTCAATTAATTATCCACAGATCATGGCTTTTGTTTCTCTGTAGACTGGCTTCGACAGAGTTCATGTGTCTTGGGGATTAAAACACAGCATTGAAGTTGAGTGCATTTTAATTAATCCATATTTGAACTCAACACAATACTTTAAAATGTTTTTTTAAAAAAATTAACGTATTGTTACAAAAGAAAACAAGCCTTAATACATGCCATACAAACTAAGGTGGTATGTGGACATAACTAGCTCAAAACAACACAAGTCCATGAGGACTAAAAGCAAATATACTCTCTCGATAATTAAGTAATTATTGACAGTCCATTGTTGTGCATATTTTGATATTTTGCCTAAAGTATTCTCGAGTGATTTGCTCTGTATACACTTCATCTTTCTAGCTAGATAATCTAGTGTTTGAAGTTCATATCTGTCTTCATTTTTAGTCTCTTAAGAGCAAGGAATAGCCTTTCGCCTACGATTGGCAAGCAGGGAAGAATTTGGGCATGAGATTGAGAGTATAGAGCAGTGGTGATGGGGCACTGGTTTGCTGATTCTGATTTAGAAAGATAATGTGTGCTTAGTCATTGCGCAGAGTCCTAAAGGAAGCTCACCTATGCCCTTCTCCCTTCATATTCATAGAAACACACAGATTCACCTTCAACTTCAATTGCAAATGTCTCTTTGCATGTGGGTTTTTTGGAGGGCCTTTAGTGATGTTTTAAGCTTATTTAAGAACATTTTGTTTAGATGTAGTAAACACATGACTGTGTAATAAGCTCTATTGCCTTAACTGAGAGGCAGGAACAACTGAACTCAGGGAACAAAACTTTTAAATAAAATCTACATATCCACCAAAAGATTTGGAGAATAAAGAACCTGTCCCAGAGCATAAATTGACATGTTTGCATTTAAAATCAAACCAGAGGTGTCAAAACCCATCTGTTTAGTCAGTTTCCAGTGAGTGATTGGCAGCTTTCAGATTCTCCTCTTTCTGGAACAGGGATGATTGTGAACTCATCCTTTGTGTATTGTATATTCCTTTGCATTTGGAAGCTTCAGGGGACAATAAGACTGAATTTGAGTAACGGCATTGCCAAAGAATGGTCTCCTCTGCAGTTCCTCTCTGCCTAGTTTCCACAAGGTTCTGGAAACAAGAGTGTTCGCTCTAGCGAGATTCTGCACTCACATCTGTTTGGAAGCACAGCGTAGTTAATTTCAGTCATAGGAGTTTTGATTCACAGCTGTTAGAAGCTGGGGTTCCATTCTTGTCATGTTGGCTGCAAATATTTCCTCGGAGCAGATGGGATTCTTGCAGAAGAAGGGAATCAGATTTGAGAGGGTAAATGAGAGGAAGGGGTGGGTTGGGTACAGATTGGCTCAGGTCCCTCTGACACCATTCCGAGGTGTTGAGAGCTGATGTCAACAAAAGGCTTGTGAGGAGGGAATGCATGTGAAGGTACAATTCCCACAGGTTCCCGCTCCGAGGGAAGGTGGCATTTTCCATGATATGTTAGATGAGAACTGGAAATGCAAGTAATTCCATTTAGGCAGTTCCCTGTGTTTTTTATATGCATCAGAAATACAGTAGTGAAAGAAAATGAAATCAAAATGAGTATTGATTTTGAATGCTGATCTCCAAATTTGAAAAGAAAGAAGAGGGGGAGGAGGGCAGAGTAGGAAGGGATCAAAAGAAGGAAGAAAGGAAGGAAGGAAGGAAGGAAGGAAGGAAGGAAGGGAAGTAGGAAGAAAGGTTCGTTGAAATCCAAAGAAAAATATGAAAATCAAAGAGCAAAATATTTTCCTTTTCATATTTGAATGCATACATTCATATATATTTTATATATATGCTTATATCATGAAACTGTGTATTATATATGTGTATGTATATATATAAAGCCAAGTGTACATATTCATATATATATGTGTGTGTGTGTATATATATATATATACATATATATATATACATATATATATATGTGTATATATATATATATATATATATATATACACACACACCATAAATAGGAAATATAAATATGGGTTCACAGGGAACAGGAATTCAGTTCCTTTTTGTTTGTTTGTTTTTATGAACCAGGTGGTAGCTTCTGCCCTTCCTCAGTCTCCTGCTTTATACCACACCGGGAAAGGACGTATTATCTCTGTCAGAGAAAAGGAGGCACGGAGCGTGCAGCTCTTAGTGGTGTGCTGATGTTAGGGCAGGTCCCGCTGACTCTTCCCCTGCTTTTGGCCCTCTCTAAGGGTGAGATGAGGCTGGATGCGTAGCTCATGGTTCATATAATAGGTCTGTCATATGCGCTTGTAAATTCTCCACTGTCATCACAAGCCTCTGAGACGTATCCTGTGTCCCCTTGCTTATTGGAACTGTTCAGAGACACCGTATCATTCAGAAAATAACATGAGCTATGAATGTCTTCAGGACCATTTTAGAGAGATCTAGAAACTGGAACCCTGGATGTGATTGCCATGTTTTCCAAACTCATTCTCAAAAACTAACAAGTGACGAAGCTATTTCCTGTCATTTGGAGGTATGAGAGAAAAATCTGTACGTATTTGGGTATTTAAGATATTGTAGTCTCTAAATGTTTTGAATAATTTATAGAGACTGAGTTTCAGTTGCATAGTTTCATGGGTAAAATCACACACTGATGTTTTCTTACATGTACTATTAGCCAAGAATTTGGCTAACATTGGTTGATAGAACAACTTTACTATACTATTGTAATGGAATATGTTGGGATTCTAGGAGTTTCCTGTGATTCATCTTATTAAATCAGCATACATCTATGCTTTTCTTTTTAAAAACTTCTCTGAAAAATACATTTCATCTGCCTCCCAGTGTATCTTGGAAATGACACTTCTCTCCAGGGATCTACATAAATGGGGGAAAAAACTATTTTTTGAAAACCTGTCTTGCAAATGAGAAATTGGGTTTTTGATTTGATTTCTTAAAAGACTGGTGGAATTGCCTGTGCTTGACAATAATATGTGGTTACATACTGTGGGCTAGACTGCAGGGCCTTTGCAATGTCTCAAGCCTGGGTGTACCATGTCCAGGAATACAAGCGGTTTTGTGTTTGAGGCCTTTCAACATCATAGACCTTCATGCCCTTTCCTTTCCCATCTCGGAGATCTTGGAGATCAATGCCATGCTGTCCCGAAGAAAGCCTTTAATGTGTCTCTTACATTTCAATATTCTCTCTCAATATCATAGCCTGGGCTTGTCAGCGGCCATCCATCATTTTCAGAGAATATATACAGTGACTCTTGATAACTTATCATCTATGGAAGTAGCCTGTGGGAGCTAAGGGAAGTTTGTGGTATTTTTGCCATAGTTTGGAGGTCCTTTTCTTGAGTCACACTTGTTTGTGTATATAGGATTAAAATGTGCACAGCACTTGTAAATAGCAAAGCGGAGCAGAGAAAGGATGACTGAGCTGGTTTAAAGGCACCTGCTTGTCATCTCAGCACTAGGAGCGCTGAGGCAGGAAGAGGGCCACAAGTGGCACTCCAAGCAGGGCTGCGAGGTGACGGGTACTCTCCATGATCAGTAAGTCAATACTCTTCTATGGACTGGGCAGCAAAAGGATGGTGGTTGCCTTAATGATTCCTTCAGGTAGAAATCGTATGCTCCCAAATGATTCAACATCATCTCATGTAAGCTTTGAAAATGAGGAGCCTCTGATAGACATAGCCAGGAACTAGTGAGGCCACAGAGCGTAGTCTTTCAATTTCCAGAGCAAGACTTTGAGCTGTTAGTCTGTTCGGATCCGGAGCATGGCTTCAATTCTTCAGTGAGAGAAAACCAGTAGACAGGGCAGGTATTGTGATCTGCCCACACCTTCATAAACGGCTACTTGCCAATATGAAGCACCATTCTTTGTCATGTTAAGGAGAGACTCATTGTCTCATTTGTGAATTTAGGCCAAAGATAAATGTTGTGGAGCACAAAACCCTGTTGTAAAAAGAAAACCTGTAATTTACAGGGAATTATTTTTATTCCATTTTGTGTTGACCAGGGCAAATATCAGATGTGCACTTGTATATGTGTGCATACATGTGTGGGCATGCACACACACACACACACACACACACACACACACACACACACCTCTGCATATGAGAGAGAGAGAGAGAGAGAGAGAGAGAGAGAGAGAGAGAGAGAGAGGGAGAGGGAGAGGGAGAGGGAGAGGGAGAGGGAGAGGGAGAGGGGGAGAGAGAGAGGGAGAGAGAGAGATCCATTATTTTGCTTTCTAGTTACACCTCTAAGTCTCACAGATGAGTTTACCCAAGGGCCACTGAAGATACACCTGTGTCTGGTTTGACAAAATGCAAATATGATTTCCTCTGAATTCATCTCTCTCTTCACTTTAGTCACACGCCTTTCTCCATGCCGCCGCGGGCTTCTCTCCCCATTTTGTGGGCTGCTGCCTTACTGCCTGTCTTTCTGTGCTCCAGTGTTCTTCACCACAGCTGTCCGCAGTGCTGGACTCTCATGCACCAGGATCACTGAGACTGAGCGAGTGAGCTGCTAATTTTTGCTAACTTTATTTAATTTGACTAAGTATGTTTAACTTGGGGAACACATATTGGGTAGCAAAGATTTATTTAGTTTTCACAGCTGTGTTGCTCCTTGTGCATAAAATATAACAAATGAGATCTTGAAATTACTTAGAAAACTAAACTCTGTTCAAGCGATTTCTGCTTTTCCTCCTCTTCTTCCTCTTCTTCTGCATCATGAGTGTGTGCGTGTGCATGTTGTGATGTTTTCTAAGAATATTCCTGCTACAATGTGTATTTGGAAGTCCAAAAGTAACTTTGGGAACATGACTACCTCCCGTTCTTCCATTGGTTTGGTACTGAGCCCAGGTCATCGGACTTATGCAGCAAGCGCTTTTACCTGCAGAACCGTCCCATCAGCTCCAAGACCCTCTAACAGTTTGACTATTTAACCAGTTTTCAAGCCTAACCACATGTCTACTTTGTAACTGCTAAGGAGAAGAAATACTTGTCTGAAAGATCCTTTGGGTCAGGGCGTTGTCCAGGCCTGGACTGGTTCATTTGCTTCTCAATTCTTCAAACACACAATTCTTCTGTGTTTGCCATATTGCAGGAGCAGCGACAAGCAGTCAGCCTGAAAGCAAGCTGGCTTGGTTCTGATTCTCAGCATATACACTGAAGCACAGCTTGCCACCAATGTCAAGCATGCGGGGAAAACTCAGGAAGAGTTTCTTTCTTTCATGATTGATGAAACTTGGTGATATGTGGAAAACCAGACTCCTGCTTGTCAAGGCCAACAGCAGCTGTTATCTGAAAAAAACATCAGTATGAGAGAAAGCATGCATCTTCTGTGTCATCTGTCCAATTATATACTAGGTCAAAAGGAGTGTGTTTCATTGAGAAAAATATAATTAGCAATTTGACGGACTCAGGACTGTTATCTACAATTCCAAGAACACTACCCTTAAAAAAAATCCTATACCAGAACTATTAAGTAGGAATAGAACACAAGTCACATAGAATTTAATTTTTCAAGAGGACACATGAAAAAAGTAAAAGAAGATGGAATCAAATTAAAGGTATTCAATTTATTACCTTAACATATTTAATATGTACTAATATAAAGAGTTAATGAGATAGCTTGTGTTCTTTTTTATTATGATGAGTGTTTGGAATTCAAGGTGCATTTGGTGTTTTAGGGTTGTGATCTGGAAGAGCTGTCAATGGCAGAATGATGACATGTAGACAGTAGTGATGCTATTGGACAGTGTGTATTTCAGATACTTCTCAGGACAGTAGTTATGCTATTGGACAGTGTGTATTTCAGATACTTCTCAGGACAGTAGTGATGCTATTGGACAGTGTGTATTCTAGATACTTCCCAGGAGAATGGTGATGCTATTGACAGTGTACATTCAAGATACTTCTTGAGATGGTGGTGATGGTATTGGACAGTATGTATTCCAGATACTTCTTGGGACAGTGATGATGCTATTCGACGGTGTGTATTCCAGATACTTCTTGGGCCCAGGGAATTATTTTGGGATCTCTAGGTTTGTTTGCCAAAAGACAAGTGAGAACTTGTCAAACTCTGAGCCTGGAATGTGCATTCTACTGTCTGTTGCATTTGTATGTTATCTGAAAGTCTGTCTAGAGTTTTGGTACAGTTCAAGATTTTATATGTTGTGACAACTTCTGAAGACATTTCAAATATTTTTGCTAGTATTTATTTTCAAGTATTTAAACCATAACAATGTTGTTTTCTTGTGACCTACACTCTGTTTCTTTGCTAAACATAGATTATCTCATGAGAATAACCTCACTGTGTTATTTTCTTCTTAAATCCAACTTTAAAAAGACTATAAACTCAAAATTTTATACATCTATTAGTTATTAAAAATAGATGAAAGTGTGTATGTCTATGTACATATGTAGTTTTGTCCATGTATATATGTCTCTATGTCTATGTGTGTACATGTGTCTCTATGTGTATATCTGTATTCCTCTATGTATAGGTGTGTCTGGTTTTATGTGTGTGTATGTCTATTTCTATGCATGTGTGTGTGTGTGTGTGTGTGTGTGTGTAATCTTGGAGATGAAGTTCTTTTTTTTTTACTTGTTTTGTTTTTCTTTTTTTCTTTTTTTTAATCTTTTTTATTTATATATATATTTATTATTTTCTATATTCTTTGTTTACATTCCAAAGGCTTTCCCCTTTCCAGTTCCCCCCTTACTATATGTCCCATAAGTCCTCTCCCCCCCCCATTCCCCAATCACTCTCCCTCCCCACCATTTCTCTGTTCTGGTACTCTCCTACAAAACCGGATTTAGTCTTTTCTGGACCAGGGTCCTCTCCATTCCTTTTCTTGAGAATCTTTTGCTTAGCTAATTGTGTCTTGAGTATTCAGAGCTTCTGGGCTCATTAATATCCACTAATCAGTGATTGCAATTCATGTGAATTCCTTTGTGATTGGGTTGACTCACTTAGGATGATATTTTCCTGATCCAACTATTTGCCAACAAATTGCATGAATTCATTATTTTTAATTGCTGAGTAATATTCCATTGTATAAATATACCACATTTTCTGTATCCATTCCTCTGTTGAGGGACATCTGGGTTCTTTCCAGCTTCTGGCTATTATAAATAAGGCTGCTATGAACATAGTGGAGTATGTGTCTTTATTGCATGCAGGGGAATCCTCTGGGTATATGCCCAGGAATGGTATGACAGGGTCCTCTGGAAGTGTCATGCCCAATTTTCTGAGGAACTGCCAGACTGATTTCCAGAGCAGTTGTACCATCTTGCAATCCCACCAACAATGGAGGAGTGATCCTCTTTCTCCACATCCTTGCCAGCATCTGTTGTCTCTTGAGTTTTTAATTTTAGCCATTCTGACTGGTGTGAGGTGGAATCTCAGGGTTGTTTTGATTTGCATTTCCCTGATGACTAATGATGTTGAACATCTCTTAAGGTACTTCTCAGCCATCCGAATTTCTTCTGGTGAAAATTCTTTGTTTAGCTCTGTACCCCATTTTTAATAGGGTTATTTGGTTCTTTGGGGTCGAACTTCTTGAGTTCTTTGTATATATTGGATAGTAGCCCTCTGTTGGATGTGGGGTTGGAGAAGATCTTTTCCCAATTTGTTGGTTGCTGTTTTGTCCTTCTGACAGTGTCTTTTGCCTTACAGAAACTTTGTAATTTTAAGAGGTCCCATTTGTCAATTCTTGATCTTAGAGCATAAGCTATTGGTGTTCTGTTCAGGAACTTTCCCCCTGTGCCCATCTGGGTAAGACCCTGGAGGAGATGAAGTTCTTATTAATTGCCAAGGCCATCTCAAACTTTCAGCTTACCTGAGTGTCCTACCTTAGCTTCCCAAGCATCTGGGGCTCCAGATGATTGCAACCATGCCTGGCACATTGCCTGAGATTACGAAACAAAACAATTATGGCATAATTCATTTTGATTACTAGTTTTGATCATCATTAAATATGATGTTACTCTGTCTAATAATTCTGCCAATCAAATGCATATTTTTAGAAACAAGTTTTGTGTAGCCAGATTGTTTATGGTTAGTTTCAGTTATTGTTAGGAAAATAATTTTAAAATTTCTTAGTATATTCACACAATCCCTTGCCTGTTGGTAAAGAAAAGTAAATGCAGACAGTACAGTCACTGGCATAATTAATTTAAAAGCTACATTTATTTATTTGTGTGTGCATCCATGTATGTGTATATCTGCCAGGGCATGTGTGTTAAAGTCACAGTACGACTTGGATTTGGTTTTATCCTTTTTGCCTTATGAGTCACAGGTATCAAATTCAGGTCATCAGGTTTTGTATGTGGCTGTAAATACCTTTACCTGATAGCCCAATGTACAATTTTTTTTAAGTGAGACTTAAAGTGATGTTTGAAATTTAAACACAGCTTACTTTCTATCTTGAAACTTGTATTCTTTCATAGACTTTGATTTCTTAAGACTTTGTTACTAGGTATTTTGAATCCTGATTTTGTTCCTTTTAAAAATCTCTCAACCTTGTTTGTCTTTGAAAAAAAATGATACAGCCTTGAAGAAAGTTGGCACTCCGTAATTAGTGTTTGGATGGATGTACAGTAATTAGTAATTAGATGGATGTTAAGGAAACTTCTAGTTCCAAATCACTGTATATACAGCAAAGACTAGCCCAGCGTATATGTGTAATTGCTACGAATTGTATAGAATCATGATGATAGGAAATATATGTAAGAGGTATCTGTCAAGAATTTTAAAATACTAGAGGAAATAGAGTTAGTATATGTATTATAGGTCTGTAACATTTCTTTCTTTTTAAATTTTCTATAATTTGAAGAAATTCTACAAGTAAAGAAGCTTTAACATTTAAATTGTTTGGAGCTAAGAGAACTGTTTTTTTTTTTATTAGAAGAGACTGTACTAGCTGTTTCAGCAATATGACATTATCAACGTTTCTAGGATAAACTAAGTGTATCTCCTTCTTGAACTCCATTAGAAACATGGGATGTATGGTTTCTTTGGGAAAGAGCTGAATGGTTTATATCTCAGATGGTACCTTTGTTTCTCCCTCTTGACTCATGGGAAAGTAAGAGGACAATTAAATTGATTTTAAATCACATTTAGCATTATGTATTGATTAGATACAAGTGCTCTGAAGCAAATGTCACATTGTTCAGCTCCAAAAAGCATCTATATCGGATAACAGAAGCAATACGAGCTTTCATTTCTGTTAAGTAATTCAGCTGATGTTATAAGTCATGAGAGGAAGATCTGCGTGGCTAGTACATGGCTCCTAAACCTTGTTATTGAGATGCAGCCTTCAATTCGCTTTATTAGCTTGTTCTTTGGTCTCATTTATATTTTATTACCTTGGAACACAGTCATAGGATCCTGGAAATGGAGTTTTCTTTAAATAAATTGTTCCTAAGCTTTCTGAAGTCTTTTGTTCAGTGATGTCTAGGAGTAGACATACTGTTGGCCAAGCCAGGTTCTCAGATAAAGAAGCGTAAAGATACTCTTCTGAGTTGGCTGAGATAGGATTTCAGCTTCCCTGACTTTATTTATGTCATCATTTGTGGGGCGCACATTCTTGGTTGTCCTGGAGATTAAAAAAAAAAAAATGACTTAGAGGGCTGCATGTTAGATCTGTAAAATATTATGTTAGAAGTGAAATTAAACTTTTCCATAGGGTTTCCTGGTGTCTGTCTGTCTGTCTGTTTAAGCTGGAAATATTTTAGAAGGCTAGAATTGACAGGCAGATCAAGAAGTGTACATGGACGTCTGTCCAAGCCGTTTGTGTTTATGAGATTGCATACTGTGGCTTTCAAACCAGTTCATGCTCACTTCACCTTCTGGGGAGAATAAAGCAGCAGTTCAGCCTGGCTTTATCAGTTTCTGTTTTAGCTTGCTGTCTGCCTTACCACTCAGCTTTTTTATCAATCAGTTTCTTTCTCTAATGATACCATTTACCCAAGTTGTCCTTCAGTACAGATCCTATAGCCCAACCTGTCACCTACCTAGGCCCAGTGTTTGGTCATCCAGGTAGCATATATTGCATAGGCAACATCACTTGTGTCTAAAGCATATGCATGTAGCAGCTTGACTGTCTCAGTTCAAATCCTGATAGGACATTTAGTAGCCTCGAGGTCCCAGATGATCCTCTGAACATCTCTGAGACTGTCCATTCATCTCTATAATGTGGTGACAACAGGGAATGGTGGAATGCTAACTGAGTAAGCACATATAATGTACCTAACACATAGTCAGCAGTTAATAAACTAATAAAAGAATTGAGGGGCAGGAGCTGTGCTGTACATTTCCTTACTCATGTTTATGCTTATAGTATAAAAAACTGTTGAGAAGGGACATGTGTATTCAGAACACTTTGAACTTACTGTGAGGATCGTATGCTATAGCATCTTCAAGGGATATTTCTGTATTAATGAATCGGGAATGTAGAGGATGACATACCTGTCTACCACCCCAGGAAAGTCAGTCATTGTGGGAAGTGGATGGGAATGGTTTGTGATGTGATTCTTTACCACCTAAAAACATGGGTGAGTCTCTGTCCCTTACCCTAAGGTGATTGACATGACGATGGGTTAGATAGATGTGAATATAGATGTTTCTAGTAGAATGTATAAAATACCAGGAACCATGGAACTTGCTGTTTAAGATCACTTGTGTTGACTTTTGCCTGTATCTATCTATGGAAAGAAAGAGAAATGGGGAAGTGAAAATTCCTGTCTATCAGCTGCCAGTTACTCTGGCCAGTCAGTAAAGCAGACAGTTTTAGGCAGGATGAATGAACAATACCTGGAAAGGCCTAGAGAGGTAGAATTTATCATGTGTGGCTCCAGGGTGGCTTGAGCAGCAGGTAGGCAAGAGGTGCCATGACTTTGTGTGAGTTGCTTAGGATCTGATCCATGCTGAGAAAGCCAGAGGGTCCTAATGTGACTGGGAAGGCGGAGGAATTTTGAAGCTGAAGTCTGGATGCCATTCAGAAGACTGAGCAATGTGAATAAGAGTGGGGATCAGATCTTCAGCTTCAGGCACTTACAGCATTGTCTCTGTTTGCCAAAGCAATCTGGACCATGGTGTTTCTTTAGGCTAAAGACATAAGTAGCTGATTCTTGTCTATAGGTGGCAAGACTTCATTATAACAGTTATAAGTTAGATTGGCAATCCAGCTCTGTGGACAACTAAACCAAGATTTGTATTGATGTGTTTCCAATCTCTTCGCTTCTGTAAAGAACACAGCAGCAGCCGAACCTTGTACATATATCTTTTAGGCACTTGTCCAATTATTTCCTTAGGACAAATTCGCAGCAGTGGCTTCGGCATTTTAGAACTATTGAAAAATATATACCGTCTCAAGAGGATTTGGATGCTTGCAATCATGGTAAATAAAGAGTTACTGAGTTTCACGGAGGAGCTGAAAATACACATGTAGAAATGCAGTATGCAGTGAGCAGTCATGCCTGGGTAGGCACACATGTCTAATTTTTCTCTTTGGACTTCTTTACACCACTGCGTCTCTTCACTGGTTGCTCTACGAGTCAACTGGATGAGTCTCTAAGACAGACAAGAGTGTTTGTCTCTCATGACAAGTGCTTGACTGTCGCAGCAAATGATGAGAGGCCCTAGGGAGCCATCACCACCCACTTGAGAGAGATCCATGAAGGGTTTATGACCCGTTTGAATCCTGATTGAGCATCGCTGTCTTGACCCCAAGGGAACCAATTGTGTGGAATACTTGCTCTGTCAGTCTGAACGATGTGCTTAGAATCGCTGAGAAAACTAGGAGCCTGCTTGTTTGTAAAACACCAAGAAAGTTATCAAGAAGCCCTGAAAACAGAAGTATTTTCTCTATTCTAAAGCCATTCTGGATAACTGCCTCTACTCTATCAACAAAACCGGTACTTTATATGTTAGCATATAGCATTCAGATGGAAATAATTATTTGGACAGTAGATTTTAAGATTTTTATGTCAAATAAAAGGATTTTATGTCTTTCCTTTCTGTGCCTTGTCGATAATAGCTACATTTGCTTATCGAATAGCATGTAAATATTTTTAAAGACAACTGTTGTTCGCTAGTGAGTCTAAAGCTCGAGTCTGTCATGTCTTCTGGGTTACTTAAGTTGTGTCTGTGGAGGAACAAACAATGCTCAAGAGGCAGGACCAAACTCGGCCATAAAGAAGAGCCTGTGAGCAGGTCTTTTAAAACAGCTGTTGCTCTTCACTCAGACACTCCTTTGAGTAAAGACAGAGGTGCAAATAGCTATCAACAGTCTTTGCCTTCCCTAGCAAGCTACCCACCTACTTCCTCTGCATTCAAATCATTTCCTAACTTTGTGATTGTGACATAGTTACATAGAGCTGATGCTAACAGCTAGGCCAGTATCGTGACCACCAGTTAATAGCCCTGTTAGGATGAGCAGAAATCAATGTCCACTGTTTTTCTTTTTGTCCATAGATAGATGGCCATGTTGGAACTCTTTAGTTGTGATGGAGGTTGTAGGAGGCTGCTTTGGCTATTTACAAAATAATGGCTAGAATTCCCAGCTAGAGAACAGTGGGGACACACACACACACACACACACACACACACACACACACACACACACTGAGAGAGAGAGAGAGATTGAGACAGAGAGACAGAGAGAGACAGAGAGACAGAGAGAGACCAGAGAGAGAGTCATTATATATTGAAATGATTTGCAAAATTAAAAGCAAAAGATTGTATAAAACTTGTGTGTAAGTATGTGCACAGAATGTCAATACTGCTCATTGAACAGTGTATTCTAATTTGGAAGAAACAACTATTTGTCATGATTCTTGTCCTTGAGTTGGCATTTGCAAAATTAAATGCATATGAAATTCAAAAAGCTTTATACTAAGGGACAGTAATTTTCCTGGGCTGTTTTTAAAGTTGGTGAGATAAAAGAATTACACAAAGCAGATAACAGATGGATTTCTTCCACTGTGCACTGATGTTCTGAATTAACTAATTTCACAATGGTTATTTGTCAAGTGTTAAATTATAATTTGAAAATTAAAGGTGCTGTCCTCTATTTCTGATTCTAGGGGTAATACTAGCTCCATAAATAAATAAATAAATAAATAAATAAATAAATAAATACTGTTACCTGGGTGTGGGAAATTGCCCCTGTAAAACACCCTGGCATAAATTACCACACAGCTTTGGTTTGGTGCAAATCCAGGAGTGTGGGTGCAACACAAAGCAATGTGACCCAGTGATTGGTAGGGCTCTCTGTGATCTGCTCTGAAACTCCTACCTGAGCATTTTATTTATGTACTTACAAAGCCGGATTGGTTTCTTCCTCATGTTAACTGGCCAGTTAAAGTTTTTCAGCATGTAATTTCTTTCTATCTATCTATCTATCTATCTATCTATCTATCTATCTATCTATCTATCTTGCTGTGTGTGTGTGTGTGTGTGTGTGTGTGTGTGTACATGTACGTATGAATACATGTCCCATGCAAGGTGTGTAGAAACTTATTGGAGTTAGTTAGCTTCTTCCACCATATGGGTCCTGAGGATTGAACTTATGTCATAAAGTTTGACAGCAAACGTCCCTAGCTGCCTAGTATGCCACTGTCATCAGCCTTCCTGTATTTGCCCCATACTGCCTTTTTCACATCCAATTTCTTCTCCTTTCTGTCCTATGGATTGCCATCCCCATGCGCTCTTGGATGTTGGGTTGAGGAATGTGGTGTCTAGAAAGGAAATCTGCGAATCAGAGCAGAGAAGAAGGAGATGCTCTCCTCTCCACACCACCTCCTTCCTGCTGTGGCAGTGACTACTTCAGTGGCTACTACTGTACACATCAGCCCTTACTGCTCTCCCAGCATCATGGCATCTTCCTGGGGATGCCATGCCTTCCTGCTGTGGCTTCTGATTGACTTTCTGTTGCCTCCTGCTCCTTGATCATCTGTAAATAATCTCTTTTTGTCCATTCTTTTCACTGGAACCATAAGAATTTTGGTTGAATTTCCTCTGAGACCTAAATACCACTGAGACCTTAGGACAATGTAACTGGCTGGTCAGCTAACACACAGTAGGTGGTCTTAACCTTGAATACACTATAGAATTCCATGTTATTTAATTGTAACCTCCTTGAGCTAAAGAATAAAACCCAGTATCTGCATTATAAAGAAACTGTAGTTGAAGGGTCCCATTTCTGTAGAAGCTGGTGTACTGGGTGCTGTGCAAATGTCCTCTCTACTGAAGCAAAATCAAATAGCATCTATGTGGTGTTAGGGTTTCTCCACATGTTAAATGCACATGGGGTATACTCCAATGAAATTTATTCTGATGGTTCACCTTTACCAGAGCCTCCCTAGTCATTCAGGAAAACTGTGTGCTTTTTCATCCACTGGCCCTTTTATGTTTGAAAATTAAGTTTAGCTGAAATACAACCATACCTATTCGTTTACATATTGCCCATAGGTGTTCTATCCCTTCTTTTGTCAGAGTTAAGTAGCTGAAATAGAGATTGTATAGCTTACAAAACCTAAAACATCTATTGTGTGACAGTTTGCCGATAAAGGTGACCAACCCTTGGACTAGATCCTGGTAGTATATTGGCAAATAAGGTGGGGACTGTCCATCATTTATGGCTAGGATTCAGCAGTGAACAAACATCCTAACCAGCTTTGTGGAACACTTTGCCTGCCGTGGAGACAGAAGGCTGTAAAGAAGAGTGAATAGAAAACAAGACTTGCCTTGTACAGTGGTAAAGTCTAGGGAGAAAAAAGGCTCAACAAAGAAATATAGGAAATACTGCAGGAGTTTCTGGGAAGCACCGACATGGCAGAGCCCTTTGTTTCTTCTGTCTGCTACAGTCTCTGTCTCTGTCTCTGTCATGGCTTACCCCTTGTCTCCTTTTATTCATGCAGTCTGCATTGCCAGAATTTACTGAGTTAAATCTAAGAATTCTAAAAAGGTTTTCTTTCTTTTCTTTCTTCTATTATTTAAATATACCTGTAATTAAAAAAAAAAAAATTCCAACAGCCTTGTCAAATTATTCTTTCAGGAACACACCTTATATTGTTGTTTGTTCAATTTTCATTTCCATTGCTGTGAAAAATGCCAACACTAAAAGCAAGTTGGAGAGGACAGGGCTCACACGTCTCACACTTCCTGGTTGCAGTTCTTCCCTGAGAGGAATCTGGACAGGAAGTTTGAGGCAGGAAGCATGTAGGAATGCTGTATACTGGCTGCCTCTCTTGCGCACACTTAGTGCTTTCCTTTACAGCCAAGGCCTAGGAGTAGTACTGCCCAGAGTGGGCAATTAACAATGAAGACATCGAACTATAAACATCATCACAGGCTACCCAAAGACAAGAGTGTAGGCCAATTTAATCTAAGGCAGTTCTTCAGTTAATGTTCCATCTTTCCAGGTGATTCAAGGCTGTATCAAGTTGACAACAAAAACAAACCACTAGATTATTTTCCATAAAGACACGTA
Organism: Apodemus agrarius; assembly: GCA_964023405.1. Classification (NCBI taxonomy): domain Eukaryota; kingdom Metazoa; phylum Chordata; class Mammalia; order Rodentia; family Muridae; genus Apodemus; species Apodemus agrarius. Next base: position 107,911,665 of record OZ030013.1, on the reverse strand, counting down.
TATGTGACGATATAGAAGCACACTCTGTCCTATTAGTGGTCATGAATACCAATAATTCCGGGCAGGGATGAGAGTTCTATTAAAGAAAGTTGTGTATCTTTTAAATAACAACCATCGTTTACTGTGAGATATGGCTGGCATGTGTACGGTGTGAACGTGACTGAATTTATTGGTAGCTCAGGGTCAGGTTCTTATCTGTATTGTATTAGTGATGGGAAGTGCCCTCAGATCATATCTGCATGTGATTCCCCATTAATAGCAAAATCTAAGTACAACTGTGCTCTCATGTGGCTGATAATTGCATACATTTGGAAACATTTCAAGAGCTATTACACAGTCCACAATGTAAGTACATTCAATGAAAGTATAACATGGTTATCTGGGGAAAGAAAACCTACCCCATCTCTTCTACTGCAATAAATGCTCTACTTAGGGAGTGCTGGACACTGATCCAATTTTCTTCTGAAGAGTCCAGAACAGTTCAACTCTCTATTGTTAATCTCCTTGTTGCCAGGGTATTTTACATTTAAATTTTCTTTTACTATTGAAGATTTAGCCTCATATCCACATTATTATTTTATTCACCAAAACCTCTATTAGATTCAAAATAAAAATACATTTTTAGCAACAGAATTACTTTAGAGAAGAAATTTGAGGGAAAAAAAAACATCTTAAGGCATTTCTATGTGCTAGATTATTGCTCTGCAGATCTCATTAATGAGATTTCTACAAGAATGAATTTAAATAAAATATTCTCACTGTGGGAAAAATGTAAGACATTTTGAGTGTTACTTTGTGGTTATAGATATGTAAGAAAGCCATTTTAAATATATCAGATTTTATCTGAATACTTATATACTATATGTTATTTAATTTATCAAAAGTTTCCAGTAGCATAAACTCACTATGAGGCTTAAGGGGTTTAATAATAGTAATTTAATTTGAGATCTTCTTTGCTTTGTAAAAACCCTCTGGCCACTTAATAGAATGCAATAAAATGTAATTGTGAAATATGCTGCATGCCTTCCCATTTGCACATTCTTAGAGTAAGTGGCGTTTTCGTCTTCTACTCCTCTGCATTTTTTTTATATATTAGAAAAATACACTTCGGTCCCTTTTTCTTCCCATGAAATATCAGCCTGTCCTTCAGTAAGCACTGAAAATAAAAATTAGGGAGTACAAATAATCCGCTCACCTCTATATGACCTTTTGTGGAGCCAGTTCATAAATATCTGAATGTCCATGGGCATGGAATGACTTCAAGAATGATTTGCATTCAAGGTAAAAGGGGAGAGACTTAAATCAGTTGACTGGCACAGCAACTGTGCTTATTAAATAAGACTGTTTCCAGTCAAGTACATTGAAGAGAGTTTAAGTGATTTTCTCTTTCTTTTAACTTTCCTTGAAAAACAAGTTATACACACACACACACACACACACACACACACACACAGAGAGAGAGAGAGAGAGAGAGAGAACCTATTATCTATATATCTCGATCTCTATCTATCTATCTATCTATCTATCTATCTATCTATCTATCTAAAGCATCTCTCTCTGTCTCTCTGTCTCTGTCTCTCTCTGTCTCTCTCTCTCTCTCTCTCTCTCTCTCTGTGTGTGTGTGTGTGTGTGTGTGTGTGTGTGTGTGTGTGAAGGACGATCATTAGGAGCTGGTTCTTTCCTTTTACCCTATGGTTCTCATAGATGGAACCCTGGCTTTCTATTATGGAATCCCAAAGCATCAGGTTTGGCAGAATGCCTTTACCTGGTGAACCATCTCTGTGGTTCTCAAAGTGACTATCATAAAAGAAGCAAGTGATCAAGGTATAAAAATAATGACTAGTCTCCAGGTCATCTAATTAATCCAAGTAGTAGATACACATACGTTTTTCCTGCCATTCATGTCTAACAGTGCCTACCAGCTCACCTTCAAGAAGTACATGGAGGTACAGCCCAGCACTGTGATCCCTGTTCTCCCGAGCCATTCTGTCTGTTGGTGTAGACACATCAATTACCTCAAAATATCTAGTGTAGCCAATGAAATCTGGAGAGACTGGGTATTTATATAGAACACTGACTCTGGGGTCACACTTTTAGAGATCATATCCTGTTCTGTCCTTAGAGAAGAATGGGCAATCTTCTCTCCTTTCATGTGATTTCCAAGTTCATTGAGGTCTAACTGAGTGTGTAGCTTATAAATCTCTGTGTTTAGATGCTGGCTTGGTCTAATAGAAATTGCTTTGAATTATCAGCATCACTGTTGCTGCTGGTGGTGGTGTGATTCCATAAACAAAATTTCTATGTCCCAGAGAACATCTGTAATGCTGTGGATACTAGCTTTTCTGGCAAGTTCTGGGGTTCTTTGTACTACTTCTTTGAGCCCTTCTCATTAGCCAGGGGGAGATTTTTACCACCTTTGTTGCTAATCTTCTTTAAAACAGACAGCATGCTGGCCCCAGGCTCAGAGCCTCAGGCAGCAGTAGCTTACAGCAGGCATTTAGTATCTGTTTGTTTCAAGGTTAACAAGGTTAACCATCTGTAGGAGGCATGGAGGGTTTTCTAGAGCAGTAGAAGTGGACTGCTGCCATTTCAGTCATAATAGTGTATGGTTAGCTGATGCAGGATGGCGGAGACTGTGGCTATGAGCTAATCCTTTGTGTGTAAGCGAGTACTGCAGCATGTGAGCCCAGGCCCCCACTGTTCCATCTGGACAGCCCAGGATGTTCTAGCTTCTATTCCACTCTGTAGTATGACATAAGACAGGTCAAATGACCCAGATGAACTCCTTTTTCTATGCTCTGTTGAGACACTGCTTTGTCAAAGTCTCCCTAACAACTTAGCAATTAAAAGTTTTCTGTGCTAAAGAAGCACTCCAAGCAGACCAAAGATGATCTTATGGCTCCTGAATTCTCATGCTCCAGGTACTCCTGCAATGTGCAGAATGCAAACAGTGGGAAGTTACAAGCAGGCAGGCAGATACCCGTTGTCCTGTAAGACCAACGGAGTTCATATTTCATACTCAATCAAGTGCATACTTTATAGACAATCAAGTGAATATTTCACAAACCCAGAGCAGCCATGGTGACTGGTGTCTTAAGAGTTGCCTTGAGGCTCCTTGTGAGAAGACAGGAAGACTTCACTGCTTACTGTGAGGATATGTTATATGTTTTACACACTTATGACTGATCTTACTGGAGTTAGAGGTATGAATAAGGAAGAGAGCAAGATCTTCCATCAAAAAAAATCAATTACATTATGGTGAATCTTGAATTTTTTTAATAGATCTATGTAGCTAGGCTTTTTGTGTACTCCTTTAATAATGCATTTCATGCATACAGAGAATATTGGAGTGCTTCATTGTATTTTCCTTGACCTGAAAGGTCTGGAAGTGGGCTACCTTGTCTCTGATCACAGCTAGTAGTTGTTTCTTTATGGAGCCTTGATCAGTGGGACAAAGTTAGCACTTCCTCTACTGCCACTCCCATATGAAAGGCAGTGGAAATGCTGGGGTTGTGGTATTATGACTGTGTGATTTTCTTTATTAGTCTCACCACCAACAGCAACCTGTGCTCACCAGTAAACCTGCTGGCTTGCAAGGGACAAGGTCAGAAGAGGACTGAGTGGACACCAGCATCACATCTGGAGGACAGGAGTCAATGTCTCGCCCTTCGCTCTTATTTACGAATTGTGTCATCTTAGAAAAGCCACTGCACCTGTCCTTAGACTTTTGTTATGAATAAAATAAAAGGATTAGGTAATATAATGTTTGAATTGGCCTACAAGGTCAGGAAGTTAATTGTTCCTTTGTGCCTGTTAGCTTAAACCTTAATTTGACAAAGTTACCAGCCTTTCTCCATGACCTTTGTTAATAAACTGCCATACGTGGTGACATGTGTGAAAGTACCTTAACCTTGTAGGAGTTCCATGCATCATACGTGTCTGTGATGTACTGTGGTTAATAAATACATTTCCATAAAGATGCTCTCCTAGGTCTCTTGAAACGCAAACACCAAGATTTCCTCACCATGGGTGGGCAACGTAATCATTGCTATGCTGGAACCAATAAAATCTTTACAAAGAAAACAGTAAAAACAACTTGGTAGAATCTGCATGTGGCATGACTCCCTGGGGTCCTAGCATGTGGAATGGAAGTGTGTAGGCAGACTGAAACTCTAAAACCACTTTAGGATACATAGTAGGGCATTGCCTCAAAAAGCTGCAACAAATGAACACCACCAAAAATTCTAAACATGGATTTCAGGCCTGGAGAGCTGGATAACCTAAAAAATAACACATATGTAAGGGCCTGATTTGGGATCTCAGAATTCATGTAGAAAGCCAGATGCCTTGGCACACACCTGTAATTTCTGTCCTTACAAATGTTCACTTTATGAACCTGATATCCCACATGAAAGCAGTCATGGCAGAGCCTTTTGAGATAGGGCTAGCTGACTAGAAGCTCTGCCATCATGAATGAGAATGAGCAGCCTTACAAAGATGTTCAAAGGTGCTGTTTTGCCTCCCATAAGGGAAAGAAGGCTACACCAAGAGCATAGAACAAGACTTCCCCAGACACAGCATCTGTTTATATCATGACTTTCTACTTTCCCACCTCTAGAACTGATTTATACATTTCTCTTGTTTATATATAGTTACCCAGTCAAAGATATTTTGTTATAGCAAATTAAATCAGCCAAGACAGAAGCCCTTTAGTCCTTTAGAAAAAAAATTTTTTTTTTTAGATTTGCTTCAGAATGTGGATTACTGGTAAAATACTTACCTATTTTGTGTCTTGGGTTCAACCACCCAATATCTAAGAAAGTAAATAAATAAATAAACAAATAGATAAATGAGTTGAAAAATTGATAGGTAAATAAATGAAGAGCTAGCATCCAGCTGGGAATATTACTAACTATGGGGCGTTCCTATAGGTCTCTGCAGGTTTGAGGACTGCTCTGCCACTTCTGTGATCTTGTGCAAGGATTTTAACCTCTCAACACCATCTTCCCCACCTCTAATGCAGGATAACCCTTCAGGTTGCTAAATGAATGAATAAGGTGTGGGCTGCCCCTTTTTATGCAATGGTTCACGGAGTGACTGTGCCGACAAAGCTCCAGCCTGCTGAAGAGAACGGTGCACATGCTTGGAGTCCTTATCACAGACAAGAAGTCCAGAGTCCGTTTTTTATTTGCCTCATGCTCACTAAAATTCATAGATCTCCTTTTATTCTGGCCATCTCATTAGATTTACTATGTAATTGAAAATGTTTTATTTAATACATTTGTTAAATAGTGACTATTATTATGTGGGTTTCAATTGAGTCCTTCAGGCAATATTTGCTAGTATAAAAATATCGAGTAATTTAAAAGAATTATCAGGAAGATTAAAATATTAATATGTCCCTCCATTCCAAATTTATATCATCCTAATTATAATTATCTATCTTTCTTTTTTAAGTTAGCTGTAATTTTAAATAAATTATACCACATGTTTTATAAAAATCTTTTTAAAAGTTTGATAGGGTATTTTAGGTCAATAATTTTATTATTGTCTTAAGATTTATGTGACTGGCTGAAAGTGGTACCAGAAAGATGATTTCCAATCAGTTCAGATGTACTGTGCAGGTTGTGTCATTTCTCATTGCTGTTTAAGTGTTTACAAGGCCCATTCTTGTACCTTCCAGCAGGCCCAGGTGTGCCCATTCTAGTAAGTGATAGATAGAGTCCTCTGATTCCACTGGCAGACAGTCTTCCTGAGCCCAGTGCGCCAGCATCTCTGCCCAGCTCTGCCCAGCCTCACGACTTCCACCTCGAAGTGTGTTCCCAGTTTTGGCAAAAAGCAAGGGTTACATAGTGACCTGAACTTATAGGCTCATCCTTCCAATGTTTATACTTTACTGTGTTTTCTGTCAGACTAGTTGCTAACCAGTAGTGTATACATGAGCTAATGAAAGGATTAGGCCTAGAAGAGAGATCCTGAGAGGCTGAGTAGTAAATGCCAAAGATGCTCTCACCCAAATGCCTGGAAGTTGTGGCTGAAGTATCTATAGCAGAAGGCATGTGTCTGCTGTTCGGCAAGGATTCTGAGGCCCAGAGATGATTCCTAGTGCTTTGGTAGGCTTTGTCTAATGACAGGGATTGTGTGAAAATGGAGGTAGGAGTCAGTTGGAAAGAAGCTGGGGAAAACTTAAGCAAAGGACAGAAATCTTTAACGCTGGGGACATGGCTTCAAAACAGACAACTAGAAGACATGGAAGGGGATTCTCTCCTTTGAGCCTCTTAAGTGGCAACATTCCTGGTGAGACATCAACAAATGTCTACTTACCTAAGAGAGGGAATCAACAATGGACTAAGGTAAGAACATTGCCAAAGTTCAACTCAGTGTAACAATGAGCTATGTTGGTGTTACATACAGGAATGTCGGCACGGAATTTCTGATAGGAGCAGAAACTATTCAAATTCAACTGTGTCATACTGCACAACTGGAAGACAGCTCAACTCTTTGTAGACTGTCCTTTCGAGGCAGCTCGTTGGCGTTGGCCTGAGCCTCTTCAGGCAGCTTGTCTCTGTCCTAGCCAGCCCGCTTGATGAGGTTCTTCCTTAGCTGGTTTTCTTCCCTCACTGCTTCCTTATACTAGGAGAGGGAGAAGCCTAGTGAATCTGGTCAGTTTTATATCCTTCTGAAATCTTTTAAGGGTACTTCCTGAAGGGAAAGAACTGTCCTGCTGGATGGGATTGTTCAGCTTCCTTTGGAACATTCTGTGTATTAAAGAGCCTCACCATTAGAAAACCCTCTTGTCTCAACACCATCCCTCTAACGTCCTGTGTACAGAGCCTCTTCCCAGAGAGAAGGCTATAATCTCAGAGGCAACTGTGACTGGAACACCCAGCATGAATCAGATGAAAGGACAGCTCGAGCTTCGGCCCATGAAACTGCAGGTTTCTGACCTGAGCAATAGGAATAGAGTAATGGTGGAGTTTGAACTCATTAAATTTATGATAATTCATTTGAGAAGCAATCAGAAGCTTACAAAGATCTTCTGGAAATGTAGATTAGTGAGTACAAGAGTCAAGGCTCGCACAGTCCCGACAGTAGTCTAATGTACTCCACTTCCCACCAAATGGCCAGGAAGGCAGCGATAGAGGTCATGACCCTTCTGATAAGATTCATGTTTTGTGTGAAGACTTGGAGGGCCAGAAACTTTGAAATGTTTGTCAGGGCTTGCTTCTCTATTTGCTTTGATGTCTTATTTTGTTCTCTGAAAGAATTTTTGTCCCCTACCCCAATTTCCTCCATCATTTTAAACTTACTTTAATTACACTCTTGATTCAATGCTGGTTTTTTGTTTGTTTGCTTGTTTTTTGGTTTGTGTGGGTTTTTTTTTTTTTTTTTTTTTTTTTGGTTTCGATACAAAAAAGAAAATAATCTGAAGTTGTTTGACTTTATTTTTCCAGTTCTTTTGTATGATTTCCAAAAGAAAATTCAGGAACACTTTGCTTTGTATCAGGATTCTCAAAAACAATTCTGAGTGATTTCATGTTCAGAAAAGCCTTTTTATTGCTGTACTGTTTCACAGTATTTTGAACTTTTCATAGGTGCCTTAATGAATCTTGGGCCAGTAACTCACAGCCCTAATGTTCAGTGCCTATGAAAATCTGATATCCTCTAAGTTGTGACTTTGGCATACTGATGGGTAAGTAGGGGGATCTCTGTGTTACTACATTTCTGAGCAGCATTCTTGTGCAAGTCTACCTAGTACAACCTGCATGCTGCCAGCTTCAAGATAGATGAAGACTGAAGAATTTCAGGCTCCCTGAGTGGTCACCGAGGAACATAACTCGGACAAGCAGAGGAAGCCTATCTTTTTTGGTAAAGTGCAGCTTTGCCATTTGCTTCTATGACCAATTACCAATTATAAAGATTACAAAGGACATTTCAGGGAATGTTGAGTGTTGAGGAGAGTTTTTTTACAGAGGCATTTGTTACACAGATTGATTTTCAAAAGCCTTTTATTAGTTTTTGTCTTGTGAGTATTCATATTTCTTATAAGGATAAAATGAATGTGAATTGGTACAAAATAGCTGATGTTTTAAAAGCAATGTATACTACATTTTAAGAAACATTGCCTCCTATATTCTATCACTAATGAAAGCAGGGAGTATGTACCATGGTGTCCTTACAGATCTTTCATAAAACTTTTTATCAGAAATGTAAATTGTTCTATGTAAGTTGTGCTATGCTGAGATGGCACACATTCTGAAAAGGGTGTCAGTCTGTTTTGAGCACATTTTTTGACTGTTTTAACTTACTGGATTCCCCATCACACAGATGTAGTATTGACTCAAACTGCATCCTGTAGCTGTAGCTATAATGCAGTTAGCTCAGTGGGCAGTACTGCATGCTGCTGCCGCCTTGATATGCATACATTTGGGATTTAATAGTTTGCAAGTTTTTTTTTTCTTATTCACTAGTCCTAAATGCTTAATGAATAGGCTGTAAGGCTTTAATTTTCAGCCAATCCTTAGTTTATCACCAAAGTTTATCAAGTAATAAACACAGGACTGCTTTTAGACTGTCATGTTTTTATAAAGCAGTTTATAAAAGGTGGCATCTGGCAAAGAGGCAGATCCATAAAACTAGTGCTGGTGGATGCCGTGTCATTCTTCTGCGGCACACTCAGAAAAAGACTAATATTATTTTGACACTCACACACATCCCCACTGTCAACTTTCTATTTTTATAGTCAGCTTACTCCACATATCCTTAAGCTATACAAAACCTTTCGGCTAATGAAAAAAGTGACATTTCTGCATATTTATTGCAATGTCGTTTTAGAGGGTGACTTTGCCTGATAGGATTTTTCCAAAAACAATGTCATGTTGGTGACAGTGGACATTACTGAAGACAGTAACATTGCATGCTTAGGCAGGAAAGGTCAATATAGAAGGACAAAACAAAAACAGCTTTAAGTAGCATGATTATTCCCCAGTATTCACCTGATACTATGCCATAACCCTGGTGAGTAGGTTCATACGTCATCAAAATCTGAGTCAGTGCTTTATTATACATATGTCCAGCCCTGCAATCCAACTCCACAGTGAGGACTATACCTAAAAAAAATGGCTTCACTTAGCTATTAAAGAATATATAAAAATGCTTCTAACATCTTGAAACATAAAATTCCTAAACTGGAAATGACTGAGATGTCTATCAACACTAGAAGGAATAGTTGTAGGGAACATAGAGAAGGGAACACGTTGCAGCACTAAAAATCACGCTGCCTAGTGCATCTTCTGGAATGTTAAGGACATCCAAGAGAGAATCTGATTGGAAGGGGCTGGAATTGGAGGAGAAAATTTAAGTGATTTCCTACACATGAAATTCAAGAACTGATCAACCTAACAAACAATGAGAAAAGTCAGGATTATAGTTATGTGTGTGTAGTGCACATTTCCTCAGGGTCCTAGGTCCCTCAAGTTACAGTTCCTGTTACATTGTAAACTCCCTGTTTGGTCAATATACACATGCAAAATGTATAGGACTAACCTTCTTCATGTGTTCTGTATATCACTTAACAAACAACTCCAAAACAGAATAGCTGAAATCTAATTATTATTGTTGTTGCTGTTTGCATCTAATTAAGTCATGGGTCAAGGATTGTGATATGATGTTGCATAATGCAGTTCCAGTGACTCCATGTTCGATGACTTAGGTGAATGATGTTGAGCTAGTCTGTCTGCCCACAACAGTGTGAGTTTTAAGGAGTTTGTTAAGATAGTAAATACAAAGCCATGAGTTTCTTACAACAGGGGCACAGTGAGGTCTACATGACCTCTGTTAAGGGACTTGCCCAAGGAGATTGGAAGAGCATTGCATTCATGAAAGTCTGCATTATGTAACACACCAGCACTCATTGGGTACACCATACTCAAGGAGAGGAAACACATACCCTCATATGCATTTCTCAGGGGCAAGAATAAGACCACTTTTTGTTTGGCCATATCAGGCATGTTGTAGCTTAGAGAAAATGGCAATCTCCTTATTCTCAAAAGATTCTTCTCTGGAGACTATTTGGAAAGTTGAGTCAGTCTCTGACAAACATCAGTAGTTAAAGGAAGCTTTATGTGAAATCACACTCTTCAGAATGCACCCCACACTTCTCTGGTTCCTTTTGAGTCTGAAAGTCCTGTGAATTTTTCTCATGTCATTTGATGTTTCTCAGCTTTGAGTTTTATCTTATCCAGGCTTGGGAGAGCTTGGACTTTTATTTAATCATTTACAGCCCAGAGTTAACTGTCAGATTGAAGCCGAATCAGGATTCTGATACTGTAGAAACTCTTGGCTCCTTTCAATCCACGGGTAATGATTTTGCCCTCTGTAGTCAAAGTATAATGTTTTCAAAAGGAAACTATTTCTTATTAATCAACTATTAAAAATCTTTTCCTGTTTGGTCTCATTGTGAGGGTTCTTAGCAAGAGACAAGAGTAATACATCCATGTTTATGCAGCAGAGCAAATAGGAAATCTTCTAGAAATGTTTATTCGAGCTAAATAAAGCCGGAGTGAGCACACAGCCTTTTAAACTCTCCAGCTTTATCCGAACATGACACTGATACTGACAGCTTCAGAAAGCAGTGTGTGCACACAAAAAACTGCATGATCAAACAAATCAGAAAGGGTTCAGCACCAGAGTAGAAGACATCTTTAGCATGGATAATTACGGCACCCTTGCCTGGCATTGTTTGGACTCAGAGCAGTTTGTTAAACAAGATTGTACATCTCATTGGAAGAAGTTTGTGAGGTCACATCTCAATTTTGTGCCAGTTACTTCAAAGTTCATTTTACAGAGTCGCGTTGAGGAAGAGCTAACCTCAATAGCTCAGATTTTCTCTTAAATGAATTTGCAGAACATCATCCTTTTGCTGCCTCTAGGACGTCAGGACGGGTTTAGACGGTCATTCCCTATCGTATTTTCAAGGCTCTGCTTTCATTTGTCACTTGGCGAGCTTTGCGGTGTATCAAGCCATCAAGGCAGTACCACGGCACTATCACTTTGTCAAAAGAGAGTTGTTTGCACTTTATTCAACCACCTATTTGTGTAAAGTGCTATTTAGCTGGGGCCTGAGCTAAATATACCACACGCGGTGGAAGTTATAGGTGATGGAGTCTCGTATGGGAGCTCTTGGTGCTAGCCTGCTCTCTCTCCTCCCACTCAAGCCTAGAACTCAGCCCATGTTCTTCTGTACAAGCAACTTTTTAAAAAGAAGATTCCTATAATTTAGATGCGTGAATGTTGCATGAGCTACATGATTTTTAAGGAACTAGACTTTAACATCAGTGCTAATAAAACATGAGTGTGCTGGCACTCATGTCTCCACAAGCATTTATCCCATAGGAAATTTCTAGTATATGTGTATGTATACATGCACGCATATGTGACTAACTTTGTGTGTGAACTGGTGATGATGCCAGGAACAAGACCCTTAGGAACTATATACCTCCAGCCTCAAAGCTTACAACCTTGAGGAATATAAATTGATTCTGGTTCTATTTGGTAGTTTGGTGAAGTCATACGAACTTGTACTAAGTGACTTCTATTCTAAATCTTGTATATATGGCCATGAATATCAAAAAAATTACTATATTATTATATGTTATAATTAGCAAATTGTCTGACAATGAGTAGGGCTGAAACTCTGTAGAAAATTGTGATTTTTAAAGCATTTTAAAGCAGTGTGTGTACTCAAGGTGCTTATGAGTTTCTCTATGTGTGAAGCCAGCCATTCACGCGTCTATTCTGATGTCATACATCTGCTGTGCAGCAGCAGCAGCCAGGCCCTCACTCAGAGGCCACGCGTTTATTATCTTTCTTTTAAGAGGAGGTCTGCAGATCACCGGCTACCACACCCAGGCTACATCTCTCCTGGGATTCGCTAAATCAGAAAATATATTTCTGCCTTTATTTGTTCATAGGCTAAAGTGTTTGATGCACTAGTGATCGGGGAGTTGGGTGGGGGATGCTGATGCTTGCTGTTTGGAGGAATTGGTTTGAAAAGCATTACTTAAATATTTCTTTTAAGATGATATTCAGTGAGAAATGCATTTTGTAAAGTTACCCAACACAGGAGAGAATATATATTCATAAGCATATATGATTATATTGTAAAAAAAATAATTTCTTCTAATTGTGTTTGGAGTTAAAGCAGGATGGTCATGACAGACTAAGTGTATCTTATATAAAAGGGTAGATAAGGATTGTTTTACTCTGTGACCTTGGGAAAAGTCATGTTTTTGCCCTTAGGACTTGATTTTCTTAATTGTACAAATGTTGGGGTTGGGCCAATTGATTTATGTGTGTGTGTGTATATGTGCTTTTGATATATGGTTGTGTGTGCAGGTGTGCATACCCATGCTTGAGAACAATGAGGTCAGAAGCTGACATAGGCTCGCTTTCTTTCTTTCTTTCTCTTTCTCCCTTATTTTTTACCACAACTTCCAGCCTTTTCCAAGAGTGCCAATGATCCAAATTCAACTCCCCATGCTTTCACAGCAAGTATTTTACAGTCCGAGTCAGAATCATTTCCCTGATTCCCAGTTACTTTAAAATGCCTCTCAGTTTGAGTCATGTGAGGTGCCATACCACTCTTCTAAAAGGCCACGCTGATTGGTTATTCTCTGTGCTGTTTCTCAGAGGAGGCCTAGAGGAGTAGGTACAACAGTGTCTCAGAAACCACAGCCACGCACAATGGAAGCTTACAGCTCAGAGTGGCTTTGACAACAGGAGTGAGCAATTATGTGAGGTTCAACGTGTGCCATTGCTTAAAACAAACAGAACACTACTGTAAGCTTCCTTCTAAATGTGCAGTTTGGTAGCATATAGCTAAAACATAATGCACTCAGTTTGTTCCGTGATACACAGTCAATATGTTAACTGGTCTTAACTGGTTAAAGGAATGATCATAACTGCAATGGAGAAGTTCTGCGCAAATGGTTGCTTAAAGCTTTCCTGGATGATAGTTGCTGAGGAGAACACACGATGACCAAGAGAGTCTTAGATGAAGAATACATAGCATGAGTCTGTGACTGTCATCTCAAACGCATGTCAGAAGGTGAGAGGCAGCATAAGGCTGTAATCTCAGCACCAGGGAGGCTAAGGCATGGTTTTGGAGCCAGTTTTTGGAGCCAGCCTGGCCTAGAGCAAGACCTATCTCAAAAAGCAAGACAGGACTGGAGAGCTGGCTCTGTGGATCAAGGCTGTCATGCCTGACTCTCTGATTCCACTCCCTAGGATATATATTACAGAAGATCAATTCTTACAAGTTGCTCTCTTACCTGTACATACATAAGCAAGGCAATGTATGTTCTTCTCATAACCTATATCAGTGAATGTGATAAAGAATCAAAAAGAAGACCATCAGCTCGAATGGCCTAAATCCCCGTGGTAGTGCATGACTGTAATCACAGCACTTAGACTACAGGAGACAATATCTTAAAAATAAGCTATGCTTCAAAGTGATGCTCCAAACTCCCCACAAACATCACCTGTTTCTTGAGCAATGAGGAACTCCAGGTTGGACTTCATGAATCCAACAAGCTTATCAGAAAATCTATCAGTGTCATGAGCCAAATCTGGCTTAAACACATGATATGTAAAATGTGAGTTATCCCCTTGTTGATGCTCTGATGTTACCTTGAAAGACAAAGAAAAGGTTATCATAAGGAAACAAACAAAATGACACAACAAAGCCAATCACATAAAATATAAGAAGGAACTAGGAAAGTCCTCAAATACCTCAGAGAAGCTCTAAAGAAAAGTAGTTCAATGCTAAAATTTATGGGAGGGAGACAGGTTGCTTTTAAGAATAAGTGAATGAAAAGGGTTGAGGTTATAGGAGGGTAAAGAAACATGAAGACCGTTGAAGGCTGGATTAGATACTAGATTTTTATTGTGGCAAGGGATGGCATAGGGGCATCATTAGAGTGGCAAAATTGAGAAGCAAAGTGACAGAGAGGATAAGCTATTGTAACCATGTCACATTTAGTAAAGTTTAACTGTGCTATGGAGATAAGAGAGAAAAACACTCCTTATTTTGAGAAATATGCCCTGGGGCAAATTATTTTTCACTGGAGCAAGCGAAAGATGGCAACAGATAGATGAAGTTGGAATGAGGGGCTTGCAGGTGAGCAGACAGGGAAAGACGTCCAGTCCCTGGGCCTAAGCTAGGTTGTTGCTGGATCTGTTTGCTTGTTCTACCTGTGCCACAGGCTTGACTTGACCTCCATCTAGTCCTGTCTTCATCTTTCCCAGTTAGCTAAACCCTCACACTAAGATCTAGGTAAGAATGCTATATGCCTTGACATTGAACATCCTAAAACCATCTGTGAATGCTTGAGCTCTGCCTAACTGATGTATTTATAGCAGGTGTCCTCAATGATTGTTAATTATCCAGTGAGGACTTGTCCTTGTTCTTCAGGGATTCTGTCATTAAGTAAGACACTTCATTATGAAACCAGTTGGAGGTGCATGTGATTAAGTACATTAAAAACTGACCACCACCTTCCAGTGAATCAAAGTGGTGGAAACCCAGGAGATCAAATGACTATCCTGACAGCAGAAGTAGATGGAAATGACTGGGGGAGTTTGAGAAAAGTGTCTCCTTAGGAGCTGTGAAGTAACGATGGAGTGTGGGCTAGGGTTGGTTCAGTGCATAAAGAAGTCGGTTTCAGACTGGGTTGTCATACAGAGTCTAGTTGAGACTTCTGCTGTGTTTCTAAGAGAAGGGCACTTTACAGGAATGTTCCCATGGAAATGGGGAAGGTCTGCTTTGCATCACTGGTCTTGTGTTTTAAACATAAAAAGAAAATTTTCATTGTCTAAGAGTTATAATGAGTCTACATTTTATCCTTTAAGATACAATGCTTCTTACATTGTAATAGATTGTTTTGGGATCACTGATATAGGACTTTAAAAGGAAATGTACCAAGAGCCTCATAATTGGAAATGAAGACATTTCTTGGGCAGCCAGAGCAGAGGTTCTCATCCTGTGAGTTTTAATACCTTTGATATCCTTAGATATCCTCTCTATCAGATATTTATATCACAAATTATAACAGAGAATAATTACAAATTTGGAGTAGCATTGAAAATAATGTTATGATTGTGGGTCACCACACACGAGGAACTGTATTAAAGGTTGCAGCATTAGGAAGCTTGGGATATACTGCTCTAAAGACTCCATAACAACTAGTAAGTAGCATGTTCTCTGAAAATACATGTATCTGTGTAGGTGTATTTTTCCTTCTGTGTAACACTTCTGTGACCCAAAGATGAATGATCTGTAACCTTCCACTGAAAGCAAAGTTGGTATTTAGTTTATCTGTAATTAATTGCTACCACTTCCCTGACAAAGCATAATTTAAGTGCAGAGCACTCACTTAGAAATGAAACAACTGTCAATTATCACTCTAATGAATCCTGTTTACCAGAGGTGATGATGGATTAGCTTCCAGCAGCCCTGCTAGAGCACTACCTTCTGTGAACAGGAATCTTAGAGTGTCTGTGATGACTGTGGGATTTGTGAAATATTTACTCTCAGGGCCAGGATTTACAGAAATATCAGATGTCAGTTACAGTCTAGAATTCTGTAACTGTTCTTAGAGCTGCTGAGATAATTCCTCTCAGTTCACTACTTGAATATGAGTAGGTAACTATTGCTAATATGATATGTTTAAGTAGGGTATTTGTGGTGATGGATTATTGAGAAAATCATAGATAGCTCTTATGAGATGGATGTTAACTATCGGATCATATCTCATACAGCTCCTGTGTTGAACATTTCATGGGTATCATCTCAGCTCTTAAAACAACCCTATTTGAAAGCCATTTGCAAAAAGACAAATTCTGGGTGCTGTGCAAATGTTCTATGGATGAGTGTCAAGATTTGATGCAGTTCATTAATTGAAGGAGAACCTAGTGCAAAGTTAAAATCAGTCCAAAGAGCATTTGACAGGCATGTATGCATGTACAATTTGATAGATGCTTGCATCTGATATGGAAGGGGGAATATCCCTTTGGCCTGTAACATCCCTTGTAGAACATTCTCACTGTTCAGAGTTGTAAAAGAAGCCCTTAGACAGAAAGTCAGGCCCTTCAAGATGGAGGAATTTTACAGTAGAGAAAGACAGCAAGCTGCATTGCCTGTTTTCACAGGTTAGATGACTTTAAAAATATTTTTACATTATTTTCAGATTATAATATAATTATAAAATTCCCCTCTTTCCTCCCTGCAACCTCCCTCATTCAAATTCATGGCTTCTTTTTCATATATATATATATATATATATATATATATATATATACACATCAATAGAAATTTATATGTATAAATCATGTATAAATGTATACTATAACAAAAGTTTATATTATATATATTTACATATAATACAATGCATTATTAATACAAAATTTGTTATATATTTACATGTTCATAAATATATATTCATAATCTCTCTAATTCTCTGTCCATAGACTTGTGTATATAAGTTTTCAGGGATGACCATTTGGTATTGTATAATCAATTGCTCTATTCTTGCCTTTGGAAAACTGTTTCCCCACACAGATGATTTTTTTGTAAGTAGACCTGAAATCCAAGAGGCTGAGGCTTCATAAGGCTGACTTCTCAGAGGTGAGTTGATAACAATTGGAGCTGTTGTAGACTCTGATATTCAGTGGCTGCACAGATGGAAAAGAGATGCTGGTCTCAAAAACTATGAGCAAGACAGCCACGGAGCTTTCAGTTGCCTTCAAAATTTGGAAAGTTGTGTTTTTAATAGTCCCTCAAAATGACATTGTCAGGATTTACTGAGCTGATACATGAAGCTGAGTGCATGCAAGTTCATCTTGTAATGGCCACTCAGTAAATTCTGGCTCCTGTTCATATTAGCAATAATCACCGCGTACTACAACTCCCTGCATATGCTGAGGTCACATAGGTCTAAAATAGTGTTCCCCTGACGGGCATGGCTGCCTTACGAGTCATCTCTGTAGTACTGAACATTAATTTTAATTTTAAAGCCATGTGGCCATACTATTTCAGTCTCCCTGGGGCAGAGGAGCTAATACAGGTATCGGTAGGAATCTTGTCCTTTGGAAGGAAAGGGTGCTGAAAAGTATAACTCGATGTTGAGATTGCAAAGTAGCATGTGGCTGGCCAATTTGCCAACTGTTGACACTAGACTTCCCTGCTGATGGTAAGAAGGTTTGATTTTTTAGGACTGCTGTTTTTCTGGAAGCACAGGTTGGTTCTGCCTCCCTAGCTGTGAGGTCAGGATGTGTGCATCTGATTGCACAGTTGCACCAATTCTTTTTTCACATGCTTCTCCTCCTTGTTCGGAAAATAATGAAGCATTCATGTGAGAAGAGGGCATGCTTCATTGATATGAAAGCCTTTAGGAACCCGTAAAAATGATGAAATCTGTGACCACTGGATCTCTGTCAGACTTTCATTTAATTAAAAAGGAAGCTCAGACTGTCTCACTCTGATCATGATGCTGGGCAAAGTCTACTTGGTCACACCACACAAACACCATGTCTACTCTCTATGATATCCAGCAAGCAGCAAGCATATTTGTAAACATACCAAGTATGCTTGGCATCATTATTTCATACTTTTCTCAAATCTGTAAGATCCTATAATGTCTTTATGTTCTGTGTTATATTTAGAATTTTTGCCTTATAAACTCTCCTAACATACTGAAACTAGTACCCACAAGCCCTTTTTGTTTTGTGTGCATTTTCTGAGGGAATGTTTTAAAGCCTCATCAAGAGGTTTCAGGGGTTGTCCTTGAGGAATCAAGGTGGACTGTGAACCACAAGCGGGAGTGAGCGGTTAAGGGTCCTCTAAGTCCAGAGGCATGATGGGCCTCGGTGATACCCACACAGCTTGTTCGCGATGTCTCCCTATCTGGTTTTCGCTTTCTACCATGCATGCAAAGGCTAGATGCTGGTGTTTTGACTCAAATTTCTCTTCCATATGCGCTTGGCTCTCTCACAGCTAAAACGGTTTCTATTTTACTCTTCATTTCCTCAAGCAAAATGGATCCTGAGTGGCCAGTGGAATATCATGGAATATACTGACTTAAGGGAGATATATCGTCTCATTTGAATTTCCTGTGGAGTTTGGTGGATGTAAATACTCTCTGTTGAGATTGCCAGGCTCTGTGAACTGTAGTTCTAATCAAATTCAGACCAAGTCAAGGAAGGAAGGAATCGGGAGTGGGTAAACTCTTCTCCATTTCTGCCTGTGCGCTCTCACCATGGCAGTACAGCTTGCTTAAACGTTTACATCAGCAGCTCTTGTGAAGACACACATGGTATTAAATGCCGGCTACTTAGAAACAGTGGAGGAATTACGTTTTGACTACAGAGTCATTAACCAAATTGTGTTCTCAAAAATTAGGACTTTTAAAATGAGCTGTTTTGACCTTTATATAAACACTTAAAAATAAGGCAGTACATAAGCAATGCACTTTCATTAAACTTAATAAAGTTCAATAAAAATTTTGAATTTAAAACTATCTTCATAAAGCAGTGTGTTAACACCGAGACATTAAATAGTGCATTAGAGTTTAAAATTATTAAAAATTACTAAGTTGCCATTTAGAATGAGATTTATTTTATGATTGCAGACACCTCCAAAACAAATCGACAGTCAATTGAAATGCATTCTGAGATGTAAAAGCACCATTAATTACTGTTAATGGCTCTTCTCTAATGTATGTAAATATATCATTGCTAGCAAACTCATGGCAGTTATTTCTTACTTCTTTCTAGACAGCTTAAAGATTGTAATTTATTAATATTAATAATAAGCAGGAAAAAATCAACATGTTTTGATAAATGGCGATTGAAGATGCACTGTGCTTGAGCTGAAAGTAGCTATCTGCTTGTTGGCAATAGTTCATGGCTATCCATGAAGCAGAGTCTACAATGGAGAGTGAGAGTTTAAAGTGATGTGTGTGTGTGTGTGTGTGTGTGTGTGTGTGTGTGTGTGTATGTCCATGAAAGAATTTGTCCATGTTTATTAGATTTAAAAATCATTGTCTTTTCTTATTCCTATCTCCCATCTCTTTCCATCGTGTTCAGCTCAACAGATTCTTCTACCATGAAAACATGCCTTTAGATTAACTTTACTGAAAGTAATTGACAAGGAGCACATTGGGGAAAGTGTTTTCTGTTTGTTGTGTTGTTTGATTTCTCTTGGAGATGGAATAGTCATCCTGCTCTTTAACAAGCTCTGTGTTACAGTCATGATAAAAGAATATTGCCTTCTTGTAGATCTAACCCTAAATTCAAGTGAATCAAGTGGCTTAGGGACTCCTAGGTAGAATTTACACTGATTTAGATAGAAAAGGTGACAGCTGGCAGAACTGATGTGTCCACATCTGGATCCTTCTTAACTGCTACAGGCTGCCTAGTATGAAAAGAAAAGAAAAGAAACCAATTTTTGTCCTATAATGTTTTTATGATCTTAGTTTTTATCATAGACTTCATTGATAAAATTTTCCTCTTTTAGTTCTGATGGAGATGTGTAAAATCAGCTACAGTCTGATTGGCTGCTAGGTTAAAGATTCTAAATATCAATAAGAGATTAAAATAGAGTTTTTAATACAGAGTTCTCAGACTCATCAAATTAATCCTTTAAATTTTAATTTTAAACATGCTGAAAGTTTGGAGTGTGTCCCCATGTAGCCATTGACATTTATTTATTAATTGCTTTTTCATGACTACTACACAATACCTAATAGAGCAACTTGTGTGAGGGAGGCTTTATTTTGGCTGTTTAAGAGGCCAGCACACTATGGAAGCAGTAGCATGTCGTATAGACTATGGGAGAGTGTCTAGGTTGGAAGGAGAGAGGCCACCTGTAATTTTCAGGGTCCACCCCTTAGGAATCTACTTCCTCTTGCAAGGTTCCACCTCCTTAAGTTTCCATAACCTCCCAAAATAGTGTCATCAGACTGAGGTCAGGTGTCCATGCACAGGAGCCCTGTGGAGGACATTTCACATCCAAACCATAATATTGTACCCCTGGTCCTCATAGAGTCATATATGAAATGCATCCAGTGTAACTTTAAAGGTCGCCATAGTCTTCACAGTTCCCACACAATTCAGAAGTTCAATGTCCAGTGTACCATCTGAGTTCAATATAAGCTCTTAGCTGTAACCTTGAAGAGATTTTGAAAGAGGAAAAGAACATATGTTCCCTTGTCTTGGAAAGAGCCCTGTTTTAGTGTAATGTGCTCTCTATACAATGGCGTCTAGATATGTGGTAGGTGATATCTGAATTTATTACTTGAGCCTTTTTCTGTTATACCCAAAGTTTTAGACAGCTAGGTTTAAATAGTATTTAAGAAGCAAATATGCTGATATGCTCCTCTTACTTCCCTGTGATCAATACATACAGTATTACTTCTCACATGTTATCTAATCTCTGTGCTGCTCTCCATTAGTTCCAATGGTACAGAGCAACTATTCCCATTTTCCAGGTGCAAAGCAAGGAAAAATAGAACCGAAGAGCGATCAAAACCCAGCAGGGCAAACAATTCCTGTACTTCATGTTTGAATCTAGGAGATACTGTAGCATGACTGGAGGCAGTGTGACCTTGGATAGCCTTGCTCTCACTGCCCTTAACTAATCAGTATGTAGAACTTTTCTCTTGGTCTGGCTCTGCTTGATGCCTCTAGCTCTCCTGGACTTGTGTTCCAAGTTCCTAACACCTTCAGTACCCATTGCCAATTAGAGTTCATCTTCAGAGCTTCCCACATTGGCCTCAGAGTATTTCTGCAAATCTGTCCCTGATTCTTAGTAGCCTTACTGGCAACCCTCTGAAACCTCAACACAACTCTCAATGTTTCTGTCAGTCTCAGCTCCCGTATCCTTGAAGCATCATCATCTTATGAAAGATGATCCCCTGGCGTGTTGAGATATAGCTGATCCCTCACTCCTTTGGACCATGCCTGCCATAATCTCCAAGTGCTCATCTGGCTGATGCATGGAAACACTGTCTGTGCTAGCCATATTGCAGCAAGGCACCCTTAGGATTCTAGCATTAGGCCTTTTTCTTTTCAAAGAATGTGTGATTTTTATGCCTTCAGTAGGTAAAGCTTGCCCTGAACAGCAACATACCTACTGTTCTAGTGCAAAGTACAAAGCTTCTTTGTGGTAATAATAATACCTTTAAGAACATAGTTCATTGTGGCTTAAAATGGTGGCCCACATTCATGAGAAGCCACAGGACTCCTCTCCCGGGGTGGGGGAAGCGCAGTCTGAGATCCTTGGGGAAGCAGCAGGGAGGGACACATTGGTCCCCAAACCATGTGGAGGCCAGGGAAGATAGGTTCTCAGTCTTGAATAGTGCAGACACCATTGGAAGAGCTAAGAACTGAGTAGGGGTGGGGGGACAGCTGCCTGTAGCGTGGAGGTGAAGGGGAAAGGGCAGGAGGAGAGGTCCAGCTGGGTCCCATGGGACAAAAGTCCTTGGTTTGCTTGGGTGGGTGACTTGACTTGGCCGAGCTGGTATCTGGAAGCACAGAGAGGCCCCCTGCAGGAGACCAGATGCTGCTCTTCAGAGGGAGACCCGCTCCATTGCTCCAGCATGGCAAATCCAGATGAGAAGAGGCAGTCTATGATTTTAAAGCATTTATTGTTGGCAGAAAGTTGTGATGAGTGAAAAGTAGAAGCTCACCATGGCCACATGGGGAAGGGAATACAGAGAAAGGGGGAGTAAGAGGGCAAGAGAAGAGAGTAAGAGAGGCAAGAGCATAAGAGGAGGAGAGGGGGCAAGAAGCCCCTTTTATAGTGGGCCAGGCCTACCTGGCTATTGCCAGGTAACTGGGGGTAGAGTCCAGCCAGAATACCAGGGGCTTGGGGCATTGCCCTATGTGACTGATGGCCACAGAATTATGGAGAGCTGAGGCCTCCTGTCAGGAACCTAGTGAATGGAAGCATAGAAAACAGGCCTTTCGTCCTTTGCAGGAATACCTGCTGGGTCTCTGGGGTTTAAACCTCCCTTGACCAGAACACAGACTGCCTTTCACAGTCCCACAGTTCATTCGTTCTCACCAGGTTCATCTGCAGCTTTAACTGTGCCCCCTCATCATATCATCAATAAGATGTACACTTATACAACCTAGTTCTTTGCTTTCTATTCACAATTCTTACTGTTAATATAGCTAAAGACAGAGAACAGCTCTACCACGACATTGATGCTATGCTGTTTTAAAGTTTCATCTTCCAAATGAATTAGTCCATTACTTTTGGAACTCAGAACATAGCCAGATACTTTCCCAGAATATAAAATAAATGGCTTATAGCCCAATCCCCAATAGAGTTCATTTTCTTCCTAAGATACCTCATGACCTTGCCTTCATGGTTCATCTTTCTATCAATACCCTGGCCTCTCAGAGTCCTACCAGAATGGCTTGTTAGCCTCTGCTTGCCGCGTGCTGCCTTTCATTATTTCTCTAGCCTATAGCCCCAGCCTCTTTCATATTTCTCCTAAAAATAAGTTCTGTGGTCACATTTATCACAGAAATATTCCCACCCTGGTCGGAATTTTCACAAATAGTTGTTTTTCCCATTCTTCTGGTAACATTCTCCTCAACAGCATCTTATAGGACAAAGGATTTATCAAGAGTCAGTTTAAGATATTACAGCCCATCATTGTGAGGAAAGCATGGTGGAATCCATGGGGCAGAAATGCAACAGGAGTATGTTGCTGTTCACTTTTAGGCTGGGTCCTGTCACATTCATTAAACAATCAAGAAAATCCCTTACAGACATGTCTGTGCGCAGGCCAAACTGACCTAGACAAGACCTCACTGAAATGGGCTTTCCAAGAGTTTCAATGTTGTGTCAGGTCAACAACTAAAATGAATGACTTCACACCCTCGACAAGGCTTTATACACATTGAGTCCGTGTTTTATACTTTACATTTAAATCATGTAACTGGTAACACCCTGGTAAAATTTGTGTTAGAAGTTTTTTCATCTTCTGAAGTTGAAAACCTACTAGAAGGTTTTATATGAAAAATTTATTTTAGTCATTATGGTAAAGAAACTGTACACACACACACACACACACACACACACACACTTCCTTGTGTATAAAATGAGAGTAAAACCAACTATCTCCAAAGTTAATGGGAGAGTTAAATGTATTGATTTGAGCAATGCTTGTATAGTTCCTAGTCTCTTGTAAGCACTATGGAAGTGTAAACTTTTATTCCTATGGGCCATTTGTTGTAATTTTATTTTCTACCAGAATCTTTTTGGCAGAGATCTGTCAAAAGTAAAGGAATGTATGTGACTGAGGTAATGGCAGGAGTAGATTCCGTTGGAATGCTCAAAATCTAGGCTGACATGGAGTTAATAACTCCTAATAATTTTAAGTGCTGGTATATTATCAATCTTTGAAAGCAGCCACCAAAAGTGGCTTTTGCCTTTTCAGTCTTCAGAAAGATACTTATTGTATGTACCATTGTTATTCTAGGCATGTCTTGTATATTTATATGCTTACCTTGAGAGGATAAATGATAAAAGAGATAATCGGGAACCAATATTCAAGTCGTAATAGGTATTCAGTACATTGTGTGAGGTCATGGGGATCCCAGCTGTATCAAGTGGAAACTTATTGTGGTGTTGTTGATTGATTTAAATGTAAGAACAGCCAGTATTCCTAACTGTTCACCTACATGACTCTTAATAACTGCCAAGTTACAGGCTTCCCCTGTATATAGTTACTGCTCTAGGGTCTATGTCTAAGAGTCAGAATAGGTTGAGTTACTATGGAATAACAGATATGTAAATCTCAGTAGTTTCATTAAGTTTATTTGTTGCTCATCTTTGCCAATCCTAGAGTAATTCTAGGATACTCCCCAGGACTTTACCCCTCGGGAGAATGGCATGGTATTTTTGTTCAATGATGTCTTTTAGAATGTTTATCTAAAGCTTTTCAGCTTAATTACAATCTGCAAAAACAGATATAGATAGTGACACATGGTCCAGAAAGTAAAGACAAATCACACATTAAAGCTATCCCAGAACTGACCAACTGGTACGTAAGTTCTAAAACACTGTTAACCATGTGGCCAGCAGTGGGAGAGAACCACGGGAAGGTGTGAGCATGGTTCACCACAGAGCAGTTTCTGGTAGACTATGTTCATCTCCATCACAGAGTTGAGAAGCAGTTTCAGGTTGGCTCTTCCTCATGTGTCAGGGTGTTAAATTTTGTAAGAGAAGTAAAACCCTTTATCCACCATCATATCCCACTCATTAGCCATGAAAATGCCTATTGCAGGAGGAATTGGAATATGATTTAGGACTGAGCTAAAATAGTTTCTTCTACTGTACTCTTATCATGGACACACATGCATACACACAGGTCTTGTGCACATATATGCACACACATATACACATGAATGCATATGTACATGCATGCATACATGTACATACATGCATTATCATACTTACACACATAAACACACAATGCATATACACATACATGTACAAACACAGGTACACACTATTAAATACCCATAATATGGACGTATGTCAATTTCTACTTGGAACCTCTTGATCATTCTTTTTAAAAGCAATTAGAATAGATGTGAAACATATTAGTGTGGCATTGGATCATAACTGCTTTATTTACATATGGCCAAGGCAAACAGTTAATCTTTATAGCCAGCATTTTTTCTCTGTGATAAGATTCTTACTTACAGCTTTTAGTTAGTAAGATTGCAGTTTATAGTCAATGTTTTTTTTTTAACCACAGATGTAATATATGAGTATATTTTACTGTTTAGAATTTCTAGGGAATGCAGAAGCATAAAGAATAATCTTCCCCTTGTCCTCTAACTAGTGGCAAAGGCTAGGTTGATTGCTTTGATTACATTGATTGCTTCTTCTAGTGTTTGTCTCTCTGCATGTACAAATTTGCTCAAGGATACTATAGGATACCTCAAGAAGAATTAGAGAAGAGCCAGAAGCTTTGGGAAGGCAGACAGAGCAGTGAGCTACACTTGACAGATAGAGGACAGATTTTATCTATTTCTGTAGCAGACTTCTGGGTCTACAAGTTGGACACATGGGGTTGAAAGAGTTTGTAACTGAGGAGTCAGGCTCAGTGGATAACCATGTGTAGTTAGATCCAACCTGTCTGGTTGGAGATTTATAGTGCAGACTTGTAGTTAATCTTGGTAATTCCAATCATATATCACACTCTTAGTAAAAATATTCGTATTCTCCTATGCATTTCCAGTTTTAATTTTCCTTTTCATCTTATGTAATATTGTTTTTCATCAAACATATTTTTCTATTTTAAAATGTTACTGTTTATTTGGTGATTGTAAGCCTTTTGAAGATGTTCATAATAATGTTGCAAATAAGATTTTTGTTTTTTGAAGAAATCATTTAAGGGGAATCATTTTGGCTTTTGAAAGAATGAGTGATTGTGTTAGTTTACATAGCTGTGGAGAAAAGACTTGAGAACATTTTAAAGGAGGATGCAACTTCTTTAAGACCATTGAGTCCATGGTCACTTGACTACAGGTACAGGGCAGAACATTATAATACTGGCAGTATATGGTGGGGGATTCCCATTTTATCCTGGTATAGAGAAAACAGAGGAGAGAGCAGAATGGACATGCCTTCAGTGACCCATTACCTCCATGTAGATTCAGTCGCCCAAAGTTTCAATTACCTCCCCCAAATAACACACTAAGTAAGGATCAACCATGCCCATACATTCCCATAAGAAACATTTGACTCTCAAAGATATTCCTCCATACAGGAAGCACCAGGGTATCTAGGGAATCTAGAAGAATGAGGTATAAGTTTAGAAGATAAGAATAAGGCTCCAGGGAGATGATCTGACTGCTCTTTTTAGTCAGGATCTTGAAGTCAGGAACATTTGTAAAGTGACTGATAGAATAGAGGGGACAGAGCACCACACTGAATACAGGGCTCACAGAGTAGAGTGAACATGTCAGAGACAACTCCAGAAGTCTATCAACAGGGTAGGAGGAGGCGAGGCATTCGAATCCTTCTATATCTACAGTTTGTACAAGGAGACTCATAGTTTCTGAGTCAACGTAGAAAATCATGATAAACTACGAAGGACTGAGCCCTGTTGGAGGAGGCAGGTAGATATGGGTTCATCTGCTGATGAAACACCTGCCTTTTATTTTTGTTTGGGTGAGGAATTGACAAAATATTATCCCATCTGTCACTGCTACTACCCTCACAGAGGGATCTAAGCAAGAATCCGTCCATATTACCGAAAAGAAAACCAAGGAAAAATGTTTTGTAACTTTTGGTTTCAAGATTGAGTGTCAGTCTTCCCGTGAGTCTTTGGATCCTGCCCTCTGCCCGTTCTATCTGGCTGGTTGTCCCTCACTAAAACTGATTTACTTGTGCAATTGTTACTTTAGGAACAACCTTTGATTGCGCTCATTTAATGATGCATTTGTGCTTGTAGGTGCTTAGAAACCAAAAGTGTGGAATAATGAAATTAAATCCACACTGCAGCCAAGTTCTGGTACCAGCTGTCCTGTGACCTTGGTCCTCATTCTTCAAACCTCTTGAAGCCTCGTCTTCTCTGGAGAGTTCAGAATGATTCATCTGGTGAGGCTTTTCCAGCTGTAAAATTTGATGGCTTCATATTTCAATGTGTCAGATGCATTTCCGCATCTCCAAAGTACACTTGGTCCTGGAAGATCAGCTCTGGTGTTTATCTTATTTAGTCAAATATGTTTTGCATGGTCTGTTTTAATGCATAAAATGGACCAGCATTTCTCTTTAACAATGACAGTTGTAAATGGCCTTCCCCTAACCCCTGTGCTTTATTGTATAGCACAGATTCCCTTTTGAGCTCTTGAAGACATGGAGGTGTGTTGCTCTTAGGCAGATATTGAAAAGAGTTTAAATGAACATTGGTTCAAAGGGAATTGGTGGTTTCCAGTTAGAACATATGGCTGAAATTGCTTTTTAAAATGTAATTTGCAGTGCTTTTACCTTCTAGTGAATTCTGTGGTGCCACATGAGGTAGAATTCACCTTCTCAACTAATGTACTTTCTTTTAAAGACTCAGGTTTGCTGTCTGTGATGATAGATCCCATCCACAGTGGGATTTAGTTCATGCAGAACATGACCAGTGTGACTGGGAGGCTCAGGTTCTGAACTTGTGAGCACACTTGAGACCCTTCTCTGAAACCCTCCTGATTCTTTCATCTCAATTAGTTCTTTCCAGTGAGCACAGTCGATTTCCCCTAAATTCTGGAAGAGCAACACACTGAGAATTACACTTTCTCATTGAATTTTATGGCTTTAAACAAGGGACTACTTCCCCCCCCCCCCCCAGCTGTAGCTTTCAGGTATGTTTCACACTCTTTAGCCCTGCCCTATTGTGAAGAAAGCATGCAGTTAGATGACCTTCCGTCTACCCCTGACCTCCCTTCCATTAACACTTATTATGCAGTGTCTGGTCAGAAAAGGTCCCCGAGCTGTTCTCCTCCCATCCCAGGGACAGTGACACTGCAGCTACATCTGGGATTATTACTTACTACTCTTCCTCTTGGGTCGGTTGCTTCAGCTTCTTCTGCTTATAAATGTTCTGGTCTTTCAGTTGGGGCTTTGCAAAGTAGGCATAAGCACTCCATTAACATGAGCAGAGGAATCTCAGGGATCAGAATTTGGAAAGTCAAATTCTCACTCTCCACCATTAGAATTAATGACTGTTTGCCATTTTAGAATGCCAGGTTTTTTTTTTCCCCACAGAAATGTAATACGAAGAAAAATAATGACTATAAACATAGATATGTACCATACTGTATTTGTTTACCCTCTCTAAATTACTTGTTTTTAGAGGTGATTTTATGCTTTGAATGCATCACGGGTTTGATCTACTCTATGTATTAGCATCCAAGGAACCAAAAATGTCTCAGTATAACTTAAGGTTGCTGTGGAAAATGTTTTAATGCTTTAATGTAATAGTTTATGATATATTTAAGTATACTTACACATACAGCAGATCTCTAGTTTGGTATATGTGTCTTAATTAACTATATAAATTTAATAATTGACATATGAAAGGAAACCAATACAAATGTACATTCTATTTCATTTTATGACTAGGTAAGTTCTATCACAAAAGCATCCTACATTTTTTCTTCATAGGGAAGTCTTTCCCATTGCTCTCTGATATTTGAGCTTCATCTTTCGACTTTCTGTGTTTAATAGTCTGTTTATACTTGATCTGATATGGGAAACTCTGACCTCCCACTTAAATGCATTGTCTATTGTCACATCACAGAATAATCTTATGTTCCTAGCTGCATTGTCTTGCATGTGTTATACTCAGTTATAAGGCTTCCTCTGAGTAAAACCTACTGCTCAGGTTTGGTTTTGAAGTTTAAAGACAAATAGAAAGTAGCTAATTTCTAAGTTTAGGATGATGCCACTTTCTCTTCCTAAGCTAATCAATTAAAAGTGTGTGAGTATATGTGTGTGTGTCTGTGTGTGTTATTGTATTGCTGTGTGTGTGATTGTTGTATTATTGTGTGTTGTATTTCTGCATATATTATTGTATTATTGTGTGTGTGATTGTTGTATTATTGTGTGTGTTATTGTATTACTCTTTGTGTGTTATTGTATTACTCTCTGTATGCATGTGTCTGTTATTGTATTACTGTGTGTTATTGTGTGACTCTCTCTCTCTCTCTCTGTGTGTGTGTGTGTGTGTGTGTGTGTGTGAACCATAGCGTTCATGTGAAGGTTAAAAGATGGCTTTCAGGAGTCAGTTCTCTTTCCCTGAGAGGCTAAGATATTGAACTGAGCCTGCCTGGCATGTACTTATACCTGCTGAGCCATCTTGCTGGCCTGACTTTTATTCTTGAATTGGGAAGAAACCCTGATTTTTTTTGGTGGGTGGGTGTGTGTGTGTGTGTGTGTGTGTGTGTGTGTGTGTGTATCTATTTATGCCTGGGACTATCTTAATCTACAGATGGTATTTGTAACTATAATATAACATACATTTTGATTTTTACTTAACTATTTTAAAATAAATTGTATATCATATTATAGAAAATGAGTCTTACATACCCCTCTCCCAGATGCTTTTGATTTGTAGGTGAAGGTAAATTTTCAGCAATTACTGCAGCTATTGCTTCCTTTACTAGTTATACCCACCTTGGTACTAACTTGACCTGCAGTGATTGACCCTGGTATGATGAGCAGGACAGGTAGAGATGGTAGGTAGTTCTTGTCTCTTGTTGGTTTTTAGTATTACTTGGTACTTGTTTTGAATTGCTATAAGCTACTAGAAAAATCATGGCTGAAAACAACATGAACTTTTATGATACTAGAGGCCAGAAGCCTGTCATCAAATGTGGGCAGGTCCACACACCCTCTACAGTCTCTTAGCAAGAATCCTCACTTTTCCCTTCGGGATACGAGTGGCTTTGTTGTTTCCGTAGCTTGCAACATTCTAGCTCCTGTGTTTATCCCTGTCTTTGCATCTTGTAAAAATCTCTTTGTTTTCAGCATCCCTTTCCTTTGCATATGTGTGGTGAGCAGGATTACCGTTTGTACATACCTATGTGCATAGAGGGTTACCTTGTGTAAATGCAAGGCCAGAAATGAGCCTCAAGTATTTTGAGACATTTGTCTTGTAACATGTCCAGTAGGCTGGGCTCACTTGCTAGGGAACCAAAGGAGTCTGCCTGTCTCTATCTCCCTTACACTATTATAATTATATACTACCATGCTTAGCTTTTTCCTTGTAGGTACTAGGAATTAAACTCAGGTTCATGTTTTTGTGGCAGTTAGAACGTTATAAACTATAAATTCTTTCCCCAGTCCCTCCCATCTTTACTTTTGTAAAAACATCAGTTACTGGACTTAAGATCCACTTTTAGTGAGTGAGGGATGAGTCCATCTTGAGATTCTTTATTATGTCTGCAAAATTGAAAGGTCAAGTTAAAGCTATCTCAGTTGCGGAAGTGTGTGGGGCCACTTGACTTTCTCCGGGCTTCAGGGCTTACACGTTCCTCATCAGCCCAGTAGACCAGAAGGGATTTCAGCGCAGGCACTTCAGGGAAAGCTGCACCCTGGCAGCTCCTCTGCCTAGCTTTTCTCTACCCTGTGCCAAGTCTGCTTCTTTCAGCCATGCCTTACCATCACTAGGCAGACACATCCTGGATTCCAGATGGAAAAAGCTCAATGCAGTGTTTGGAAAGAATTCGTCTGTGAACTTAGTGTGGTGCAAGAAAATAAGTAAGGGCCTTGAAGCTAGGAGGGGCTGCTTCAGTTCCTGTCTTTGTACCTCCCTCCCTACACCTGGAACTTGGGCCAGTCACATATGACCTTCTGGATTGGCATCTGCATCTCCGCATGCTAGTGCCGGCGAGGCAATGGCGGGCTGCAAGCCTCACCCCAGGCCACAGGGCTCCCACTAGCCCACCAGTGGACCTGCAAACTCTCTGCACGTTAGGTCTACACTCCCTTGGTCTGCCGGCGGCCTGCCCACTTTCCAGCCCCAACTTGGCTGGCCCTCTGGTGGGGGTCCCTTGAGTTCATCCCACTTCCACACCACGCCGACACATCCCACGGTCTGCCTGCTCACCTCCCATTTACTCGGTAGAACGGAGGAATTGATACAAAAAAAAAATGTGGTATATATACACAATGGAATACTATTCAGCCATTAGAAAAAATGAATTCATGAAATTCGTAGAGAAATGGATGGAGCTGGAGAACATCATACTAAGTGAGGTGACCCAGTCTCAAAAGAATACCCATGGTATGCACTCACTGATAAGTGGATATTAGCCTAGAATTTTGGAACACCAAAGACACAATCCACATACCAAATGATGTCCGACAAGAAGGAAGGAGTGGACCCTGGTTCTGAAAAGACTCAATGCATTAGTGTAGGGGAATACCAGAACAGGGAAGTGGGAAGGGGTGAATGAGGAAACAGGGGGAGGGAAAAGGGCATGTGGGACCTTTGGGGGGCAGGGAACCAGGAAAAGGGGAAAGAAATGTAAATAAAGAATATCTCCAATAGAAAAGAAAAAGAAAAAAAGAAGTAGGACTTAGGACTCTCAATGCTTATACTAGCCAATTCTATTTATGTATATTTAAAAATCACAATTACAAGATGCCAATTGATAATGATAAAAACTTTATCACAATATTTCTAACCTTATAAAAACTTAGCTATTTTGGCTAGAAGATGTCACTCAGGTCCACATACGAAGCCATCTTGTATTCTTTTCTGTCTCCTGCAAACTCTGAGACTCCCCAACTCCTAGCTCCGCCTCCCCTTTCCTGTACTACCTCAGGCCCTAATGTGATTGGACATGGAAAATCTTGCAACAGTTGGCAGGGCTCAACTCCCCTGGGGAGTTTAACTGTTGCTCTCTGAGTCCATGCCCTTTGGGATTATCCACAGGTCAGCTAGCTTTCTGCGGTATAGCAAACATGAAGACTCAGAAGCAAAGAACAAAGGTTGTAGTCATAGTCATTTACAAATGAATCATAGTCTATTTGTTAAAATGTAATCATTAGATAAAGTCAAAAATCCTAAAAAAAAAAAAAAAGAAAAAAGAAAAAAAAAGAGGGGCTTATTAAATGAGTGTGACTGGCAGTCGAAAGAATCATTAGAAGCTGTAAAGCAAAGTCCCTGCTCAGGGCTCATACCACCACCACTACCACCACCACCACCACCACTACCACCACCACCATAATCATCATCAACATCATCATCACCATCATCACCATCATCATCATCATTATTTGGAGCGCATTTCCTAGTATTTATAGCTCGGCGTAGGTACTGACTCTTCTAAAATAGAAGAACCTTATGTCAAGTTGGAATGCAGAGGGGCAGAGGTTACGAGGTTCGCTTGAGAAGCCATGCAGAACAGTAGGCATAGTATTGTCATAAGAACCTCCATCAGTTAAGATCCTGGTGGGCCATTATATCCTGAATTATTTTGCTACATGATTACACATGAACTATAGAGCTTCAGAAATAAACTGCTATAGTAGGCCAGGAGGGAACAATATGAGCAGCCATTTACAATGTGCTGCTGCAGAGAGAATAGCTAATAGCAGTTCTTTCAAACTGCCTTTCTAAACCCTAGTTTGTGTATCCGCTGTAACTGCTCCTTGTAATAAGCCGCAGTGGCTACACGCTCATTCCTGCTTCCAAATGCTTGTTTCTGAAGCCGCCATTGCAGGAAGATATTCGTGGGAGAAGACGGAGCCTCGTTTCTAGGCATTTCCAATTCTAAATAATTAGAGTAGAAAGACTTTCAAGTCAGCCTCAGGTTCCAGCTTGTTATATAAATAAGTTCACAGGAATCTCAGATGCTTTACAAAAATCTGACAGCAGCTATAAAAGGCTTTTGAACATTTTTGTTGCCAAAGTCCTAGGGATTGCTGGAATCTTAAATAGCCCGTTTTAAGCTCCAATTCAGAAGCTTTTTGTCATGTTTAATAATGTGGTGAATAATTCCTTTTCTGTTAGTCATTTCCTCCTTTATAATCCATGAGGATCTTTGAGCCATGGAATGGATATTTTTCTGGAGCTATAAATTAAAGGTCCTTTCAATCCCAAACTTGAAATGGCTTTTTAATACACCACTTCTATAAATGTATTTATCTAGGTTTAAAGATTCATTAGCATACATTTAAATGAAAGTCTTATGGAGGTGTATGTGCAATCCAAGGAATGATTACTTTGAAATGAGAATTCCATGGAAGACATTGGGTGATACTGTGTACAATAGATATTTAGAAAGAAGGAAACCATATTTTTAGCAGAAATTAAATACTGTATCTTCTCTACTTTCCTCTGTGTCTTTCTTCTCATGTGTAGGATGAATAAGAAGTTTGGTTCAGGATCCAGCGGGCACCATTGGTCCATAGATAAATAATACTCATAACATTTGAGAACCAAGACAGGGAAATAAAATTATGTTTCTACTTATACACCTAAATAGAAGGTAGTCTTTCTTTACAGTATGATTATTTTCTGAAGACCACAATTAGTCCTGGCAATGTTAATGACCGCATCACTAATAGATGTCTATAATATCCATGGGTTTACAAAACCTAGTGGAGATTTTGTTTTTGACATGGACATGATATACCCATCTAATCCCCGTTTAAGTAATTATCCAATAGGTTATCTCCTTAGATTACTATGATCATCAACTTTGGCTAGGGAAGCCCCTGTTTACTGTAGATAGCTGTACCTATAGCCTGTCACATAATTGGTCAGAGTTCTGTGACTAAGGGACAGCTGAGTGCTCAGCCATCAATAGGACTTTTATGTCACTTACTCGCCCTGGGAATGTCACAGAAGACAAGGCAACAAGAATATAGGGGTCAGAGGAAGCAGCAGAGTGGGGTGGAGTGTTGTCTTCAAACAAGCCATTGCCCTGATTCTCTTCACCTCACAGCAGTTGTGATTGACAGCACAAGACCTGGGAAACATACAAACATGCAAGCAAGAAGGACCCATGTGTCTCTCCACCTCCAAGGCCATTAGGGGAACAATAGTAGCCAGAGAGAAGGGGCTTATAAGAAACCACTCCTGCTTGAGGATCTATAGGTTGCGGCATAGCTACTGGTAAGGGCAGAGCCCACTCACTTTCCCACTGATAGTTGCTCATCCACCACTCTGTGAGCCATTCTGACAGAACTGACTAGGCCACAAAGCAAGCAAACAAACAAACATATAAAGAAGCAAATACAGTAAAGTAGAGGAATTCAGAAGAAGAATTAGTTCAACAGGAGAGCAGCAAAAGGTAGGAATGGGAATGAAGAAGATAAAAATATATTTCATATGTATGAAAATACCATAATGAGACCCATTAGGTAAAATGAACATATGTAAGTAAAATAAATAAAAATAAATTTATGATATTATTCAATACTAAAATTATGGCCATCTGAACATATTATTTGAGCTTCTAATTCTTTTGAAAACACAGTATCTAGTACCTACCTCCATGTCTTATTTAACAAATAAGTGTAAAATGATAAATAATAAATATGTGTTAACTTATTTTGATCACTGTATTCCAGTGTAACTGAGATCTTTTGTTGGAAACAACGCATCATTACATCCTGAGATGCATCCTAGAGACTCACAAGGACTCATCCACACAGACTAACTTAATGTGCTATGACCTATAAAGCTTATAGGTTGTTTTATTAATCCTACGTTCATCAAATGAGTCCTGGGTAACTCAGTGGCATTCAATGTTTTTGGGAAGTTAATGTCTTGGTGGCCTGCCTTAGTAGCCACTAACCTCTTGGGAGGCCACCAATGACCCTCACCTTTTTTTTTATCTTCCCCTTTTAATGTCTCCTTTCACTCTGTAAGATCTCTTTGATCTCTTTGACCAGCTCAATAGAGTGAAAGCCACTGTGTGTGTGTGTGTGTGTGTGTGTGTGTGTGCGCCCGCACATGAAATCTCACTTTGCAGGGGTGCAGTGAAGTCAGTCATCACCCTTAGCACAGACATTTCAATAGTCCCACAGGAAGCTTCAGGAACAAGAATGAGGCCTGCCAGTAACCAGTACCAATTCCCTGTGCTTGACAAGGAGCCGTCTTAGGGAAGGTGCCTCCAGCCCCAGTCAAGCTTGCAGATTACTCTCGGTTCTCCAAGGAGTCAGTTGCTCCCTACTTTCTAGGACAGGGGGTCAAAATCATTCAGTTAAGCTGCTGTGGTATTCCCTGACCCGTAACATTAACTATAGGAGATAAAGTTGTATATGAACTTTGAGAATGGTTTAAGTAATAACAGACAGCTGACACAAGGCTTGTGTGTCAACCACAAGATCCTGACATTGGTGAATGACAAAATCAAGGTGAGATGCTAGCCCTGCTGATAAAAGATTCTATTTTATCAGGTTAGTACAGAAAGTCAGGATGCTGAATCTCTTATCATCTTTATTTCCTTCATTGCCACTTCTTTCTTCACTAATTCCGGTCTTCTCCTCTCTTCCCCTCCCATCCTCTCTTCCTTTCCCTTCTCCTCCCCTCCCCTCTCCTCCCTTCTTCCCTTCCCTTCCCTCCCCCTCCCCTTCCATTCTCCTCCACTCTCTTTTCTTCTGCCCTTCCTTACACCATGTACCGCTGGTACTGGACAAAAATGATAAAATAGATCCGCTCATTTGATATCTTCAGATTTTCAAGAAAACACCAAGTAAACATTAAGCATTGGGTATGTGTTTTAAACAGAGGTCCGAGTGTCAAATGCTATTTTACAGAAAAAAAATCTTGTGTATATTCAGAATGTTATCTTTGGTTCAGCAGAATAATATGAGGATGCAGACAAAAATGGAAAGTCTTTGTTCTGTTCGAGAGCTAGGGTAGGAATTGGATTTATAGGGAATGGTGAAAGTCTTAAGTTAGCTTACCAGTTTCTCTGATTTGTTCAGTTGCTATATTTGCAGGAAATGTCTGCTACTCTTGGAGGTCAGGATAAAAGATGGATGGGGAAAGGAAGGTTGGAGGAGAGGATCTTTGTGATCCCTTGGGGATGGGGTCAGAGGGGAAGGGGAGGCCACAGTAGGTGTTCTGCTGCAGAGCTGGGATGGGGGTGGGGAGATTGGGGCTGGAGCAGCAGCAGAAGGCTCCCCTTGGTTTTTTACAGTAGCTTAGTCACTCTGATGACACTGTCCCCATTTTAGTGATGATTTGACTGAGTTCATTGTTCACAAAGAAAGTTCATAAACTGACAAGAATTTTCTGTGTACGAACAAAAAGAGAACATTTTACTCCTGGCACTAAGTAATTACTTATCCTGCTGATATAAATGAAAAGTCGCTGGGATAACAGTTATTTAAAAGTTTATTTAAAAGTCTGCTTGGGAAGGTATAAGAATATCACAGACTTCTTAATTAAAAAAAATAATAAAACCTTAGCTAAAGATCAGTCTTAGGTAGGGACAGTCTTGAACTTGTATTCCCAAATTGGAGGACAGGAGCAAAGCAGGTGAATTGGTCTCTGGTTTATGCATCTATTTTTCAGTGATATTGAAGATATAGAATACTAAATGAAAAGAAGACTCTCCATAGCATTCTAAGCCCGCTGGCATAAAAACATTATTTAAATAGCAAACACTGGCTTTCTCCACCGCCCTTCTGTCTGATTTTTAAACAACATTTTCATTATGCTTGCTATACTAGATTAGCTTGCTAGTTACAAGGAAAATTCAGACACAACTCTCTATGATATCAAAATATGTTTAAACTCATAAAGCATTGCTTTGAGGAAAACATCGCATACTGTGAGAATTATTTCAAATTACATCATTGTTGTACACTAATATTGAAAATGTCCTTTATAAGTGCTTCATTTAAAAACTCAATTCTGTTTGGTAAAATATGCATATTACCACGGGACTTAGAAAACAGAAAAATACATAAAAAGAAACATAAACACTTTTAACAAGAAAAGTGTTTAAGGACAAGTCTTTGCAACTTCCAGGGTTAATTATTATAATTCATCCAAAATGCTTGAAATCCATAACGGAATGATGAGGTATCCCCCAGAAAAAATAGAGTTTGATCTGGTATATCAGCTCTCCAGAAATGACTGTAGTTGTATCTTCAGTTCTAGATCCTGGCCATCGAAAAGTGTCTAGGTCGGTGTTCAGATGAGTGACGTGGAATATGGTTCTCCTTAGCCAAATGGACACTTGTAAAAGTCATCAAGGGTTTCACAAAACTGCTACAGCTTATAAAGATACATTTTATCATCTGTGTCATACATTTTATTTTATAATGTAGCTCAGTGACATATTTTTGGGGACAGTAGGCCACCAGGACAATTTGTAGGGCATAAGCCTATTTTGGGTATTATTATTTATATTTAAGTTCATTCACATCTCAGAATAGTGTCAATTCCAAAGAAATCTTTGGGAAAATTGTCATTTTCTATTCTACATTGCTACATTATATTTTTTCTTTTTTTTTTTAATTTATAAGCTTTATTATAAAAACATTAAAAAAAACCCAACCATGGACCAAAATTAACCAAACCCAAAGACTATGAAATTATTTTTTCAGTAGAGTCCCTTAATTAAGGTAGGGAATCTGCTGGTATGTCAGCTCCTTTTGTTACGTTTCAGTTCATTCAAAGCTTGACAGGGTTATGAGAACATTCTTTAAAAAGTATTGTTCCCATACATTTTTGAAGAAACTATTATTTACTTTAGTTATTTAATTTATTAGTGAAAGAAAAGTATTGTTTTCTTTTATGCAGTTCTTAGGTTTAAGTTTAAGATTGGCTTCCCACAAAGCATCTTTTAAATAAAAATATGAATATGTTACTAATATTAAATAAACATAAGTATTAATAAGTCTAATAGGAAATTGGTACAATTTGGAGGCAATTTGAAGATACAGATATTTATATGCATTCTGTTTAAAAAATATAGGTGACGGAAAGGAGAATATTTGAATCTGATTTCTAGTTTAGATATGAATTAAATTAAATTTGTGAGGCAAGATGAACATGACCCTTGTAATTTCCTTTTGTATCAGATAAAATCTGCAGGCTAACCTGTAACCTCATAGTTTTCTGTAATTGTAACAAAGTCAGCACTAGTTTATCATCTTGAAGAACTCTCTAGTCTTAGGGTGGGTCGAATAAGCAAAGTCTATTATGGGTTGACTATGAAATCCTTCCCCAAAGCATTACTGTGTGGAAGTCTTAGAGTCAGCTCCAAGTGCTACAGAAAAGTAACTGGATTGCTGGGGTCTCCCCCACTGTATACCTAAGCCTTTAATAAGTCTTAACCAGTGCCATTGACTCTTGCATCATCTTAGCTGCCACAGGAACAACAATCACACAGAAATGTCCCTTAATCAATGTGTGCAGTTTGACAGAGGTAAGAAAGATAAACTTTAACTGCAGTTATTTGTGCAAGGAGCCATGAGTACACTGATTTTTGATTTTATCACAGACTCGGTATGTAGGTAGGAAGAGAGGATAAGAAGAGTATCAAAGTAGCCATCATTTTAAATGAGGCTCGAGTGGTCAAGAGTAGAATGGGCTAGGCTCTACATTTGACCTTTCCTTGACCTGAGTGTGGGGAGCAGCTCAGACGCGATGCTGTGCCCCATGCCTGCGACTGTGTGGAGGAGGATACCTGAGTATCCTGAACATTTTGTCTAATTTATACCTGAACATCTTCTCCTGTGTCCTTTCATTCACCATTTGGCAATGTCACACACAGAGTCTCTGAGCTCCTTAAATGTAAGCGATATCCATTTTTAAGGAATACTCATTTCATTCAGAAGGGTATTTTTAGGTTTATGGTAAATTTGTTCTCATTTTTAGTTTGTTCTTCAGACAAATAGAGTAATATATGCCATTCTTCCTTATTCTTATTGAATATTTTCTACTAAATCTATCCTTTTATGATTCTGAAATGCCAGCTTCAGTTTTTTTATTAATTCATACTGACCTGTGCAGAGCTGTCTGTCTCGACTTAATGGCTATTTATAATATATGGATGGCATTCCCCTGCCGTTAATGTTTAATGAATTGGCTCCTGATCCAGTGGAGTCTAATAAAGGTAATGATTAGAATGCATTGTCTTTCTGCAGTGCCCTCGGAACTTTTTTCCCCACTGTATACCTTTGGCCCACACCCTCCTCCTCTGTCTCTTCCAGTGCAGTCATCTCTCAACCTCTCTTTCATTATTTATTCCAAATGAATAGTTTTACACTTCATTTTTTTTCTAGGTCAGAAGGCAGTCTTTTGTGGTGAAACTAAGTCTCAGGCTGCCTGGTGGCTGGAAAGTCAGGCTTGTTGCAAAGTTAATCACCATTTTCTACAGTCAAGAATTCCTCAACAAGGCCTCCACTACTGCCAACTGTTCCCTTTGTGTATCCCAAATACGAGGGCTATGTTGAAAATCATGTGGGGATGCAGAGGTGGCTCAGTGGTTAAGAGCTTGTCCTATTCTTTGAAAGACCAGAGTTTTGTTCAAAGCATGGCTATCTGGGGGCTCACTGCCACCTGTAACTCCTGATCCAGAAGATCCAGCACCCTCTTCTGGCCACAGCAGGCACACACACACACACACACACACACACACACACACACACACAGAGAGAGAGACATACACACAGACACTCATTCACACAGACACAGACACAGAAATAAAAAGGATCTGAAGTAAAAAGCTGGCTTTCGAATTAGAAAATAGTGAAAGATATATGTCTTTGTGAATATACTAAAAATTCCTGAATTGCACGTTTTATAAGAAGGTTAAAACAGGAACTTGTTGGAGGCTGACGCCTAAATTACGGGGCTGGAGTGCTACCATCTTGCAAGCACTCCCAAGTCATGTATGCAGCTGATTTTACACCCTCCCTCACCCACTGCTCCAGGAACTGGCTAAAGCTATAAACTGGCTAAATATTTGGTTACAGGACCCATATACGGGAACTAGCTAATCAATAAACTCAAGTGTCCTTACCCTCACATTCCAAGATACCCCACCTGACTGTTTCAAGATTTATCTCCCTCCCTCATTCCCCTTCCTTACTGCTTAAAACCCCTTGCCCCCTGTACAATAAACAGACCTTGACAACGGTTTTGCTTGGTCTCACTCCTTTGTCCCGCCCATTCTAATTTACAGGCTTGAATCCCCCATGGACCCACAAATAACTGAGTCCCGCGGGTCGGGTCATGAACTACATGGCCTGAGGAAGTAAAGCCAAGTGGAGAGGGGAAAGCTACCTCTTAGAAAACTGCAGTACACATACCCCATGCACATGCTCACACACACCCGATTGCATGCCTGCTACACGCTCGCCTCCATCAGTTCTGTTAATAGTTGCAGTGAAAGGAATTTTATCTCATACTCTGAAACCCCTCTACTCTACACACTTTTTCTTGCTGTTGAACCTAGAACAAGAGGCTATACTTTACAGTAGTGTGTTGTCCTCCCAAAGCCTGGCTACATTCAGAAGGCATGGTCTCCAGGGGATGTGTTCCTTCAGAGTCAAGACCCATAAACCACCATTAATCTCTGAGTCCTTCAAACACTGAATTGCAATGTTAGTAACAGATTCTCCCTGGTTCTAGTTTCTGGCTTCTGGTCTCTGGTTTTAGACCCTTCCCCTCTCCTACCCAAAGACCTTCCTAGGTAATTTTAAAGATTTATTTATTTACTTAAGTATAAATATTTTTGAAGTTTAAATGTTTCAGAAAAATGGAAGATAACACAGAGTTCTTGCTTCCATTTCAATTATTAATCTTTTAAGTCTGTTGTTTTAATCAATAGACTAATATTGGTGTTAGTCCATATAACTGAAGTCCATACTTTTTTAGATTTTGCGAGTGTATATCATCTGTACCATTACAGTTTTACACACACACACATTCCATACTATTCTCAAAATTCCTTTCATTAAACCTCTTTTCTTCATCTCTGGTTTTGCCATTTGGAGTGTACTATTGTTGGGATAGAATAGTGGGGGTTCACACTGCCTTCTTTCATTAAGCATTTGAGATTATGTATTTTTATGGGTTGCTAGTTATTTTCTGTTTACTGACTTGGGAGGGCATGAGGGGTCTCTTTTAATACATCAAACTGGGCCAGAGCTCACAATACGTCTTAGATTTCCTACTGTTGGAATAATAGGTATTCAGCTGGATTACTGGATTCTGAGATTGTTAACAAAGAGCTGCAAAAAGGTTTTCGAAAATATCTACATGATATTGCCTTTCAATTGACAGTGAATGAATCTTCCTGAGTCTTCCTGCTACCTACACGTGTCAGTTTGTATTGGTTTAGATGTGTTGGCAAGTATACAGTGGCACCTTGTTTATGTTTTCAATTTTTCTAATGGCTTCTGATGTTATGTCTTTTCTTTGTTTAATGTTTATATATGTTCTTTACTGAGCTATCTGTAGTTTTCCTATATTTGAAATGATTGTTTTAATTCTTTTAAATTGCATTTATCTCCTGTCTATCTGCCTATCCATCCGTCCATCCATCCATCCATCCATCCATCCATCCATCCATCCATCTATCCATCCATCCATCCCTCTCTGTCTCCCTCTCCCCCTCTCCCTCTCCCTCTCCCCCTCTCCCTCTCCCTCTCCCTCTCCTCTCTCTCTCTCTCTCTCTCTCTCTCTCTCTCTCTCTCTCTCTCTCTCTCTCCCCCCCCCTCTCTCTCTCTCTCTCTCTCTCTCTCTCTCTCTCTCTCTCTCTCTCTCTCTCCAGTGTGTATGGAGGTAGCATAGCCGTGCATGTTTGGATGTCAGAGGACAACTTGATGAGAAAGTTATTTCCTTCTATTAACTGCTTCCGAGGGATGTATTCATGCCATCAGGTATGGCAGAAAGCACCCTTACGTACCAAGCAATCTCTCCTGTATGAATTTTTTATCTTATGATTGAGTTTTAAGAGTTTTTAATATAGTTTGGAATATCAGTTTTTTCATC
This sequence comes from Apodemus agrarius, assembly GCA_964023405.1. Taxonomy (NCBI): domain Eukaryota; kingdom Metazoa; phylum Chordata; class Mammalia; order Rodentia; family Muridae; genus Apodemus; species Apodemus agrarius. Next base: position 107,870,113 of record OZ030013.1, on the reverse strand, counting down.
TGTCAAATATGTATACTAAAAATAATTTCTACTACCCTGTGCTTTATCTTTTCATTCTTTTATAGTATTTTTTACTTTTTAGTTTTCAATGTTTATTTATTGCAGTTTCCTTTATTATTGTTATTTTTAACATAACTGATTGTATTAAGGTGTTTTTATAATACTGTTTTTTTGTTGGTTCACTTTCCTCTTGTCCCTTCCTGTGGGGTTCTTTCTCTTCCTTTATTACCCATCTTCTTTTAATTTTAAATTTGACTTTTAATTTGACTTTTAAGTTTTTAATCTTTATTTCTTATATATACACAGAGACTTTTAAATTTTCTTGTTAAACATTGTTTCTTCTATATATCTTTTCTGCTGCTTTTTTTTAAAGGCAGAAATTCTCTGTTTAACAGTCCTGGATATATTAGAACTTACTATGTAGACCAGGCTGGTGTCGAACACACAGAGATCTACCTGTCTCCGCCTCCCAAGTGCTGACATTATGTGTGTGTGTGTGTGTGCTACCACTGCCTAGCATTTCTTCTATATTTTTAAAAGTTCGAATTTGTTTTTAGTTCAGTTCAAAGCATGTTAAAAATTGTTTTTAAGATATTTTCTTTAGCAAGACTTATGAAGTTTTAAACCTAAATACCCAAAATAATGCCTGAGACCCTGGGATGCATTATGATATTTACTTTTTTTCTCAGGAGGACCTGGGCTGCTTTCAGTGCTGGTGGTTGTTGTAAGTGCTGGTACTTAGCTTCCTTGAATTTTTCCCACTTCTTTGTCTATAAACTTCTCTGAGAGCTGCTTTTGAAATAGAACCCATGTCTTTCCAACCTAAGCATTGGTCCACTGTAGTTACACAGATACACTCCTGAGGATGTTGCTAGGAGCTGGGGAGGGGAATGTCCTACCATGTTGCTAATGTAGGTTTTTGGTGTTTCCATGTCTTCCAATATAACTTTCTACCCTGTTTGTTAGCCTTTTTCCTCTCCTCTGGGAGGGACAGGTAACCTTTGGTCCATGTAGGCTGAAATTTTGGTGGTTTTCCAAGAAGAGAGCAGATTTAAAGAGCAGCCTGAAAGGCTTGGAAAATGATTATATTTTCTATTCCATCAGAGGAGTTTTTCCCATCTTCACTGGGAAATTCTCAAGATAAACTTGGTGCCCAAGTTTCTGTAACTTTAGGTAGTCAACTCAATCCTCCAGAAATTGGTAATTTTTTCTGTTCTTTTATTAGTCATCACAGTCTGTCAGTCCTCTGTCCTTGTACCACTAGCTTAGCTGTTCTTGGCTCTGATTCTTTCTAATTGTCTGTCTATCTGAGTATCTGAGAACAGCCATTGATTTTTTTTTCTGTATTTAGGTCCCCCCCCCCCCATTGTGGGCTTTCTCTCTTGTGAACAATAGTTTCTGATATATCTCTATATCCCTTTTCAGACTTTAATTGTAAATGTTGAAAATGTTTACCAGTGTGAGTAATTTGCCTATGTTTATGTCTGTAGTCCAGAAGAAGGCATCAGGTCTCCAAGAAATGGAGTTACAAGTGATTGTGGTGATCTACTACTTGGATGCTGGGAACCAAATCCCAGTCCTCTGGAAGAATTTCCAGTGTTCCTAACCACTGAGTTATCACTCTGCTCCATCTCCAGACATTTTAATGAATTTTTTTTCATTCAGAACCACCTGGCTCATTGAGAAATAGACAGTTTCTTTCATTTTTACTCCTCTTTTGGCCATCATCAGCTATCTAGAGGACAATTCGGGTGACAGTATGGTGTTTCTTTTAAGCAAGTATATGTTGGATGTGTTATTTCTTATGCCTATTTTGTCTTTGAAAAAGAAGGTCACATGGGTTTCTGTTTTACATTTTATTCCAGTGGTTTATAAACCCTTGATACATCTTTAGTAACAGAGTTATGTTCTCACAAGTTTATTCCTTAAGACTCCCAAATGAGAATGAGCTTGAAACGAATATTCTGTTATCATTTATACTTTGTCTTCCTGTTCTCAGCTGTGAACTGAGATACTTCCTTAATGCCTGCTCTTCAAGACTGATTATGATGTGTGTGATTATGTCTTTGTTCCTTTAAAATATTTCTATAAGGAGATACATACACACATACATACATACATACATACATACATATATATACATACATACATATTTAAGATCCACCTACTTTCTCAGTCTGTCCTTCAATCAAGTCAGCTGGAGGAAGAGCAGTAATTACATTATTTTAATGTATAGGAAGTACCTTAATTTGTACACACAATGAAAGGCATCTAATTTTGACACCATATATTATAAGGTTTTGTGTGGCAACCCATGAGAACACATGACAACAGAAAATGTCACTTTCTACCATGTAGCTTTTCTTTCTAACAATGTTGATCCTGAACAATCTGAGAAGGTAACATTGTGTGCAACTCAGCTTTGGATCTTAAACAGACAATTACTAGTCACATATATGCCAGCAATTCTGCCTGCTTTAGACTGATGACCTATGCCGAAGTCAACATCTGTTAAACTTACAGGTTTCTGATTTAATGGAGCACAAGATATAGATGCTCCTTCAACTCAGCAGAAGAACATTAGAAATGCTGTTGACGAAAGAAAGCTATTTGTTCATACCTGCAGCTGTAAGAAAGTTCAGTATACCGAGAAAATCTGAATCTTTTCGTATACTAGAGGAGCTAGGAGATCATGTTAGGGCTTGCCTGGGTCATGTATAGACAAGTGTTAGAAGTAAGGAAGTGTTTAGAATCAAATAGAGTTTAGGACAAAATAAACCTTGTGTTGGTAGCACAGAATCCTGTGGTTCTCAAATAAGCTCAGATGAATTAGCTGACCACTCCAGCAAATGAGCAATTCAGGTAGGCTAAGTGTTTCCAGGGAATAGGTTTTCCTGAGAACATGTAGCTAAACTGCTTTTGTTGGTTGTTTGTCATAATGAGTATAGTAAAATCCATGTTCTAGAACTTTCACATGGATAAAAGAGTTTTAGTTGTCATTAAACCACTGACTTTATTTTTTTCATATGTGAATAATAAATTAAAGGCAAAAGTCCTTGCTCTGTTAAATAATGGGAAAAGACATTCTCATTCTTTCCCCGTCATTTCTTTTTGTTTTGTTTTGGTTTGGTTTGGTTTGGTTTTGGTTTTTTTGAAACAGGGTTTCTCTGTGTATTCCTGGCTATCCTGGAACTCACTCTGTCGACCAGGCTGGCCTCAAACTCAGAAATCCACCTGCCTCTGCCTCCCAGAGTGCTGGGATTACAGGTGTGTGCCACCCACTGCCCAGCCTGTCATTTCTTAATAACTGGATAAAATGTGGGAAAGATCTTTTGTTATTTTAATATAACTGTTTTAGAATGCAAATTACAATAGATTTTTCCCATAAGCTAAAGTTATAGATGTCTCTAATAAAAAACATTTTTAAGTTCTTGTCCTTATAACTTTTTTAAATTCAACAACCTGAATGTTTTCTCTAACAGTGCTCATACGCTGCCCTGTGGTTGGCTAACCTGGCTGGCCTGGGCTGGGCTAGCCATGACTGTGCATTAAAAGATCTGATTTTTATGGATGTGAAAACATAACAGTGCCAAGGTTCATTCAGTTTAGCTTCCAGACAGTCTGTTCTCCATTTTAATAAATTTTTTGTTTCTCAAATTATTTAAAGTAGCTACACCAATGTCTTGATTCAAAGAACATTTCTTGCCATTGCTGTTGTTATCATGGTAGAGTTTGTATAAAGATTCATTCTTGTTTCCCTAAAACTCAGTCAATATAAACATAGCTAATGGCCACTATTTGCAAATGAGCAAACAAAAATATAGCATCATATCAATGTATAGATATACTGGTTTTATAACCGTGGATTGCCCATTCCACACGGAAGATAAATTTTTGGCAAATATTTAGGTAGAACATTTTTATTGATTTATTCCTTAGCTGTTTATTGAGTGAGAAAACTGGAGATAGCATGGTGTGGATAGGGCTGAGAATGGAAGCAGAAGACATTCGTGAATAATAAGGAAACATAGGCCTCTCCCGAGGATTTCTACGTCTGTGAGGGAGAAAGACGCTCTATTCAGAAAGAGATGTGCAATTTTAGTGTATTCATTTCTTACATGTCACTGTGACCAAAGCACACACAATGCCAGCTTAAAGGAGGATTTTTTTTGACTTCTGGTTTTCGAGAGATTCATCCAGTCTGCTTGGACCCACGAGCTCAGGCAGAGCATGGTGGCAGTGTGAGCATATGCATGGTGGAGAAATTTCTTCTTCATGTTATAGTAGAAAAGAAGCAGAGGTCAGGTACAGGATACCCCCATGTACCCTTCCCTTTAGATCTGTTTCACCTTTTGAAATTTCCAGAACATCTCAGAGAAGTGAAAATCCCTAGGATTCAAGGCCCTTGTATATGATTGCTATGAGGAGATTGTTTCATGTGCAAACTATAACATATTATTGAACTTTGGTCATAAGCATGAAAATGAGTGGTCTGGCGTTCTGAAAATCCTAGATACTCGATAAAGAAAAGCTTAGGATCCCGATGCTGAATTGTATGTGGAAAGAAAGTCTAGATAAAGACAAATCATTTCTTTTCATAGCAAATTAATGTCTTCTCAGCAGAGAAAACAGGTCCTGTGAGTGTGCAGGAAAGAATAAGAAGTCAAGGACTCCTTCAGGTGCCAGAATGCAATATGTCATACTTGTGTCAAATACATGGTCTATTTTAAATATTAATTATTTTAATAAAGATTACATAAAGTGTCTTTAATATTTTACACATACCAAGATGAGAGACTATAATCAATGTTTTAAATGTTTCAGAACATCACTCTTCTTATGATTTTAAACATTTCTGAAAGCCCTTCCCACATGCCCTTCAGGTAGACTGCATTCCCATCTCATTCCAGCCAATAATAATGGCTGCTTCACATTAAATAAACACTGTGGGACTTGGGAGGGGCCATTATGTTAATTGCTGCCTTGAGAGTGTTATTTTATGCCATCTTGTTTATTGACCATGACAAGAATCTCACCAGCAGTACATTCTTCTAAAAAAAAAAAAAAAAAAAAAAAAGAGAGAGAGAAAGAAAAACCTGAAAGGCTTTTTAAACATGTAATTGAATAAAATTTATTCCAAAAGAGAATTGGATATTAATTTAAACGTAGTAAGTTTTTATTTTATCCATCACTTTTGTAAAACAGAAAATTCCCTGAATCTCTTAACCTTCCTTTTCTGCCTACTGAAAAGACAGTGATAAAATTACCTGACTAATCAAATTACACCTTACTGTACACATAATTTTTAGGTAAATTTTGTGTGTTCAATATCAACTCTGATCTGTGCAGATTTTGCCTAGTGAATTGTTTACTTTGTTAGAGAAGCCCTGATCACACAGAGGCAAGTCAGTTAAATTCATGCAGAATTCTTAGCCACAGGTTATTTTGACAGTGCCTACAGGGCCCTATTCAAAAGGGGCTGAGTGATTAATCACGGTTGTCACTTGTCTGCTTTTGTTAGTGGTGGATGGATAGGGCACTGGAATGTCATTTTCAAAATTACTGTATCCTTTTGCCCAGGGAAAATCAGAGGCTCAGAAGCAGAGCTACTCAGGATCTGTGAAGCATTTGCTTTGGTCTGCACTAAGTGGTTCAAGTTCTTTTTGTTATTTTTTTTAAATGTGCTTAATTGAAATGAAATTACATCACTTCTTCACCTCCCTTCCTTTTACATCTAGATCTTCCCAGCTAATCTGTCAAACCTTTCCATGCTCCTCACTCTCAATCTGCTTTTGACACAAAAGAAAAAGAATTATGTCTCCAATAAATGGTATTGAAAAACTAAATAGTCATAAGAAAAAATATAAGTAAACCCTTATCTGGTAGTGAATTAGTACTTTTCTGTTGTTGTGATAAAATATCATGACTAAAGTCCTAGCCTCTTTTTGATTATATGTGTTGTGTGTGTGTGTGTGTGTGTGTATATATATATATATATATATATATATACATATATATACATATATATGTATATATATGTATATATACATATATATGCATACACTGCTCATTTATGTTGTTTGTGTGTATATGGTCTGGAGACTAATTATATTAATATAGACAACCAATAAGGAACTCATTGCAGGTAGAGGCTAATTCTTCTCTCAACAGTCAATAGTTGCCTATAGTTTTTTTTTTCTTTTGTAGTTTTTTTTTTTTGAGAGGGGGAGTGACCTATGAAATTTTATACCTTTTATGTTATTAAGTTCTTTGGTATTGCTATAGACTTGTTTATACAGCCATTTGTAAAAGACCATTTAACAGACTTCCTGATATTCTGGCTCTTACACTCCTTTTGCCCTATCTTCTTTAATGTTTTCTAAGTCATAGATGCAGAAGCTGTGACATAGATGCAAGTGTTGGATCTGAGCTCCTCACAATCTCCTGATGTCTGCATTGTGTTCAGTTGTGGTTTCCTGGGGTAGTCTCCTATAAGAAGAAACTTCTTTAAAGAGGGAAGTGGCTATACTTATCAAGGAAAATTGTCTCAAACACCACTTTCAAGTTCTAGACCTTCTGTTTCTATGATCTTAAACTTACATTGTTCAAAAACTTGGATTCAGAGTAACTTTAAGCAAAGTAGAGATTTGATATCAACAACATAAAAGTATGTTTCTTGAAATAAAAAAAAATGAGAGTGAGGAAGGCAAGTATGCTGGTTTGGTTTCTGTTGCTGAGGAAAACACCATGACCAAAAGAAACTTAGGGAATGAAAGATCTATGTCATCTTATATTTCAGAGTCCATCATCTAGAAAAGCCCGGACTGGAACCTGAAAGCAGAAACTGATGCAGAGACCTGGAAAAAAAACGTTACTGACTGCTTTTTCCATGGCTTGTTCAGTTTTCTTTCTTTCACAGCACAGAATCCTGTGGCCAGGGTTATGCTATCTCCAATGGCCTGTGCTATCCCAAATCAACTGAGAATCAAGAAATGTGGGACTGAAAACATGGCTCAAAAGTTAAGACCCCTGGATGCTCTTCCAAAGGACTCACCTTCAATTCCCAGTACCCACATCATAGCTTTTAACCATCTGTTACTCCTATTCTGGGGATCTGACACCCTCTTCTGACTTCCTTAAGCATTGCTGATAGGCATATTTACAGGCAAAATACCCCTTAACCATAAAATAAAAATAAATATTTAAACAAAAAAATATCTCACAGAAATGTCTTCAGACCACTATTACAAAAGCAATTCCTCAGTACATATGCCCGCTTTGAAAATGACTCTAGTTTGTGTGGAGTTGACAAAGCCTCACCAGTGCTACCACTATTTGGAGCCTTCGATGTGGTCAGAATTGCTTCATTGCTGCATTTCCTCCAGTGGGCATTCTTCTGTCTATTTCTGCTGAGTCACCATGTCCTGGTGTGACAATTCCCTATTCATCCCAAGGATTCTAATTTTACCTTCTCTGGCCTGTGAGGGGCTGATTGGTGCTTCCCTTGGTCATTTTCTTTTTGAATGTGCATATAGTGGAGTGATTGTTTTGAGAAAAGTGTTGCTACTGAGCTTAAAGGATCAAAACATCAGTGTAGGGATAACAGAACAGGGAAGTGGGAAGGGGTGGATGGGGGAACAGGGGGAGGGAAAATGGCATGTGGGACCTTTGGGGGATGGGGAACCAGAAAAAGTGAAATGAAATGTAAATATAGAATATATCCAATAAAAAAATAAAAGAAGAGACTCTTTAATCAATCTGCAAGTTAATGACTGATTATAAGGGCAGAGTATTCATCTATAAATAGCAATTCAACTTTTATGATTTAGGATATGCTTTCAATTTTGCAAGTCTTTCAATTCATTTCTACTTGGAAATTCCTTAAACATTGCTTAGATTCTATTCCTAAACTGACACTATGACATATATCTGCCTGTCTTCTTAAGGATAATGGGAGCAACTTGAAGCCAATGAGAGTGCATGGTTCATATTTAGGGTATTATTCAATGCCTGCCATGGTGCTATTTTCTTTCTATATAAACTATACAAAGAATCAACAAAACCAGGAGCTGGTTCTTTGAGAACATTAACAAGATAGATAATCCTTTAGCCAGACTAACTACAGGGCACAGAGACAGTACCCAAGTTAACAAAAAAAGGGAGATATAACAATAGAAACTGAGGAAATTCAAAAATTCATCAGATCCTACTACAAAAGTCTATACTCAACAAAACTGGAACATCTGGATGAAATGGACCATTTTCAAGACAGATACCAAATACCAAAGTTAAATCAGATAGACCATCTAAACACTCCCATAACCCCTAAAGAATAGAAGTCATTAAAAGTCTCCCAACCAAAAAAAGCCCAGGATCAGATGTGCAGAATTCTATCAGACCTTCAAAGAAAATCTAATACCAATACTCTTCAAACTATTCTGCAAAATAGAAACAGAAGGAACATTACCAAATTCATTCTATGAAGCCACTGTTATGCTGACTATTCTCCCTTGGAGATGGATCAGTTTCTGTGTAATCATAAACTTTTCACAATTTCCTTTCATAGAGGACTTCATAAGAGATTTTTTTTCTATTTCTATCATGTTTAATGTTCCAAATAGATTTTAAAAACTGGTTGAGTTCATATTAGTTTTAGCTTCAGAAGATATCATCTATATTTAAGAGTCATTTACCCATTATAAATTACTTCTATGACTTAAAAATATCAATACTATGCTGTATATTTTAAAATAAACTTTATTAGTTTAATAAAAAAGAAAAAGGAACTACAAAAAAAAAAGACATACCACTGTGAACAGCAAATCACTTCTTAAGTAGATATTATATAAATAATGACATAAATTATTTGCCCCTGAGACATAATAATCTAATCTGTGATTGAGGAATAAAACTTGAAAATTGTCCCAAAGTTGTACTTGACAACCTCAATTTAAGTGCTGTATACGAAATGCTTTTTCTTTTGGTTTTGGTTTTTCGAAACAAGGTTTCTCTGTATAGTCCTGGCTGTCCTGGAACTCACTCTGTAGGACCAGGCTGGCCTCGAACTCAGAAATCTGCCTGCCTCTGCCTCCCAAGTGCTGGGATTACAGGCGTGCGCCACCACCACCCGGCCGAAATGCTTTTTCTTAACGTGAAGAATATTGTATTAACATCTTGCAGGTTGAGCTTGGAGAAATCGCTCAATGGTTGAGAGCATGAATCGCTCTCTATGTTGTCCTGAGCTCAGCCCCAGCTGTACCTGTACAGCTGCAGGTAACTTCTGCTCCAGAGATTTGAGGCATCTGGCCTCCACAGGTTCCTGCACCCCAGCTCTCTCTCTCTCTCTCTCTCTCTCTCTCTCTCTCTCTCTCTCTCTCTCTCTCTCTCTCTCACACACACACACACACACACACACACACACACTAAACACAATTAAAGCAAAGTAAATCTTTAGTAAATATTGAAATTTTTAACTCATTTTCATGAACTTAGAGTAATATCGTGAAATGAAGGTCAAGCTTTTTAGTTACTTCATTGCCCACTTCGACTTCAAGGACAAGTCTGAGGCCCTATGAATGACACCCATAGTTTGCATTTAAAACTGAAGGTTATTTATTAAGTGACATTTTCAGCTTACCTCCTGGTTAGTGATTGTGTGAAGTCATTTTTAGTACATGCGAAAAAGCAGTGAATCAGAATATTTATGGTTTAATACTTTAAAAAATGTCCTTCAAATATGTGTGCATATAATAGCTCTGTAGAATAATAAGTCCATGTTTCCCAGGTCTTAGGCTAAATACCATGCTGCCTGGATGAATGACTTTATACTTACATGTCCATGGTGGTCAATATTCTAAAAATAATAGATTATCAGAAAAATAATTTTCTTGCACGCAAGTCCAAGGTCACAGTTTTATTTTACTCCAACTGACCATATTGAGCTCATGTATATTTTCTGAGTGAATTAACGAATAAATTAATGAGTTCATATATAAAATAAGCTAAGTTAAATATGAAAGGTTAAATGCTGGTTAAGCCCTTTGGATTTTCAGGCTCGGACTTTGTAGGCACAACTGGCATATTTATTGTATTTGAAAGCCAGTGACTCATTGCATAAATGCACTGCACCTTAGGAATCTGCTTTTTGTTTTTGAGGGAAATCTGAGTATTTTTTTCCTGCTAATTAAGTTAAAATACTTTGTTACCAAGTTGCTTTAAGCCTGAGGACCCAACTTAAATAGTGTAATAGGAATTTTTCCATGTTATCCTTACCATGTTTTAAAATATCTTTGACACAGTATAATATATAAACATTTGCCATTACTTGTAGGATGTGTGTATAAAATGACTTAGATCCACAAGGCTGGTGAATTAAAGAAGCAATAAAGAACACCCCTGCAGTACCCCTCCTACCTCTTCCTCACTCCTTCTTAATGGATTGTTTTACTATAAACAGTACTTAGCTCCCTGCTCCTAAATAGACTGCTGATGATGGAAATGCCAGAGCTTTTTCTCTGCATCTTCAAACATGGAAGCCTGGAAGCAGAAGCTTTGTCTCCTGTTCTGTCCTGTATCTGCCACTTTCATCTCCTCTGCCTCCACACACAATCTTTCCATGCACTTAATGAAGTCAGAATTAAATATTTATCTTAGAACCCTATCTAAATACCATCTGAAGGAGAACCTGGGATTTAACTACTGTAATAGTCCTCATCCTGCCTGACGTTTTCTGTCTTGGAATATAATGGTTTTCTTGTTTTCTGACTTGTTATGATTTTGCACAAGTTTATCACCCCCCTCTACCCCTAAATCTACAGGAGTTGCTAGAATATCCCAGTATGATGACCACATACTCTAGTTTCCTGTCAAGGGAACTTTCCTGAAGAAGCACTTTCTGGAGCTTTAATCTGACTGTTGCTGGTGGATTCTGTGCTGGCAGCCTCTACCCTACCACAAAGTAAAACCAAGCTTACTGGGCATAGCAGAGACATGTCTACAAAAAGTAAGGAAGGGTGTGAGAAAGTCTGAACACTTCATTTTCCTTTGCTTGAATTTTGAATAACATCTTTATTTACCTGACTGTGTATACAAATCTTATTTCATTCACTCACTTTTGTAGTTCAGTAGGTTTTACTAGTGTCATAGCCATTGCTACATTAACTTAAGATGACTTCTATCACCTTCAAAAGGAACCCTCATGCTCATCCACGAATGCTTCCTGCTTATCAAGAAGCTATGCAGCATGGCTTCGTTCACTTAGTATTGCATTTTTAAGGTCCAAACACCTTCCTGTATGCATCAAGGCTTTCTGTTTATTTGCTAATACTCTTCTGTTGTAGGTACAATTTATTTATATCATTGAGACTTTCATGTGTCTAAGGATTTTTCCCTCTTCAGGGGTCTTAAAAATGGTCATATATGCATTTCCATGTGGACACGGGTATGCTTTCATTTCTTTTCTTATGTACCTCAAGTTTACATACCTTATCTCCTCATGCCTAGATGCTGCAGTGGATTCCAGGCAGTGGCTTGCTATGTAACTAGTGCTATTATTGTATAGGATCCTCTTGCCTGGGTCTATCACACACTGGCTTTACAAGTATGGGCTCCCACTTCCAACATGACCACCCCTTATTCACTGCTTTTTGTTACAGCATCTTTGGGGTGAAAGTATTATGTTTCGTTGGCTTTATTTCATTTTTTTCTGGTGTGTGAAGTTGTTGAAGTGCTTGTCATATGCTTACTGTCCATTTGCATATTTTGTTTGGAGATTATCTGGGTAGATGTTTAGTGTGCTTTTTAAAGTTAGATTAAGCATGTAGATATGGCCAAAGTACATCACAAGCATGTTTGAAAAGATCCAAATCAAATCTGATATGTGAATAATTAGTATATATTAATAAGAGACAATAAGAATACAATAAGTATATTACTTATTGTAAGGATTCTGATATACAAGTTCCTTCCCAAATTCATTTGTACATCTTCTCTTCCAGTTTTAAAATTGTCTTTCTTGATGGTTCAAGTTAAAATGGCTATTAATAAATTTAAAGTTATTAATTTTGATAGGGATCAATTCACCTATCATTTTGATTTTAAATGTATATGCCTAAGAAAACATTACTTCTTCACAAATAGGAAGATTAATACTATGGTTTCTTTTAAGTTTTATAGAGTGAACAGATTCATTAGGTCATTGACCCCTTTGAATTAATTTTTGTGTAAGGGGAAAACCTTGTTTTTTTTTTTGTTTTTTTTTTTGTTTTTTGTTTTTTGTTTTTTGTTTTTTTGCATGTAAAAGTCCACTGTCCTAGGAGCATTTATTAAATAGGCTACTCTTTTTGCTTATAGTTTAAATGGCTGACTCTCAAATACATTTCATATTTGACAGAATTGTCTATTGTATTTTCCACTCTCAGAGCTTATGTTACCTTTGCTATCACTCTGAGCCTTCCTGAAAAGTCTGGAAACAATTGTGTAATGAAAGCAAAGTTAATAGCAATTTCCCAGCAAGGGCTGTTTGAGAGAAAGGCTTTTCTTTTCACCTATAGAATCCATCATGCATATGGAAGAGAGGCGCTATCACAGCTGGGTATGACATTAATTCATGCTTTCCCGGGGTGGGGAGGGTGGGGTGGGGTGTGATATGACATACATGCAGGTAATGAGTACATTTAAGAGAGAAGAAAGGAAAGGTGGAAGATGTAGTTATAATCTATAAAATAAATAAGATTAAATTTATTTCTTAGAATAGTCCTCTTTTTATGTACGTGGTAGTTTGAATAGAAATGGCCTCCATAGAATCATGTGTGTGAATGCTTGGCACGTAGGGAGTGGCACTATTCAGAGGTGTGTGACTTTATTGGAGGACGTATGTCACTGTGGAGATGGGCTTTGAGGTCTCATATGCTCAAGCTATACCCACTGTGTCATTCAGTCTCCTACAGCTGCCTGCAGATCAAGACGTAGAACTCTCAGCTCCTTCCTCAGCGCCATGTCTGCCTGCATGCTGCCATGCTTCCCACCATGATGACAGTGGACTGAGCCTCTAAACTGTAAGCCAGTCCAGTTAAATGTCTTCTTTTATAAGTGTTGCCATGGTCATGTTGTATCTTCATAGCATTATAACCCTACCTAAGACACTGTATAAAGCATGCACATAAGTCAGCATCTCAGACAATACATGGGAAAATTATGATTTTAGCATTCCAAGAAGGCAATCAGGCAAAAAATTAAAAGAGCTCCTTAGTGGATGACAACAGCAAAAATAAAAGAATTGGAAAATAATAGGTTAGGTAAAAAAACTATGTTTTCCAAAATGCCTTATCCTGGTTTGGTTTCCAAGACATATATATGCATGTGTGGGGGGGTGGGGGTGGGGATGGGGGTGTATATATAGAGAGACATAGTGTGTGCATTTGCATTTGTGTATATATGTATATATTTTTTCATTGAAAATGTCTTATGTAACTAAAACTGTGTTACATGGCTTTTGGTATATTGATTTTCACTTGAATATCATACATGCAGATAAATAAAGAAGGAAAAAGAGAGCTTTTAGCTGGCTACCTGGAATTTATAATCATTTCCACTAGATGTTTTGCAGGAACTTGTAAATGTCTTATCTGTAGTTTGTGTTGGTGTGAATTTGTAGTGACTATTCACTTAGTGTTCTGAGGGGTAAATGGACAACCAGTCCTACATCTGACTCTGGTGAAGTAGAGCAGGTGTTGAGAGATTTTCGAGTTTATCTTTTTTTTGTTGTTGTTTTTTTTTTGTTTTTTTTTTATTTTCTATATTCTATGTTTACATTCCAAAGGCTTTCCCCTTTCCCAGTTCCCCCCTCCCTATGTCCCATAGTTCCTCTCCCCCCCAACTATTCCCCAATCATTCCCCCTCCCCCCCACAGTTTCTCTACAAAACTGGATCCAATCTTTCCAGGCCCAGGGTCCTGTTTATCTTTAAGTGGACTATCTCATCCAACAACCTTTTACTTGACTATTTTTTAGCTATATCTTTTCTGGACACCATTTTTTTTATTAAGTGTGTAATGTGTGCTGGCTTATTGGCCAAAAGGCTTTTCCACTGAGCATATTGCTAAATGTATTGAACATTTTCTGTCCTGGTTGACTCTGTCCACCCCAGGTTTGATTTGGCTGCATTGCTGTCTGAACATGAAAGCATTACCTTTGCTGCTGGGATGTCACTCCCTGCAGAGAAGTCCTTTGAGAACATTTTCTCCCATGAATTTAAGGGTTGCAAAGCAAGGCCAATTGGACACCGAGATGGAAGGTTTCCTCTTGGATGTGTCTCTAATATGTGTGTCATCTTTGTCTCTGACTTTCAGCATACAGTAGAAGGTGGGAACATGTATTATAATGATGATATTCTTAGCTATACTCCCAAAGACATATATTTAGTGTGACAGATCAAATGATTCAAAAAATATTTAGAAAAATTGGAAACATTTTTATAATAAATCTAAAATGTGTCTCATTTTAAAACAAAATATATAAACCACCAACCACAAAATGATACACAAACACATGCATACACACAAAAGCATACACACATGTACAAGTACACATATACACATACATATATTTGGATGCAGGGTATTGCAATTAGAGATACAGTTTCATATAGAGGTCAGAATTGATATTCCTAGAAACACAGTGTAAGAAGAGCTACAGTGAACAGAAGACAAAGAAAGAACTATAAACATGTCCAGAAAATACCATCTGTAACTTCTTGATATATAGCAAAGTCACAGGGTTCGGTGGTTTAAATAAGAATGGCTTCCATACGTTCATATATCTGAATGCTGGATCCTCAGTTAGTTGTATTGTTTGGGAGGATTAAGATGTGTGGTGTTGTTGGTAAAAGAGTGCTGCTGAGGCTAGGAATTGAGGCTTTTAAAAGTCTATGCCAGGTATAGCCTCTGTCTGTCTGTCTGTCTGTCTTGTCTATCTATCTTTCAATCATCTATCTATCTATCTATCTATCTATCTATCTATCTATCTATCTATCTATCTATCTATCTATTTCTCTCTGGTTGCTGCCTGCTGATCAGGATGTAAACATCTCAGCCACTGCTCCAGCATCATGCCTATCTACTTTCTGCTTTAATGGTCTTAGACTAACCCTCTAAATTAAATTAAATTAAATTAGACTAAGTCCCCAATTAAATTATTTCTTTTATAGGAGTTGCCTTGATCACAGTGCCTTTTCACAGCAATAGAATAGTAACTGTTTTGACTAGATCGTGGGAGCATTGAAGCCCCAGGATCCAGCTATCTTTGCCTCCTAGCACTTGGGTTATAGACCAAGAATGTCATGCCCAGCTCTTATTGGATATTGGTTATCCATATCCAGTTGGCAGTGAGTACTTTGCCAACTGAGACAGAGACCATGTCTTACACACTTAGTTCAGTGGGCCTCAATTTTTGCACCATGTCCTCTGAAGATATAGCTTTCACTTTAGTATTTTTATGGGAATCCTGAGTGTGTGAAAGGGTATTTCTGATTCTTTTAACTTCTCCTAGTCTCTTTCCCTTCTGCTGGGTTGCCTTTTCCAACTTCAATGTAATAGGTTTTCTTTACCTTACTATATTTTATTTTGCCCTGTTTGGTTGTTATCTCTTAGAAGCCTGTTGTTTTCTAATGAGAGAGAAAGGGAGTGAACATCGATGGGAAGGGAGGTGGGGGTGGAACAGGGAGGAGCAGAAGGAAAGAAAAATGTGATCAAGATAACCTGTTCTTTAATAAAATGGGCAGGGGTGACCCAAAGTAAGGTAACACTAACCAGAAAATTTCATTGTTCTTGTTCTATGGCACTGCCCTTTCCCTGAGGAAGAGGAACCTTTCAAATGCCTGACCTCCCTTCTGTCCTTTGTCTCTGCTCTCTCTGTAAAACCAAGGCTTGCAAGCCCAGCTCCTCAGAACACTTCTTTCTTTCTAAGAAGGGAGATGCTCCATGATCTGAGTTTGTCTTTGTTGATTGTGTTTTACTTGCAGTCTAGACATTCACTCCAGACCCTTCTATATTTCAACCTAGCCCTATGGCTCAATTTTTGAGTTAGAAAATAAAGCCAGTTAAAACCTTCTTTGGGAAAGGGATGCAGAGGGCTCATTTTATAATGATAAAGAAGACTGTTTACCCAGAAGACCCAACAGTCTCCAGTTTTAGGGGTTGATTGTACCAAGGATTGTCTTGAAGTCAGAAAAGGTTTCCATCTATTACCCAAGCAGGAACTAATCATCTCTGAGTCCAGCTAGTTTCACAGTTACAAAGAATTTTGGTCTCTGCTACCTACCTGAGAGGCAAAGGAAGGGAATGAGTGAGTTCTAAAGGGATTAGGTGAGCAGACAGCCTGGCTCAGAGCTAGCCCAACATGTGGAAGCCCTGTGTCCCATCCCTGAACTATAGAAGGTGGTGGGGGACCTTAGTGTTTGTCTGTTTAGCCTTGTCAAGTGGAGTAGGAAGGTGTAACCTGCAGACATGGGTGTTCTGAGGGGGTGAGAGGCTCATCTAACCCTAAGTGAAGGGTGGTTCTTTTCATTCAGCTATGTAGCAGAATTCAAAGGTGTATTAGAAGAGAGAGGCAGAATTACCTTTGGGCTTCAGGCTTGATTTTTGTTGTTTTCAAATAGTAATTCTCTTTATTGAGGGCAGGGTTCAGGTATTCTCAATGCAGTGAATACTTGTTTAGTCCGAGAGTCATTCTCTTCAACCTAGACTACCACTTTTCTGGCTTCCTCATTAAAAAATTGAATTGTGATACTTTATATTTGTGGGAAAGTAGTTTTCTTACCTTAAAATTTATTATTTGATTTGCATTTTCCTGATGACTAATGATGTTGAACATCTCTTAAGGTGTTTCTCGGCCATCCAAATTTCTTCTGGTGAAAATTCTTTGTTTAGCTCTGTACCCCATTTTTTGATAGGGTTATTTGGTTCTTTGGGGTCTAACTTTTTGAGTTCTTTGTATATTTTGGATATTAGCCCTCTGTCAGATGTGGGGTTGGTGAAGATCTTTTCCCACTTTGTTGGTTGCCGTTTTGTCCTTCTGACAGTGTCCTTTGCCTTACAGAAACTTTGTAATTTTATGAGGTCCCTTTTGTCAATTCTTGATCTTAGAGCATAAGCTATTGGTGTTCTGTTCAGGAACTTTGCCCCCTGTGCCCATGTCCTCCAGGGTCTTCCCAAGTTTCTTTTCTAATAGTTTCAGTGTGTCTGGTTTTATGTGGAGGTCCTTGATCCACTTGGTACAAGGAGATAAGAGTGGGTCGATTTGCATTCTTTTGCATGTTGACCTCCAGTTGAACCAGCACCATTTGTTGAAAAGATTATCTTTTTTCGACTGGATGGTTGTAGCTCCTTTATCAAGGATCAAGTGACCATAAGTTCCTGAGATTCTACCTCACACCAGTCAGAATGGCTAAGATTAAAAACTCAAGAGACAACAGGTGCTGGTGAGGATGTGGAGAAAGAGGAACACTCCTCCACTGTTGGTGGGATTGCAAGATGATACAACCGCTCTGGAAATCAGTCTGGCAGTTCCTCAGAAAATTGGGCATGTCACTTCCAGAGGACCCTGGCATACCACTCCTGGGCATATACCCAGAGGATTCCCCTGCATACAATAAAGACACATGCTCCACTATGTTCATAGCAGCCTTTTTTATAATAGCCAGAAGTTTGAAGGAGCCCAGATATCCCTCAAAGGAGGAATGGATACAGAAAATGTGGTGTATATATATACAATGGAATACTACTCAGCAATTAAAAATAATGAATTCATGCAATTTGTAGGCAAATGGTTAGATCTGGAAAATATCATTCTAAGCGAGTTAACCCAATCACAAAAGAATACACATGAAATGCAATCACTGATAAGTGGATATTAATGCGCCCAGAAGTCCTAAATACTCAAGGCACAATTAGCAAGTCAAATGATTCCCAAGAAGAAGAAAGGAGAAGACCCTGGGCCTGAAAAGATTGGATCCATGTTTGTAGGAGAGTACCAGAACAGAGAAATAGTGGGGAGGGGGGTGATTCGGAATAGTTATGGGGGGGAAGAGGACTTATGGGACATATGGTGGTGGGGGGGAACTGGGAAAGGGGAAAGCCTTTGGAATGTAAACAAAAATATAGAATAAAAAATGAAAAAAAGTATTATTTGATGTGTTTTGGTTCTAGGATGATTAATATAAAAATGAATTCATACTTTACAACTATTAACCAGAATCAGATTAGTAAGAGAGAAAATAGCAATGCATGTAATGTAAATTTTATATGATATAGGAGGCTTGAGAAATAAAGGCCTGAGAAAATATAAAAGGATGTGTACCATAATAAGCAAGATGAAGTGCATGGTTGAGGAGAGATGAAATTGGAGCTACAAGAGTCTGATCATGTGACAGCCAATGGGGTGGGGTTATCCCAGAGTGTGCTCAGCTTCTTCCATGCCAGTGTCCGCAGGCAGAAGAACATTACTCAAGCCTGGGTTAGGCGAGCCTTCTCTGGACAAGATGTTATGAAGAGGAAGATTAAGAGATCTTTCATGACATGCTCTCTAGGAGGAGAGCTGGAGACCAGGGTGCTTCCTACCTCTGCTGTTGCTCTCATCTCAAAATACTTTATTTTGTTGTGCTATGTCTCAAACAAGTACCTCATGTACCAAGAAGGTGTACTAATAAAGTCAGCCTACCTATTAAATTTCTCTTTCAGTTAATTTTTCATGCTGCTCATCTTTATATGGGAGAGACTTTGGCTTGAGGTGAGCAGTTGATCGCTGTCTTGAGGGTTGTTCTTATTTCACTCTTTAAAAACACTGAATCCCTATGAGGGTGATCCTCCACCCTCTCATCCACTCCTGCCTCATTGCTCTAGCATCCCCCTATGCTGGGACATCAAACCTCCTCAAAGACAAAGGGCTTCGCCTTTCATTGATGTCAGATAAGGCCATCCTCTAAGGTGGGGGGAGGAGGGAAGAGCTGGAGGGGTTGTGGAGGGGTAAACAGGAAGGGGGATATCATTTGAAATGTAAATGAATAAAATGATTAATAAAAAATGGAAAACAAAAAGCAGAGTCCCTTTCCTGCATTGTATTACAATGTCCACATTTGGGGAGCTGGAGTTCACTAAGCAGGAGCTGACTGTGGTTTTTCTTGTATTTGGCTCAGACTTCTCTTTATGCTTTTACCCTGGTGTCATACACTTGACGGGATATTAAGATACATGTGTGTCTTTTGTTCCCTTTCTCTTCTGTCCCCCATGTAAGAAAGCTGATAGAATGGGTAACCATTAGAATTCCCCAAGATTTTGAACGTATTTGTTGGCCAAAAACATTGAGTCTAATACTATATCATCTTCTTTTCAGTTTCATTTGTTAAAATTTTTGAGCTCACTAATAGTTAATATGAGGAGTTTCTTAACATGTTTCTCCTGACACCACTGTTAGTTTTATGAGGAGAGAAAAGTCTCCTGCAGTGGCAATAATCCAGTTAGTGGAGTCTTAAAATATCTCCTTGCTCTGTTCCCCACTAGTATCCAGTAGTCATCATATTTAATTGGCACACCCTGAAGTGTGAACCAGCCTCCATGCCATCAAAGTACCTTAGAGTCGGGAGGTGCCTTAGCTAGGTGTATACAAGAGCATTTCCACCCCCATGCTCCAAGTAATATGCAGTAATCAGGTGCACACAGCATCAAAATTGGAGTATTCTCAGATGTTTAAAAAGTATTTTGAAGATTGCTTTCCTTACATGTGGTGACTGAGGAATGCTAGCGTGTGGTTGTAGGCTGAGGTAATTCTTTGTCCTGTGTACTCCTTGGTTTATAGATGTGGCTCTGCTGTATGGCTTAGGCTGGTCCCCACACTCATGATCATCTCCACTCCGCCTCTATATGCTGGGATTGCAGGTGTGCACAGTGGTGCTTAGTCTGCATGAGTAAGTGTGTCCATCGCCAGGACCCAGCCTTTTGCTTGAGTCTCCTCGGAGTCTGTCTTATTTCCCTATGCCTTGCGGTTTGCCCCATCTGGACATAGGAAGTCTGTTACTTTGTGAATGTTTTTCTTCTCAGTCCAGATTCCAGTTCACACCAAGAATTCTAGCTCATGAGAAAAAGCTTCACAGAGAAGGTCACAGAGAAGGTACAGTCCTTGGCATTGCTATTGTGTTTTGAGTTAGGAAACCTAGATACTTACAAGATTCTGGGCAAGTTCACTATCCTCTCCAAGACTGTGTTCTTTGTACAGTAAAGTCATAATAAGTGCCCTTAGCTCCTGAAGTTACTATAAGAATTTATTAATGTCATTGCATTCAGGGTTCAAAGCATGCTGGGAAAGTTCAGTACATAGTCACCTAGCAACCTATCTCAACCACAGGTTAGGCAAGTCACCTTTCTAGAAAGTCCATTTAGTTATAATATTTACAGTAGAGATTTCTCATGAAGGCCCAAGCAGATTTTATGTGTACATAAAATCCGGAAATATTTTTAAGATAATACACTAGGCCTCAGGCTATTTACAGCTTGTCGCATTCCCCTGTCCCCCTTCTTCCTCCATTGATTTCTTTCCCCTTCCCCAAATAGATGTTAATTCTCTTTGCCTATGTCCTTTCCATGGAGAAGTTTGAGAACCATGAACTTAAAGAACATCAAAGCTTAAAGAGCAAGCACATCCTTAAATAAGGTCAGAACAGAACAGGAGGTGAAGGAGGCAAGGATAGAAAAAATATGGTTAATGGATGGCCGAACACCTCCATTAGAGATGTGTTTCCGAGGGTTTATAGTACAGTAGTGAACAGTAATGTACAACCATTAGTTATGCATCTCCCAGTAATAGGATCAGCAGAGCTTGAAGGTTGCAGACACATGAGAATGATAGTATTCTGATCAATAGAAGTCCCAATTGCCTGATGTAATTTGTATACACTGTATACATTAGTTAATGATAAGATTATATCTCATATACTTGTTTAGATATTGTGCAGCAACTGAAAATAAAAATTAAAGCAAAAAGAGGCTGGAGTGCAGACTGCATAACTTGTTGGATTTGGTGAGAAGCCTGATGAACCTACTTTAGTTGTGTTCTAGATTGGGATTTTGTAAACTAAGAATATGAACTACAAGGATTTCAGGAAGGGATTCGTTTTATCCTTGTCACCCCCAACAAATGAGTGGCCTGGTGTCCCAGTGTGGGAGATTCACTGGAGGTTGTCAAGAGAGGCCATCAGGTGAGAGCCCAGCTTGGCCTAAACAAGTGGCAAAAGCACAAGGATCCTGCAGTGGCACTCTCTCAGTCTCGGTGCTGATTGTCACTTGAGTACTTGGACTTCAGAGTACCACTCTAAAGTGCAGTTTATCAATCTGGAAATGAGAAAGAAGTTTTTATCCATTTCTTAGTAATGTTATAAAAATTAAACTGAGCTACACATGTAGTGTTCTGACATGTGTCTGACATTAAAGAAAGGCATAAACAAGTTCCTTGTTGTTTGCTTCTTGAAGGTAAAGGGTGGGCACATATAAGTACACACATGTGCAAGTGTGTAGAGAACAGAGGACAACCTTTGGGTCATTTCTCGGGTGCCATCTACCATTTGTTTGAGACAATATCACTGGCCTGAAACATGGGCATTACACTGGGATGCCTGGTCATCAGTCTGCAGGGATCACCTGTCTTTTCTTCTCCAGGGCTGGGGTACAAGCACTCCCCTCACTGCTCAGCTTAGTTTCATGTGGGTCTTAGAGAGTCCTCAAGTCCTCAGGTTTGCAAACCAAGAACTTTGCAGAATGAACTATCTCACCAGCCCTACTGTGTTTATAATAGGTGTGTGTGTGTGTGTGTGTGTGTGTGTGTGTGTGTGTGTGATGTGCAGCATGGTGTTTGTTATCAGGCACATACAGAAGGTGGGGGAGTTACTTTAATGGAACAAACTAATGTGTTTATTTTCTGAACAGAAGGTACTAAATTACAGACTCAATTATTAATTTTCATTTTAACAGCAAAACTTTGTAAAAAGTAAAATCAGTATTCAGTGTCCCCAGGTCTTTTAGTAAAGGTGTCCATTTAACCTCTGAACAGAATAAAAAGATCCCAGCAGCTATTGGTGTTCAACATTCTGAGAAAAGCCACATTCTAGATAGAAGGATGATCAAGGAAGAAATCTAGAAGGTGAAATCTGATTATGTTACAGCCCAGGATGGGAAAGACAGGATGCAGTAGGTTCTAAATAGGATTGAAATGCTGGGTGAAAGTTCTAGACATCTTTAAATAGCAATGTGTATTCATTAGAGACTTTAGAATAAAGACTTGTTAGAATATGGACATGTGAAATAATAATTTTCAGTAATAGGTAAAATCATGACTTGTAGATTTGCAAACCAAGCTATGTTAAAATTGTTTAATTCTGAAGGAGATGGTGGAGGTTATAACTGGTCTGAGAAAATTTGAACTACACATATGTCTATAGGGTAGAAATGAGGTTATTTTGAGATCAGTGTGAAGGCAAACCTGCTTTTCTATAGCTGGATTGGAGGAATCTAATCAAGCTTCTCATAAAGAGGAAGTAATTTGTGTGCCTAAGGTTCCTCATGACTATCAGTTACTTATAATTATAAAATAATGAAATGCCTTAAAGACAACACTTTGTCTGTGTGTGTGTGTGTGTGTGTGTGTGTGTGTGTGTGTGCAGGATAGACAAAGAGTCATATGTTAATGTAATCTCAAGAAGGTGGAAGCTTGAATGGAAGGGTAAAAGTAGAGATATTGAGAACAATTAGTGAACCATTAAAGTTTTCACCAGACAATGGAGCCATGTTGTTATCACCGAAAGAGGCAGTACCTGCAATCAGACAGGATGATCAAAGTGATAAGTTGAGTGGAAATAGAAAGTGAAAAAGAAAATGGGTTGGAGGTAACGTGCTTCATAGTTGCCTGATCCAGGTCTTACAATTTTGTTTTGACAAGCCTGCTACTTTCAGCCACAGTTTGCAATGTAACAATAAGACCTCTCTCTCTTCAGTGTCGTGAAAGCAAAACAAGGTGGTGTATTTTCTTGGTCAGTGTAAACTTCTAAGACTGAATGCCCTCAATTAGATAACTTAAAAACAATGGAATTTGTGATTGAGGTCTAAAAAGCTGGTGGGCCTTAAGAAGAAGGTTTGAGGAAGAAAAGGTACATTTGGTTTGGTCAGAGGCGTAAAGAGAGCTTGGGGATGATGGGTATCAAAACGAAGGAGTACAAGATAACCAGTGCTACTTCAAGATTAAAGCAAAAGAAAGCTTTAAAACAAAACAAAAAACCACGCTGCTCTGAGAGTTTGCTGAATTCACTTATTAATGGCTGACTGTGCAGAGACTTGAGATGGGCATTTAGGAGGTCTCTGGGTAAAATCTGAGTCAAGAAGGCCATGGAAGGGCCATGCACTGGGAAACTCAAAGCTTTAGACTATCCCACACAGGTGACCGA
Organism: Apodemus agrarius; assembly: GCA_964023405.1. Taxonomy (NCBI): domain Eukaryota; kingdom Metazoa; phylum Chordata; class Mammalia; order Rodentia; family Muridae; genus Apodemus; species Apodemus agrarius. The sequence goes on along the minus strand of OZ030013.1, from coordinate 107,846,635 downwards.
GGTGGGTCATTTCTTCAGACCCATGCAGATTTTGCATAAACAGCCATGGGGTCACAAGTTAGAGGACCGCTCCTTTGATAAGGTAATGTGTTTTTATTCCAAGGGTCACTCTATCTCAGAGACAGTATCTGAAACAAGTCAGGGCTTTACCGGTGAGCATCTCTTACAAACCCATGTCAGTTGCTGACCAGTGTATAATGCTCATCTGCAGACCACAGGTTGATTTCCTGTGTCCCCACACTGTTGCAGATAGCCCTGGGACTGCGAACAAGGAATGAATCAGCACTCAGGTGATTTTCTGTAAACCTTCTTCCCACCTTAATTCATAAATAAAGGCTAGAGCTGGTGATTGGGCAGAGAAAGAGGGCAAGGTGGAGCTGAAGGTCTTGGGAGAGAAGGAGAGAGAGAGAGAGAGAGAGAGAGAGAGAGAGAGAGAGAGAGAGAGAGAGAGAGAGAGAGAGAGAGAGGACAACAAAGGAGGAGAGAGAAGGAAAGCTGAACAGAAGTACCTGGCCTGGAGAAACCAAAAGCTCTAAGGGGTCTCATAGATAGGGTAGATGACAGTGCAGTGGTAGATCTGTCCAATCTAGGTACACAGCATGTGTTCATATTCATTGAGTTGTGTTTTCTTTGCCTGAGCATATTTTGGTTGGAGATTTTTATGCCAACACCATGCCTTTTCTTACATATGATTTCACAAACAAAATTTCAGTTGGAGATTAACTTTGACAATTGGGCTGTTCTGGTTGCCTGGGTTCTGCATAGGATGCCTGGAAGCAGCTAGTAAGAGGTTAAGCTGTCCACCTCCAGTTGTGACTGTTCTTCCTGCCTACCGAAGCTTCTTGTCATGCCTGGTATCCTGGAAGGAAGTTCACTTTACCCACTCAAAACCCCTGACAGACCCTGTGTACATCTGTCTGCCAACCACTGCTCTACTCCACAGGGCCTGTCTAAAGTATGGAGTTATCTCTGTGCTCTGATGCTTCTGTCCGGGTGAATCCCCTTATGTGTCCCCACATCTCCTAATACTCATCTAGAGGAGCTGGAGTTGTTTACTCGATGGCAAGAAAGAAGTCAAATACATCCTATCTATTAAATGCATTAACATTATGGAAAAGTTAGACAGGAGGAGAAATCTCAGGACACTTCATTCTTAACCTAAAATCACAAGGAAATGTTATTATAATTCTGCCATCTGTTCAAGTTTTTAAAACCATTTTGGTAAACTTAAAGCTAATGCAAAATACATGCCTTAGCACTAATTAACTGAAGAAATCTGTTTCATTCTTCTCAGATAATGAAAAAAAGATGTCAAGGACATGATTTCTTAAAGAAAATGTAATTTGTGGCACTGAGGCCTTTAAACCCCCCCTAGTTATATGTTCATGAGTACAGTCCTAAGAATAACAAGAAGTCACATCAAATATCTCATCAGCAAAATCCACACAATATAGGCTTTCGACATTTACAACTGTAATTTAGATTCCTGTTTCCACTTAAAGATTACTCTCTTTTCTGGCTGATAGAAGGTTTTTGTATTGATTCTTGAGGGGAGAGGAGCAGATTGGAATGGAGGGCCGTGGAACATGGGAAGTATCCATAAGGCCAATATTGATTTCACGTCGGAATCCAAATACCACATGACTACTCTTGAAGCCTAACTAATTGAAATTGATGCCATTTGAGTATGTTCATATTGCATATCACTGGGAATGTCAGATTCATTCTGTCGTATTCTGTTACAACAATGACACGGATCTGCTTTCAGTGTTTGTTTGTGCATTTGCTTGGTTTTCTAACCCAATATTCTTGGCATTTAAACTTAAGCCAGGGATTCTTTTGACAACATCCCCCAACCCTTCTTGTTTTATTGCTATAACATGTTAGCTTAGAAGGACATCATTTTGTTCAAAAGGCCACTTAAAATCTTCATTGTTTCTTCATTGTCTGTTACACAAAACCTCAAGTCTTGAGGATTTTTGCTTCCTGACTTTCCAGTAACATCTTCTAGTTTCCAGGGCATTATGAACTCTCTACATTAAGGAGATTTTATTATTATTTTTTTCTTTCCCTTTAAGACTCTGAATGTGCTTTCCACAGGTGTAAGTTGTCACTCTGTGGGGCTTGCATACTGTTTTCTGGAATTATAACAGCCACACTCGTGTGTGTGTGTGTGTGTGTGTGTATGTGTGTGTGTGTGTGTGTGTGTGTGTGTGTGTGTGTGTGTCTGCTTTGAGAAAGGGCATACTGGGTGCTATGAGTGCTTTTTGTGCAGTATTAATCTTCAGGGAGAAAAGAGCTTCAGACGTTTTCCCCCTAGTTGTAGATACACACTGCATATTAGACAGTTAGCTGCGTCACCTGGAGTTAAGAATCTCTTTTCTGTATCCTGGGGAGTTCACAGAATTAGGGGGCCATATGACATAGTCAGCAACTGTGAAACAGAGAGAGGTCTCTGAATTCTGTTCTTATGTTTCCCCATACCATTTCTATATTCGATTCTCTATAACTAATTACTATCACACACTTAAGGGGCATAGTTTTAGAGATTATTGCAACTAATCACAACTCTGTGAAAAGTAGCAACCTCTGTCTCCTTGAAGACAATTCCATACACTTGTTCAAAGCAGCTTCTAACCATTAGGAGTGGCTAAAATCTGTCAGCTACACACTTTCTTCAGTTTATAATAGGTATTCCAAGTTCCATACCATCGTCCTCTCTAACTTTTCTTGATGTTACAATCCCCATGAAAGGCTTCATTATAAGCCAATTTGTGTTGATCACAATCAGCCTTCTGGGTATTTTAATGTGTTTACAATGGAAATCTGATTTTGAAAGCAGATGTACTTATCGATATTGCACATCTTGGTTTCTTTTCTAGCACTCACGTGATAGACTGGATATGTCATGAGGCCACAGAATCTCACTTTTACTCACATAACACCATTTCTCAGGGGCAGTTCTGGCTTCTAGAATGAAGATATCCACAACTATTTAATTTCTGATCTAATGAAACTTCCAAACTTTATAGATATGAACTTTTAAGAGTACCCCTTAGGAAGCAGAAGTGAATGCTAGTAGAATTCTCCTTGAAGACATCTGTCTTTTTCCCCCCAGATTAAGACATTGCCATCATTTTGGATATTTGTATAATCCAATTTGGATAATGTATAATAATAGTTTCCTATGGTTTGGTTCATTATTGTATTGTATGAAGTGTCTAACATAGTACCTTATCCACTAGAACTATTGAAAGACTCTTTTAGGGGAATACATTAATATTATTCTATTCAAATTTTGCTATATAGTCCATGAATGAATTAGATCCTATGAAAACAAACACCTGGCACATTTATTATACTTGAATGAAATTCTGTTCTCTTGATTCTATTTGGTTACCTTTTGAATATTTCCCAGACTTGTTAGGAATGTTGGGAGTCCTGGAATCAACTCAGGATGCTCCTGCCCTGTATCAGTGTGTGACCACAGCAAAATGACTTCACAAGTGTTACAGGGCACTGTGTCATTATATGTTGCAATAGTATGTGCCCAATAAATACTTATGAGAGGAAGAATTAGCAGGGCTTTGGAATCCAAGCCAGACATCAGTAGGCAGAAATAGTAAGTCAACGAAGTGTGTGTGCCATGGAGAAAAAACAGCACAAGTAGTTATCCCAAAGCTGGACAGAGACCAGACCATTGAAGGTTTCTCAAGAAAGAAATGACTCTACTGAAAAACAGGCGCCATGTGAGTGGCCTACACTCAAAACCTGTATAGCTACCTCTATGGTATGTTTCTTCAGTTAAAGTACAACACAAAATGTAAGCTTTGGAGTTCAAGGATATATTCTTTCACCCTGGAATTGGCTAATAATATACAATAAACTAGTTCATTTTATTGAAACATGGTCTCACTGTGTACCCCTGCCTGGCCTAGAGCTTTCTATGTAGATTTGGCTGGATTTGAACTTACAGAGATTGGCCTATCTCTGCCTCTTGAGTGTTGGGATGTAGGAATTAAGGATATGTACCTCATACTCAGACAAACAAACATTTTTACCATTTCTAGACATTTTATTTTCTTGAAAGAGAGACTTCCTAAATTACTCTGAATTTGCTGTGTAGCCTCGGTTTGCTTCTAATGTATATGCTTTCTGCCTTAACGCCTCAGGTGGTGGCATTATAAGGATGAGCTACTGTGCTGGCTGTTTGACTTTTTTAGATAGAATAGGCAATGGACAATGTTTTGAGTAGTTGGTTGCTTACACAGAGTACATTTTCAATGATGGTGGTGGTTAGTTACCATTGTGGTTATGTCTCTGGCAAATTAAGCCAAATCATTAGTTGAGACTGTTGGATCCTGGTCTGGCTTCTCACAGGAATGTGTCAGGCAATATTGATGTGGAACACCCAGACCTGCTTCATGTCTTTGTTTATAGGTATGGTACCATGTTGGTAGAAATGAATGCAATTAGATTGGCTTAATTAACTTGAGGTTTCATTAACCAACAACAAAAGCTTTCTTTTATCTATATTAAATGAAGCCCAAAAGGTATGGCCTCACAAAAATCTGTCTGGGTAAGCTACATAGAAAAAAAAGCACAATCAAGTGATAGGGTTTTATTCTCTATTTCCTGGAAACTGATTAAAATCTCTACCACTAGAGTAAAGAACATTGTACAATCATTGTGTGCCCTGTTTAGATTTCAATTACTCCCTTAGAAAACTTAATAATTTTTTTACTAGGCTCTGAGTTTGGGGAGGGTTGTGGAAGCTTTGAAAATATTGTGTTGAAGCAACTTACTTGAAAGTTGCTCTACACATCCAAATTCAATGCTCTGCAGGCTGCAAAACCTAGTCTGAGCATCCAGCAATATCTGGGTGGTCCGCCCCTCCCCACACACATCTCAAAGAAGGTGTCCTGGAGTGGTGGGTAATTGCCAAGCCTGAAGAAGAAAATTGTAATAAAAATGGGAAGAAGAAAATTACATAATTACAACATAGTTACTCCAGAAATCTTCTAGATAAATGGGAAAATTTAGTCGAGCTTTTAAATGTCAATGTAATTTAGCCCCATGCCCTAGAAATTCTAAATTGTAATTGACCCTAATTATATAAATACCCGCTGGTGAGAAGAGAACTGTTTTCTAGGGGCTCTGCTGCTGCTGAACTTTGCTGACAAGTGGCTCATGACTTCAGCAGATGGCTTGCATGCTTTTGGCTGAGGCCTCCTTAGAATCCAACTTTCCTCTTCATTCAGCAGCAAATGACAGGACAGTGCTCTTGGAGTGGGAGGGTGGGAGGTAACAAATGAGACCACCAGTCATTGCTCCAGTTATCATTATCTTGTGTGTTGATATGGTAGAGTACTTCTGCGAGAAAGCCATGGAGAAGTGACCCATTCTGGCTACATTAGACAATGAAATTGCTTAGCTTGGATCAGAAAGTGGTGTTCAGTTGCATTCAGCATCATTTGAGTTTGAGCTAGGAACAGCATACAGATGGTTCCCTGTTTTTTATCCTCTGCCCTTCTTTCTCTTTTCTTCTTTCTCTGCCCTCGTTTCTGGTAGCTCAGCCCCCACTCCCACCCCATGGATGGGTGTGTCTGTGGGTACAAGTGTGCTTGGGTGTGGTGGTTCAGTCTTTTTTTCCTTGATATTCTGCCAAAGCTTCACTCTCCAGTAAACTCTTGTGGATTGAACATGATAACGCTAGGTCTAGACCTTACTCATTTCTCCATTCATATTTATAAGAAGAACATCTGTCTTCCATAGATGGTGATCAAAAATTCTGCATTTCCATAGGCTCTCCTTTGGTCTCAAGTCCATCCCTGATGCAATCAATATGGCCTGAGGAGTTGGTCTGTGCCACTTGTCCTAGGCTGGAACTGAGTCTGATCCCTAAAGCCCAATTGAAAATCAGCTTAACCCAGAGCACATGAGAAAGACACTCTTTCCAATAGACAAGTAAAGAGAAAATCATAAAGAATGTGCTGAATTCTTTTCAATAAGTTAATTGTCTTCATGACTTTTTGTTAGGAACTAGAAACATATGGGAAGTTTCCAGAATAGAAGATGAACACCTTGTTGAAAAGGAGAAAAAAATCCCTCTACTTTCTTAGGATTTGTGAAGAAAACTGACAATGAGAATTTAATTGATATAAAAAGATTAATAGTGGAATACATAAAAAAGTATTTCATATGAATTTTATAACAGAAACCCCAGCCAAGGTAATAAGAAATAATATAAATGGAATATACACACATATACATATATAGGTTATATGGAATATATATGTATATGTATGTATACATATGCACATATATTCTATTGGCTTCATTTGTTATGTGCTTGAGTGGGGGTTCTCTGTTATATACTACATATGTATATTTACTATGTATTCCATTTATTTTATATTATTCATATATATGTATATATACATACATACATACATACGTACATACATACATACACACACACATTTAGACAAAAGTGACAAACCAAACCAGACAAACAAACAAAAGCAAGAATTACTTATGCAAAGTATACTTATATGAAATTGTATCCTTAATATGATAGTTAGCATTGGTTGTCAGCTTAACAAGATCTAGAATTACTAGAAAACACACCTGTGGCCAGGTCTGTGAGCAGGTTTTACACTTAGTTGAGCTATAAAAACCCACAGTCAACGCAGGAGACTCCATCCCATGCTCAGGTCCTGCATTCAGTGCAATAGAGAAGGGATCTGAGCTCAGTGCTCACCTCTCTGTGCTTCCCGAATGTGGAAGCAACGCCACTCACCACCTTCTGATACCTTCAAATTATGAGTCAAAGTCAACACTTGTTTCAGCTGCTCTTCTCGGATATTTTGATATAGGGATGAAAAATGCAATACACTTAAAGTTTTGGTTTGGTTTTCTTTGCTGGAGCTAGCTGGATATGCAAGTCAGCAGAGTGAAAGCATGAGGACTTGAGCTGTATTCCCAGCACCCAGGAAAACAAAGTGAAACAGGAGTGGTGAGTACCCCTGTGATACCAAACAGAGGTAGGGAATCTCTAGGGATTGATGGTAGACAGTTCAGATAAGGTTTACCTTACATGAAGACCTTATCTTGGAAAGTAACGTGTAGAGCAATAGTTCTCATCGTGGGTCCTGAGCCCTTTGGGTCACCAAATATCCTGCATATACCAGATATCCCACATACCAGATATTTACACCATGGTTCATAATAGTAGCAAAATTACTGCTATAAAGTAGCAATGAAATAATTATATGTTTGGAGGTCATGATAACATTGAATTTTATTGAAGGGTCACAGCACTAGGAAGGTTGAGAATCACTGTTATAGAGTGAAGATCTACCAGATAGCGAACTCTTGCCTCTGTACATACACAAACTCACACACAGACACAGACACAAACACAAACACACACACACACACACTGTTTTTTCCATGCATAGGAGTGGCATTTTCTATAGGGGAATTTGTGTCCTGATTTCCAGAATGAGAAATGAAACATCAGAATGGTCTTTGTCACTTTTAGATTTTCTAGAACTTATGGTATATGAACATGGCACCAAACTGGCCTATGAAAGGGTGGCATTTCCTACTAGCTTTGCCTTTACACAAAACAATCAGATTAAATAATTTCTAACATTTTTAGCACCCAAGTGGCAGGCTATATCATTTTTCTTACCCACTCAACAGATTTCTCAGAGTTTCTTCAAACAAAGATTTTTGAAATATTCAATATGTTAGAACTCAAAAGGAAACTAAATGTCATTTCCATGGTGCTCCATCCTTTACCTGCCTGCTTTTGTTCTCTTTCTGAATACAGCCAAGAATTGCTTTATTTCTCCCACAAGCTGTCTCACCCTCTCTGAAGGGATCACCATGAAATGCATGGTAACGTTGCTCTAGCAAGGTGAATACTCCTTATTCAAAAGATCCTCAGTTGATCTTATAGATGCAATTCCCTGATAATGTGAAATTTCTGAATTATGTATTATTTCATATTAGATCAAGAATATAATTTCTGAAAGTGTTTTTCTGCCCTATGTGAATCTGCTTTTCAAAGTATTCTTCTCTGAAGAATGATCCAGGGAGCAGAATTTGAACTGTTGGCGCACCAAACTAAAATGATTGAGACCTTCTTCAAGTTAGGTGGCTTCATGTGTAGAAAAACAATAATGGTTCTAGATACAGTTGTAATTCTCTAGACAAGTAAAAGTCTCCAGTGTTAATAATTTGAAAATGGAGCATCGTCACACCTAAAGTTCCATCTTTTCTATTTTTATCATTGCATGTCATATGGTAAAAGATAAAGAATTGCTGGTTGTTCGCTTTGAGTTAAGTTGTAATAATAACAAAAGGAGTTGCTATCTCCTGAGTGCTTACTGGGAGTTTTCAGTGAATGTAACACACCATTTCTCCTGTGTCACAAAGGAGCAAAGGCTGAAGCATGAGGCTAGGCATCTTATGAGCAACAGCACGTGGACATGATCATAGATCCAATGCAAAGCATTGTCCCTAAATGTGGCACAGCCTCACAATTGAGAGCTGGAACCACATGGAGGTTATCAGCAGCAACTCTGGGCTCACTGCTGTAATAGAAAATGAATAACAAAACCGTTGGATTTTATATGCCAAACCATTTTATAATATAAGAGCTTCTAAACATACTATCCATGAGTATTTTTAATAATCATTATCTTTAGAGAATGTTATAGGGTTACATCAAAATGGAGTACAAGGTAAAGTTTGTTTTTGTTTGTTTTTAAAGAATTATCTTGCCTTGTCCATGCAGTTTTTTTTCCTAATGTCATCCCTCCAGTTGTCACATTTATTGTCATCGATGGACCAAAGCTGACCTGTCACAACCTTGCAGAGCACACTGTTGGTATAACAACTCATTCTTGAATCTTGCATGGGTGATAGATTGGCTAAATTTGGAATGATGTGTATTGTAGTAACACACAGAAGACTTATTGCCCTAAAACTCTTTTCCTTGACACAGAAGTACTTGAATGTTTTACATTAAGTTATTCGAAATTTGTAATGCTTCACGGTGCTTCAGAAATCCAATAAGGGAAGTAGAGCTATTGCTAAGTTAAGATGCTTGGGCAAAGCAAGTCAGCAGAGAGGGTAGTACAATATGGAGAGCATGGGGATAATTTGTACATGGTAAATCCTAACTCAAACTGAAGAGTAAACCAACTCATTAAGCATCAGTCAACATAATTCAGTAAACTCTACACAGAGCTTGGGCTTCACTCAAGCTACGACTACTTGGGGACAGTTACCCTCATCCTTAGAATTCATGGTGTAGGTCAAATCCATGACTTTTGGCACTGGACAGCGAAGTGGCTAATATTCACTCGTGGCTCTTAGCCACCTGCTCTGCCTAATTAAAGACTCTCATTTTCTGCTCTGCTGACCCTATAATTTGCAAATAAAATCCACAGGACATTCGATGTGAATGCTAAACCCCCTGTGAAGCATTTGTTACTAGTTTATAAGGTAGGTTATCAACCCTCCCTTCCCACTCTCTCTTTGGTTGCTCTAGGAGGACTCTCATCCCCTGGCCTTCCCATTGTGAAAGCAGAAAAAATACTGAATAATTTATTTCCTTCATTAAAGACAAGTATTTAGATATTTTTAGAGGCGATAGATTGTCAGATTTTACTGTAATGGTCCTAAACAAGAATTTATTTCTCTGCCACATACTGTTCTGTTTTCCCCACTTCTGCTTGTTATTTACATTATTACAGCTTCTGTCTCCTGAGTGCAAATTTAGCTGATGTGCTTTGGTGACACACACCCAGATTAGACCAAGTTACAAACTGAGTTAATTCCATGTACTTTAGAATAGGCAAAGTTTAGAAAATAATCATGTCACTTTTTAAGGTCTTAGTTACTTTGTAAAGAGATAAATTGATATTGCTTTTATTGTATACTTTCCTTTTTTGTCAGTTGATTTTACCATTTTAAAGTAAATATTAATGTTTGTACAATTAGTTTACTGTATAGTTGTGCCATAATTTCTTTGTCAGATTTTGTTATTGGAATTTATACAATTTTTCCTTTTATTAAGAAATTCCTATAATAAACATCTTTTCATGTGCACTTTTACACACATATTGGGATAGTATTCTAACAGAATTGACTGGGATCACATAATCTATACCAGTTTGGGGAAATTGTGTTTATTATTAACTTACCTTCTCAAATGATTCTATAACATCTCTTGCACTACTTTCTTCTGTCACGTAACAACACCTTTTCTCCCACTGAAATAACCTGTGAAAACTATTTTCCACAAAATTACACTGACAATTGTTGAGGAGATGAATTGACTTGGTGCATTAATTACTCTTTTACTTGTTCTGGGTGCATAGTAATTATGAACAAATGCCCGATTGCTGACCCTGAAGTTCCTACTTTTGAAAGGATCTAATGTTTTTAAGGGCTTTTCTCATCTTTAAGCTACAGGGCAGATATGTGCTCTCTAGTTAAGCTGGGTAATGAGTACCAGTATGGACACTAAAGGTTTTGCTATGGAAAAGGACAGCATTGGAGGTAAAGCATCATGTGATGCACTTCAACGTAAAATATATTCAAGTGGTGATTTCTTGTGGTTATTTTCACTGTATTCATTATGTGAGGCTGGGACTTCTCAGTTTCATTCCATAGTTTCTATCCTAGGGGATCTCACTACCCATACAAGCTGTATTTCTGTCACCCATAGTAGATTGGTTACAGTTTTTTACCTTTTAATTAAACAGCTGCTGCTGCTAAACACAATTCTGAATTATTTAATAGACCATATTACTTTACTCAACTCACTTTGCTTTAGTTTTTTTTAATTATATAAAGATATACATTTTTTATGATATAGCTATCCTAAAAATGAGTCGACAGACAGTAATAACTTGTTCTTTTGAGATGTCAGGAATATCTTTGCATACTTAAAAATAATTATAACTAAAATTAGAAACAAGGCTCATCAAATATAAGATCTTTAGCTTTTAAAAAATAAATGTAAAATACACACATTTTAAATAAAAGTTCTGTTTAAGATGGTGTTTGTAGTCCCTGTATTATGTGTGGCAAATGCTGCTATGCAAATTCTGAGCTCTGGAAAGCATCCTTCTTATCAAGGCTGGCATCCAGGCCTTCTTCTGAAACTTATCCTACTAAAATTTTGTGGCATTTTTTGGCAACAGTCTAGGCAGTGTTATTCAAAGGCAGAAATCAGTCAGTCCAAAAACTATTTACTGTTAATCAGTGTAAATTTGAGTGAGGGCTTGTGATTATCTTGTTACATTATTCTGAGGTATATTCGAAGTAGTACTTAAATTCCTAGTTTTAATAAGTTTTGATGAATAATTCATTCATAGAATTATCACAAAGATGATAGATTCCCTAGAAACTATTTTTAGAAAGTGGCAATTGCATAACCTTTCTTTCTCCTTTTTGTTCCTGTTTGTTTTTTTTAATTGTTGAACTGTTTCTTCTGTTTCTTTCCCAATTTTAACAGAACTCCTGTCTGCCTCTCTATACAGAGATATTCATATGTGTATATATCTGTCTGGTTGACAATCCATTCTCCTTGTTGTTTTACCAGATATGATATGACATATAATAATTGCAGTATTGGACATTGGAACGAGCAGCTGAAAATATGTCAGATTGTATTTTAAGGCTCATCACAACACCTGCACTGTCTGGGAATTGGTGTGATCAAAAAGCCACCTTCAATATCTTAGCTTGACAGGGACCAATATCTTTACCCCAAGCCTTTGATTGAATTCCCTTAGTGGTGGAGGCAAAGGGGAACAGCGAAAGGCCTGGCTAAGGTTCTCAACTGTGCGAACCGTTTAACGGAGTTTAGCTGATGGTACCTGTCAGGCGATCTAGAATAAACTATTCCTATGCAACTCCTTCTGATCCTTGTAGAATATTATAGAGAGAGTGCATCTTGCCTTGTGCGTACCCTTGGTACCTCATTGATTCTCTATCTCCTTTCTGGCTTAAAAGAAATCAGCAGTCAGTTGATCCTGGAGCTAGGTGGTAGAATGAAAAGTCTAAAACACTGCCAGGTGCCACTCACAATTCCAATGCAAGTTCCATGGTCACAGCCTACAGTGGTGGGCACTGCTCCTCAGTCACTCATGCCCCTACCTGGCATAATACCTTGTCTTTGGATGTGTGATTAATTATGGATTACATAAGAGATGTTGACTCTGTCCTCTCAAAAGGTTTAGTAGCTTAGAACACTTAGTCGAATTTAGCCAAGAGAGTCATTTATTGAGTTTAAAGTTATTAAAGTCATGCTTTTAATCTTGACTGATATTACCTGCATAGGAATGCAGTAACCTTCACCCCTGGAATGTAGGTTTCTACAGTACTTATTTACCTGTTCTCAGAAACAACTAATATTGGTATAGTACCCTATACTTCTATTCCCAGTACTTGCGTGACAGAGGCAGGAAGTTATGATTTCAAGGCCAGTGTTGGTTACATACTGAGTCCAAAGCAAGATTGGTATGCATAGCTGGATTCCTGGTCTCCAAACAACTTTACTGTCCTTTTCCTGTTGTTGCTGTTCCTCTGTTTAACATACGAGTTTCATAAGTATAGGGACCATGAATGTTTTGTTAATTCTTGGATGAATAACTGTATAATATTCATTAGGTATTACTACATAGAATTATTTTTTTCCTTTTGTAAAAATCTACTAAGTAAAGGTTTGGCATTGTTATAGACCCTGTTTTTATAATGAATGCATTATGTCTATTTTGCTAATGAAACATACCTAGTAATAATTGTGATGTGATACTTAGTTGTTTTTATGGTGTATCTTGTTTATCTTGTTTATGTAGTGGTGTGTGTGTCTGTGTGTGTGTCTGTGTGTGTCTGTGTGCGCACGCATACATATCCTGTGGTGTGCTCATATGTGTGCATGTATACACAGAGGCCACCTTGGGTGTCTTCTCCCTCACTCTCATTTTTATTCAGTATATACAGTCTACTACTGAACCTGGAGCTTGTCTGGCATGCTGACTCTCCTGTTTTGCCTCTCACTATACTCAGGTTGTAAGCATGTTTACAGCCATGTCTGGCTTATGTACTTTTGTAGCCATACCTGGCTTGTGTATGTTCACAGGTATGCCTGGCTTATCATAATCACAGCCATTGCTGACATATATACGTTCAGAACCTTGCCTGGCTTTTGATGTTCATAGCCATGTCAGCTATTTTTTTTTTTAACATGGACACTATTTGAACTTATTAGTTTCTGGCTAAGTCATCTTCCATTTCCCCATTTGGCTGCCTTTTAAGTTCTTGATCAAGATAACATGAAAATTACTTGAAAACTTAACTAAAACAGTAATAGCAAACTGAAATTATTGGCAAATTTTGTAAAATGTGTGAATGTTTTAAAGGTTTTTTTTTTTTATTTTAATTTTAAAAATGTGAACTTCACTGATACTTCATGAGAGAGTAAAGATGTCAGGACAGTCTTCTAATAAGCACACTCTGTAGACAAATCCACATTTAAGCTTCCTGAATGAAGGGATTCCATGACCAGTTCCCATTCCTCTAAGTAGTGTTCCAGGCTCATCGTTGCTTTCAATGTTGTAAACTTACTCTCTGCAATGCGATGGTATAAAGGAATACTTGCTCCCTGGTTCTATTAAGTCTACCATGTGCAAAGAGGTACCTCCAAATTGAAATAGTTTTCTTAATTTCTTCTTCATGACAAGTCCCTGGCATTTTTTAATCACTGAAAACTCAGTTTTCCCCTTGAGAAGAAATGAGTTATTTGGTATTTGCCTGTTTCTTTCAAAGCACCTATGGCCCTGGGGTGGGGGTGGGGTGGGGTTACAGGTTGCAGACAGGTTTTCAAGTGAACTGTGAAAACATCCCCAGCCTTTTTACGTAATCTTCCAGCTGTTTGAAGCACAAGAGAGTACAACATGTTCTATTTTTCTGTCTTGGTTTTTATAGTATTGGCTTCCCTCCCAAGCATTCTTCTTTTATCATCCTTTGTCCTCTGGTATTTGAGCTGAATAGAGCACTAGAACCAGAGCAAGGAGCTCCTTCCTGTAATGCTTCCTGTAATGTTTGTGTTTTCCTGGTGTTTTCTCTCATTATGCATAGGATGCGCTCACAATTGCAATAGAACACATTCCTTTTGAAATTAAGGGTCATAATCCTGATATTGAAGTCATCATTATCTGCTCTGCATCCTGGGTAGCATATGTTTGAGGATGATCTTCTGCTTAGATGACGGGATTTTAAAGGCCCCAGTTATCCGTCACTTTATTCATTTTAAATTGCATACTATAGCTTAATTGCTGCATTACAGGCTCTTAATAGGAAGGGACAGAAATATGAATTTGAAACAAAAGCCATTTAATTTCTTTTCATCCCATCCAATCAAATTTCAGATTTTTAATTTTATTTTTTACTGAGCTTCAGAAAGTAACAGAATTCCTTCTGTTGATTGGTTCCATATTTTCCCCTGCTGCAGCAGAAAAATTATTACTCCTGAAAAAAATCTAGATTTGTGACTCAGAGCTAGTAATTATAGTGCCATTTTCATTGTGTACTCTGATGCCTTATTTAATTCTTAATGTGAACTATGTGAGTCATCTGTATCATATTCCCATTTTAACTAGGAGAAAGTGAGGCACAGGAAAGACAGGAAGAGAGAGAGCAGAAGGCAAAGGTCTCATCTTCTAGATATGCTCGCTTTGACTTTCCTTCTTTATTGATATGATTGCAATTCTCAAGGTGAATTGAGCAATTCACCTAAGTCAATGTTTCTTGATCTGTGGGGTTTGACCCTTTCAGGTAGAATGACCCTTCTATAAGGATCACCTAAGACCACTTGAAAAAGCATAAAGATTTATATTATGATTAACAATAGCAGGAAAAGCTGGGCGTTGGTGGCACACACCTTTGATCCCAGCACTTGGGGGGCAGAGGCAGGTGGATTTCTGAGTTCGGCCAGCCTGGTCTACAGAGTAAGGTCCAGGACAGCCAGGACTATACAGAGAAACCCTGTCTCGAAAAACAACAACAACAACAAAAAAAATAGAAAAATAAAAATAAAAAAACAATAGCAGGAAAACTACAGTTACGAAGTAGCAACAAAAGTCATTTATGGTTGAGAGTGACTATGTCAGTGACTGTGTTAAAGCGTCACAGCATTATTGTTGAAAACTACTGATTGACATCTACCTGAGTCTGTTTCGTATTTCTTAATCTCTCTTTCCTTTAGTCTACATTCAGTCATTGAATGGGAATTGGGACACAAATCTTGCATCATCTTAGTGTACAAGAGTAAACCTCCAGGACCATCTTATATCTTTACGTGCACTCATGCTTTGTGGAAATGTGCTCATTCGACTCTGTGGAAATCCTAGTGACTCTGTGGAAATCCTAGTGACTCTGTGGAAATCCTAGTGACTCTGTTGAAATCCTAGTGACTCTGTGGAAATCCTATTGACTCTCAAAGCTCTCACTTATTTGTCATGTTTAAAATAAACCGCCATTTCTCAGTGAAGTATTAGTTGTTCCTTTAATTCTAAAACCTCTTGATGTATAAACAAATGTGTAATCCCCTTTTAGATAAGTCTCTATGTTAAAACTTAAATACATAGAAGAGAAACATAAGTAACAAAGACTGAAAATAGAGGCTTTCCAGAAAAAGAAAAATCTCTCAAGTGAATGTGACCTTTTACTCACAAATAATGGTGCTTGAAGTGGTAAGGAATCATACCAAGCCCATGTATTGTACACACTTAGAAATGGCATCCATATTCCTGAATGTTTTATTCAATTTTCTATGGAACTCCTTCGACCATGTTTTAGGAAATAGTTTTAATTTTCTTTGAGGGATTATCATAATTGAAAAGGTCACAGGAATCAGCTGCATTACTAAAGCAATTGAACTTGTCAAGACTCAGCCATGAAGAATCTCTCTGGTGTTCATATCCAGAACTTTTATTCTTGCTTTGTAGTATAATAATGGAGAAAATACAGGTTGGATGAAAAAGAGTGGATCTGGTTCTTCTCCTCCATCCCCACCATCTCTCTTCCTTTTCCCTTCAATTCTTGTTTTTGCTTTTCCTGAACTTTAACATCTGCCAGCAAAGAAAAGATGTTGCCACCTTAAGGGATTTAAAATATGACTTGACCATCCCTGCTCTCAGAATTATACAGGATAACATTAAAGCACCATCCCCAGGCAGCTGACAGTTCTAGGTACTGCATCACATCTGTACAATAAAGCACTTCCACCTTTTAGTTCATGCTGTTCTGCATTCGAGAAACCATTCTTTCCTTTCATTATTTTTCTTGGTGCTGAAATGTGACATTGTTAATAGTAGAAATATTTGAATAGCATGAGAGCTAATTTGTATGGTTTTTTTTTTAAATTTTCAGTTCAGATTTTGGATTTTAGTTCTGGGCTAGCTTTCTTAAGCTTTCAATAAAATTATTGCTTTATTTCCTTTTTTTGGCCAGGATAGAGGTTTAAAATATTTCATAGTAGAGTTTATTAAGACATCAGGGGTATAATTCTCATCCTCATCTACTTTACATCAATTCTGTTCGATTTTATCCACTGACATTTCATGCTAGCTCTGGAGGAAAACGCCTTTTTACAGAACACAATGAGATTTTCCATGAAGTTCATACTTACTGATGTATAATGCCTAATCTTTTACTCGTCTCTCCCAAACTACCCTCATTTTTTATTGTTCGGTTCTTTTAGAAACCAACATTTCTGCTACCATAGTATAGGAAGGCTTCTGCCCCCTTTACATGAATATAATATAAATAGCAGAATGCTATAAAGTCAAGACCACCCTAGACAGCCTTCAAAGCAATATTTGCAGTACATTGTCATAGTTTGGGGAAATCAAGGTTAGCTAGCCACAGCTTAGTTATTTGAAAACACGGCTGAGAAAATCTGCCTAATGGGTTATTAAGAGGTTTGAACAAGGTGACTTGGGTGAGGCACTCATGGTTCATTTCCACTGGTGTCATTCTTTTTTCTTGTTTGCCTGTCTACCTGTTTGAAGACAAGGTCTTACTACGGAGCCCTGGCTGGTCTGGAACTTGCTATGTAGGCCAGGCTTTGTCAAACTCACAGGAATTCACCTGCCTCTGCCTTCCAAGCACTGAAATTAAAGAGGTGTTCTGTCATGTCTGTCCACTTTCTGATGTGAAATGTGAATTCAGTTCAGATCCATGATGGAGTGATTAATAATCTCTGAAGTATTCAAGTATAGAGTGCTTGCTCTTAGGAAGCACATGGTCTATTTCTAACCTGAGAACATCTCTGTGATATTACTTTAAAGGAGATATCTATAAATCTCTACAAATTCACATACATATACAATCCTCACTCAACACAAAACATGCATGTAGAAGTATTTGATTGAATGTGTTTTAAAGGGTAAGAAACAGCATACAAAGATTATTTCATGACAGATGAGTGCATTAGGGGAGATGCTAAAAGGTAGTTGTCAAGGTTTCTGTTTGGTTTGGACTTGGCCCACTGAGAACTATTTCACATATGACTTTATAACTAAACTAATAAGGAAGGAAGTAAAACATATGTAAACATGTCCACTCATGAAGGAAAGCATCTGGCAATTAAAAGTGCATAAATAGGAACCACTGCTTATGTAAGCCACAGGAGTAAATTATCTAACGTACAATGCATTGTGCCAGGACACTTCACCAGCCTTTCATTGTTAACTTGGAAATTGAGCAGTGCTTGAGATGGAGTAGGCAGAAGATAAATTCTATTGGACACAGAATGGGAAGATACTTGTGGGAGTTGGTAGCAGACTAGAACGTTTAGTTGCGTCATTCATTTCTTCCTTTATTTGTTTCTGTTGATAGGTGTTTTCTGAGGAGCCGCTTGGTGTTGGCCTCATATAGTGCTCTGGGGAGCACTGCTGCAGAAAATCTCATCGTAGCCATCTGACCTCTCATATGGCAGATGTCTTAAATATTTTTCTTTTTTTTTCTTTTTTAAAAATTTTATTTATTCACATTTCAAATGTCATCCCCTTTCCTGGTTTCCCTCTACAAATTCCCTTTGCCATCCCACCTTACCCTGCTTCTATGAGGGTGCTCCCCCACCCACCTACCCACTCCTGCCTCACCGCCCTAGCATTCTTCTATACTGAGGCATCAAGCCCTCACAGGACCAATAGCCTCCCCTCACATTGATGCCAGATTCACTATGTTAAAAGACCCTTGTCAAAAGCAACTTAAGGGGGAAGAGGCTTATTTGGCTTACCAATTCAGGAAAGATATAGCCTATATTTTAGGGAAGATATTGCAACAGGCAGGATGATATAATTATAATGGTAGGGACATAAATGAGAGAATGAACAAGTGTTCTGGACAGCTATACAAATTCCAGGCATGCCTTCAGGATATTCCTGTTCCAGCAAACCTTTACTTTCTAAAGGCTCCATAGCCTTCCCAGGCAGCACCACCAATACAGTATTCAAACACAAGACTGTGGAGGATGTTTCGTATTGAAAACATAGTAGGTATGAAAAACATAGAAAATGTATTATAACTCATGTTTCAAAAGCATGAGTACACTAAGTTTAAATCATTAGGAAGAATGGGATAGACTTCATAAAGAGTTAGTCTGGGTTTTGAAAAAAAAACAAAACAAACAAACTTTTTAGCCCAGAACAAACATTTAAGTATGAAATGAGTTACCTGTCTACAGCAGAGAGAGGTCTATGTTTTGAGAAAGAAAGTGGACCCAGAGATCTAGAGAGAATGTACAGGTGTCTTGTGTTACATATTTCTCATACAAAGAAGTTCACACTAGCAAAACTCTGTGAGTGTGCAATTAATCGAGAGCCTTAGTAATTTGATTTTTTTTATTTGCTTTCAATTCAGACCCTACAGGTTCTCTGGGCTGTCTTTTGTCTTTCCAGTTGTTATGTCTGCCTGTTGGAATCAAGCTGTTTGGGGTAACATGCTACATATATTTCTTAGTCAAAGTAAGAGCGACTTTACTCTCACTCAAACTTGTGTTTGCTGGGATTCCTTTATAAAAGTAGTAGCAAACTAGTCCCTTCAAGGGACCAGATTGGTTGTGTGTAATTAATATGGACATTACATGCATGCCTTTATCCAGTCTTTTCTTCACTTTCTCAGATCCTTGGAGGGAAAACAATGTGTAAGATGAAGAGATATTTTCTGGCAGTTGTTCACAGGCTTAATACTGCTAAGTTTAGTTGTTTGATGAAAAACAATGGGTTAAGACATGTGAAACTCACTGTATTATTAGGTTAATCTAGTTTTAGGCATATGGACAGATTCACAGTAATGTGTCTTCCTTCTGTTGATATTCTTGCTTTCTTAGGAGGTACTAATGTGAAAAGTGACTGTCCTCTAGTGTAGTTTGTGTGGATTTGAACATGTCTGAGTGGCTGTTCCATTGCTTGTCTGGTTAAAACTAAAATTGTACATCTTGCTCATTATTGCTCTTGGTGCTTTTGGGCAATATATATCCCAATAAAAGACATATACTAATATTCAGAAAGGTGTGGATATTCAGATGAAACTGTGACAAATGGATGGAGGTGGCCTGAAATGGATAATACCCTGCCATCATTACCAACCCAGCATCTTACAGAATGTGAAAAGCTGTCAGTCAATGTCTTGTCACTAAAACATTTGTGTTTCTCCAGAAAGGGACAATGCAGCAGGCTCTGAAGGTGACATCTGTACAATAGGCGGGGACTGTAAGCTTTGCCTGGATCTTTGAGATTAAGAAGAGCTATCTCCTCTTCACAGCCTCATAGGTCAATGGGAAGAGTCTGAGAAATCAATTCTTGCTGCAGCCAGGAATATTGGAAAGGAAATCAAAACTCACTTATTATGCCAAGCTGGTTTACACCAGCTAAGAGTCTTAGATATGAATTTTAAAGTCTGAGGCTTAGCAACAGAATATGCAGTAAAATCTCTTGCCAGAAATGTAGCATCATAAACAGTTGTATTCTTTCTGCATGAATCAATAATATGACATATTTAGCATCAGAAGAATGACTATATATGCATGTGTTGGGGGTAAGGAAAAATTGTGTATGGGTCAAAAGAAGAAGCTATTAGGCACTCATTATCAGTGTTAATTTATGTGAGAATTTATTATGTATTATATATTGAATTCAAAGGAAGTCCAAGGTATTTACTACTCATTACTCCAGTGGGTGTGCACATGTAAGAATAAGTTAGAATTCTAAAACACCATATATTGTTTGATGATAATATGCCATTCATGAGGCCTTAATCATCATGGCTAATAAGAAATTAAGTTATTATATTATAATTGGAATGTTACTTTTCTTCCATGCACAGGAAGTATGTGAATGAGCTTTGGATACAAGGTCTCTTTATGTCAGAGCATGTCTGTATTTTGTATAGGTTACTGCAAGTGACTTATTTTTAACAAAAGACATATTGAAGATATAAAATGATTTCAAGTTTCATGAACATTATGAAGAAAATTAGGCAAGAAATAAAATTTATTAGCTGGCAATACCAAGTGAAGTTGAAATTCTTCTCACATGTTTATTAGCCTTTTTTATTTTATCTTTTGAGAACTGTCTGCTCATTTAAAATCATGTGTGTGCATATAGCATGAAACTAAAAGTGAAATTGTCTATGCGAACAAAGGGGAATAATGAGAAGCAGAGAGGGGAGAAAGAGAGCAGGGAGGCGAGCGAGCAAAAGTCCCTGCATAAATTACCTAGTTGTATAGAACCTTAAAAATCAAATTTAAAAATGTGTAGAAAGATACGGGATGGGGAGGTGCTCTCTGAGCACATGTCCAAGGAGGCCGTTACATGAGCAGTGATATTGAAGTGGGGATGCTTCAACCAGAGGGACCCCATCTTGGGAGTCGTTAGGTTAGGACTTCTGGACTACAGAGACTGCATGTTAGAAGCATATGCAATGTTACTACCATTTGTATTTGGATGCAGTTGTTGGTTATACTGTAAAAATTAATGACCTTATATATGTGCTTGTCACTAGTTATATACTTAAATAAGAATTTAGTGTGTGTATGTGTATGTAATGTGTGTGTGTGTGTGTGTGTGTGTGTGTGTGTATGTGTGCATTTTATATATATTAGAACCTGGTCAGTCTGTAGCCAGAGCCACAAATTGATTATTTTCAATGTTTTTGGTAGTTAAAATTATATTCTAAAAATGTCTCCTTTGAGATTGCACTATTTGATCATTTATAGTACATTTAGAGACCCTGTAACCATCACCACGACTGTCTATTTCCAAAACCTTTGCTTCATCTCCTTTAAACATGAAACCTGTACTATGATGGCATCCTTTTCCCACTCCACCCCTCACCTCCATCAAGGTCCACAGAATCTCCAACAACTAATCTGTTCTTGCTGCTCTATATTTTTTTGGATTCATCTATTAGGGCTGCTTTACCCTGATGTAATCTTATGAAATACCAGAATCAGTGTCTTCTAGACATTTTTTCTCCAACTCACAACTGTTCAGATAATTGTCCACCAGATGGTAAGAAGGAAATAAATAAAAGCTAAAATCTGGTGTTGTTGCTACCATTAAGAACTACTGTGTAGAGTGACATGGTATTGTTTCTTACAAGGCAAGAGGTTTGCAGTAGGAATTGGCTCTAAAAGCAATCAAATGGTAACTAAAGAAAAGAGCCTAGCAGGTCCTCTGTTCCACTTCCTTTCCTGTCCTTAAACCTATATAATAATTGGTTTAGAAATAGTTATTCAAAGTATTAGAGAGGAGGGGGCAGGCCTATCTTTATGGTTTTGAGGCTAGACTAGTCTACATAACAAGCTATAGGCTAACCAGGGCTACATAGTGAGATCACTGGTCTTTTCTTCTTCTGTATAGGAGAAGGAAGAATAGGGGAGCAAGAAGAGGAGGAGAAGGAGGAAGAGGAAGAAAAGGAACAACAAAACAAAGAAAGAAAAGAAAATGTCAGTGAAAAAAAGCAGTTTAAAAAAAAACTCATATCGCAATACTTGAAGTCAGTACTCATATTCCAAGGGAAATGCAAATAATGCAAACAGAACAGACCAGAATTAAGCTATCTACCTGGGCCAGACTCAAGAATCTTTCATTCTCTCATTCGTCCTGTGTTAGGTAGTAAATAGATTTCCCGAGGTGGGAGGGTGGTCCTGTGGGGTCTCAGCTCACTCAGAGGCAGAGTCAAGGTATTACTGTTCTGAATTATATGCCAGAAAAATCCAATAACATCTGAAGCAGCCAAGGAGGCTTATTTCATTAAGAATTTGAGTAAATGTCATTTTCCCAAGCCAAGGCAGTTCTGTGAGAGGTGGCTTGTGTTTGGGGAGTGCTCTGAATCACCAGTAGTCACAGCTCATTGCCCCAACCCATCTTCCTAATATATATTATGTTATATGTGGCTTAGGTCAAAAAGGAAGCTGATCTCGGCTATATTTCTTCGTGGGGTTGGGGAGGATTCTCATTTGCTATGTACCTCTGAGCGCTTGGACCTTCCCTCATCATCCTAACTGCGAGTATATTGAGATTAAGTGCTTTCTTATGTCAATGCATTGAAAGGACTTTTGATTTTCTTTAAATTAAATCTGATTCAATTACCATGTTAGCTAGATGGATATTCTCGCTGGGGGAGAGGGAAGACGCTCACCTTTAAAGGGAGGGGTAGCATCCTTAGAGAGGAAGTGGGTTGCCTTGGCCTAAGCAGAAATTTGCACTTAAGTCACACTTGTTTTATCATGTTTATTGTTTTTCACGCTTTCCTTGTTCTCATGCTCTCCTGTCCCCTCAATCAGTCCCTTTCCTCACCTGCCTCCTTTCTTTGTAACACATCAGTGGAGAAGGGTAATTATGCAGCCCCTCCGTGTGTATATCATCTTCCCACGTGTGCGAATCATCTATGGTCACCCCTGTCCATTCTTCTAACATGGGTACCATCTATCTTAGCTCTGACCAGAGTTGAGGAGTTAATTATGTTATTAAGATCTAGATAATAATTACAACCGATCAGTCACCACATCTGCGGCACATCCTGTGTGGCTTCTCCCCACTGGCCACCACGTGTGAGCATCTCAATCTTGTCTCATGTGCAGTTGTCTGCGACCACCACCCTGCTGAATGCCCTCACAGGATGATGCAGCATTATGTCTTATAAACTTAGGCCCCAGCTTTAGAGTCTCTGCAGCACAGTGCATCCAGAGAAACATGTAGATAACTTCTTTTGTTATTTCGAGCCAAGGCTTTATCCTCTTCTGATGATGGATATATGTAAAAGGAGAAGAGAAATCCTTACTCTGTCATACAGCCTAAATAAATTACCCTCAGGTCATTTTTCTGACTTACTATTACTGGTAGTTATAGTCTCAACTTTTCTTATTGTTTGTGGTGTTTGTTTTGTTTGTTTTGAAACAGGGTCTCATCATTTAGTCCTGGTAGGCTTAGAACTTGATATGCAGGCTAGGCTGGCCTTGAACTCACAGAGATTCACCTGTTTCTGCTTCTTCAGGGCTGGAAGTGTCTGCTGGGTCTGACCCTGTGGTCTCAGATTTTGCGTTTCTCTGATGGCTGTGTTGAAGAGAACAAGTGTGGTGTACATGACTTTTAACACTTACCACAGAATTTACAGTACATCTTGGGAAGTCAGCCCAGACTGCTGAGCCTGCTCAACTCCCTCAGGGTTTTTCGGAGCCACAGCGAGCATACAGCCTTAATGCATGCACATAGATACTTTCTTGTATGTTGTGCTTCTCTGCTGTCTGCCTGGGAGGCCCTCAGCCATTCTTACTGTTGCGTCTAACTTTTTTAAAAAACGGAAACACACACACACAAAAAAACCCACTCTGCTCCTTTTCCCTGGGCCATTCTCTCTCCAGCCTGTGCTCCCCCTGATTATCTCTTCATCCTGGATAGCTTTGCCAAGCCGAGCTCTGTGGTTCTCCCGCCAGCCAGCTCTCCACCTGGTTACCTGTTCCCTGGAGCTCTGTCCTTTGCCCAATCCTCCCATTCCTAAGCCCATCGAAAATTCTGCCCTGGCTGTGCTCTTTTGCTTCTAGACCACTTTAATTCCCAGAATGGAAAACACAAGACTGCCTTAATATTTTAAAACTAGCCAGATAATTCAATGGCTGGGCCAAGAATATCCTGCCCCATCCTCTTTGGCCTCCACCCACAGCTGAGACTACATAACTATAGGTGCCCTGAGACATGTCTGCTGCTTTCTCCTCTCTCTCTCTCTCTCTCTCTCTCTCTCTCTCTCTCTCTCTCTCTCTCTCTCTCTCTCTCTCTCTCTCCCCTCTCTGTGTCCTCTCCTATTCCTCCTGGGACCCAGAAATCCCACCTTTTCCCCTTCACCCATCAATTGTCTTCCACCATCTTTGTTGACACAATCAAGTTCTAATTAAGAAAAACAACCAACAAATTGGGAAAAAATCTTCACCAACCCCACATCCGACAGAGGGCTAATCTCCAATGTATACAAAGAACTCAAGAGGTTAGACCCCAGAAAACCAAATAACCCTATCCAAAAATGGGGTACAGAGCTAAACAGAGTCTTTTCACCTGAAGAAATTCGGATGGCTGAGAAACACCTTAAAAAATGTTCAACATCACTAGTCATTAGGGAAATGCAAATTAAAACAACCCTGAGATTTCACCTCACACCAGTCAGAATGGCTAAGATTAAAAACTCAGAAGACATCAGGTGTTGGCGAGGATGTGGAGAAAGAGGAACACTCCTCCACTGCTGGTGGGAATGCAAGCTGGTACAACCACTCTGGAAATCAGTATGGCGGTTCCTCAGAAAACTGGGCGTGATACTTCCGGAGGACCCAGCCATACCACTCCTGGGAATATACCCAGAAGATTCACCAGCATGCAATAAGGATACATGCTCCACTATGTTCATAGCAGCTTTATATATAATAGCCAGAAGCTGGAAAGAACCCAGATGTCCCTCAACAGAGGAATGGATACAAAAAATGTGGTATATATACACAATGGAGTACTATACAGCCATTAGAAACAATGAATTCATGAAATTCTTAGAGAAATGGATGGAGCTGGAGAATGTCATACTAAGTGAGGTGACCCAGTCTCAAAAGAATACCCATGGTATACAGTCACTGATAAGTGGATATTAGCCTAGAAGCTTGGAACACCAAAGACACAAATCACATATCAAGTGATGTCTCACAAGAAGAAAGGAGTGGACACTGGTGCTAGAATGGACCAAAACATCATTGGGGGAGAGTACAAGAACAGTAAAGTGGGAGGGGGTGGATGTGGGAGCAGGGGGAGGGAAAAGGACATGTGGGACCTTTGGGGGTGGGGAACCAGAAAAAGGGAAATGAATTGTAAATATAGAATATATACAATAAAAAAAAATTAAAATCACACAGACTTCCATCTTAAAAAAAAAAAAAAGAAAAGAAAAACAACACCTACACCTACATTTACCAAACTCCAACCTGCAGACCAGGCCTCCTTGGCCTTTAGTCTCCTCAGAATTTTCTTCCTCCCTCCCTCCCTCCCTCCCTTCCTCCCTCCCTCCCTCCCTCCCTCCCTCCCTCCTTCCCTTCCCTTCCTCCTTCCCTCCCTCCCTCCCTCCCTTCCTTCTTCTGTCCCTCCCTTCCATCTGGCCCACTTCTTGCACAGCTCACCTTGTCTCTGGTGTCTCTTTCCATCTTCCTTCCTTTGTAGAATTAAGGTATTGCTATGTGTTTGTATGAAAGTATAAACTAAGGTGGATATTAAGAGAAATTTGAGCTCTCAATATGAAGTTAATGTGTCATTGGATAAAATATCTTCCCAGACCGTAATAGAATAAGAAAGCAAATCAATACTCAGGCCTTGCATGGAGAATCTCTGCATGCTGTATAATGTGCCTTGTGGTATATAATGTGCCTTCATTACAGGGTATCAGCCCTGGAAGGAGTTATGAATAAAATATTAAAGAACATCTCATACTGAGAAGGTTCATCTTCTTCAGTTAAAGAATATTTGCCACCATTGGTCTTGTCATTCTGTAAGATCTAAGATGTCTAAAAATAGATACAAGGAAGAGTAAGCACAACCTTACCATCTGGGGTGAGAGTGGGGTAAGGGTCAGGGTGGCCATATGATGTTCTGCTTATAGTAGATACTTAGAACTGAAACTAGGCTGTTAGGATAGCACACTTAGTCAGATGCTTGGGAAGTGTGAGGCGATGAATTTGATGCTTAGAATCCATGTGACCATGTTGGGTATGATCACACCGGGGAGATGGGAGGATGCCTAAACCTTGACACTAGGCAGTCTAGGCTAGTGGGTGAGCTCCAGGCCAAAGAAAGATGGGCCACGGCTCTGAGGATGACACTGAACACCCATGTAAATCTGCTCCTGTATACACACACACACACATACAAAGAGAGACAAACACACACATAGAGACACAAACACACACAGAGACACAAACACAGAGAGAGACAAACACACACACACACACACACACACACAGAGAGAGAGAGAGAGAGAGAGAGACAGAGAGAGAGAGAGAGAGAGAGAGAGAGAGAGAGAGAGAGAGAGGACAGAATGACTGTATGTTCAGGAAGCACTAGTAAACCAGGTCTTTATTGCCTTCCTTCAAACTAAATACTAAAGGGAGAAGGAACATCCTGAAGGGGACACCCCAGAAGACCCTTGGAGAAGAAGCAAAGACTTGCAGGAATAGATGGCACAACTTGAGGAGAGACACCCACTCTCCCATGTTCTCAACTGTTCTTAATTTTCCTCTACTTTTCTATCACAGAAAAATCCCTCAAACACCTGTCATTTGCATTAATTTCTCTTAAGAGTCCATCTGGGACTGTTCCAGCTGAGAGACTTTGTGCTGTGGGCCCTCTGAACAGATGTGCTGGAGTCAAGAATCATGGGTCCCCTTTCTAGAGTGGATGCTGTTAACTCTTGTGAACCCTAGTTTGTACTTCTGTCAAGTGAGGAAGCGTAAAATCAGCACTACTCCACAAGAAGGTCTCTTTGCTCCCATTCGTGAGTTTGTCTAGTGTGTGTGTGTGCACACGCGCATGTTACATGTATGTGTTGTCTCAGGAGATGCCTTCTTGGATTTTGAAGCATGTTTTTGTTTTGTTTTGTTTTGTTTTGTTTTGTTTTTTGCTGACTTGCATAGCCAGCAAATATTGGGGGACGATCCGAGTGTTTATCTCTAGCACTGGTATTATAAGCACACACTGCCATTGCTAGTTTGTTTTTTGTGCATTATAAAGATCCAATTCAGCTCGTCATGCTTGCACAGCAGTCACATTACTGACTGAGCATCTGCCCACCCTCATGGGTTTTTATTTGGTTGTCTTTTTATTGCTGTATGTTTGTTTGTTTGTTGTTCTTAAGAAATATACTTTTTGTGCCTGGTATGGTGGTACATGTCTTTAGGTGTAGCACTGAGGAGACAGAGGCAGGTGGATCTCTGTGAGTTTAAGGTCAGCCTGGTCTATACAGCAAGTTCTAGGTCAACCATGACTTAAAGGTGAGACCTTTTTTCCAGAAAGATTATAATGGTAGTGGCAAAAAATATTCCTCATTTTGAAATATTCTTCGCATGAGACCTGATAGGAAAGAAGAAACAGAAGTTTGTTGCTTGTTAACTTTAAAATTGAGTAGTTCATTTTTGAATATGGAGATTGTACAGATTCATTTAAAGATAACTAAGCTTAGATGGTTCTGATTGTTCCACAAACATCAAGAAAGAAGAGGACGCCAGCATAGGTACATAGCTCAAGGTGAGAGAAATGATTATGAGAAGAATATGCACTTTGGGTCAAGCTCCTTCGAAGCTCTGGGATACAGGAACATCTTGCTAAAGGCTGCCTAGAGGGAGCAACCCTCCCAGAGTCTAGCCTGTGTTTTGCAACCCAAAGTCATGCATTTCTCCAAGACTAACCAGTGGTGGTAAGAAAGCAGCTAGTGGCTGTACCTTGGTAGAGTATTGGCACAGGCTTTGGGAGAAAGCCATGGCAGCCTATAATTATGAAAATAAAAGTCTGGTAGTCTGAAAGATTAGCAACACATAAATCACTGAATAATAAAAAGGAAAGCTTGGCTTGCTTTTAGCACCCCCCACACACACACCTCAAGCTTGTTGTTTAGGAATCTGGTAGGGAAGTCATCTGTGTCGACAGCTTTCACATTAGTAAATAAAATAACTAAATAAAAGCCCATGCATTAGCAGCTCGGAGGAGGAGGGTGCTTGATAGGAAACAAAGCACAGGTTGATCATGCTTTGCAAAGAAAACTGTATGACCAATGGTTGATAGAGTAGAAGGAACTGTCAGGCAGATTTGGATTTGAATGCTACTACCGCCCTGCACTGCCTCTGACCATGAGAAAGTAGTGTGAAATTTGTGTACCTGCTCCCCTCCTCAGAGAGAGAGTAATACAGGATAGAAGCTCGTTCCGGGGAACTGTGCTCAGTCAGGTACTCAGCAGAGATAGTCAGTGCAGCAGGTGCTTCATGAGCATCCTTTATTCCAATGGTCCCTTGCAACAGCATCCTGCCCAGGAAGCTTGTACCCCTGAGATGCTGTGGCTCTTTTCTTCTAACTCACTGTTTACCCAAGTACCGGAAGAGATTATTTCCTATAGGAAAAATTTATGTTAATGTGTATGTGTTTTTGTAGACAAAAATTGGTACATATCAGGCACAGACATGGCACAAACTATTCCAGGGTGATGGAAGTTTCAGAAATCTGTGGAAGAGGAAAGAGGAGTGTTTGCTTCACCTTAGTTATAGGAACCAGGACTCTGCCCCTATAACAAAGGAGTCGGTATTTTCTGGGACATGTTCATAGATTGAGTTCCTTTGGCTTCCTGATGGAACTCTCCAACTAGCAGGTTCATTTTACTTTCCTGCCAGGAAAAGTACTTTCTTTCTTCCTTCCTTCCTTCCTTCCTTCCTTCCTTCCTTTCTTTCTTTCTTTCTTTCTTTCTTTCTTTTCTCTTAGGTTGAGTTCCTTATATATACCCTATTAGCCCCTTGCCAGAGACACAGTTTACAAACATTTTCACTACTCTGTAGATTCTCTCTTTATTGTGTCAATGAATAGATAGACTAAGAACAGTATAATACATGTACACACACGAATAATATTCCTTATGTGGTAGTGAACAGATCATGAGAGTGTAGTTTATATATAATGGAATATTCTTCATACATAAAAAATGTTATTTGTGGCAGTATGGATGGACATAGAGGATATTGTATGAAATTAACCAGAAGCAAACAGAGAAATATAAAATTATCTCATTGCTGTTATATTTAAAGTCATTAATCTCATAGACACAAAGAATAAAATAGTGGTAACTGGAGACTGTAGATCTTAAGGGGCAGTAGGGACAGAATGCAGTGGGCCGTCGGGGACAAAGTTACAATTGGAAAATTACAATGCTCTTTTCTCAATTGCACAGCCAGGTGACTGTGCCTAACAGTAGTCTGCTGAATATTTCACAAATAGCAAGAGGTAAGTATTTTGAAAGTTTTTACACTAAACAGATGATAAATACATAATGAAATAGAAACAGGAAGGGCCCTGATTCCATTATTATACATTAATCCAATCAGTACAATGTACTCCATAAATATCTATAGAATTTGTCAATTAAAAACAAAACTAGAGAAAAGTACATTTGAAGATACTATTTCAAAACAAATGAAAATAGAGTGACATTGTTATCAATAGAGGGTACATTACAAATTCTAAGGAGATTGGGTAATTATTTGAGTCATTGTGGTGCTGCAATAGCCTGGAGTTGTTTTTGTTAGTTCATCTTCCTAATAAACTCTTTTGACTAGCAGCTGACAGCTATCAGGACAATTGCTTCGAATATGCATTAACCCTCCTCTACCCACCTGTACATACAGACTGATCCAGTAGTATTGAGCAGTTGGATACTATTTTGGGTCCAGAAAGGCGTAGGTATAGCCACATGGAAATAGCATCTACTGTGACTCTTCATTTCCAATACTACAATGAGGAAAAAGTGGGTTCCAAATATATCATGTATGCTTCCTCAGTCTCTGCTCTGCCCTGGAAGAGGCTTTTCATGCAAAGATCCCTGAATTTGAGGAGGTCCTATACTGTCCATGCCATATCAGCTATACAAAATCGGCTACTTCCATTCTTTGTAAGGGTAAACAGAAATGCTATTTACTATTTTTAAAAAAGGCCAGGCCTTTCATGCCATAAAGTCTAATTATGCAGCATTTGAATTTGTCTTAGAATGTGTGTATGTGTGTGTGTTTGTGTGTGTGTGTGTGTATAATCAAGTGACTTTTTTATATAATTTTTTATTCTATATAATTTGTTTACATTCCAAAGATTCCAAAGGCTTTCCCCTTTCCCAGTCCCCCCCCCACCATATGTCCCATAAGTCCTCTTCCCCCTAACTATTCCCCAATCACCCCCCACCACCACCACTACCACCACCATTTCCCAATTCTGGTACTCTCCTACAAAACTGGATCCAATCTTTACAGGCCCTGGGTCTTCTCCTTTCTTCTTCTTGGCAATCCTTTGACTTGCTAATTGTGCCCTGAGCATTCAGGGCTTCTGGGCTCATTAATATCCACTTATCAGTGATTGCATTTCATGTGTATTCTTTTGTGATTGGGTTAACTCGCTTAGGATGATATTTTCCAGATCTAACCATTTGCCTACAAATTGCATGAATTCATTATTTTTTATTGCTGAGTAGTATTCCATTGTATAAATATACCACATTTTCTGTATCCATTCCTCCTTTGAGGGATATCTGGGCTCCTTCCAACTTCTGGCTATTATAAATAAGGCTGCTATGAACATAGTGGAGAATGTGTCTTTATTGCATGCAGGGGAATCCTCTGGGTATATGCCCAGGAGTGGTATGACAGGGTCCTCTGGAAGTGACATGCCCAATTTTCTGAGGAACCGCCAGACTGATTTCCAGAGCTGTTGTACCATCTTGCAATCCCACCAACAGTGAAGGAGTGTTCCTCTTTCTCCACATCCTCGCCAGCACCTGTTATCTCCTGAATTTTTAATCTTAAGCATTCTGACTGGTATGAGGTGGAGTCTCAGGGTTGTTTTTATTTGCATTTCCCTGATGACTAATGATGTTGAACATCTCTTAAGGTGTTTTTCAGCCATCTGAATTTCTTCTGATGACAATTTTTTGTTTAGCTCTGCACCCCATTTTTTAATAGGGTTATTAATAGCATTGCTTAGGCGTCTCTCACTAATTAGAAATTGGTGACCCTGAACCTGAAGGAGAGACAGGCAAGCTTTAAAAAAGTGTGGAGCTCAGAAGTGCAAACCGGGGTTTGGCCCAAGTGCTTATAACCAGTTTTAACAATTTGATTTTTATATTAACTGTCCCCACTCTGAATTTTAAGTAATGTTTTATAATTGTATAGAACCAAAGTCCTCTACTTTGCCTCTGATATACATGTATCATAATATTTAGTACAATCTCCTGTTAATAAAAATTTAGCTGTGGAATTCATATTCATCAATATTCTGACGTGTGACTTTCTTTCTTTCTTTCTTTCTTTCTTTCTTTCTTTCTTTCTTTCTTTCTTTCTTTCTAACCACTTATTGGCATTGATTTCCATAGAGAAAGGGCTGGAAGCCATGAACCACTGTAAAGGGTTTTCTCTAACCCTGAGTATATAGTAAAAAAAGGATGAAAAAATTCATGCAAGAAATAGCAAGTTGCTGCTCAACCAGGGCCATCTTGGTGGCAGGTGCTTAGACTGAGCAGGCAGAACCAGATACCCGAGATATCCCAAGCTTAAGATCTTGGGGGAACCGGGCTGCCAGCCACTCATCTAAGAACTGGAGCTTGGCAGAGCAGCGGTTCCTGTGTTCCAACAGGGCATGGGTTTCCGGCCCTCTGGGAGTCCCTGCACTCTGCACTCTGCTCTCCCCACTCCCTGCAGCTGCAGACAGCATCCTTACTGCTGACTGAACTAAGCAAAAAGAAGCAGAGAAGACAAGCAGCATCAGGTCCACAGAGATAACCGAATACAACATTGTTTAGAGCAAGATACACTAGGGGTCCAACAGCACCCAAGAGGAGAACAACACATCAGCAATCTGTGCCAGGGGAAACTGAGTCATCCAGTGGTGGGAAAATAGCCTTTCAAGTCCACAGGAGGTTCAAGCACCAGCTACCGACTACAAGATAACCAGATGGCAAAAGGCAAACGTAGGAACTTTACTAAAAGAAATCAAGGCAATATGGCAGCATCTGAACCCAGTTCCCCGACAGCAGTAAGTCCCGGATACCTCACCACACCAGAAAAACAAAATTTGGATCTAAAATCACTGGTCAGGATGCTGATAGCAGAACACATAGATAAATCTCTTAAAGAAATACAGGAGAAAATGGATCAAAAATATGAAGCCCTTACAAGGCAAACACAAAAATCACTTAAAGAAATTCAGGAGCATACGAATCAAAAATTAGAAGCCAATAAGGAGGAAGTACAAAAATCACTTAAAGAAATAAAGGAGAACGTGGGCCAACAAGTAGAAGTCATGAAAGAGGAAACACAAAAATCTCTTAAAGAAATACATGAAAATACAAACAAGCAAGTGGAAGATCTGAGCAAAACCATCCAGAATCTGAAAACAGAAATAGAAACAACTAAGAAATCACAAAGGGAGACAACCTTGGAAATAGAAAACCTTGGGAAGAAATCAGGGGCCATAGATGCAAATATCAACAATAGAATACAAGAGAAAGAAAAAGAATCTCAGATGCCAAAGATACCATAGAAACCATTGATTCAACAGTCCAAGAAAATACAAAATGCAAAAAGCTTATAACCCCAAACATTCAGGAAATCCAGAACACAATGAGAAGACCAAACCTAAGGATTATAGGCATAGATGAGAGAGAAGATATACAACTTAAAGGGCCAGCAAATATCTTCTACAAAATTATGAAAGAAAACATCCCCAACCTAAAGAGAGAAATGCCCATGAATATACAAGAAGCCTACAGAACTCTAAACAGACTGGACCAGAACAGAAATACCTCCTGTCACATAATAATCAAAACCCCAAATGTACTAAACAAAGAAAGAATATTAAGGGCAGTAAGAGAAAAAGGGCAAGTAACATATAATGGAAGACATATGAGGATTACACCAGTCTTCTCTCCTGAGACCATGAAAGCTAGAAGATCCTGGGCAGATATCATGCAGACTCTAAGAGAACACAAACTTCAGCCAAAACTACTATACCCAGCAAAACTCTCAATTGCCATAGATGGAGAAACCAAGATATTCCATGACAAAACCAAATTTGCACATTATCTTTCCATAAAAGCAGCCCTACAAAGGGTAATAGGGGGAAAACACCAACACAAGGAGGGAAACCACACCCCAGAAGAATCAAGATAGAAACCCCTTCTCATCAAACACAAAAGAAGATAACCACTCTAATATACAAAAAAGATAACGTCAAAAATGTCAGGAAGTAATAATTACTATTCCTTAATATCTCTTATTATGAATGGACTCAATTCCCCAATAAAAAGACATAGACTAACAGACTGGATATGGAAATAGGACCCTACATTTTGCTGCATACAGGAAACACGTCTCAGTGTCAAAGAAAAACACTACCTTTGAGTAAAAGGCTGGAAGACAATTTTACAATCAGATAAAATTGACTTTCAACCTAAAGACATCAAAAGAGACACAGAAGGTCACTTCTTGCTGGTCAAAGGAAAAATTCACCAAGAAGAACTCTCAATACTGAAAATCTATGCTTCAAATGCAAGAGCACCATCATCGTAAAAGAAACTCTACTAGAGCTTAAAGCACACATTACACTTAACACAATAATTGTGGGTGACTTCAACACTCCACTCTCCTCAATGGACCAATCAGGAAACCAGAAACTAAACAGAGACACAGTGAAACTAATTGAAGCTTTGGAGCAATTGGATTTTATATATATATATATATATATATATATATATATATATATATATATATAAAAGATTTCATCCCAAAGCAAAAGAATATACCTTTTTCTCAGTACCACATGGTAGCTTCTCCAAAATCAACCATATAATTGGTCACAAGACAGTCCTCAACAAATATAAAAAGATCGAACTAATCCCATGCCTCCTATCGGATCACCGTGGAGTAAGAGTGTTCTTCAATAGCAACAAAAACAACAGAAAATCCTCATACACATGGAGGCTGAACAATATTATTCTCAATGATAACTTAGTCAAGGAAGAAATAAAGAAAGAAATCAAAGACTTTTTAGAATTTAAAGAAAATGAAGGCACAACATACCCAAATCTATGGGACCCAATGAAAGTAGTGCTAAGAGGAAAACTCATAGCCCTGAGTGTCTCCAAAAAGAAACAGGAGACAGCATATACTAGCAACTTAATGGCATACCTGAGAGCTCTGGACCAAAAAGAAGCTATTTCACCCAGGAGGAGTAGAAGACAGGAAATCATCAAACTCAGGGCTGAAATCAATCAAGTTGAAACAAAGAGAACCATACAAATAATCAACAAAACCGGGAAGTGGTTCTTTGAGAAAATCAACAAGATAGATAAACCCCTAGCCAGACTTACCACAGGGCACAGAGACAGTATTCAAATTAACAAAATTAGAAATGAAAAGGGAGATATAGCAACAGAAACTTAGGAAATTCAAAAAATCATCAGATCCTACTACAAAAGCCTATACTCAAAACAACTGGAGAATCTGGAGGAAATGGACAATTTCCTAGACAGATACCAAATACCAAAATTAAATCAGGATCAATTAGGTCAGCTAAACAGTCCCATAACCCCTAGAGAAATAGAAGGGGTTATAGAAAGTCTCCCAACCAACAAAAGTACGGGACCAGATGGTTTTAGTGCAGAATTTTATCAGACTTTCAAAGAAGACCTAACACCAATACTCTTCAAACTATTCCACAAAATAGAAATGGAAGGAACACTCGTTCTATGAAGTCACAATTACGCTGATACCAAAACCACACAAAGATCCAACAAAGAAAGAAAAGTATAGGCTAATTTCCCTTATGAATATCGATGCAAAAATACTAAATAAAATTCTTGCCAACCAAATCCAAGAGCAAATCAAAACAATCATTCACCATGATCAAGTAGGCTTCATCCCAGGAATGCAGGGATGGTTCAATAAATAGAAATCCGTCAACATAATTAAAAAAAAAAAGAAATAGCAAGTCAACTGAGCTATTACTGTTTAGATTGAAGCAAACATAGGTGTGGTGTGACCTGAGCTGACAGTACTTTTATGTCTCTAGGAATATACATGCAAAGTTATAGGTAAAGAGTGAGAAAGGCCATGAAAAGGCATTTAACAGAAAGCCCTTGAAAGTCACAGATCCACTGGACTTTGGAAGGAAGCCAAAAGAAATGGAATGATAGGAACAAAGTTCTGAGGGCAGACAATTGGTTTATTTGCCTCAGATTAGTGATTAGTATGAAGGCACCATTTACACTATGTTGCCCTAATGTTACATATAAAATGTAATGCCATATTATGTGATCTTAGAGCCTCTGTCTAAGTATTAAGTATGTACATTAAGGAATAGTTTAAGGCTCCTTACTTAATAAAGTGTTCATATTGGAATCAGGAAGGATGGCAGGTCAAAGGAATTCTGTCCAGTCTAAACATAAGACCTATCTTTTGTTTTAAATACATTGACCTTGGATAGGATTTTCTTTTGGCTTATAGAGACTCCAAACCCTGGTTCTATTACAGTTATGCAAAAAGATGAACTATGTATTGCACAAAGTGGAGGGTTGTAACAGAGGCAAAGCTTTTCCTGATTTAGCTTTACCATAGCTTGTGGTCTAGGGACATTACTATTTGAGATTGAACGCTACTAGTCAGGTGGTGTTGGCACACACCTGTAATCCCAGCACTCTGGGAGGCAGAGACAGGCAGATTTCTGAGTTAGAGGCCAGCCTAGTTTACAGAGTGAGTTCCAGGACAACCAGGGCTATACAGAGAAACCCTGTCTCGAAAAAACAACAACAACAAAAAAAAAAAAAAAAAAACCAACAAACAAAAAAAACCCTCAAAAAAAACCCCAAAAAGTAAAACTAAAACAAAAAACAAAAGACAACAACAACAACAAAAAAAAAAAAAAAAAGAGAGAGATTGAATGCTACTGAGGCACCAGGGAGACATACATACTGAATTACTGAATGTACCATTTTGTCTTCTGTTACTATGATAAAAGTACCTTGGCATAAGCAACTTATTAGAGAAAAGAATTATTTAGCTTACATCCCAGGTTACAAAAGTCATGGTAGGAACATTAAAAGCTAGTCACATCTATAGTCTGAAGCAGTGAAATAATAAATTCATGCATGCTTACAGGCATTCTGGCCTCTCTCTACACTTATTCAACCCAGGATTCCCTACTCAAGGAATGATGCTCATGGTGGGCTGTGGTCTTCACATACCAATAATTACTGTAACTGAGAAACCCCCCCCCCCAACACACACACAAGCCCACAGAACAACCCAATTTAGATTCTTCCTCCCTCAATGAAACTTTTTTCCTAGGTGATTCCCAGATAGTAGAAAGTTAACAATTAAAACTAACCATTATCCCAAGTACTGCCAGAAAAACTTCTGAGAAATGAAACACCTAAAAAATGGAAAGGTAGACAGATGAAAAGATTCCTGGAGAAAATTAGATAGTAAAGGAAAGAACAACAAACTGGGAAGAAGTGTAACTGCCCACAGTTACAACAAAGGGGTTACTTGGAAGGGACGCTGGGGATGTATGGGAAGGCGGCAAAAAAGAGACAGAGACCAAGATAACACCTGCGATTCAAGGTCGCAAAGTTTAATGAAGAACTTATATATAAGCAGGGGGAAAAGTCTGGAAGCTTCTCAGCAGAATCAGTTCAGTTGCTCCATAGGTGGTTTAGGAAACTGCAGGTCCTTGAAGAACAATAGGCTTCACCTTTGTCTGAGCACTCCACCCTAGGTGGAGGGGACTATGGCTGACACAGGAGTTCCCACTCAAAGGCTGGGAGAGGAACTTCACATTGGTCAATGTCAAGTTCCTGCCAGGTGGCATGGCACCTCAATAAGGCTCTCTACAAAGAAGGACATTAGATCATTTAAACATAGTAAGTTAAGAATTGAGTCAGCCTTGATAAAAAAAAAAATAGTTAAAACAAGAGCGTTCTGGTTTGTGTTTCTTTGTTAGGGTCTTTGAAGAGGCTGTAACAAGGAATATTTGAAGGATATAAAACACCCATCAAGTTATTATAGTCTTTGTTTAGAAGTGGGATATGAAAGTTACACTCACGTGTCATAAGCAGTGGAGAATTATTAGCTCAGAATCTGGGTTCAAATCTTACTTTCTACCTCTTTGTGATCAGACCTACAAAGTGTTATATTCGGGAGAGCTTATAGTCACAAAGGTGATTGTTTCATTGCTTAAACTATGGTCTAAATTTAAGATGTTGTGTTTGCTAAGGAAGTGGACTGTCAGAAACGCCAAGCTCTGAGAGCAGCACCGTGCCTGCGATGAGGTAATATTTACAGTAGGAACACAGAAACATGATCTATCTCATTATGAAATTACCTATTAATCTTTTGGTGAGGCTTGGGCTTAATAGCAAAAGGTTTGCTCTAATTAGAGTTTCCAAGCATCTTTGCTGTTAATATTTGAGGCTGTGTATGCTCGCCGTTAGGGATGTCACTTGTTCAAGTGCTTTCAAAGGAGAAAACTATTCCTTTAAAGATGTGAACTATGTTTGTTGCAGGAAATTGTATTTCCTTGTGATCTCTGTATAATTACTACTCTGCTGCTGACCTAACTGATCTTGTTGTAATTTGCTTAGCAGTGTATAAAGTGTATTTAAGTTAAATTGTAAATGTGTGTTTCTAAAAGGCTTAAAGTTCGCTGCAGTATCATAGTCTTCAAAGAGCAGAATGTAATTTGTAGTGTATGAGTTCATAACATTTTCTGTTTTTAAGATCCCTTGCTGAAAATAAAAAGGATGAGATTGCTTATGTCATTAAATCTGGTGGTATTTGCCACACTAAGAATTAAGTCTAGGAGAATTTAAAATTGTAAATTCATCTAAAATAACAGCAAGCTCATTTTACTTTAATAAGATACTTTTAAGTAAAAGGAACCTATATTTTCAAAAAATTTGAGGAGAATGGCAAATGGCATTGATATACAGTTTCACAAATTTTTTTAATGTCTAACTTAGTATGTTAATTAAATGCAGTTGTAAAATCTGCCGCAAAGAAAAATGGCAAGATCTCAGGAGAGATGCAGAGGGATACCCAGCACATTCCAGTTGATTGAGGAGTAATTCTCTGAGGGAGTGACACACACTAAATCAAGACCTCAGCCATGAACAGGCGGAGGCAGACTAAGAGCGTAGTACAGAATGAGAATGTGGTGGTGGTAGTATCATGGGGGTTGTTGGTAGCATTAAATAACAGAAGAAAAGTCCAGGATGACTAGAAATATGTTAAATAGCTTAAGTAAGTGGAGACAGACCCTTAAGGCTAGAGATGCAGGAGCCAGGACATGCTCACCCCAAACTTTGAAACATGCATGGGTCTGTGTGTGTGTGTGTGTGTGTGTGTGTGTGTGTGTGTGTGTTGTATGTGTACATACATGTGCATGTGTTTGTGGGAGTACAGACCTACACATGATCGTGGGAGGATATTAGTTATGTTGATTTATTAGTCTCTACTTTACTCTAAGGTCTCTCTGATCTTGCAGCTAGCTAATCTAGTACCCAGTAAGGCCCTGACATCCTCCTACTTCCAACTCCAGTAGTGCTGGGGCTGCAGGCATACCAGTTCATCCTTACTGTTTCCCCACCACTTGGGTAATATGAATAGATCCTCTATGAATAGATCCTCAGATCCTCTTGTTTGTATAGCACCTGAGCCTTCTTCCTAGCCCCTACCTGTTGAATTTTAATGCGGGGGGGGGGGAATAAGAGGGGGTGTAAAAATGGTCCCCTTTATTAAACACTGGAAAAATCATAATTCTCTGTAGAAAATAGGTTGAAGGGGTGTGAAGGATAGATACAGAAAAACAGTTTTAAATGTTTATTGTAGAAGGTTATGGAAGAGATGATACATAATCAGGAATCAGTACAACATGGATCTGGTGATTGATAGAATATGAGCCAGGAGCTCCAGTGAAATAGAGTCCACTGAGTTTTCTTCAGCTCACCCATCTGCATCTTTCCCACATGACTTTTGTCCTTCATCTAGTAAACAAACCATCAAATTAGACCATGGGGCAGACATTCTGTTTTGGATTTTACCCTCCTATTACCTCCCTCCCTGCTTTATCATTTCCTACCCTGGTAGAAATTCTGGAAGCATGCCATCATGTATTCTGTAGAATCATAGGTTTTTCATGTCCAGCATGCCTTGCAGGTAGCCAGGAACTGACTATGTTTTTAAATGCCAATATTAGTTCTCATGCTTTGAAACAGACATTACTTGAAAGAGTGCTTGGTTAGCAGGTGAAACTATCATACTTCTCCCCCTTTCATTCCTTTTAAATTCTGAGAGCTGGGTACTGGGTAACAGAGGAATCTGCCCATCATAACAGTAGCTGTCCTGAATTTCCAGATGTCTGGGAGTTTCTGCCAGGAAAGGAAGGCAGCTGTTTGGAATGGAGAAGGAGTAGAGAGTACTGCAAAACATGTCAAGAGTTTTATCAGGGGAGTAAGATGACAGTTGGTAGCTAGAAAGGGTGAACAGACATTGGAATATGTCTGGAAAAATCAATTTTGCTTGTGGTTAGGTGACGGCTTGACATTCAGAAATACTGTGTGTTATAGAATCCAGCTTTTGTCTGGAATAAACTCTCCATTCAGTCTTGTTTGAGTGCAATCTATAGGACTAATGGAAGGTATATAAAGCCTGATTAGTCAGAGTGTTTTAACCCAGGATTTGATAGACAGGCAATGTAGTAGGTAGTTTTATAAGCAACTTTGCCTATGCTTGTACTATGTGTAGAGCACTATCTTTATCTACACCCAACTAGAAAAAAGCTGTCACTATTAAAATGACATTTATAGGTATAATAAAGTGAAAAGTGTCCTTGGGGCCTTATCATTTTATTGAACTGGTATTTTAGCATTAACTCTCATCAGAAGAATAGCTTGACTCATCTTCAATGGAAGGAAGCAGTCTTAGAGTTTCTACTGTTGTGATAAAACACCATGGTGGAAAGTAACTTAGTGGGAAAAGAGTTGTGTTCTCAGGTCACATTCTATCATAGAAGGAAATGGGACAGGAACTGGGAGTCAGGAACCATGAGGCAGGAACTGGGAGGCAGGAACCAGGAGGCAGGAACCAGGAGGCAGGAACCAGGAGGCAGGAGCTGAAACAAAGACTATGGAAAAAACACTTCATAGCTTGGCCTTGGTGGTTTGCTCAGCCTGCGTTCTTATTCTTCCAAGGACCACCTACTCAGGGGTGGCACTCCCCACAGTAGCTTGAGATATTCTACATTAATCATTAATCAAGAGATTGTCTCACAGACAGCCCTACAGGTCAATTTGATAGAGACATTTTCTCAGTTAGGGTCCCTTTTACCAGATGACCCTAGCATTTTGCTAAACTGTCAAAAATCCCAAACAGAGCAGAAACATATTTGACCCTTAGAACTTTGTGTAGCTTCCTAGAAGGTTCTCTCTGAACAGATTACCCTCTACTTCAGGTAGACCAATTTTTCACAGTATTGTATACATTTCCCCCTGGTTTTGAAATATCTTCTAAACCCAGCATAGCATTTTGCCTCATTGGGAAGCTGGCCAGAATTCATTGTTTATGGTCAGGGTTCTCAACTGACATTTGGAAAACAGGGTGTGTTTGTTGTTTGTTTGCTTGTTTGCTTGCTTGTTTTAGAGACATCATTCTATGTAGCCCCAGATGGTCTTAACAAGCCCACTTTTCCCTCAGCCTCCTAGTGCCAGAATTGTAAGACTGTGTTACCAGGGATACTGAGGAAATAACATTTTTATTGTCATCCTGACTTATAGTTTGTGCTATGTACACCGTATGTTCATTTTACTGATAGGCCATGCACTTGTAGTGTGTGTTTATTTACTACATCAAGGAATTAGGTCTTGAAAAATGTCATTTATTATTACGAAATAAATGTATTATTATTCTAAGAATTACCTTTTATCGTTGTAAAGGCTTTCAATGATTTCTTAAAGAAGACTGGAAATTCAGAATCAGGTGTGTTATATAGGAAGTTCTAGACCAGTTTGTGCTATCCCATGAAACCATATTTAAAAAAAAAAGAAATAGAGGTTCTTGGAAATTATATAGGACCAAATCAGACATTGTACATGCACTATATTTATAATTTAAAATAACTATGCAGAACAGGCTTTCTGTATTGTTTACTTCTGAGTTGTACACTGTGAACCATGATTTTAACTATTATTTTGACTAAGCAAACTCCTGCAAGCACTTACCAGCAGGTTTACTGATAGCTCAGCATATACATACATAGACTTGTCTTTTGTCCCCATTTGATGTAGATGCTGATTTTAGGATCATTCAGAGTTCAAGACTCTTCAGAATTCTGCATTGCTCTTAAGCACAATTTACATTTAACTAATATTTCCTTTTAATAATCAAATTAAGACAGAGAATGCAGAGAAGTAAATGGAGTGCCATCTTGAGATTTGGATGATTCTAAGTTCAGGATTTTCCTTTCCTGTAATTTCAGGGGAATTACAGCACCCTTCTGTAAAGTAAGGTGTTTCAACTAATACATGTTGTGTATTCTTTGACAATACAATTCCCTTTTGAAATACTAATTTGCAATTCTTCATTTTTTGTTTTTGTTTTGCTATTTATTTATTAATTGTTTGTTTTGAGACCGGGTTTCTTTGGATATCCCTGTCTGTCCTGGAACTCACACTCAAGACCAAGCTGGCCTCTAACTCAGAGATCCATCAGCCTCTCTCTCCCAAATGCTAGGATTAGAGGAGTGTACAACCAGTCATAGCTGTGTAATTCCTAAATAAGAAAGAGAGGATGCAACTAGAAACCTTGGAGTAAGGGGAGAAAGACGTAGAATTTTTTGTTTTTAGTTGCTTCCCATGATCGCCTCCTAAACTCTTGTCCAGGGGATTGTATTAGCCCATGTAATTCACAAACCTGGGTGATAAAACCCTTTGACTGCCAACTCCATCTTCTCTCATCTCTTTACTTCTTTCACTGTAACCCAAATGCCTTCAGTTTATAACTTAAACAAGGCAAGATGGAGAGACAGGCTTTCTACTGATGGTATTTCCAAGTTGACATGTCCTTGTCTCTGTGCTCATGATGCTCAGAGCAGTTTTCCCCTACTGGTTTGGTAATCACAATCAACTAATGGAATCGTGAAGGGATGTGTTTGCAATCAATTAGAATAAATCCTTGATGATGTGTATAATAAAATATCGGCTCTTATCTTTTTAATCATGACATGTGTATTTAGGAAGTTTAATGCTAAAAGTATAGAGAAGACCAAAAATATTTTCAATGGTTCTGACCTTGGAGGGCTAATAATCTCATTGGAAGGATGGTGAAATTTATCTGTCATTAGCATATAATTTATTCTTTAACCCATGTAGCTGGAATAGGCCTGACCTGTTTCCATTGAAGGTAGTTAAATTGACTTGAACATATGATTTATTGAATGATTATCCCAAAGAGCAGAACCATTTCCTATGTTGAGTCAGGAAAAACACTTCCATGATCTCTCATATACTAAAATTGGAGATATTATAGATAAAAATGTGGATGTGGCATTTTAGAGCTTCATAGGAAAACGAGTTTGGGACCCAAGGCCAAAGATAATGAGATAGACATAACTGGATTATAGATGAGAGGGAAATAGGAGAGAAAAAGCTTGACAGGTAGATATATGCCTTCTAAAAAGACTGGCTGCCATGCTCTCTTTGGAATGGGTAGTCATATAAGCCAGTAAATACTCTTTCCTTTGAGTTTCGTTTAGTTTGCACTTTCATAGGCAACCAAGTAGTTGAATAGTCAACACAAGAAACTAAGGAAGTACACAAAGCTAGCCTATGGAACTTCTTTATTGCTTTGCTTTCAAGTAGGAAAGAGTATCCATCACATGATATTAAACATATATCCACAGGACATGAGGATGAAGGGCTCTAGGGATCATAACAGAAGATGGCTGTGCCCCCAAGAGTTTCCAGAAAACTGTGATTTCCTGATCTCTCAGGAAACTGCACCCAGGTTGGTGCTGTTATATTCTAATTTTCTGTAAGTCTTCCTCACATTCTCAATGCTTTCATTTGAACATGGCCTCTCTCCTATGACCATTCAAGTACCATTTTCTTTCTTTTTTTCCTTTTTTCTTTCTGATTTTGGTTTTTCAAGACTGGGTTTCTCTGTATAGCCCTGACTGTCCTGGAACTCACTTTGTAGACCAAGCTGGCCTACAACTAAGAAATTCACCTGCCTCTGCCTTCCAAGTGCTGGGATTAAAGATCTGTGCCACTACTATCTAGCTCAAGTACCATTTTTCTTTCCTATATTTTTTACAGATCATAGGTTTTTCCCAATTCAAATACTTTACTCTCCGCATGGACTTAACCCCTTCTTTCAAAATTCTCTAGATTTGTCTTTTATTCTATAAAACATTTGGTTGGTTTCATTGGGGGTCCTTTCTCAATGTCTTCCATTATGACAATGAGATTTTCTTAGTATAAATTGTTCTTTACAGTGCCTAGAATTAGTTTATATTGTATCAAGCCACATCTTTTGAGTGTCCATCCTGGCAATCTTTCTTCTGAATCTAAAATAATGTCTAGAAACTACATGGTGGTAATGTTATTTCTCTGCAGTAACTGTTCTCACTCTTGGCAGTGGTTGTAGTACAGTTTCTCTGCTGCATATCCTTATATCAGATCTCTTCTGAAGACAAGGGTGTGAGTCAGGCCAGGTCTACATTAAAACTGGTTTTAAAGCACATACAATATGAGAATCTAAAATCCCAGCTGGAGAGTGAAAGATAGAAGCAGAGAACACATTTGAGAAGAGTTTCTTCCCAGTGATGGCAAGAAGCCAGCAGCTGAAGCTGTGTGGGTAGGAAGATTGTGAGGACTGGTGGGGGCAACAGCAGCCTCTTCAATCCTTAGAGGAAGTTTGCATATGTCATATTTTCTTCAGCCAGAAATTCAGTGAACACATAGAAGATGCATCCCTGCTCCCCTTCTGATTTGTGTGTGTTATT
Organism: Apodemus agrarius; assembly: GCA_964023405.1. Taxonomy (NCBI): domain Eukaryota; kingdom Metazoa; phylum Chordata; class Mammalia; order Rodentia; family Muridae; genus Apodemus; species Apodemus agrarius. The sequence continues at coordinate 107,802,224 of OZ030013.1, read as the reverse complement.
TTGTATATGTGTGTGTTTGTGCATATGTATGTCTGTGTATATGTATACTTTGTATCTGTAAGTACACATAAGTATTTGATTTACTTGTAAATTTTCCTATTTTGAAGTCTTAGGAATGGACCTGATTTCATCTTTCTCAATATAGCAACTCTTTACTTACCTGAACAATGATTAGTGAAACTGCATCTCCTTCCACCCTTGATTTGAAAGTACCATCCTTCTCACATTGTGCACTGACTTGTGCCAGTTCAGTTTATTTGCTCTTTTTAAAGAGTGAAGACATTTTTTCAAAGACTCTGTTTTACAACTTTCTCTCATTTTCTTTATTGGCTCAAATGTATGCCCAGAGAAGGAATAGTTTCACTTCATGGCTTAGTGTAGCCTTGGCTGTGGGGTAAAAGGGTGGCCTGGAAAGAATGAGGCAAATTGTGGGGAGGTTTATAAGAATCACAAAGAGAGGGAGAGGTATGATGGACTTTAGGTAATGGAGATGTGGTGGTTTGAAGTTCTTTGGCCCATGGGAAATGGCACTATTAGTAGGAGAGCCCTTGTGGAAGTAGGTGTGGATTTGTTAGAAGTGCGTCACTGTGGGGTGGGCTTTGAAGTTCCACCCAGTGTGGATGAGACTTCCTGTTAGTGGCCTTCAGAAGATCCAGTCTTCCTCATAATCTTTGAATCAAGATGTAGGACTCTCAGTTCCTCCAGCACCACCTCTGCCTCCACATAGCCATACTTCCTGCCATGATAATAATAAACTCAACCTCTGAACTTGCAAATGAGCTCCAACTAAATGTTGTCCTTTATGTTTGCTTCGGTCATTGTCTTAGTCAGGGTTTGTATTCCTGCCCAAAATATCAAGACCAAGAAGCTAGTTGGGAAGGAAAGGGTTTATTTAGCTTACACTTCCACATTGTTGTTCATCACCAAAGGAAGTCAGGACAGGAACTCACACAGAGTAGGAATTTAGAGGCAGGAGTGGATGCAGAAGTTATGGAGGAATGCTGCTTACTGGCTTGCTCCCCATGGCTTGCTCAGTTTGCTTTCTTATACAACTCATAACTATCAGCCCAGGGATGGTACTACCTACAATGGACCCTTCTACCTTGATCACTAATTGAGAAAATTTCTTACAGCTGGATCTCATAGAGGAATTTTCTCAAGGGAGGCTCCTTTCTCTGTGATAACTCTAACTTGTGTCAAGTTGACACACAAAACCAGCCAGTACAGTCATAGTGTCTTTTCACAGCAATGGAAATCATAACCAAGACAGGAAAACTCATTTGTCTTCCTTTCTGGACAGTGAGCTTCTCCAGGTCCTAGAATTCTGTTAGATCCACCTGCTGCTAGCCATCAGCACATCCCCTACCAAGAGAACGGGTGCATGGATTCTTGTGAGAGAGCAATAAGCTGGATAGTAGTATTTATGAGGTTTTATACAAACAAAATAAAACACATCAATTTTCTTCTCCTTTTTATTGAAAGCAGCTGAAATAGTATTCTAAAATATGTGAAGCACTAAGTTCACAAGGGCTGAATAAGTTGAGTAAATATTTTGGTATGAATTTTGAAGTCTCATTTGGAATTTAAATATTTTATTCAGAATATCTTTATTCTAAGAATGTCAATATAACTGTTAAACATTTCTTCTCCCTGTGACATGGTAGATGGAAAGCAGTAGGCTGTACATTTTCTTAAAGATATAATTAGTGTGTTCTATGTCACCCCAGTGCCACCTATTTTTGTGCCTGAAATATTGTGAATGTTCTCTTTATAGTTATTGAATATAATGAGTGATATGTCTGTTTTAGAGCCGATCATGAAAACTTAGAGGTAAATGATTCTTTAATATTATTCAGCTGGAAAAATTATATATAAAACTATTGCCCACACAGCAGTCCATTGCCTTCCATAATGATCATATTCTTTTATATTCCTAGAACTATACTTTTATAGTCTATAAACATTGAGCTATATATTATGATACGAAACTTTTTTGAAAAATATTAACCAATGCTTTGGAAAGAGACCTCTTCCTTAATAGTGATGCAAAGATATACATATTGTATAGAAAAGAATGAGCTCATTCTTAACTCATGATTAATAGAAGGAGCTAAACAAGTTTAAAACTAGCCTTGTTCCCTCTATCTCAATTCCTCCTGACACAAATACTTAGGATTTTAAACTTCACAGTCATTCTAGAATAGTTTGATAGAGATGCATGACAATATGTAACTTCTTTATATTTCAATTATTCAATTTTAAAGAATTTCACATAAGAGTACCCTATCATATCATTTTCAGTTCTCCATTTCCCCAAGGCTACTTCTTCCTCTCAAATTATTTACCTCTTTTTAAAATTGTTTTATCACATACACACAAAGAGAGTGGGGAGAAGCAGGGGAGGTATCAGGAGAGAAGGAGAGAGTCACAAAGACATATAGAGAGAGACAGAGACAGCAACCATTATTTGCCTCCTCACCTAGAGATGGAACCTTTGTGGTTGGGGTAGTAGATACTTTGTTATGGAGACAAGGTCTGATACTTTATCCCAGCCTCTTCTGAAACCCACTATGCAGTGCAGGCTAGCTTTCTTCCTCTAGGATCACCTCCTTCTCCCAAGGCCTGGGACCGCAGGCAGAAGCCAGCTCAGAATATCTAATTCTGAAGGATCGTTTATGGTCTGGGGGAAGCAGTTTCAGAGTGTACTTTACTCGTCTCTGACTTGGCAAAAGATGAAAAATAGTTAAGTTTTGAATGCATGTCTCTTAATAAGCTTCTCCAGGAAAAATGGGATTAAAATGTTTCCAAAGGTTAAAGTTTCCCTTTGGCACTCTGCATTTCCTACGCTTAACACAACATCAGTATGACACACCACGCTTGGCTTTGTCGGCACTTCTCATATACATATTAAGTGTAAACACATTTAAAATGACAGAGGTAAGTGGATCCCAGGCCTACAGGAAGCGCTGATGCTGTGGCAAGGGTAAAATGTTTCTAATAATAACCACTGCTGAAGAGTTCTCAGTGGAGCTGCTTGGTTTTCCTGTGTTCGCTGGGTGCCTACACTTTCCCCATATAGTTTATTTTTGCCAGTTCCTGTCTGTCCCCTCCTGACTCGTGAAGGATATACTAATAAGACATCACGTTCTAAATTGCACTTAGAAAATTCTTAATTTGTCAGGAAGAAAATCTAGCCCTGCCCCATCTCACCCTTCCAAACAGCATCTAGAGTAGCCACGATTTGTATTTCTACCCAAGCTTTTTCTGCTCTCACTGATGCCCTGAGATGTTATATCATAAAGACCCATTTTGAAGATAATTGATCCCATGGGTTTTTACTGGTAAATGTTATATTACTATATTGATCTTTAAACATTTTTCCTGGAAATTTATTACTAGTATATAGGAACATTTTCTTATTTATATAACATTTGAGACATGCTTTGCTAGATTAGGAAGTGAATTTGGACTTTTTCCATGGGTTCTATGTTTTTTTAAAGTAGATTTCACCTCTTCAGAGCCCAAATTCAGCACACTCAGGACAATGATTACGTGTGGTGTGTGATATGTGTGATTGGGGGGGTGGTGTGGAGGCTGGGTATTTGTGTAAGAGGGTGTCTTGACCCATGTGGATAGTCATTTGTTCTAACTAATAAGAATGATCTATTTATTACTGAAGAACTAGTTTTAAAATAAATATATATGAAATTCAAGTAGAATAATAGTTGTAATTTAAATTATATATACGGGAAATTTCAGCTGCAAATTAAATAGTGAAAGTGTACTGTGTGCTAATTCTAAAAGAACCCCCTCTTTTTTATTACTTTACATACATGTGCATACATAAGCATGCAAACACATATACACATATACATCCACACCCACATGTACACAATAAAGCATCCTATTGAAACCTTGGCTGTGCACTAAGGACATTGGCTAGCATTTACCTTCTTCTGGATGGTCTTGCACAGCTGCCCACCTGCTCTGCATTCTTTTAAGTACTTATGCTAATCATGAAATTGCCTTGCCATCGTATGATGGATTAATTTATTTTAGCGCAGCCCTGTGCCTTTTACATCTTAGAGAGCATAGCTGGAATGGATTAGGCTTAGTTCTTAGAGCTCTGCATGTTTTGCTAGCATGTTAAGTCAAAACAAAAGAAGAAACATTAGGCTTTGGGCAATAAATCATGGCCTACTGGGACAGTCAACTCTTAGCTCCTTGTGCACAGCAGCCACTTAAAGAGGTTGAATCCTCTGGCATCTGGCAAAGTTCCTCAGTTCTTTAGTTTGGGCACAAAGGCCTTGTAGGACCTGTTGGATTATTGTCTTCTTTTTATGAGTGCTAGACCTTAGGAGAAAGAAGGGAGATATTATGTTCTCTGGCTTTTAACAAGAGGAAACCATGGGACAGATTTTTGGAGGAACATTTTTAAAAGTCATTATTAATATATGAAGTTGTAAACATCATTTTGCATGTATTGATGATATACATTCACAATGGGTATGCATATATGTATGTGTTTATGTGTCCATGTATAGACACATGTATGCTATAGTATAGTGTAACATGCATGTGGGACTCCCAGGACAATGCGAGGTGTCATTTCTCATCTTCCATCTTGCTTGAGAAAGGATCTCTTTTTTGAGTTCTTCTTTTCTGATTTCACTTGGTGTTGTCTTTTTCCAGTCTCCCTTTGAGTTACAAAATCTAGCTCTGGTTCACCTTCCTGTACTCGAACATTTAACTCTCTTCTGGCTGGTCACATCTGACTGAAAGCAAACTACTGATTTACCCTAGTGTGTCAGATAAGAGTGACTTCTGTTGCCAAGAATTTGAAAACAGCTGGAAATCTTCACCTGGTAAAAAGCTTCAATTGACTTCAGCATATTAATATGTTAATATGCTCACACATGTAAATATACATGTATTTTCACATATAGACCTTAAGGAACATTTTAGTCATTGTTTTATAAAAATGGAATCTTTTTTATTCTCTCATTTTTCCATAATTTATGGAAATGCCTTCAAGTTCATAGTGTAACTCATTATTTTGAATGACTATAAAGTAAATATACAATATTGTCCAGTTGTAGTTATTTATTTGTATGCATGTCTTGTGTTTTACCACTATCAAAAGTTTATATAATTTTAATAGAGAAACTTTTAGGCATTGGAGTCCTACATTTGAAAACCTGTACTATTTGATCTTAATTCATATTGCCAGGGTATTTTCCAAAAGCTTTAAGGATTCACATTTTAATTTACCACACATAACAGTACCCATTTCTCTGTTGTCTACCAGAAGTAGATATTTCCAATTTTATTAGACAAGGAGCTCTAAGGACCAACTCTTGGTTTGTCTGCTCACAATTCCCTTCTGCTCAATTGGGTAGTCTTTTATTCCTTGGTTCTTTTTAACTGTTTTAACTTCCTTTTAGCATGCCTCTTCATCTCTCTATGCATTCCTTTCTCTAGTGCTGGTGTTTAGCATCTACACGATTGTCATATCCTTTATACACATTAGTTTTTCCATAACCTTTTATTTTATTTATTCATTTATGTATTTATTTATTTGGACAGGATTCCTCTCTAGCCCTGACTGTCTTGGAACTCAGACCAGGCTGGCCTCAAACTCATAGAAATCCATGTCTGTGCTTCCTGAATGCCAGGATTAAAGGTGTGTACCACCATGCCCTGCTATTTTCCAAAGGAGATATTGAGACCAACTTGCACAGAGGCTGTGCAGGTATGTGGCTGTCATGTGCATCACTACCCAGGGATAAGCATATAGAGACACAAGAATGCTTTTAAAGTTACACTCAACACGAATGATAACTGACAGGAAGACTTTCAATGATTAAAATACTAAATGTTGATTTGACTGGGGGATGACAAAGCTACCTCAGATCCTTTTAAACATTTTTGAAGGATATAGCCCTTGTCTCCTAGGGGTCAATATGAGTGACTTCCATGTCTTTGCCAAAAGTTATTAATTTTATTATCATAGCAAATAGTTTTTGAATTAAAGATGTTCAGGGAGATGATGTCTCTCTTACTATAATGTGGCTGGACTTTTTTTTTTTTTTTAGATTTTTCTCTTTATTTTGTATATTTTTTGTTTACATTCCAAAGGCTGCCCCCTTTCCCAGTTCCCCCCTCACCATATGTCCAATAAGTCCTCTTCCCTCCACCCATTCCCCAATCACCCCCCCCCCCAATTTCTTTGTTCTGATACTCTCCTACAAATCTGGACCCAGTCTTTTCAGGACCAGGGTCCTTTCCTTCCTTCTTCTTGGGAATCTTTTGATTTGCTAATTGTGCCTTGAGTATTCAGAGCTTTTGGTTTCATTAATACCCACTTATTAGTGATTGCATTTCATGTGTATTCTTTTGTGATTGGGTTAACTCACTTAGGATGATATTTTCCAGATCCAACCATTTGCCTACAAATTGCAATAAAAAATAATGAATTCATTATTTTTTATTGCTGAGTAGTATTCCATTGTATAAATATACCATATTTTCTGTATCCATTACTCCTTTGAGGGACATCTGAGCTCCTTCCAAATTCTGGCTATTATAAATAAGGCTGCTATGAACATAGTGGAGAATGTGTCTTAATTGTATACAGGGGATTCCGCTGGGTATATGCCCAGGAGTGGTATGACAGGGTCCTCTAGAAGTGTCAAGCCCAATTTTCTGAGGAACCGCCAGACTGATTTCCAGAGCGGTTGTACCATCTTGGAATCCCACCAACAGTGTAGTAGTGTTCCTTTTTTGCCACATCCTCGCCACCACCTGTTGTCCCTTGAGTTTTTAATCTTAGCCATTCTGACTGGTGTGAGGTGGAATCTCAGGGTTGTTTTGATTTGCATTTCCCTGATGACTAATGATGTTGAACATCTCTTAAGGTGCTTCTCAGCCATCTGAATTTCTTCTGGTGAAAATTCTTTGTTTAGCTCTGTACCCCATTTTTTGATAGGGTTATTTGGTTCTTTGGGGTCTAACTTCTTGAGTTCTTTGTATATATTGGATATTAGCCCTCTGTCAGATGTAAGGTTGCTGAAGATCTTTTCCCAATTTTTTGGGTGCTGTTTTGTCCTTCTGACAGTGTCCTTTGCCTTACAGAAACTTTGTAATTTTATGAGGTCCCATTTGTCGATTCTTGATCTTAGAGCATAAGCTATTGGTGTTCTTTTTTTATTATTATTTTTATTTTTTATTTTCTATATTCTTTGTTTAGCTATTGGTGTTCTATTCAGGAACTTTCCCCCTGTGCCCATGTCTTCCAGGGTCTTCCCCAGTTTCTTTTCTATTAGTTTCAGTGTGTCTGGTTTTATGTGGAGGTCCTTGATCCACTTGGAGTTGATCTTAGTACAAGGAGATAAGAGTGGGTCAATTTGCATTCTTCTGCATGTTAAAGCACACATTGCACCTAACACAATAATTGTAGGTGACTTCAACACTCTACTCTCCTCAATGGACCGATCAGGAAAGCAGAAACTAAACAGGGACACAGTGAAACTAATTGAAGCTTTGGATCAATTGGATTTAACAGATATATATATCTGTTATATATATATATATATATATATATATATATATATATATATATATATATAACATTTCATCCTAAAGCAAAAAAAAAAAAAAAATACCTTTTTCTCAGCACCACATGTTACCTTCTCCAAAATTGATCATATAATTGGTCACAAGACAGATGTCAACAAATACAAGAAGACCAAACTAATCCCATGCCTCCTATCGGATCACTATGGAGTAAAAGTGGCTGGACTTTTACAGTTGTGTTTCGCATCTCATTTTTTAGATTATGATTTTCCTTACTCCTTGAGAGGTTTCTTTTTAAGTTTTCATTTCTTGACACCATTCTTAAGTCAAAGAATAGCAAAACAAACACAACCAACAAACAACAATAACAACAACAACAACAACAACAACAACAACAAGAACTAAACACAGGGATTCCATGCATATTTCACATGGCCTTCTAATGTTAGGATCTTGTATCATATAATAATAGTAGTACATACCAAAAATGGTAAAGAGATTCCACAGGGTTTATTCAGACTGTGCTAGTTTAATCGGATTGCATGTGTAGGTTTTGGCTTATTTTTAAAACTCAAGTTAGAAAAAAAAATCATCAGTTCTTCTATCCCTAAAATTAAAGTTCCACATTCATAAGTGAAATAGACAAACAGGTTTTCAGAAATCCACAGCATGGGAATGAGGCCATGAATATCATTCTGTGAGCAAATTTACAGGTGGGGGACCTACAAAAAGGCCTTGGGTTGATGTGTATCCCAGAAGACCTGTAGGCAGGCTGAGCTTGCCTCAAATGTCTGCTTTAATTCCATAGAATTTAATTTATTAATTTAATTTATTAATTTATTTTATATAATTTGTATATTTGGATATCATTTATTGATTTGTTTTATATTTTAATATAAATAAATTATTTTAAATATAATTTATTAATTTAATTCCATATAAGTGAAGATTTTTAGCCTTCTGATGACAATTCAAGTTGGCAAACTTTAATCTGCAATTGTAAGTATTGACCTTCTCTGGTTTCACAGAAAACTATACACAATGGATATGTATGTGAAGGTTTTTTTTTCCCTAACTACAATGTAGTTAGGGAAAAGTAGCAAGTATTTGCTGGGTTACTTGAAGTGTAGTTTAATTATAGCATTTTCCATAATCAATTACAAATCTACAATCATGCAAGCATAGCTATAATTTGTGAGGAATAGCTAGCTCATTAGCTTCCGTGAACCTTGTGGACACAGGCGGTAACAGCGTGCATTTGGGAGAACATATGCCCATTTTTTTTCTTTGTTAAAAAATTAGGCAGACAGTAAGAGACTTTGAAGTGGAACACTCAGCCATAAATGGTTTGTCTTCACCAAATCTCCTCATGGCTTAGGGATCTATGAAGAACAGGAAGCAGAAAGATTGTAAGGGGTAGAGCTGGAGAGTGACTCCAGAAAGAGCATCACCCAGATGCAACAGGACTAATGCATGCAGGACCTCACAGAGACTCCATCTGCACACACACGCCTGCTCAGGTTCAAGCCAGATATGGTCTCAGCACAAAGGAACCACACCCAACCAAGAAACTACTTGCAACTGATATATATAGGGAAAATGAAAACAAGGTTTCTACAATGGAGTGTTGCTGGGTATCTTAGCCATGCCCAGGAGTAGTTGGCCAGCACAAAATAAACTCTATGCTTCTTGAGTGCTCATTTTGTGTTTTATTTTTGATGGGATTTTAGTTTCAATTGTTTGTTTCATTGTTTTGTTTGTGTTGATTTTTTTTTTTAAAAAAATAATGTGATAGAGGTAGAAAAGGGTCGGGGAAGGACCATGAAGATGGCTGGATAGGAAGGTAGGGAGGAGTTGGGGAAGGGTAAGATATGACCAAACAACACTGTATAAAAAAAAAAAAAAAAAAAAACTTTTTTTTTTGTTTTGCTCTTGAGACAAGGTCTCTCTGGCTGTCTTAGAACTCGGTATTTAGACAAGGCTAACCTTAAACTCATAAGTATTCACCTGCCTCTGCCTCTCAAGTGCTAGGATTAAAGGCATGAGGCACCATGCCTAGTCCCTAAAGGTATATTTGTTTATATATTTTATGTATATGAATACTGGTATATCTGTACATTAAAAGAGGGTATCAGATCCCATTATAGATGGTTATGAGCCATCATATGGTTGCTGAGAACTGAATTCAGGACCTCTAGAGAGTCAAGCAATCAATGTTTTTAACTGCTAAGCCGTCTTTCCAACCACCTGCAATTTACTCTCTCTCTCTCTCTCTCTCTCTCTCTCTCTCTCTCTCTCTCTCTCTGTCTCTTTCTTTCTTTCTTTCTTTCTTTCTTTCTTTCTTTCTTTCTTTCTTTCTTTTCTTTTCTTTTTAATGGGTATAGGTATTTTGACTGCTTCTTTATTTGTATACCAATGTGTGTGTAGTAAGTAATTGCAGAGACCAGAAGAGGGCACTGGATACCCTAGGCTTGGTGTTAAAATTAGTTGCATGTCTCATGAGGGAATTGAACCTGGGCCTCTAGAGGAACATTCAACGTTCTTAATGACTGAGCCATCTCTTCAGACCTTTTGCTTTTACTGGCTTATAGGAGAGTTTTAATGGCTCAAGTCCTCATGCTAGGCCAACTTGACAAAAATCATTTGGAGATTTTTCTTTTCAGAGCATTCATTCCTCCTCATGGCTACAAAGGAAACTAAGCTGAGCTGGGGCCTGGCCTGGGTTTCTGTTGAGAGCTGCAGCGGTCCCCTAAGATAGCATCCTCTATGCTGACTCCACTGCTCCTGATCACTGTCCGTTCAGAACCAATCTTAAGGTGGGGAATTTCAAACATATGCATAAGTATAGTAACCAGAGCAACACAGTCTCATTTCAGCATTGCTGTGGCAGTAGAATGTTATTTTTAAAATGGATATACTGATTATATTTTTATATTTCTTCCAGATAGTTATAGCTGAGAAGCAGAAAGGGATTATGGGTAGGCTGTTAAATGACACTTTCTTACTGGTTATCTGCCTGAAGCAGCATCTGTCTTTCAGTGCTTTCACATGTTATCAAAGTTGATGACGTCACCCACAACTATCAAGTCACAATGTGGAATTCAGTTTAAAATAATTCTTGACATGTACTATGGAGCTAACCTACTAGTGTTTAAAATGCTGTTGTCAAACAAATGGTCAGGAAACTGAGCAGTGAAGATGGCAGGACATGAGAGACAATGCTGGCTGAGTAAATGACCAAACCAAAGGCTGGAACCAACATTGAAGACCAGTACCCAGGGGACTATATCTCTGTAAGCAGGATGAATCCTATACATCCATTCTGATTCCAGTCTGGTACTGTGGTCTTCACAGGGGGACTTTATTAATCTCCACTGGGGACAGGAACTAGTCTTTTTATGCTATCTGTCTGTTCCCAATGCCTGAAAATGAATGTAGTTACTTGGATGTGTGGATGGCAGAGAGGGAGGGAGGGAAGAAGTTACAGAGGAAGGGATAGATGGATAGATGTTAGCTCAAATAATGGAAAAAAGAAAGCTGTCTAAGAAACTAAAAGGAGATTAGTAGCCTTAGCATTTTAATGGCAGTGAATTCCAGATCCTGGCTATTTTTAAGCAGATGTCATTAGGAGCAATACAAAATTAAATAGGACATTCTGTTTTTGTCTCTGGTCACATTTTAGAACCCAATTAAATGTCCAGAGGCAATCTTTTCTTAAAAGTTAGGAAAAAAATCCCTATTACTGAAGAGATACACTGGTGGTACTTTTGTTTAGTGTTCTCTTTAACATTCTAACCACAGATACAACTAGAGGTATGATCTCTGTTTTTAAAAGAAAACAAAACAAAAAAAAAGCAAAAACAAAACAATAACAGCAACAAAAACTCTGCCTCAATATATGTAAGGTTCTGGCAGGGCCCCTCCGGAGACAACCATGGCATGCAACCATTGGTCTGGGTGTGGGGTCCCCAATGAAGGAGTTGGAGGGTGGTGCGGAGGAGCTGAAGGGGTTTACTGCCCCATGGGAAGAACAAAGATGTCTGCCACCCAGATGCCCCAGGGCTCCCAGGGACTAAACTATCAACCAAGGGATACACATGGTTCCAGCCAAAAATGTGGCAGAGGAATACCTTGTGGGCATTAGTAACAGGAGTGGCCCTTAGTCAAGTGAAGGCTCAATAGAATCCCCAACAAAGGGAAACTGAGGGGCCTGGGGAGATGGGAGTGAGTCAGGTAGAAGGACTTATTCCTGGAGGCAGTGGGTGGGAAGGAGAAGTTGGGGGTTTGGGGGGAGGGTAAAGGGAGGGTAAAGGTAAGGTTTTACCATTTGAAATGTAAATGAAGATTATATTCAATTAAAAAAACCCTCATAGTTTACTAATGTGACTTACTGTCATTGTCACATTATATTTAAAACACTGCATCCTGGGAATACAGTTTTGATAGTGTGTGCCATATTCTAGTGGTAGGTTCCAAAGCATAGTGAGGCTAAACGTAATTCCAGGCAATGTGGCTGAGCTGAATTTGTAAATACCTGTTTCTCATAAGGCAGTTATCACATATCAGCTCTAACATTGAAGTCTATAGTGTGCAATAGAGTGGAATCTATTAGCCTGCTCTGGTTATAAAGAAAACTCTCTATTAACACCTCAGGAAGATTCCATATTCTAGGCCTTCATGGTCTTCACCAAATTTTTTTTCTTCAGACAATGACGCTATTTCCTAAGGCTTTCCACTGTCCTGATTTTTTTTTAGACAGATATTATTTTATTTTATTCTTTTTGAAAAGCATGTTCTTTTATTGGAAAAGGAAGTAAAAACATGATAAAATTGAAGATTAACATGGAAAATATTTCTGATAAAATAGAAGAGATACATAGAAAAACATTAAAATTGACAATTTTCATGGAAAATTGAAGAGTAAAGTGGTAGACATAAAAACCATTGCTAAATTAATTGAAAAAGGAAGTAGAAACATTTTATTATTCAACTGAAGATTTATGTGAAGTGTTTCTAATAAAATTATAGAAAAATATAGAAAAACATGTTAAAATTGAAGATTATTGTGGAAATTTTATATAGAATATAATAATGGTAGACATAAAAGTATGAGGAAGTTCATTGAAAGTGGAATTATAAACATTTTTTTTACTTTTTTTATTGGATATATTGTATATTTACATTTCATTTCCCTTTTTCTGGTTCCCTGCCCCCCAAGGGTCCCACATGCCCTTTTCCCTCCCCATGTTCCCCCATCCACCCTTTCCCACTTACCTGTTCTGGTATTCCCCTACACTGATGCTTTGAGCCTTTCCAGAACCAGGGTTCACTCCTTCCTTCTTATCGGACATGATTTGGTATGTGGATTGTGTCTTTGGTGTTCCAAGTTTCTAGACTAATATCCACTTATCAGTGACTGCATACCATGGGTATTCTTTTGAGACTGAGTATGACGTTTTCCAGCTCCATCCATTTTCTAAGAATTTCATGACTTCATTGTTTCTAATGGCTGAATAGTACTCCATTGTGTATATATACCACATATTTTGTATCCATTCTTCCGTTGAGGGACATCTGGGTTCTTAACAGCTTCTGGCTAGTATAAATAAGGCTGCTATGAACATAGTGGAACATGTATTCTTATTGCATGCTGGGGAATCTTCTGGGTATATGCCCAGGAGTGGTATGGCTGGATCCTCCGAAAGTATCACGTCCAGTTTTCTGAGGAACCGCCAGACTGATTTCCAGAGTGGTTGTACCAGCTTGCAGTCCCACCAGCAGTGGAGGGGTGTTCCTCTTTCTCCACATCTCACCAACACCTGCTGTTTCCTGAGTTTTTAATCTTAGCCATTCTGACTGGTATGAGATGAAATCTCAGGGTTGTTTTGATTTGCATTTCTCTAATGACTAATGATGTTGAACATTTTTTAAGGTGTTTCTCAGCCACCCAAATTTCTTCAGGTGAAGTCTTATTTTAGCTCTGTATCCCATTTTTTGATAGGGTTACTTGGTTTTCTGGGGTCTAACTTCTTGAGTTCTTTGTATACATTGGATATTAGCCCTCTGTCAGATGTAGAGTTTTTGAAGATCTTTTCCCAATTTGTTGGTTCCCGATTTGTCCTTTTGACAGTGTCTTTTGCCTTGCAGAAACTTTGTAATTTTATAAGGTCCCATTTGTCTATTCTTGATCTTAGAGCATAAGCTATTGATGTTCTGTTCAGGAACTTTCCCCCTGAGCCAATGTCCTCAAGGGTCTTCCCTAGTTTCTTTTCTATTAATTTTAGTGTGTCTGGTTTAATGTGGAGGTCCTTGATCCACTTGGAGTAGAACTTAGTACAAGGAGATAAGAGTGGATCAATTCTCATTCTTCTGCATATTGACCTCCATTTGAGGGTGCTGGGCTTTCTAAAACAGATATCTCTCAGAGTGCTTTCTTTATTTTTCTGTGTTAACTTTTCTAACCATCCTTAGGATTGATCAGGAATGTTCTGCAATTTGTCAGCTCAGATTAAAAACACAGTAGAAACAGAAAAAATAAACAAAAAACCAAAATGAACAAACAAAAACAAAAGAAAAAACAAGAAACTAAAGGGAATTAATTTCTCAGGGTGATCTTCAAGGGAATTTCCGAGGATGAGCTTCCTACTAGCTGAGAACAGGTGACATCAGAACATTATAGTTCTTGAAAATCCATAAATAAATGGCTACAAAATGCATCAGGGACCCTCAAGCTCCAGGGAAATGATCTACTAAAGTCTGGATAGATCAATACATCTTCTTTGTCTTACCAATTTGAAAAGATGTATGATTACAGATAGGTAGTGTCAAAACCATCACAAGTAGTTTTTCTTGTCCATTCTTGAATGACACTTTATACCATTTCCTACATTATGCCCTAAGTGTTCCTGTCAGCCTTCTGGCCTGGTGCACTGTCCCATCCAATGGTAAAGGAAGTCACAGTAATGAAGACACAGTCTTAAGTAGCTTTTAGTCTATCTCTGATGTTCTCTCAAGTCTCCAACAGTTATACTTCTTTTAAACAGGTATAATGGTATACCAGAATATTTCCATACCAGCAATAACAGAATTTCTCTGACAAATCTTTTAGAAAAGAGAATCTCTCCCTAAATATACTAAAAAGGAGGAGATGCATTAGACTCCTACACTCCCTCCTATACATGAGGGAAATAGTTTAATGATCTTAGTTTTCCTTGTCTTAAATTTATTGTTTAAATGTTGTTTATAGTAGTGTTATTATAGATTATTAATAAGCTTTCATTTCTTCTGATAAAACTTGTCACCTTCCCATTAGTACAGATGCATTTCTCAGCAGTCCTCTTCAATTAATCCTCTCATAGGAAGAATTATCTATAAATACCAGAACTGAAAAATTGAGACTTGGCTAGTTGGAAAATAGCACTGGAGGTAGATTGCTTTTCCTGGGCTTTTCTTCTAGTGTTTTGTGGGCAGGACTTGGACGAACAAAAGGAAAGACATCCCCTGTCCTAGTGAACATGCAGAGCGCATTATGTGTTCAGATAAGTCTTCCTGGAATACCAGTGAAAGAGAATTAAATCAGCTCACGCCAGCTATCTTGCATCTCTCACCTGGGAAGGTATACAGACCGTAGGACAGGCACTGCTTAACATTAATCAGCCTCCTGAAGTCATTACATTCACGAGGAAATGTAATTCACATGTGATTACTTTTTAATTTACTCTGTAATCACATTCCAAGTGAACGGGCCAAGCTGAAAATGAAATTTAAAAGTCAAATACTGCTTTGTATTAGGAATTCACAATTTTTATATGCACTTAGGTTAATAAAGATTTTACAATAACCATTTGTGACTGGGCATATGATAATTTGTGGATGAAACGTAGTGCTGTTCCTTAGGTAAGATGTGTTTGATTCTCCTCCAAGTACTGACTTGGACCCAGAGAGCCACAGAACTGTGCTTTGGGTTGCATTCCTGTCTCATCTAAACTTTATTTGAAAGGGGTGGGGAGAAGCCCATCCAAACATTCCTCAGTCCCAGATCAGAAGTTGCAAGGAGCTAATGTATTTTTGATTCCTCCTGTGCCTGTGGGGCATATCCATTTGTTTTATCCATCATTGGAAAGTGTGCACAGAACTTCATAATAATGCACTTCAGCTCCTCAGTGGGGACTGCCAGGGCCTATAGTCAGAATCTTCCCCCAACAATGTGGCCTTTGAAGTGCATGTATTTCCTGAGTTCTTGTGTTGGTTTCAAGGGACCACTGAAATCAAAGGTTTAGAAGTTGAAGACTGACTGGCTGTGGGTGGTAGACTGTGCCTTTGTGCTGGTTTCATCAACAGAAGCTAAAGGCTACAAAGACCAAAATACAGAAAATTTGTAAGTTTATAGTCAGCAAAGATGAATTTTTATCATGTGGCTTTTCTTGATATTAGTAGAATTTCAGAAGAATAAAGGTATGCTCTGAAAAATATTAAAACCAAAACACTGCCTCCCATTCTTCAGAGATACTATCTCATATTATAAGCACAGTTATTCGTTTTCAGATGTCAAGAGATTTATGATTTATTTATTTATTATTTATTATTAGAATTTTTTATTTACATTTCAAATATTATCCCCTTTCCTGGTTTCCACCCCGAAATCCCACTATTCCATCTCCCTTGCCCCTGCTCACCAACCCACCCACTCCCACTTCTTGTCTTGACATTCCACTATACTGGGGCATTAGACCTTCATGGGACCAACGGCCTCTCCTTCCATTGATCCAACAAAGCCATCCTCTGCTACATATATGGCTGGAGCCATGGGTCCCTCCATGTGTACTGTTAGGTTGGTGGTTTAGTCCATGAGAGCTCTGGAGTTCTGGTGGGTTCATATTGTTGTTCCTCCTGTGGGGCTACAAACCCCTTCACCTCCTTTGGTCCTTTCTCTAGCTTCTCCATTGGTGAACCTGTGCTCAGTCCAATGGTTGGTTGAGATCATCCACCTCTATATTTGTCAGGCATTGGCAGAGCCTCACAGGAGACAGCTGTATCAGGCTTTTGTCAGCAAGCACTTGTTGGCATTCACAATAGTATTTAGGTTTGGTAACTGTATATGGCATGGATCTCCAGGTGGGACAGGCTCTGGGTGCCCTTTCATTTAGTCTCTACTATGCACCTTGTCTCTGTATCTCTTCCCATGGGTATTTTGTTCCCCCGTCTAAGAAGGACCGAAGTATTCACACTTTGATTTTCTTTCTTCTTTAGCTTTGTTTGGCCAGTGAATTGTATCTTGGGTATTCTGAGCTTCAGGGCTTCTTATCAGTGAGTGTATACTATGTGTATTCTTCTGTGACTGGATTACCTCACTCAGGATATTTTCTAGTTCTTTTGTCCAAGAATTTCACAAAGTTATTGTTTGCAATAGCTGAGTAGTACACCATTATGTAAATATGCCATATTTTCTGTATCCATTCCTCAGTTGAGGGACATCTGGGTGGTTTCCACCTTCTGGCTATTATAAATGAGGCTGCTATGACCATAGGTGGAGCATGTGTACTTATTGCATTTTGAGCATCTTCTGGGTATATGCCTGGGAGTGGTATAGCTGGGTCCTCAGGTAGTATTATGTCCAATTTTCTGAGGATCAGCCCAACTGATTTCCAGAGTGGTTGTACCAGCTTGCAATACCAGCAGCAATGGAGGAGTGTTTCTCTATCTCCACATCCTTGCCAGCATCTGCTGTCACCTGAGTTTTTCATCTTAGACATTCTGACTGGTGTGAGGTAGAATCTCAGGGTTGCTTTGAATTGCATTTCTCTGATGACAAAGGATGTTATACATTTCTTTAGCTGCTTCTCAGCCCTTCGGTATTCATCAGTTGAAAATTCTTTGTTTAGCTCTGTACCCCATTTTTAATAGGGTTATTTGATTCTCTGGAGTCAAACTTCTTGAGTTCTTTGTATATTTTAGATATTAGCACTCTATCAGATGTAGGGTTGGTAAAGATCTTTTCCAAATCTGCAGATTGCCAATTTGTCTTATTGACAGTTTCTTTTGCCTTACCGAAGTTTTGCAATTTTATGAGGTTCCATTTGTCAATTTTTGATCTTAGAGCATAAGCTATTATTGTTCTGTTCTGGAAAATTTCCCCTGTGTCCATGTGCTTGAGTCTCTTCCTAACTTTCTTTTCTATTAGTTTCAATGTATCTGGTGTTATGTGGAGGTTGTAGATCTATTTGGATTTGAGCTTTGTACAAGGAGCTAAGAATGGATCGATTTGCATTCTTCTACATGCTAACTGCCAGTTGACCCAGCACCATTTGTTGAAAATGCTGCCTCAGAAATGACGGCAGGCATATATATTGGGGTTTGGGGTTCAAATAATTATTCCATGCTTTTACAGTTTGCGATTTTGGGCAATTTGCTTTCTCTCTATGTCACAGTTTTATAATTAAAAAGGAAACAAGCACATTGCTTAAAAAGTTACCTATGAAATTAAGTCTGCATTAGATGAACCTTCAAATAGATTTTTTCTAGCATATCTAGTTTGACCACATATAATAACAAGCTTGTTTGTAAGTACAGTAAGGAGACAGAGAGGGAATATCAAAGTGATTTAATATGAAAGACACATCCTGTCATTATTGTCCTTGAAGGAACAAGAAATTGTCAACAAAAGAAGACAGGTAGTTTCTAGAAGCTAAAAAAGAAACATTGTTTGTCTTATTCAGGAAATTTTCCCTGTGCCCATGTGCTCCAGGTTCTTCCCCACTTTCTCTTCTATTAGATTTAGTGTATCTGGTTTTATGTGGAGGTCCTTGATCCACTTGGACTTGAGCTTTGTACAGGGAGATAAGTATGGATCAATTTGCATTCTTCTACATGTTGACTGCCAGTTGACCCATCACCATTTATTGAAAATCCTGTCTTTTTTTCCATTGAATGGTTTTAGCTCCTTTGTCAAAGATCAAGTGACCATAGATGTGTGGGTTCATTTCTGGGTCTTCAATTCTATTCCGTTGATCTTCCTGCCTGTTTCTGTACCAATACCATACAATTTTTATCACTATTGTTCTGTAGTAGAGCTTGAGGTCAGGGATGGTGATTTCTATAGAAGTTCTTTTATTGTTGAGAATAGTTTTCGCTATCCTGGGTTTTTGTTATTCCAGATAAATAAGGAATACTCCTCTGTTGCAGGTAGGATTGCAAGCTGTTAAAACAACTCTGGAAATAAGTTTGGCAGTTCCTCAGAAAATTGAACATAGTACTATCTGAGAACCCAGCTATACCACTCCTGGGCATATACCCATAAGATGCTCCAACATGTAATAAGGGCACATGCTCCACAATGTTTATAGCAGCCTTATTTATAATAGACAGAAGTGGAGAGAATCCAGATGTCCCTCGACAGAGTAATAGATACAGAAAATGTGGTACATTTACACAATGGAATACTACTCAGCTATTAAAAATAAATTCATGAAATTCTTAGGCAAATGGATAGAGCTAGAAAACATCATCCTGCGTGAGGTAACCCAATCACCAAAGAACACATAGGGTATGTACTCGCTGATAAGTAGAGCCCAGAAGCTCAGAACACCCAAGATACAACTCACAGACCACATGAAGCTCAAGAAGAAGGAAGACCCAAGTGTGGATACATTGATTCTTATTGGAAAGTGGATCAAAATACCCATGGATCACAGCCAACTAATAGAATGAACATAGGGTCCCCAGTGGAGTAGCTAGGATCCAAGGAGCTGAAGAGATTTACAAACCTGCAGGCAGAACAAAAATATGTACCAACCAGTACCTCAGGAGCTCCCTGGGGCTAAACCACCAGCCTAAGAGTATACTTGGAGGGACCTGTGGCTCCAGCTACATATGTAGCAGATGACCATTTCAGACATCAATGAGAGGAGAGACCATATGTGCTGTGATGGCTCATTCTCCAGAATAACGGAATGCAAGTCAGGAAATTGGGCGAGGGGGGTGAGCAGGTGGAGGGGGCATGGGATAGGGGATTTTAGGAGGGACAGTGTGGAAAGGGGATACCATTTGAAATGTAAATAAAACAAATATCTAATAAAAATAGATAGATAGATAGATAGATAGATAGATAGATAGATAGATAGATGAAACATTGTTTCATTTGAGTTTTACTGCTGTGATCAGTCACCATGACCAAGGCAAGTCTCATAAATGATAGCATTTAATTGGGGCTGGCTTTCAGGTTCAGATGTTCAGTCCATTGTCACCACACAGACACATGACAACATCCAAGCAGGCATGGTGCAGGAGGAGCTGAGAGTTCTACATCTTCATCTAAATGAAGCCAAGAACAGACTGGGCATTGTCAGGTATCTAGGAGGAAGATCTCCAAGCCCACTCCCACAGTAACACACTTTCTCTAACCTTCTAATAGTGTCACTTCCTTAGACGAGTATATACAAAGTATCACAAACATGAACATGGATTTTCTGCTTCAGAAAGTCCAACCAACAACTTGATTTCAGTTGTTGGAAGTAAAAACTGAGAGGTTTTATCTTGCTCATTTGCATAGTTGTCCATGAGGTTTAATATCTCATAGACTATTGGACTGAGGACTTAGTTGCCTGCTCAGTCTTGACCAGACACTTCTCTCTGCTCCATGTCCCATGTTCCAGGAAAACTCAGGGCATTGTAAAGGTCTTGAGAGAGAGAGAGAGAAAGAGAGAGAAAGAGACAGAGAGAGAGAGAGAGAGAGAGAGAGAGAGAGAGAGAGAACAGCCAGTGTGTTCACAGCCTAATCGTGCAGTAATTTTTTGTATCACCCAGGTTTTGAAGTGTATAATTGACAAATAAATGTTGCATATTTTATGTGATACAGCAAAAAACAAAGAAAGAAAGGAAGGAATGAAGAAAAGAAAAAGAAAATGCTCTTTTTTCCACTGATGGTTTTAGATCCTTTGTCAAAGATCAAGTGACTGTAGGTAGGGTTCATTTCTCAGTCTTGAGTTCTATTGCATTGATCTACCTGCCTATCACTGTACCAATATCACGCAGTTTTTTTTTTTTTTATCATGATTGTGCTATAGTACAGCTTGAGATCAAGGATGATCTCCCCAGAATTTCTTTTATTGTTGAGAATAGCTTTTAGTATCCTGGATTATTTGTTATTCCAGATGAATTTGCAAATTGCTCTTTCTAACTCTATAAAGAATTGAGTTTGAATTTTGATGGGGATTGCATTGAGTCTATAGATTGCTTTTGGCAAGATAGACATTTCTATATTAATCCTGACAATACATGAGCATGGGAAATCTTTCCATCTTTCGGAGATCTTCAATTTCTTTCTTCAGAGACTTAAAATTCTTGTCATACAGATCTTTCACTTCCTTGGTTAGAGTTACACCAAGGTATGTAATATTATTTGTGACTAATGTGAAGGGTGTCATTTCCCTAATTTCCTTCTCAGCTTGTTTATCCTTTAAGTAGGGGAAGGCTAAGGATTTGTTTGAGTTAATCTTATATCTATCGACTTTGCTGAGTTTTTTTTTTTTTTTTTAATCAGGTTTAGGAGATCTCTGGTGGAATTTTTGAAGTCACCAAAGTATACGATCATATCATCTGCAAATAGTGGTATTTTGACTTCTTTCTTTCCAATTTGTATCCCTTTGCCATCCATTTGTTGTCTAATTTCTCTGGCTAGGACTTTGAATACTATATTAAATAGGGAGACAAAGAGTGGCAGCCTTGTCTAGTCCCTGATTTTAGAGGAATTGATTCAAGTTTCTCTCCATTTAGTTTGATGTTGGCTACTGGTTTTGCTATATATTGCTTTTACTATGTTTAGGTATGGGCCTTGAATTCTTGATCTTTCCAAGACTTTTACCATGAAGGAGTGTTGGATTTTGTAAAATACTTTCTCACCATCTGAAGAAATGATCATGTGTTTTTTTTTTCCTTTGAGTTTGCTATTACAGTGGGTTATGTTGTTGGATTTCTGTATATTGAACCATCCCTGCATCCCTGGGATGAAGTCTACTTGATCATGATGGACAACCATTTTGATATGCACTTAGATTCAGTTTTCAAGAATTTTATTGAGCATTTTTTGCATTGATATTCATAAAAGAAATTGGTCTGAAGTTCTCTCTCTTTGTTGGGTCTTTGTGTGGGTTAGGTATCAGAGTAATTGTGGCTCCATAGAAAAAAATGGATAGTGTCCCTTCTGTTTCTATTTTGTGGAATAGTTTGAGAGTATTGGTATTAGGTCTTCTTTGAAGGTCTGAAAGAACCCTTCATTAAATCCATCTGGTCCTGGATTTGTTTTGGTTGGGAGACTATTAATGACTAATTCAATTTCTTTAGTGATTATTGGGCTGTTTAGATGATTTATCTGATCCTGATTTATCTTTATTACCTGATATGTCTAGAAAATTTCTTTTCTTTCCAGTTATCTGTCTAGAAAATTTCCATTTCTTCCAGATTTTCCAGTTGTATTGAGTGTAGGCTTTTGTAGTAGGATCTGATGACTTTTTTGGATTTGTTTGGTTTCTGTTGTTGTGTCTCCCTTTTCATTTCTGATTTTGTTAATTTGGATACTGTCTCTGTGTCCTCTGGTTAGTCTGGGTTTACCTATATTGTTGATTTTCCCAAAGAACCAGCTCCTGGTTTGGTTGATTCTTTGTACAGTTCTTTTTATTTTTATTTGGTTGATTTTAGCCCTGAGTTTGATTTTTTCCTACTATCTACTCCTCTTGGGTATGTTTGTTTCTTTTTGTTTTAGAGCTTTCTAATGTGCTACCATGCTGCTAGTATATGCTCTTTCCGATTTCTTTTGGAAGCACTCAAAGACATTATTTTTCCCCTTAGCACTGTTTTCATTGTGTCTCATAAGTTTGGGTATGCTGTGGCTTCATTTTCATTGAATTCTAAAAACTCTTTCTTTCATTTCTTGAGCAAGTTATCATTGAGAAGAGTGTTATTCATGTGTATATGGGCTTTTTGTTGTTTTGTTGTTTTGTTGGTATTGAAGGCCAGCCTTAGTCCATGGTGATCTAATAGGATACCCAGGATTATTTCAGTCTTTTATCTGTTGCAGCCTGTTTTGTGACTGATTGTATGGTCAATATTTGAGAACATATTATGCAGTGCTGAGAAGAAAGTATATTCTTTTGTTTTAGGATAAAATGTTCTATAAATATCTGTTAAATCCTTGGGTCATAACTTCTGTTAGTTTCACTGTATCTCTGTTTAGTTTCTATTTTCATGATCTGTACATTGATGAGAGTGGAGTGTTGAAGTCTCCCACTATTATGGTGTGAGGTGTGATGTGTGCTTTGAGCTTTACTAAAGTTTCTTTTATTAATGTGGTTGCCCTTGCATTTGGAACATAGATGTTCAGAATCAAGAGTTCTTCTTGGTAGATTTTTCCTTTGATGAGTATGAAGTGTCCTTTCTTATATTTTTTGATAACTCTAGGTTGAAAGTGGATTTTATTTGATATTAGAATGGCTACACCAGCTTGTTTCTTGGGACCATTTGCTTGGAAAATTGTTTTCCAGCCTTTTCCTCTGAGGTAGTGTCTGTTTTTGTCACTGAGGTGGCTTTCCTATATGCAGCAATTATTGGGTCCTGTCTATGTATCAAGTCTGTTAGTCTATGTCTTTTTATTGGAGAATTGAGTCCACTGATATTAAGAGATATTATGGAAATGTGATTGTTGCTTCCTTTTTTTTTTTTTTTTTTGGTAGAGGTAGAATTATGTTCATGTGGCTATCTCCTTTTTGGTTTGTTAAATGAAGATTATTTTGCTTTATTTAGGGTGTAGATTCCCTCCTGTTGGAGTTTTCCATCCTTTGAAGGACTCAATTTGTGGAAAGATATTGTGTAAGGTTTTTGGTTTTGTTTTGTTTTGTTTTGTTTTTTTGTCATGGAATATCTTTGTTTCTACATCTATGGTAATTGAGAGTTTTGCTTGGTATTATAGCTTGAAAAGGCATTTGTGTTCTCTTAGGGTGTATATGACATATGCCCAGGATCTTCTGGCTTTAAAAATAATGTTCTCTAGTGAGAAGTCTGGTGTAATTCTGATAGGCCTGCCTTTTTATGTTACTTGCCCTTTTTCCATTACTGCTTTTAATATTCTTTCTTTGTTTTGTGCATTTGTTGTTTTGATTATTATGTGGTGGGAGGAAATTGTTTTCTGGTCCAATCTATTTGGATTTCTATAGAGTTTTTACGTCTTTATAGGCATTTTTTTTTCTTTAGGTTAGAGAAATTTTCTTCTATAATTTTGTTGAAGATATTTACTGGCCTTTTAAGTTGGGAATATTTACTTTCTTCTATACCCATTATCCTTAGGTTTGATCTTCTCATTGTGTCCTGGATGTTTTGGGTTAGGACCCTTTTGAATTTTGCATTATTTTATTGTTGTGTCAATGTTTTCTATGGTATCTTCTACACCTGAGATTCTGTTTGTGATTCTTGCATCTCTGACTCCTGATCTTTTTCCTAGGTTTTCTATCTCCAGAGTAGTCTCCCTTTATGATTTCTTTCTTGTTTTTATTTCCATTATTATATCCTGGCCTGTTTTGTTCAATTACTTCACAGGTTTGTTTGTGTTTTCCTGTAATTTTTTAAGGGATTTGTGTTTCCTTTTTAAGGGCTTCTACTTGTTTTTTCTTCAAGGATGTTATTTATGTCTTTCTTAAAAGTTTTCTATTAGTATCATGAGATGTGATTTTAGATCCATATATTGCTTTTTTGGTGTGTTGGGGTATCCAGGATTTGCTGTTTTGGGAGAACTGGGTTCTGATGATGCCAAGTAGCCTTGGTTTCTGTTGGTAAGGTTCTTGGCTTGCCTTTCACCATCTGCTTATCCCTGGTTTTAGTTGGTCTTGCTGTCTCTGGCTGGAGGTTGTCCCTCTTGTGGGACTGTAAGCCTGTGTCAGCACTCCTGGCAGCACCAGCTCTCTTCTCGGCAGGGTTTGGGTGTAGAGGTCTGTGGAACAGCCTTAGCTCTGGAGTGTAGATGGCAACTATAAGGATCATATCCCAGCTGCTCCACTGTTCCTGTGCCCTGTGCACTCCTGGCCAGTTTTGCTATGGACAGTTAATGGAGAGAAAGTGGCGATCTCACCTCTGAGCCCAGGAGCGAGTGCACTTGTGGGAGACCAGCTCTTTTCTGGTGGTAGCTATGTACAGAGTTATAATGTATTTATGATAAAGTTACCCTGTTTTATTTTAACTCAACTACCTTTAGATACTACTTTGGCAGTGTAGTCAATGCTATTCAGTAGAATAGAAAATACATATGAATATCTTAGTTGTCATACTAAAGAAAAGAAAATTAAGCAGATTATTTTCTTTTAATTTTAAGTAACCCCAAGATATCTTCACTAGCATCTGTTAACCTGAAATCGACATACATCTTATTAAATGAGATCTCCTATATATTAATTTTTGTAACAGACTTTGGAATCCTATATACATATATATTGTACTCAAAATATGTTCCAACTTGTACTATCCGTATTATAGATATTGACATAGCATGTGTGGTTTGTGGCCTCTGTGTAAGTCACAGACATTCTAAGATGGGATATTTATAAATTTGTGGTGTGGACATGCTGGTTATGTATCGGTTTAGTAAATGTCATATGACCATATATCACAATCCTTGACTCTTTATTTGAGGGAGTGATAGACATGATGGATGGTATTGTAGCTCTGCATGGATGGATATACTTAGCTACAGACTCATTCTCTCTCTCTCTCTCTCTCTCTCTCTCTCTCTCTCTCTCTCTCTGTGTGTGTGTGTGTGTGTGTGTGTGTGTGAGCGTGTCTTTGTCCTCTCCATGATTACCTATATAATAAAGCTTAAGGTAATGATGTTAATAAAATATTCCTTGCTGTTCTTAAAATAGCATAATTACTGTACTATAATATATTTATATCTCTGTGTAGATACATAACATAATATATATATATATACATATATATACATAACTGTATAGTCACTATATAGTCACAATTTTCATATATATATATATATAAACATTTTTTTTTTTGGTTTTTCGAGACAGGGTTTCCCTGTATAGCCCTGGCTGTCCTAGAACTCACTCTGTAGACCAGGCTGGCCTCGAACTCAGAGATCCGCCTGCCTCTGCCTCCCAAGTGCTGGGATTAAAGGCGTGAGCCACCACCGCCCAGCCATATATTTTTTTTATTTCCATGATTTAATTCATGAAAATTAGTCTTAAGTCTAATAGATTAAGGTGGCAGAAAGATATATGTCTGGGGTATTCTTGGCAAGGACATTGGATCTAGGTTATTTTAAAATGTTATGCTACATAGCCTAGGGTTCTGCCCCAGAGCTATGCTTGGTGTTTTCTCAGCTAGTTTCTGATTTCCCTTTTCTCACTCCTATGTAGGTGTAGGCAGGATTATGGTATTTCCTTTAAAGGATTTGATGCATCCTCAGTATTTCTTACCTTTGATGTACATTTTGTTTATTCAACTACTCATGGTTGAAGATTTGAAGACTGAGAAAAAATTTATTCTCCCATTAAATGCATCTGGAACTCACAATTCTGCCTTTCAAGGAAAATGTCATTCACTTCATTCCCTGTCATGGCACCCCAGTGTCATTTAGAATGGATGGTTTAAAATGACTAAGGAAGTCATCTTTGAATGGCAGCACCAGTAATGAAGAAGTCACTTCAGTGGCAACTTGTATTGTTTAAAATTACAGAGTTTACACAACATGCAATTATTTCTGAAAAGCTTCATATTGACTATTGATAGAGGATGTCAAGGCCAGACACAAAGCTGTACCACTGGCACCCCTCCTCTTTCTTCTCTCATAGGTCATTTAGGAAGATGGTGCCCAAAGCCAAACCTTGAAGAACATGGGGTGATGTAGAGGTCCTGAGTATGTGAGCAGGCAATGAGCTTGTAGGACAATGATATGAAAAATTTGTCCCCAGGCAGTATTCCCCTGTAGTAATATAACCTGTAATTCTGGTTTATTTGCACATTCCGCATGGTCAACATAGATATTCTCTAAATCAACCAAAGCCAGCCATTTATTTAATATCTCTTGTTGCTGATGGCATTGTAGGGAGAAAGGTTAAATCCAGAAGCCTCAAGAATATTCCACATTTGAAGAGGCAGGAATTTGGAGGAAAGACAAAAATCAGAAGGGATAGAAGGATAAATTATCAATGTCTGGGCTGGTAAATATATTGAAAGTATGTGGTCCAGGCATATAGTACTAGTGCTAGAGACACTGAGGCAGGAGGATCTTGAATTCAAGGCCAGTTTGGAATACCTAAGAAGTTCCTGCCCCCAAATGCCAGATAAAAACTGGTAAAGCCTGGATAGCCATGAGCAAAATTATTTCTTATTTTCTTATCCACGGTGCTTATAAATTGTGTTCTATTCTTACCAGTTTGGAGACAAGCTCTGAGGGTCTGGTCATTTCTGTCTTGCTTTTATACACCCATTCTGCTGGGTCTGAGTAGTATACTTTGAGAAGCCAGAATGAAAATCCTGTCTAGGTACCAATACTAAACACAAATGTTCTCAAGCTAGAATCTTGTTTCTACCAGGAACTGAGGTCACTTTGGAGTTGCTTCTCAACAGATGCTTTAGGAAGGTGTGTGGAAATATGCTTGACTGAAATGGTTTTGCATTTGAAAATGGCATGAAGTTCCTGAGAACTGAAATACTTCATATTCTGAATCCTTTTTCTGGTTGGTTGGATTCATTTCAGGATTCTCTCTCTCTCTCTCTCTCTCTCTCTCTCTCTCTCTCTCTCTCTCTCTCTCTCTGTCTCTCTCAAGGAACGAGCTGTTGTTCTTTACTTTACAGCCTTTTTTAGATACCTGTCTGCTTTCAAGTATTTTTCATTTTCCTTAAAGACAGCTTTCTTGTTCTCAAAGAAGTAAAATATGTAGGAAATGTTTAGAAATGTTGTGGGGATCCTAGTGGCAACTCAGGGTCCGGGTAGGGAAGGCAATGGCTCCATGGTCCTTCCAGCCACTCTGGTCCCTCCTTTGAACTTACCAAAGTTGTCCACATACCACTGGGGTGAAGAGAAGCTCCAGGTGAGCTAGGATCCAGATAGGAATTTCCATCTAAGTGTAGACCACTTTCTCCATACTGCTTGAGGACAGTCTCTTTCCTCTGTTATCCAGCTCCTCTTGTCTCCGTGTAGAGTGGCTCTCACAGCTCTTTTCCTATCCTAGTGAGGAACACATACAATGCCCACTCTCGCTTCATTCTCCACTGAGCTCCACTCAGTTTGTTCCATCCTTAAATTTTCTGTAGAAGACATGGTTCATTTCAAATTCGGTAGTGCCCAGGCAGAAAGAACAGGAGAACTCATGGGATAGAATAGCTATTTGGGACACTGGGAGATAAATCTCTGCTTGTTTTCACAACCAGCACCTGTCCGCATGCTCCCCTGTTTCTACCCAGGGATGTGGCATGTGTTTTCTTGTTTCAGGGTTTTTAGCTGAATTTGTAGGCTTATTTTCTGTGCTTTAGATTTTATTATTTAATGTTATTTTGTATTTACTTACTTTAATCTATGATAAATGTGTGGGATTTTGCATAATTGGATTTTATTAGTCTTTTTGTTTAGCATGTTTTAAAATGCATTAGCACTAATTTTTTTTTCACTATTTCAAATGAAATGTTTTAAACTTAAAAATATTTGAAGTCTTATATGAAATAGTTATGACATAGGGGTGAAATATATTTGTTCTGTTATCTTCAATATTGAAAATGAAATTAGGCAGCTGACTATCTTATCCCTGTGAAGTGGGGGAAAAGTTAAGTCAGAGTTTCCTGCTATATCTAAGGTTAGCTAAAAGGCATTATTTGTTTCAAGATGGCTTTGAAATTAGAGTGATCCTCCTGCCTTATAAAGGCAAACATGAAAATCTTATTTTTACTATATATTCACTTTCTATGTGTTTATTTCTTTTAGAATCATGTATAATTAGAATGTTTGGCTCTCTATACTTTATAGTGTTTTTTAGATTAAAGCCATACAGATTGCCCCTTGTCTTCATACTGTATTTATTTTCATATTGAATTCCTGACCTCCCTCTTCAGCATGAGAAGTTCCTAATGGAAGACTTCTCACTTACCTGTCCCCCACCCTCCAAATGCCAGGCCAAACAACTGCTGCTTGTTAGAGATAAGGACCCTTAAGACTTTCAACTTCCGGAATCTTTTTTGGGGGGGATATTAAATAAGCTGGCTCTTTAGAAAACTTAAATATAGTGACACTCTCAGTGTCTGCCTCATTGGTCCTTGGCTGGCTTGTGCTAGTACCAAAGCATTGTCTTCTTGGCTGATCCATCACGGGAAAGAAGTCAGCTGGAAAGAGGAACCAAAAAGTCTTCTGAGGACCCACTTCCTGGAAGCAAAGTAGATCCTGGTGAGGTCATTCTTGGCCTACCAGAGTGTCATTTCTCCTCCATGTTCCTTTTAATTTTCTTCTTTCTGGTGTCATCCTACTCTTCAGGCCATTAGCTATTTCAGTGAGTCACTTCTCAGCTAACTATCTCACCCAACTCAGAAAAAGCAGCGTCAACTCTTGAAGGCAACAGAAATAGCAGATCAGGAAGAAAATATGGGACATTATTTTTGTCCTATGATGTCATCAGTCAATCAGAATCCATATTTTCACATGCCGTTTGCGGGTCTGTTAGGATGGGGGTGTTTTAACTGTCTGGACTCTACAGAATGTTTTAGAATCATTAGTTCTTCCCGGAATAGTTTTTTCCATGCAGTAGTTTCTGACTTAGAAGGAAATGTGTTTCCAAGGCAAGTAGGGGCATGACTGGCCTGTGTCAGGTGAGATGGACTCTTGTCCTCCCTCTTTGGGAACTTGGTTTGCAGTCTGTTTGTGCTCAGATAGCATCTACCTCTAACTGGCAGTTTTGATGAACATGTTCTGGATGGATTATAGAGGTTTTAACAGACACTTTCCCAGAGTACAGAATGTCTTTGCATTTAACTTTCATCCAAACAACTATTTTAGTCCTTAGCAAAGGAGTTATTCTTTTGAAATGGAAAATTGTGGGTAAATGTCAAGAGAGCTGTGAAACTATTCGTGTCATATTTAAAACATTCACATTCAATTAAACCGATTTCATTTCAAACCTATTCAACTCTAGCAACTGGGTAAGTAGGGGAGTGTCCAGGCTTGCCTTCCTAATCCTTTGTCTCTCAGTGAGCTATGGGATGTGAAGGTGGCCCTGGGCCATTTCTCTGTAGTTCTTTATAGCCTACTTACAAGTAAGGAAGGTAGGCAGGGTTTAGAAGTTCAGTGTTGAGCAAAATTGCCTTGAAATATGAAACTACAAGTCTACATGATTGATTGTGGGAAGACTTCTGTAAATGATACTTGAATTAAAACATTAAACAAGTAACTTTTAGCAAAAATTACATTGCTACATGCAATTTATCCCCTGAAAAGGAGTTTAAAAAGTAAGATGATATAACAGTCTCCCACATACCTTGAGATACAGGTAGGCAATAAGGGGGTTTCTTTTCTTTTTTTCTTCCCCCCCTGCATCCAACCTCTAAATTGAACAGCTGCCAGATTTTATTTCCTTTCATTTCCTTGACTTGTCAAGAGGAAAAAGGTCAGAAGTGATCACCAGCTCTCACTGTTTAACAGACAGAAGCCTGTAATTGAGAGTAATTCCAGTGCAATTTGGTAGGTAGGGGCTGTGTCAGCCTGGCTTTCAGAAGCTGCACTGAGAGAGAGAGAGAAGCACCAGTATTCTGTAAGGGAATCAACTTAATTCACCTGGCCACCGATCATTTCTGATTTTAACCAAAATGCACCAAGCTGTAGTGCTCACATTAATGTCTTTCTCTGAGAAGAATAGAAGTGTAATTTATTTTTAACTCTACTGGAGTGCCCTGCAGCTAAAAAACATACTGTAGCCTGGAAATTCTGGTTATGAAATTCTTCTCTTTTAAGAAGAAAAATCAGTTTATTATTATTTCTTTGTCAGAGACATTTACATTCCTATTTAAGATTGACACCCTGTGGTTGTACACATGTTTCACCTCAAAGAGAGAGTTTACTCTTGACATATCAGTGGCCAAGACCTCAGATTTATGCCACTTTGGAAAGCATACTCCACCATGGAAATAGTTATATGAGATTGTGTTAGGTACAAAGCAAAGAAAGTCACAATTCAAGGGATTTAATAAATGAATCATTGGGGACCATAATATGTAGGTTAGAGCAAAGCTATGCCAAATCTGTTACAGAGTTATGGTTCTTATCTGATGAAATTTCTAGGTTTTGGAGGGGTAAGTCAATGAATATGTCTTAGAGATTTTGATAGGTTGTTAGGTCAGACATGATCAGACATGCTCAGACATGATCGTGGGTAATGAGTAGCTTTCAAAAGGACGAAAATTAATCCAAGATAATTCTGGTCCATGATGTGTTCTTTATTCCAAAGTCATCTGGCCTTTTGAGATATTTAACATAGATGGGTAGGGCTTTCTCCTCTCCCTCTCCACACCCCTCTCCCATCTCATTTTTACAGTTCAGTTTAGAGCAGAGATGAAAATCATGCTTCTCTTCTTTAGTAGAATAAGGTGAAAGGCAGAATGTCTTTTATTATGGTGCAGTACAGATCATGGTGTAAGTTAAAGGTGTTTTGGAAATGTGTGGATTGATTTCTTTATAAACCAATACTCTGTTGAAACTGGAAGGATAGAATAAAGTCTCCCCTCTATGTAGGTAAACTAATAAAAGCTTATCTATAGCAAAGCTCATGCGGTTCTTAAGGTTGTTTCAAAGCAAGGCAGAAACTAAAGTGAGAGAAAACATGAATTCACTGAATTCAAAATAGACTTTGTATAGCAGAAAGTGAATTGTTATTATGTATGCAAAATTTTTAGTATGTGTCATAAGCATGAGTGTTCAAAATAATGTGTTTATTCACTGCCCAAAAATGGTATCTACATATCAGAGAACAGAATTTTATGTCTCTTTAATATAATCATCGTATACGAAGAAATTGCCAAGACCTCTTAGGTCACCAAAGTTAATTATAGTCTGACATTCAATGAGCAATGTTGGACTAAAATTAATAAACTCTGTTGACAATAAGTGTAAATGGACCATGTCATTTAAAAAAGTGTATTTGGGTTTTACAAAATTTCACATAATCCAGAGGTATCAATTAAGCATTGCTCTTAAGATATATGAGATTATTCTACTTTGAGGAACCTTTCTTTTCATAGTTTCACTTGATAAGCATTCACCCTACAATGACAACATATATATTCACTACCTTAAGTAGGAGGAACTGTAATTTTCAGAAGCATGACTTGAACTACAAACAGAAGAATGATTACCAGCTATGATGGGTACGCCTGTATTGTTTCACACTTAGAGGAGAGATGCAAATTAATGAATTAAATTAGGAGGCCAATTTTCTTCTTAAATCAGTCTTTCTGCCTGTCAGAGCCAAGACCAGCGTACATTATTCTTAACGGACTGTGATTTGTATTGAAATAGAACAATAAATCTGTTTATTGAAATTTATTTGCTGCTTAGGGTTCGGTCGTTCTGACTCCCTGCATGAGCAGAGTGGGTGTAATAGGTAGAGCTGGCAATGCAGCAGAATGCCATTTAGTAGGAGATCACACACTATCTAGACAGAACACTGATTACCAGCTAGATGAGGTCCCAGGCATGGCATTGACTATTTTATACTGCACTGTTCCGTGGAAAACCCATGAGTTCTTCCCATGCTGCCCTCATGCTTCATTTTTTTTTAAATGCTTGCATACTTCAGTCCTCTAAGGCCAGCTTTTCTCTTGAATATCTTCTTGCACTGTAGTTGTGCATTATTTGGGGTGATTTCATCTACTTTCTTCTCTCTGATTTTGTAAAGCCAATCTAATGACAGGCTTATGATGTGTTGACTCTAATTGACACAAGAGGGTTTCACATTATACACGATGACTCCAGAGAGAGGCTTTGTTTTTGTGTTTCCAGGCCATCCTTAATAAAAAATATAGGACAAGTAATTACAAAGGGAAAAGCAGTCAGTTCTATTTGATCCCCCATAGTCCCTTCTGGATAAGAAGGTTCTTTTGCCCTTGTCTTAGTTTATACAGTCTCAGTGGGGTTCTGTCCAAAGTATGATCTTTCTCAGTTTTTATGAGATATTACTTGTGCTGCAGAGTAAAGACATTATGAAGTGTCATGATGACATGCCTTTAATGAGGAACACACCTTATAGGAGGCTAAGAAAAAAAATCCAGCTTCTCTTTATTTCAGGGAGTGTGAAATGTTTGTGAGGGAATGACCAGGTAATCATATTGGTTTTTTAAAATTCTAAAACCTGCCTATAAAGTTGACAGGCAGAGACTTTCTACCTTCTTTGTAGGTCTTCTACTTTAAGGCATCATCTCTGGCCTTGGTATTGCATGCCTCGCTTGTTGTTAACGAGTATGAGACTCACCTCTGCCAGAAGAGGTATAATCATTGGCTATGGAACACTTAGGAGATAAATGTGATGTACTAGCCCAGTTGTGTTTTGGTTATCCTCCAGCTCTATGTCTGACCTGCATACACAATGTCCGTAGAGCCACCTGTCACCACCATGCTCCTTAGGATTACAGTTGAGCCTTCCCTTTTCTTCCCCTTCAATACAGAAGAATATTTTAAAAAATTATTTTAAAAATGATCTATTTTCATATAGTAAACATTTTAATGCAAATTCAGACAGTCATTCTTTGTCAAGGTCTCAAAGACAACAAAATAGAAAACGACAAATGTTTTAATATTTTCTACAAATTGTAGTAGAATAATTGAATATACAGTGAAAAAATATAAACCTAAACATAGCCTTGCCATTTATTAAAATAAACAATAGACTAAAATATAATGTTTAGAAGAAAAAAGTAGAAGGAAAAACTCATGCAGCCTTATGTTTGGTAATAAGTTTCTATATCTAACAACAAAAATGGGCTCCACGGGAGAAAGAACTCCATAGAGCTTTACTAGGACAATACCATAGGCTCTGCAGAAGACTCTATTAGGAGAACAGAAGGTTAACCCAGACTAGGGGAATGGAAATGGACAGACAAACCTCACAGAAATGGTAAAGGACAGATTTTATAGCGATAAGAAAACAAGTTCATTTAAAGACAAGCAAATGCTGCAAATATCTCACTATAAAAGATTCAGAGACAAAAGGTAGATGAAGAGATGTACAAGACCATACTCCAAAGAGGAGTGCGGGTACCACGAAACACCTCCTAGAATAGACAGGACCTATAAAAGTGAATTAAGCCATCACTAGGAAATTACTAGATTGAGAAGAATTCTCAGGTTGTTTTTGAGAAGGTCAGATTCTGTGGTCACTTTATAAAACAGTTTTTCTATTTCTTACAAAGTTAAGCACAGTTTTGTCATAAACTCTGTCATCATGTTCCTATCCAACTGGCATGCAAGTATATGCTCTTACCAAAACCTACACAACAGCCAAAGGCACAATTTGCTTAGGCAAATTGTGATGCAGCCACATGATAGGGCATTATTAAACAATTACAAAGATTATCTTACTACACCAAAGATAATGCAGAAGTTATATAGCTATAACCAGCCTGGAAAAGCATCATATTGTATGACAGCATTTGTATAGATTGCTGATACAATTGAAGCGTTGGAGGTAAAAACAGATCAGTGGTTCTCAGAGCTTTAGGGCTAAGGCCAAACAGGTGATGGACAGGGTCAAACTGTTCTGTCATACTGTCATGGTGGACATGCGACACTCTGCTTTGTCAAAGATCTGAGAGTGTACAACTCAGAGTGTACATCAAAATGGATGAACATTAGAACGCATACAGGAGTTCAATAGGTATGTGCTTGAAGGATGTGTCACAGGTAAGTGTAACCCCAGATCTCTGATGAGTTTGTTCTAAGATCTCCAGGCCAGAATCCATGGAGGTACCAAGCTCTAGACACACAGCTTTTTCACATGCCTGCCTATGAATGCTAATTGCTAAATTCAGCATGTAAGAGGTTAACACATATAATTAATGATAGATTAGAGTATTTGTGAACAATACCTTGCAATCATTTCACTCTGGTCTTTTCCTAAAATATTTTAAGTTCTCAGTGCTCTATAGAGACATTTTGAATCATACCCCACAAAGAGAAACCACTGCCATGGGAATCCATTGTAGTTTCAGTGTATAAAATGCCTAACTTAAAGGAGTGATAAAGAGTCTGTTGACATGCCACTGAGAATAAATGTGTAAGATTAAACACAAGACAGACTTGGATAATGTTATAACTCAGTAGGTGAAATGGTTTTCCTTAGTATTATAGATTAAAATTTTGAAACATTTAGGTGTGTGTGTGTGTGTGTGTGTGTGTGTGTGTGTGTGTATCGCTATGTTTGTCTGACTGTCTGACTGTCTGAACTTGGGTGATTAAGTAAATAGGTTGCATATGGTTTCTGAAAACCAGCCTTGACAGCGTTGTTGGGATAAGTAGGATGTCACAGATAAGTAGAAAAAACACTTGCCAAACCATGCAATGATGAATTAGACTGACATTGTCTAACTCTGTTCAGTCTAATATAGACACTAATGAGTGATTTAGAGGTATCTATATACATACTCATGCATAGAAATATTGACTGACTTAGAAGTGTCTATAGGTGCACTCCTGCATTTTCTTGTCCTCTTAGCAGAGTCACTTGGGAACAATGAATGTGCTAATACCCAGATCTTAGCTTCCAATGCTATTTTACCACTAAAGTAACCAAAACTCTTTGTAGATATGCCTCATTCTAGGACTGTGGTAGAAAACCTAGAAGTTGTGCCTTGTAGAGGGAGGTGCTGATTCCCTAACTGGTTCTTGATTGTGTTAATAAAGAAGGCAGAAGCCAGTTGATGGGGAAAATGAAAAAGGTGGGACTTTTCGGTTCCTGCAGGAGGAGGAAGAGCAGATGCAGGGGGCTCTTTGGGCCAGGCTTTGGAACGAGTAGGATGTCAGCCATATAAGGTCTTGGGGCTGTGAGAACCTGCAAACTCCACCACTGGGGGACAGCTGATATAGGCTAGCTAATAAGGTTAGGACAGGTGATTCTTTGCTCAGCAATTGTGTTATCTGGAAAGTTATAAATAATAAATAATAAACCTGTCTGAAGTATTTTCCTTCCACAGAGCTAAGGTGGGCAGAGAAAGAGCACCTGGGTGTTAGCTGGCAACTTGGCAAAGCTAGACAGGAAGAATGGGCAAATTGGGAGTGAGGCTCCCAGTAGCTGTTCTGAGTTAAACCGGGAGAGGTTGGAGTAGGGGCCACTGCCCGTGCAAGGAGGTAGCATGTTTTTTTTAAAAATTAGACACAACAGAGCCTCGAGTATTTTATTGTGTTAAGCAAGAACATATACAAAATCCAAAATGATAAAAGTGTATGATAGGGCCATGTTCGCTAATGCACAGACTAAGTACAGGTGGGTTACTTTGAGTCACAAATAGTTTTAGATTATAAATCAAAGACCTTTGCTTCCATATGGAAATGAATAAATTTTTGAGTAAATTAATAAAAACAAGAAGAGATTGGTGAAGAAGAATTCCAGATAGACAAAGTGCTATGAGATAGATGTCTACTTTCCACCTAGAAGTGCTGATGATCGATCATATGTCTTCATATGAAAAGCACAAGGGAGCCTTTCCTTTTGTTTTCAGCAGGTGGGGAGAAGTACCATCACGGATAAGCTCTCTTTCAAAGGAGAGGAACTCTGCTTTACTTTCCTTCACTGAAACATTCTACGTTCTCACCATCTAAATGCACAAAGAATAAAGGAAAAATTGAGAATCTCACTTGAGCTAACTTTTCATAAGAAGCCCATCAGGATTTTGCCTAGCAGCTAGATGCAGCTAAGTATGAAGAGAGAACTCTGCTGACAGTGAAGAGAGACTCTTGCACTATTTAAAGGTGTGACTGAGCATGGTTTTGGCAGACCTACACTGAAAACAGTTCAGGCTGCTTAGCCAGATAAACCTACCTCTATGGTATCTGTCTTTCAATGGACATTCCTTCCTTTGGAGTGGAGTTTAGGCTAAATTAATAAACAGTAGTTAAAATATAAGAGATATGAGAGTCTCAGGGTGAAGTTATGGGATATGATTTTGTAGTGCTGAAGAACTGGGTGGGTGAAACTTAGCATCACTGGCAACTCAAGAAATAAATTGGGAGTATTTTATCTTATTTGCAGGAGGCCAAATCAGGGTGATGTGCTTTAATCAGCACACCAGGACTTTGTGCTTTAATTTCCCAAAAAGCTTCAGACCTTTCCTTTTCTTCTTCTCTTAGTTTTCTTTCCCATCCCTCTCCTCTCCTCTCCTCTCCTCTCCTCTCCTCTCCTCTCCTCTCCTCTCCTCTCCTCTCCTCTCCTCTCCTCTCCTCTCCTCTCCTCTCCTCTCCTCTCCTCTCCTCTCCTCTCCTCTCCTCTCCTCTCCTCTCCTCTCCTCTCCCCTCCCCTCCCCTCCCCTCCCCTCCCCTCCCCTCCCCTCCTCTCCCCTCCTCTCCTCTCCTCTCCCCTTTCCTCTCCTCTCCCCTTTCGTCTCCTCTTCTCTCCTCTCCTCTCCTCTCTTCTCTTCTCCTCTCCTCTCCTCCCCTCCCCCCTCCCCTCCCCTCCCCTCCCCTCCCCTCCCCTCCCCCCTCCCCTCCCCTCCCGTCCCCTCCCCTCCCCTCTCCTCTCCTCTCCTCTCCTCTCCTCTCCTCTCCTCTCCTCTCCTCTCCTCCCCTCTCTTCTTCCTCTTCACTCCCCTCCAGTCCCCCTTTCTTCCCCCTTCCCTCCCCTTCCTTCTTTCCTTCTTTCTGTATACTACATCAGGTATGGTCTAGGCTGGTATTAAAGCTTCAATTATGCAATGAAGGATGACTTTGACCAACTGATTCTCTT
This sequence comes from Apodemus agrarius, assembly GCA_964023405.1. Taxonomy (NCBI): domain Eukaryota; kingdom Metazoa; phylum Chordata; class Mammalia; order Rodentia; family Muridae; genus Apodemus; species Apodemus agrarius. The sequence continues at coordinate 107,764,695 of OZ030013.1, read as the reverse complement.
GTTTCCACCTCCTAAACACTGAGAATACAGGACTATGTCACTTTGCCCTGTTTCGTAAGATGTGGTTAATTCAACCCAGGGTTTTGAGAATGCCAAGCAATCAAATTTACCAACAACACCTCTGACATCACACAGTGTTAGGACTCTTACCCAATTAGCTGTCTGTTCTTGGGAAATTTCCCTAAGGTGGCCACATCTTCTGATGAGGATCATACTCTTGTCACTGTAGGGAAACTGGAGACTTTCATGATGTTCACAGAGGTTTTTATTTCTCATATTTTTGCTGCTTAGTAAATAGCATCCAGGTGGTACTTTTACCCACTGTAGTTGAAAAGAACTGTAATTTTTTTTCTCTCTAAACTCCATTTTAAAGTGGAAACCAAAATTTCACATTATCTAATAAAAATAGATACTTTGTTTAAAACATGTTGAGTCCTTTAAATTTTGTGAATGGTGTCTATATTAAATAATAATCAGCTTGATTCTCTTTGTCTAATTTCCAGTATATTGATTCAGAGAGAATGTGACCTTCCCATCTGGTTCTTTCAAGTGTAGATTTGACTCAAATTTGAGATAGGGTATTTTATTGAGGTTCCAAAAAAATAAATGTGTTACTTTTTCAAAAACATTAGCATCAAATCAAAAATGAAAGCTTGTCTACATTTTTTACAACATACATTCTGCTTTTTCTAACAGAAAATTAAAATATAAAATGCATATCATCCTGAATGTCTAAGACAAAAAATGGTGTGAAAACCACAAGAAATGGAGCTGTTGAGAGGCAGTTCTGCAGACTTTCTCACAAGCTGGAAAAGCGGGCTTTGGCCAACTCAGGCTCTGCTTCATTTTGTCTCAGGGAGAATTCTTTCAGCTCTTTCAAGATCTCAGCTTAGGCTGAGGGTGAAATGCAGAGCAGCAGGTGGCCTGTAACTCTGACACTCCCCAACCATCTTGTCATGGTTTAATGATTCGCTTGCAGGTGTGAAGTTTTTTTCCCTCCTCTTTTTATAACTTCAGCATACTCACCAGTTGGGTTATTTTGGTTGCAAGAGCATGGTATGATTTCTCCTTTTTGTTTAAAATTCCCCCCCCACACACACACCCTTGGTTTTCTTAGTTATCACTTCTGTGTGATCTTGCACATCTTCTAAGGGAGGGCCTGAGTTTTGGGTTTTTTTTTGTTTGTTTGTTTTGTTTTGTTTTTTGGGTTTTTTTTGGTCAAAGTTGCCTATCACTTCTATCAGCTGTCTAAGCCTCACTCATTTCCTCTCTGGAAAACTGTTTTCCCCAGTTTATATGATAATGATTGTGCCAGTTTCCATTAACCACACTTACATAATATCATCCTTGTGAAGATGATACCCGAGCTTAGTAACCAACTCCTCAAAGAAGTTAGAATTGTGGCTCAAAGTCTACTAGGAATTAACTTGCCTTAATGTTTGTGTGTGTGTGTGTGTGTGTGTGTGTGTGTGTGTGTGTGAGAGAGAGAGAGAGAGAGAGAGAGAGAGAGAGAGAGAGAGAGGGAGGGAGAGAGGGAGGGGGAGGGAGGGAGGGAGAGAGAGAGAGAGGGAGGGAGGGAGGGAGGGAGGGGGAGGGAGGGAGGGAGGAAGAGAGAGAGAGAGAGAGAGAGAGAGAGAGAGGGAGGGAGAGAGGGAGGGGGAGGGAGGGAGGGAGAGAGAGAGAGGGAGGGAGGGAGGGAGGGGGAGGGAGGGAGGGAGGAAGAGAGAGAGAGAGAGAGAGAGAGAGAGAGAGAGAGAGAGAGAGAGAGAGAGATCTATGCTGGAAAGTTCTTGTCTTGCAACATGAAAAAAGTAACCAATGTAGGAAGACAAAAATGTCAGCAGTGTGGGTCATGTTTCCCACTGTGTTATGATCCACGGTTTGACTGTGGCCCACACCTTGGATATTTGCCACTTTTAGATGTCTGACACCTTAGGAAGCCTGCTCTCTGTGGTATGTCACCAAAGCACACCTGTATTGTTACTCAGTGCCTGAGGTGTTAGAGCTGTGAAGATTTCTTCCCATACATCTGTTTGTCTCCACAGATGCACAGAAGTCTTGTCCTAAGCTATCCCTCACTGAGATAATTTGCTCTGCCATTGTCTTTCAAATGATGGGTCACAGCACAAGTTGACTCTTTTAATAGCGTAATCTAATTACATTCAGCAGACAATTGGAGACAGAGGACAGCATTAAAGGACAAATATTTCAAAATGGCTCTGATTTGCATTCTGCATAGTGAATTGATCTCCCTGTGTGGCCCAGGGCAAAGAGCACAGACCTTTCCAAAGTCCCTGCCCTGTCCCCTCTTGACCTCATGGCCCTCTGTGGGTTGTGGGAAAAGCTGAACTCTGGTTTCCACCATGTGAAAGAGAATAATGATACCTACCCGAAAAGTGGTGTGAGGGTGGGCGGCGACTGGACAGGTCCTAAATGCCTGTACTCTCCCTGCTGGAGCCGGCAAATGCCGCTTTTCTTCCTTCATTTTAGGTAATTCCAAGAATTAGTTTTTGAAAATCTACCTCAGTGCTGTACAATTAGCTGTAGGGATGCCTTTCCTGAAGTATATAGTTCACTGGGACTCTAGATATAAGAGGATTGTAGGCATTCTGTAGAGAGAACAAAGAAAGAAAATGGTCCTAAACCCATCCACATTGAGGGACAAAGTAAGCTTTTGTTGAAGAGGAACTCCACAGAGAGTGTAATGTTTGCAGTGTGGCACATTTGTAAGCAAGGAATTGTTTTCAAGACTTGCTTGTATGTATCCCTAGCTGGCTCTACTCTCTATGTAGACTAGGCTGGCAAACTTACAAATATCTATCTGCTTCTCCTTAGTTAATGACTTTTCCCCCATGATGACTTTCTTCAGATAGAGGGATTCCATTTCCAGTGGAGGAGCATGAGAGGATCAGAGCAGGACTTGGTGACTCAGGACCAGCCCCGTAGCTATTTCTGCAAATCCAGCTTTCTGTCCATCATTCTCCACCAATACCCTTATTTACACAGTGGGCACCTACTGGGAAAACTGATGTTCCTGGTTTGCAGATACTTACTCGCATGTGCTCTCTTCCTGCAGGAAGACCTAGGGCTATGTCTGTTTGTACCAAGGCTGGTACCAGGTCATCTAGCTTGGGGCACTATAACTCAACTACCCTTGTTAAAGGATGTGCTGTTTGCTTCCATGAAAAGTACATCATTTGGCTACCTTCTCTTAGGCTCTGTCTGAATCATCGTCTCTTTAGAATAGTGCTACCTAACATGCAATTTACTGTCACCTGTGGCTATTTAAGTGTAAATTAATTTCAATAAAATAATCTTCATGCACATTATTTTTTGTCAATAATGTTAACCCCATTTTAAACATTCAATTGGTCTGTGTGACATTTGGAAAGCAGCATGTGAGCTATTTCTGCTTGGCTATAAAGTTCTTTTAGAGTATGCAGTAAGATTGAGCAGTGGTTTCTCTGGATTGAATTAAATAACCAGCTTTCATACAATGTGCTGGAGTTGGCATTGCTAGGGTTTTGTGGATAATGGTATGAGTCCTAACATAGTCTGACTGGTAAGTTTGTGGAAGAGGAGGTAATGGTAATATTCTACATGTTGGAAAGTATATAGGCATAGTGTACACTCTATGCTCTACATGTTAGAAAGTATGTAGGTATAGTGTATAATCCTTGTCTTTATTGTGTTTTGTAAAATATATTTGAAGAATGAGCTTAGTATCTTTCCTGAGAATCTGCCCTCTCTGTTCTAAGATATACATAGTATTCTTACTGATGTTAGTATTTAGACCTACCAAAAAGTCAGTGTATTTAACAAAAATCAGTCATTTTAAACATTTCATGTCTTAAAATGTACCTCAAATCTTCCTTCTTTTAAACCATTTTTGCTAAGAGCAGGCTGAGAACTGCTTGTTAGTTTTCAGACTAGAGACAAAGGTTCTCCTTCCTCAGACCCTCACCTTCCCTTTCTTCAAGCACTCATGTAACATTAACTTTAGATTTAATGTAGCAACAGGCATAGCTTTGATTTGTTCAGATTTAGAAATAAATATCTAGTATGTTAGACTCTGACTTTCTAGATTGTAACGCTCCATTTTAATAAATAGCCAGCTCTGTAGGGGAAAGATGGTTTTATTAGCAGGCAGCATTAACACTGTGGGGCTCCGTGGTTAGGTTGACATAGTGTCATTGTTACAGAAGATAAAATTTGAAGGAGCATTTGCGGAGCAGTGAGCAATGGATGTTAGAACAATAGCTCAGGATTTTATGGGGGTTTAATCATTATCCACCCCCATCCTTTCATTCAGACAGTCAGACCGTATTTCTTGACATATACTACACTGTGCACTGTATTAACTGCTGGCTGATTCAAAGACAAGAAGAGATGACAATAAAGGATTCCAAACCCTATGGCAAAGGAGAAAAGTGTTTGACCGATCTGAAGATTTGTCACCTGTGAACCTTGCCTAGGGTCCCAACTTAAAGTGACCTTCCATATGGCTTAGAGTTCTGCTCTCACAATATAGTGACAATGACTTTTGAACAATGATTTTTGCATTCATATTGTATGATGGCATTATATATTGTAGCCAATGATATAAGAAAGCTTAAAAGCTATACAAAAGGATTACATAATTTTATGTGAACTATCTCAGAAGATATGCTAAAGGAACCAATATCTAAATCAAGATATGAAATTGGCCACCCAGGACAGAACTGCATACAAATTCCTGACAAATCCTCAGTGAACAGGGCAGAGCAATTACACTAATCATGGATACCCCAAACCTTCATACCACCACACCTTGACATCTCCACCTTTTAAAGGCATTACCTGTTTCATGGATACCATCATGGTAGCCTCCAACTCATAATCCTCACTGAGCCTCTCATATACACAGTGTATATGTGTAGATCACCATGCCTAACTTGTAGAAGCCACACAGACATTCATCTTTGATTTTTGTTTGTATCAGTGTTTACAATGGGCTAAGACTGATCAGCCTATAGAATTTTAATTCTTTCTGTGGCAAAGGTGACAAATCAAGTGTGTAGAAAGCCTTGATGGATTCAGAGTGAAATCAGTGGGCCTGCTGAGGTCTGTGACCCAAGAGATGGATTTCCTTTGGAGATTCAGAGAAACCTTGTCTTCTTTGAGGTCCTGCCAATTGGTTATAGCTTCCTGTACTTACAAATGGATCAGGAAGGCGGGATATTTTATCAAAATACTCATTTTGGTTCATAAGTAATCTAATAACATATGATATATGATATTTAATATGACATATTAAACTGCATATTTATAATGCTATGCTGTTGCTACTGGACAGACCTGTTGTCTATACATGGTGCTGTCTGCCAGTATGTAAATCTTCCACTCCTCCTAATTTTTGGAAGACCCTAGAATGCTCTTCAGAGTTTTGTGTAAAACAGGCCTTTTCCATGAACTACACTCCACTTTGATAGTACCTCCTTAGACATGTTAACATCCCATGGCCTGTACAACCAACCAAACACGAGCTCTAAAGTCGTAGCATAATTCAGAGAATCATTGGACTGCAGCTCTATTGCTTTGTATTTGGAGGAGAATAGACAAACAAGCACATAACAGCCAAATAAATAATAGATCAGAATTGACTGGAACTAAGAACTTTTGACCTCAAGGGCAACAACATCAAGAGACTGAGAAGACATGCTATAGAAGGATAGAAACTATCTGAAAATAACCTACCTATAGGGGTGCTGTGGCCACATTTGTACAGCCCAACAATAAACGAGTGCAAATGGCAATGGACTTCGGTAGACCTTGCTCCAAAGAAAACTTAATTTGACAGTAAACATATGTACAACACCATAAATCCAAATCAAATCTAAAAGACACAACCTCATACCCACTAGGATGTTTATAACCAAAGAATAGACAGTAACTTGTACCGGGGAAGAATGGGAAAATTAAAACCCTTCTTGTAATGCTGGTGGAATGTATGGTATGGCCATGTGGGGAAACACACACACACACACACACACACACACACACACACACACCATATACTAGCATTATAAGTGAAATTATATAAATATCTATTGATGCATACTAAACAATTTCTAGTGTATAGAGTATGGCAAGATAGAAAAGGTAATACTGATTTTATTTTAACAATTATTTAGTACTTAAGCATTTTGTACATATTATAAGCATTTGTTGGTTTTACTTCTGAAAAGGAAGTACTGGCTTTACTTGGGGGATGAAGAAAGGGCTTGTGCTTAAATAGATAGGATTAGTATTATATAATGAATTTGTAAGTATTTTTGAATTGTTTAAGTGGTTAATTATGCCAGTTGTAGCCTAATGAAAACAAGCCATGCACTTTGAAGCTGTAGGCTTATAGTGGGACTAAGGTGTCACTATTCCTTAGCCTGGGCTTACAGCTACTTCTTTTAGCCTCAGTTTTATGTTAAGAAGATAAAATAACCCAAACTTCAAAAGGTTGTAGCTTCTTCCAGTGTGGGAATGCATAGCAATTAGTTGGTTCAGTGTCTTGCTTATATTAAGTCTTAACAAATACTAGATGCTGTTGTCATAAATTATTATAATTGCTATTTTAAATTACAAATGTCATAATCACAAGATGATCTAAGGAAATAATGCCGCATCCATGAAAAATGGAGGTAAAAGAAATCTGCTTTATTGGCTAGGTGATACAAGCAAGCTATGTGGTTCTCTCTCTCTCTCTCTCTCTCTCTCTCTCTCTCTCTCTCTCCCTCCCTCCCTCTCTCCCTCTCCCTCTCCCTCTCCTTCCCTCCATCCCTCCTCTTCTTCCCTCCCCTCTCCCTCCCTACCAATTCAATTAAAATTCTAGTTAGATACAAAAATATTGAATGGAGTATTTTGAAAAATGAAGTTGAATATTTTCATTGTGAGTAAAATCTCAGCTCTATTCTATACCAGTCTGGAAAGTTCCTACCAAGGTAGCTACCCTTGGTCTTAGATCTCATATCTATGCTGTATCTGGGTCCGGCCCTGATGGCCTTGCTTGTTTGTTACCACACTAGGCTGGTTTCCATGACCAGCACTCTCTTTGTTTTGAGGAGCTTTTCTGCTCCCACCCACTTCCTACTTTTTCATAGCCCAACAAAATGTACTTTTCTGATACCTGATCCACAAACATTATCCTTTAACAACCTTTTTCTGAATCTTAATTTTCATCTTGATTCCCTTTTTGTAATGACCTACAACTCCCAGTACTTTTTGTTGCATTAATAGAGGAGATTTTCTGAGTTGAAGTATCTTTCTTTCTATTTCATTAGTCTAAGATTTCCTTTAAAGCTGGGACAATAAAGGATATCAGTCATGGTTGTATTCTGGCAATGGGTCGTCTGCTGGTACATCAAAGGCCTTTCAAGGAAAGAAAGAAAGAAATTAAAATGGGCCCATGGATTGGTAGAATTGATATTGTGAAAATAGCTTATTACCAAAAGTTGTCTGCAAAATCGTTATACTCTCCCTCAAAAATTCCAATGCTATTTATCAAAACCTAGAAAAAATATTCCTAAACCTATATGTATGCATGAATTTCCTTAACTAGGCATACAGCCTTTAGGAGAAAGAGGAAAAAGTACTGCTAGAGAAGTGACAACAATATGTGGTCTCAAACTAGACTGCAGAGCCATAATTACATGAACAGTGTGGTACTGGCATACAAGTAGACACAGAAACTATTAGATATGCAGCATTCAGAAAGAAATCTTTACAGCTATGCCAGTTAATCTTTTTCAGAGCTGTCAACAATGTATATTGGAGAGAAGCCAGCATTTTCAAAAAGCAGTGCTTGGAAAACCAGACATAAGTTTTCCTGTAAGTAGTGAAACTGGATCCACATACCTCTTCCTACAAAAAAAAAATTAACCACACTGATTTCCACCATGTCTGTACCAGTACCAGCACAGTCATTGTCATCTCATGGCCTAAAAATGGACCAGAGACTTTAATATAAAATATAAAAGCTAGACTACATAGTGCTTAGAAATGTCTCGACTGCTTACTAGGGAAATTCAGATCAAAACTACACAGGGTAGTCAGGGTGGCTGACATGACAATGAGTGTTGGCAGGGAGGTGACAATGACAGTGCTGGTGTCACTGTAAACGGGTACAGCCATGGTGGAAATCAGTGTGGACATTCCTCAAAAACCCAAAAAATATAACTAGAATGTGATCCAACTCTACAACTGTGGGTATAGACCTGAGGTATTTGTAATAAACATACTGAGGAGACTTTCGCTAATTTATGCTGTTGGTGAATAGTTACACAAGTCACAGTCTAGACCCAGCATAGAAGCCCATCAACAGGTGAAATTGTAAAGAAAATGTACATATATTCATCTGAACTTTATTCAGCCATGAAAATGGATGGGGCAGAAAATCATTATACTAAGCAAAATAAGCACTCAAATATGCCAATATTACCTTTTCTTTTATATGAGAAATCTATGCTGAAGCTTCTATACATATGTGCCTGTGTGTATGTCTGAGTACATGAATATGCACATGCATACATGAAAGGTAACTATGAGAAGAGGCAGAGATATAAAGTATTGGAGGAAGAAGAGAATGTAATGGAGTGTCTGATATGAAAACAGAAGCATAGATTATTCTGGATAAAGGAATCCAACAAGGGTTGGGAGAGGCAGGGAGTATATTACAGGCATGAATAAGAGCAAAATCAGATGACATTTATATGAAAATATCACAATTAAATCATTACTTTGTATGTCAACTAAAATATACAATAAAAATAGGATTCTAAGAAAGAGAAGCTGAAGCTTAAAATCAATTAGAATCTATGTCTCCACAGGAGTTTAAAGTAGCAATTTCACTGTAGAATTTTATATTTTAATTTTTAATTGTATATGTGTATGGGTGTGGCATACATGATGGAAAGCAGAAGTTCAAAGGGTATTCTGATTGTACGTTCATTATAGAATTTCCTTAACGGTTTTGTACTGCATGTGGCTGCCTAGCTGTCCCAAAACCTGTCCACAGCTTCTGTGTTTCTGTGGTCTCCACTCCTCATCTCCTTATTTACACTAACATTACAGGTATGTGGCTACTTGCCTAGCTTTGATGTGGAGTCCCAGAATTTGAACACAGGTCTTCCCGCTTGTGCAGCAAGCTCTTTACCCATTGTTTAATCTGAGAAGAATTTAGATTTATTTCTATAGAAACCATTTACCTGTCCAGTTGTCATACCCACAGCTCATGTCATATGCCCACATTATTGCCCAAAGGGCTCCATGGACAAAAACCATTGGCTCTCTTTTTACCAATTATCAGAGTCATTTGTAACCTAGGAAACAACACTGAGCTTGTGGGGAAAATGTTTGCTTTTTATCAGCTGAAAGAAATTTTAAAAAAATGTATCCTTCAGAAACAGTGATTTGTATTTCAAATTAGGGAGAAAACCACAATAGTAACATTAAATTAAACTCTACAGATGTTTTGATCTTCCTGTTATAGTGGAAAATGAAGAGTGTCTGAGAAGTACTTAGCTCCTTCAGTCCTCCCCATTCCCCCTGTGGCTGGAGAGTTGTGGGTCTTCTTTGTAAGTAGATCTCACTGCTTTCTGAGAACTTACCCCTTCATGCTGTCTAATTAACCTCCTCTGGACCACAGGGATTTGAAATAGCTGAGGCCTTAGGAGACTTGCTTACTATGTTAGCTCTAAGTATTCTGGTTAGGGGAAAACAAATGGATGATTAATAGTGCATTAGCATCTGACAAATGAAAATTCCTGTGTGAAGAAATGATGTGAGTCAGGTAGATGGAAGGATGCTACCTTAGTCCATTGTTTGATCTTGCTGCAACTGTTTTGGAAAGGATAGTTCTGTTTTGATTAGCCTTCATTTTAAAAGCTATGAATTTGAAACATAATTATTGAGTCAAGAGAAACGTATTTTCAACAATTTATTCATGAAGCAGTTAGTCTGTTCCCGCCAGCTTGTGCTAAGTGAAAGTGAAAGTGCCTGTGAGGAAGACAGGGTCTGTTTGGTTAGAGATCAGGAAACTGTGGTCATCCACATGTGGTCATGTGGATGGATTGTCTTCCAAGTAACAAAAGTGCTCATTAAGTTAGTTTCAGTTACCACAGAAGCTTTGGGCTCAAATAGTGAGAATTCCTAACTTTACTTATAACTAAAGTTTAAAGACTCATGTTGTTAGAAATCTCTGCCCATTTGTTTTTAAGGTGATTCCTTTAGTCTCTGGAAAGGTCTTCTAGATGAAGACAGGATGACCTGAGTCCACTTGCATAAGGCACTTTGCTGTGTACCTCCTGCCATCTTCCTGATCCACTGTTGGAAACAATACTCATGTTTGGACTGTCTCAACAGAAGTTGATAGACCAACTTTGCCAGGAAAGAACAGAGAATAGGGAGAAAGAAATCTCGCAGAGGAGAGTCAGATTGGGGAGTGAATGCTGGACATCTAAACAACCGCTGTCCATGTTCTGGTAAACACAGGACTTAATCTTTGTGTTTGCCATTGAAGCAAATCTACTAATTTAAGTTATGGTTTATTTTCTTTCCCATGTTCAGTTTCATTAACTTCCTCATGGGCATTATGCTTCATTGTCTGTGCGTGTGTGTGTGTGTGTGTGTGTGTGTGTGTGTGTGTGTCTGTGTGTGTGTGTGTGTGTGTGTGTCTGTGTGTGTGTGTGCGCGAATGTGTGTGTATATGTGTGTATGTGTGTGTGTGTTTCATGCAAATGAATATCAACTGTGCACATGCACATGTGTGTGCATACAGAGTGCAAGAGTCCTTAGCAGGACATTGATGTCTTCTTTGATCACTCCCTATTTTATTGCCTAAAGACAGGGTTACTAATGCAGGAGTTCATTTCAGCCTCCACTTGGAATTCACTTGTCTCAGCTGCTCAGTGAAGGGGTCTTAGACACGGATAGCCATGCTGGAGATTTGAACTCAGATCTTCGTGCATGCAGAGCTGCCGCTTTCCATTCCCCAGGGGACCTTTGTATCTTAGTGCTCTACGAATCCCACTCACACTGAGTTTTTAGTAATTCAAAATATTACTTTTCTGAAATATGCAGAGATTACTTTTCCAAAATTCCCCTGGGGAAAAATGGGTTAAAGGGGTGTTTTTTAAGGAACTTAATATTTATTTTTGGATTTTCGGTGGAGCTACAGTGATTGCTTCACTTTGACTTATTGTCTCATTAGGATAGCACTTATCAAAAAATATAGTTTTTTAAAAGTTATAATTATTTTATGTTGGCCTCTCACCTAATGAAATAAAGAATACCATAAGTGAAGTTTATAAGTCAGTAACATATTTGCTACTCCTCCTCTCTACAGTACTACACAGCTATTTCTACCTTATTTAGGCTTGAATGATCACATGATTTCTAAGAGTAACTAATATTCCTGAAACTATTGAGATTCTTCACATATTCCTTTATTTTTTTCCATGGCATTTCTTCTTGTTTCTGTTTAGGTTTATAATATAGGAAGTGTAGGCTAGGAAATAGAGGCAGATGGACAGGATTTTGACAAGCCTTTCCATCAGCTGAAAACATGTGCTTCCCTGTTGCGTCTCTTTATAAGGCTGATAAGATGGTATTGACAATGTAGGTCATCCACACACTTTCAGCCCAGTGTTCAAACAGCCTGCCATCAACAGTATTCTAGATGTGCCTGATGGAGCTTGAAGCAGGGCAGACAGTAGCATCACAGAGCCCCATATGTCAAGTTCGTGTTTGAGGTCTGATGTCTGCTGAGGTTTTCACCTAAAAAGCCTTCAGCAGGATTCATAAAAGCAGAGGGCAGGGGGAAGAATCTGCAGATGCTGCCTACTGTGGTGAAGAGAGTATCAGTCATTACAGGAGTAACCTTCAACCTTTAGCTTCACTGTGTGGTACCGTTGACACATCACAGGCTGTACACTGTCAAGCAATACTCGAATGCTGACATTGATAGCATGCTGACAATGATAGCATTCCTGTCAATAATCACAGCCGATACTGATTAGTGCCCTTTGTCTCTCCACACATCTAGTCCTCATTTAGAGCTGAACTAGACTCTGGCAGGAAGTAAATGGTCATTTTTAGGAATTCTGAGTCCTAGAGAGATGGACTCAAGAGAGATGGATCCTTTACTTTGGATCTGGCAGGCGCAAATCATTAGCCCGATGGTTGGATTGGCAGGGATCCATTAACAAGAATTTTGCATAGTCAGTATGCTCGTGGCAACTGGGAATAGACAGTGTACTTGAAAATGAAGGGTCAAATCTGCCGCACGTGTTAGATTAATGGCCTCAGCTTAACAGCCATAGAGGGCCACAGAAGATGCCTCTCTGGAGGAAGGAAGCCTTGTCAGTCTCCTTTATTCTTCAAGCAAGTGGTCCTTTCAAGTGCCCCACCAGAGCAGTAACATAGAATTCCACCTAATCTACAGGACCATTTTTTCATCAAAATGTAAAATAAATTCCTTTTTTCAGTACTGGAATGGGATCCACTCAGGAAAAGCAGAGGGAAAAATTCTAGTTCTTTTTATTTTATTTTATTTATTTATTTATTTATTTATTTATTTATTTATTTATTGGTTTTTTGAGACAGGGTTTCTCTGTGTAGTCCTGGCTGCCCTGGAACTCACTCTGTAGACCAGGCTGGCCTCGAACTCAGAAATCCGCCTGCCTCTGCCTCCCAAGTGCTGGGATTAAAGGCGTGCGCCACCACGCCCGGCTCAAAATTCTAGTTCTTTAACAGTAATTAACTCTTCATTTTTCATCTCAGGATAGGCACTATGAGAAAGTTTATAAACAATGCATGGTTCACTTACGAATAACAGAACCCACTCCAGTGCCTGGTGTCCTCCTGCGGGATTACCTGCTTTCCCTTTGCAACCTTGCTTTTGAAACAGGGTCCTCCCCGTCTGCCTCTGGCACTGCTGGTGTCCCCACATGCCCTTACCAAGCCTTCCTTTTCATCTGTTCCCAACTTTCCATATGGCAAGTGGTCTGATGCTCCAGAGACTTAAGCCTAGACACGCCCTAGTGCTGGGACCATGGGCCGGCGCCAGGGTGGATACTGGTTAGGAATTCAGTTATTCAGCTAGCGCTGAGCCCTTACTCTGTAGGTAGTGGGACTTGGCTCCATTATACAGTATCCCCTGCTCCCATGGCGTGTTAAGAGTTTCTCTGGTGACAATGAACACAGCTAGATGTTCCTGCTTATATCGTCCTTGGCACTCCCTTCATGTTGCCATCTGGCTAACTTGATTCATATATGCTATCCACCTGGCATGGGAAAATAGCTGGACTTTGGGTCTCTGATCCTAAGATCTTACGTTCCTAAGGACCTCATATATACTCTAAATAAAACTTGCATGTGGGTGTGACCCTTTATATTTCCTCAAACTAGGGGATATTCTGTCTGAATTACCTTCTCTAGAAAAATCATGATGTTTGCTATGCCAATAGAACAGAGCACAAATGGACAATCAATAGTCAATATATGAATATTACTACACAAGGAGAATGTGGGGCTATGACAGAATTCCACTTTAAGCACTGCTTTATTGATACCACAGTGTGCCAAGGCAGGAGTCGGATGGGGTAGCTTAGTTGGGAGGATAGAACAAAGCCCCAGTAAGCTCTGAGATAGGCAGTGAATGAAGAACACGCCTGTAGCCAAATAATTAATTTGACAGCTTTATAGGGTTGCTCTCCTCTCTCTCTCTCTCTCTCTCTCTCTCTCTCTCTCTCTCTCTCTCTCTCTCCCTCTCATACACACACACACACACACACACACACACACACACACCAATTACTTTCAATAATGATGGCAAGCCAGCTTCTACCCCTGACTGTGTTAGAGATTATAATGTCAAAAGGGCCTTTGTAATGTCTTGTGTGTCTTAATAAACCTGTCAGCTGAGGTTACATTATTTTCTAATTTCAATCAGGGAAACATGGGGTGGTACAGCTGGGCGAAGATTCCAGGTCATGGTGTGTGATTTCAGATTGGCGGGATATGCCGTGTCCCATCACCGCCATGGCTGTGTAGCAGTACATGTCAGAGAACAGTCTCGTTTTTAATGAGGGCCTCACTGACACCTTGATGGGATGTTATCTTGTGTGCTGTGAGGAACCTTGTTGATTAGCTCATACTTCCTTCCTTGATCACAACTGGTGCTTTTGTTTGCATTGTCCACACTGTCAGATGATTCATTTTGCTCAAATATAATTCTGAGATTATTCTTTTAAAAAGCTTATTATTATTATTTGAAAAAATCTTCAGCAATCTCCCTTTAGCCTACAGCCTTGTGTTTATGATATTTTCAACAGTGGTTTGGAGGTAGAGATTATTACAGATGTTGTCCTTGTAATTCTGCTTTGGGTAAGATTCTTACCCCCACACTGGCCATTTAAACACAAGCAGAGTTCACCACTGCCCCTGCCTCTTAGAGACTCGCCATAAAAAATAACATAATGTCTGTCTTAGTTTATTCTATCTCTGATGAACCATTCCCCTAAGGAAAGGTGGCCATATCAAAGATGGTTATATCCTTCTTGGGACAGAAGAACCCCTTTAATACAGCAACCCAAAGTTAAAACGGTTAAAACAACAGCCGTAGCTTTTCAGGAAGTTCTTTAGGTTCAAGATCAGCTACATATATCATGACTGGACTGAAGGTAGGAAGACATGCTTCACAGGACACATTGTACTTTCTGAAGGCATTACTCCCAGAGGGTAAGTGTTACTATACCTGTATCATAGCAAAGTACTGGATAGGTCACATGATGTATCCAAATGCATTGGGTCAGAAGGAATAGAGGAGGATCCAAGCCCAGTTGTGTCGATGGACAGTTACGTCATCACACAAACAAGTGTACATTGTCACACTGGAGACAGTTACCTGGCTGACTGGTTCTAAAGGTTTTAGATTAGTATTTCTCAACCAGAAGTTACTCTGACCTTTATGAATTTTTGGCAATGTCTCAAAACATCCTAGATTGTCATCAAGGAGATTAGAATTGTACTGACCCCCAGTGAGTGCCACTAAGTTGCATGTAAAATTAGGCATAGACCTCACAGGAAAGGACCCAATCCCAAGACTGAGTACAAAGGTTGAAAACTTGTGTTATGTAGATATCTAGGACCACCAGGAGAGACATCTTAGGGGAAGTTCTCAAGGATCCGTAGAAGGTGGAAATCATTAGAGAATAGTATGAAAGAAGCTTCTAGACTGACACCAAATATGCCATTGAAGGTGCACACAGGTGTGAAAGAAGTGAAGAGCTTCGTATGGGAGTTAATCAGAGGAGAGCAAACCATGATGATGATGATGTAGGGAAAGGTAGAGGTTGTAGATGACCCGGTGCCCTCATGTTAGGTGAGATTTAAGGTGAGTTTACTATCTCAGGTGTGGTAATGTCCATATCTACTGGCTTTTGTATGACCTTGTAGCATATGTCATTTGATAGCTAATATCAACTCGAGAGGTTATGGACCATCCAGGAGACAAACCCCTGTACAGGTATATGAAGGACTATCTTAGTTGGATTAATAATTGGGGTATTTGATCCACTGTAAATGTGGATAGCAACATTAACATGGGCTGATATCTGATTATGAAAATTATGCAGATTACTTTCAAAAGTAAATGGGTGTGCTATGGGAGACTACAGAAAAGATATACCAAGAAGTTTATTCAGTGGAAACTTAGAATTGAAGGTCCTGAGGGAGGCTTTTGTTTCCAACAGTGCTGCATCTCCAATGGTCAATAGTGTCATTTGGCCATTCAGTTCCTGCCTATCATAGTGTGGACCATGACCATCCAATAGGGCTTTCATCCTTTCCTCACTTTGGTCCAAATCATCCTTTGGTGATCTGTCCCATATCCTGCTCTGACAATATCACGCTTATATATTTCTTGCTGTTATTGGTGACTCCTTTGCTGTATTTCCCAGCACAGGATCTCCATATGTCTCTGCCAGTTTAAGAGATAAATTCATCTACATGCAGTTCTGCAGTGAGGCCCTCTAGATTCTCAGGCATCATCAAGCCTGCGGTGCTCTGAGTTTTCCCTGGTGCATTGATTTGGTGTGTCTCCATATGCTGATTGTGACTTTGGGTCTTATCTTCCTTCCTTGAGGCCGACAGCTGCTTGCTTAAAGCTGCCTCTTCTGTCAGACCTGGCACGCTGATCCCAGTATGTGTCCCTCTTGACTTACTGTGCAACAGTCTCCACATGCAGAGTCCCTTTGTCCCTGGCCACCATCCTCCCCTGCACCATGTGCCTTTGTTTTCCAGCCATGAGGAAGATACCCTTGGATGTAGCTGTTTTCCTGAGGACTCAGTCAAGTCAACTTTCCTGGGAACAGAACTGAGCCCAGGCCCTATGGACTAAGCACTTGTGACTTTCATAATTAAAAGGCTTGCAGATCCCTAGGCAGTGGTTATGGGTCAGACCGTCTTCTCATCACAGTTGTGGGAACTGAGCCTTTGTCCCAGAATAATCATGGTTGTATAGCTAGGATGATGTGGTGCCATTTTGCTTTTATGGGCTCCATGATAAATGCAGGGTGCTGGGGGGGGGTCCATTGCATCAACTGCTGCTAACTTTCTCAGCCAGAAGGACAACACAGTTGGCTATGCTACTGATCCGCCACCTTTTAATGACCTGATAATTAAAAATGATAGGCAGATAAAAATAGAGCAGCTGAACATAGCTACACAACGCAGGTCTTCTCTCCTGACTGTCACTCTCCTCAGGCAGGAGGTATGAATGCTCAAGGACAGAAGCCAAATTAGACTTTAACTGGCCAGGAACCCTGTTCTTTTTTTTCTTTTTCTTTTCCTTTTTCTTTTTTTGTGACTGAAAGCACAACACAGAATTAATTTGTTGTTTCTTTCTCACACTGTCAGAGTATTGAGTGAATAATTATATTTGGTTTTGTGTTTGAAAGAGAGGTACGTTGTGTGTGAGAGAGAGAAAAAAAATATCAGTAGTCTATTATCTGTTACAAAAAATCCAAATTAACATCTCTCTCTCTCTCTCTCTCTCTCTCTCTCTCTCTCTCTCTCTCTCTCTCTCTCTCGCTCTCTCTCTGTCATAGATGCCTCCTCCTACTTAACCTCATTTTTAGTTGTACAGACTCATGGTTGCTCATTCTCAGTTGAATTCAGCTCTGTTTTATAAGTAGCACTGCATTATTGGTTGAGAATTGATTTGAGTATCATGTGTTGTTGTTTGATACAAAACAGTTTAGCTAAAGTGCTTGACATTACAACAGCTGGTAATGTCACTTTTGTTAATGTCTTTAACCACATTTTTAACAAAACAGCAGATGCTCATCACAAAAGCCATCTTCTCCCAGCGATTGTGTAAAATCAGCTCCTGGCTCTGGCTTGAGCAAAATCCAACTGAGTGGATCACTTGTCCTCAGAACACACAGGGTTTTTTGTTTGTTTGTTTGTTTGTTTTTTGTTTTGTTTTGTGGATAGTGAATTATTTGGTAGTAGGGACAAAAAGACAGATGTAAAGACAAACAATGCAAAATGTGAGACCTGTGCTCAGAAAATGTGGGGAATGCAGCTCCTGGGGAAGATAGTCTGTCTCAGCCTGTGGCCACCAGCAAGTAGCACACTGAGCTCAAAGGAACAGTGGTGTCTGTTAGCTAAATAGAATCCCCCTATGGCAGATAAATTAAGTAATTCATCTCTGCTTTTTAATTCCTAGTTTTGAGGAGGGAAATCCACTCCCCCCCCTTGCTAACAAGCTTTTTCTACTAATACAGAAAGAATGGGATTTGTGTTCTGACACAAGTTGTAGTAAAGACATTCTAGAAAATTTTACCCAGAATGATTTTTCCAACATCTTTTAGATCTCTTTCTAGGCTCATAATGTTCCCTGGATAATTTCTAAGTGTCAGAAGGAATAGCATGAGAATCCCTCTTCTTCCCTTTTGTGGGAATGAGTAATAAACTCCAAGATAATGCCTTTCTGCTACTCTTTAGCTGGAGACATTCAATAGTAATTGTAGACCAGTATGTTTGTGAGTCTCGTTTCTTAAGTGTCCTTGCAATTCTCTTTCCATCATAGGCTACATATTCTCTTCCCAATCATCACCTGCCATTGACATTTTTTTTTTAACTTTAAGGACCTTTGTTTTTGAGACATTCTTTTGTGCATTCAGCATGTGCCAAGGGAAACACAACTCAGGCAGCACATATTTTTATGAGAATGTCTTCTCTGCAGTCAGAGGTCCAGCCGCACAGTGTCTGCTCTGTGAGTCAGTCTGTGACATGAGGTATATATTACTTACTTTTCTGGTTGCTACCACAAAAGACCTGTCAAGAAATGATTTGAAGTCAGACTGGAGTTATTCTGACTTAGAGTTTGTGGCAGTTAATTTATTACTGTAGGTAAATTGGGAAAACCACACTTTTACACATAAACACAATAGACATGCAGCACAGCAGCAGATATGGATGCAAAGTTTCAAAAGTAGACCTCAGCTATGGTGATGCATTCATTTAATCCTAGGACTCAAGGAGATGAGTCATGAAAATCACAAGTTTGAGGCCATCATGGTCAATATAATAAGCCTCTACCTGAGGGTAAGACACAGAATTTACATGCCCCTAAAACAACAATATTTCAAAATAGGGGATGGTTTCAGAAGCCTCTTTAGAACATTAATTATGATAAGAGTCTCAAGAACACTCATCTAAAATGAGCAGTGTCCCCATCTGGAAACTATCACCATATACTTGACCACACAGATTTATTATTTATTCCATAAGAGAGCCGGTACCATGGAGGATGACAGAATATCTTAGAGAGAATGTGTTTAAGACAATCTGGACATTGGTTGGGTGGTATGGAGGAGTGTCCAGAGAAAGCTAGATTCCTTCTGCTCTCAAAGTCTGGAATGTCTGTGGAAAAAGCCATGAACAAGGTATCTATTACTAGATGTTTCAATAAATCTCTCTAGGGAGGACAGCCTGGAGTTAGGCTTAAGCTGTTGCTAGTCTTGGAGGAACAGTCACTGTTATTACTCAAAGGACAGAGATCATTGGCATCTTATGGGTTGAACAATGGCCTTTGTATCTGTGTTTATACAGGGCTATGCAACCCTCTTGCTTATCTTCATTTATAGTGCTCTCAAATGACCTTTAATGAGTTGCTGATGTTTAAGGAAATTATTTATATGCAGGAAAAGAATGTTGTGCACTGGGAGGGGAGTGCCTTCTAAGTCTGAGCCTAGTCAATGTCATGCTAGCTTTCAGAAACTTGAAAGCTTAGCTTGTTCTGATTCTATCCCCTCCCCTCCTTTTCCTCCCTCTCTTCCTCTTTCTTACTCTCCGCCTCTTCTTTTTTTCTCCCTCCTTCCCTTCCTTTTTCCCAGTCACAGTAATTCCATCCCCTTTGCCAGGTATTGATTTAGAGATGAGGTCATCTAAACCAATTTGGCCCCACAGAGGTAAAAGGAGGCTTACTTGTACTTCTGTAAAAGAAAAAAAAAAAAAACAGCCTTTTTCAGAAATTGAGAATAGCTTAGCCATAGCTACTAGAACCCACATAATCACCATTTGAGCAAATAGCCTAAAGGCAGTGCTTTCATTTTGACTATGGAGCAAAGAGCTCAAAAGCTCTGGGGCCACCCATGATGCTGTATGCCTCCCTGAACTTGGTGCATTATGAAATTGTGACCTTCTGGTTTCTATAGCTGAGAACAGGCTGTCTACAACTCAAGCACATTTCCAACCGTGAAGTGCAAACATGGCTTAAAGGTTATCTAGAATGCAAACTACATAGTTTTTAGAAATCATCGACATTTACATTTTCTGCTTTCCCCTCTCACTTTTGTTCCAAGCTTTTCCGTCTGAGCTCTTGCCACCTGCATCTGTCTGCCCCCCACACAAACTCTCTGGCTGATGATCCTAAGTGCTGTTATTATTCTTAAGAATATTATACTGTGTTCAAACATGAAGGGATATTAAAGGTTATCCAATCGAAGCCCTCAAAGGGCCAAGGAACCAGAGCTTTATAAAGGTCAAGGACTTTCTTACAGTGCAACTGGACTTTCCAAGCAACAATAGATGACTGTCTTTCCTTATTGATATATGGCTATTTCTGAGCCCTGATTCCCTGCTGTTGGAACTGTTACCTAACTGCTATTGGATGCCCAGGTCTGACATATATACACTGATGGCATATATACATTGAAACCATCACTGTATAGCACACACTTCAAAATCAATGTTTATTCCTGATTAAAGGATAGCTATTTAAACACAGACATCATTTTAGTCATGTGTCATAATACATAATGTGTCTTTTGTCTTTAATATTATATACAGATGCTTCTCCAGTTACTATGGAGATATAGCCCAATAAATCCCTTACAAGGCCAGAATAAAGGTTAATGGGTAAGTTGAACATGAGTTAACTCTAGCTTCACTACTGAATATGAGAGCTTAGGAAGTGTAGAACTCTCTTCAAGATCCACTGCTTCCTTTCACAATTGTGTGACTGGTGGCAGCTCTGACTCAATGCTGTATCTATGCATTGAGAAGGAATGTTGGACCACATATTACCAGTCCAAGAAAAGATGAATATTTTCAACTCAGAGTATGATTTCTACTAAATACACACTATCATCAATTCCAAAATTGTCAAGCTATGCAGTCTATGTAGGGACTATCAGTATTGAAGAAAATGCAGTTCTGTGAGCATATTAACACATGTTCACTAAGACTCAATATTTCTTCTGTTACCAAGGGGACACAGTTATTAACATTAGGAAAAAAGGAGAGGATAGCATTTGAACTATTAACATACAATTTCTAAACATTGTGTTTTATATTTTTAGGTTGCATTTATAATATAAGGCTACTGTAATAGCTGAGTCTTTAAATAACTTTAAGACAGTTTCTTAATTTTAGATACCCAAGTGATAGATCACTTTTTTCACAGTACTCCTTTTTTAAGCTAGAAAACAGTTGACATCATTTGATGGTTATTATGGAACAATTAAGATGACATTTCAATAGAGTCTTAAAAACTACTGTTTATATAAGTGGGAGGATTGCATGGTTTTTGGACACTCTGTGCCAATGAATAACATCAGAAACTTTTTAAAAATGCCATTAAAAGAGATAGAGTTTACATGGATGGTGATTAGATGATAAGTTGATGTATAGGGTGACCTTATCACAAACAACAAACTAAACAGTGTCAAAGTGATGCTTTTGGCAAGTGTGATAGAGTATAGTTATAAATCCCAGGTCTTGGGAGTCTGGCATAGTCTGTGAATTTAAGACCAGCTTGGGCTACAAAGCAAACTTCAAAACAGCTATGGCTCAGTAGCCAGAAACTGTATAAAAACACACACAGACCATTTTGGATGGGGGTGAGTTCTGTTGTATTTTCTGTTTGGCTCTGTGTCTGTGATGGGCTTCAGCCTACAGGGGTACAAGAATGGGGAATGATATCAGCTGTACAATTGGCATCTACTGGTGTACAGTTCCTGGTTTTTCAGTGTGTCACATAGGCTGCACAAACCCACCAACTCCATAGCCTTCCTTGTTTTTTGAACGCCTTACTTGCTCCTTTGATTATTTGTAACTAATAGAGATATTAGTGTAGTATCTCTGCTTTTCTATGCCATTGAATAATTCAAAATATAAATTGGCTTTTTACATGAAACAAATGTTTCATGCAGGCATAAGTAAACTGTCATAGAGATTATTTAGTAGAAGAAAATGATTAATTGTGCCTTTTAATCATTGTCCCATTATCATATGAAATAGTCATGCCATAGGATCCGTTTCACTAATGAAGGTTTAGCACCACTGAAAGCATATTTGCATTAATGAAGCATCACAAGTTATTAATTGGAATCTAATAACAGCTTGGAATATTGTAAGTCTGCATTAATTGGAAACAGACTTGTAGATTTATTGGCAATATACCTCTTGTCAAATTGAGTCACTATACCTTGATGTGATACAAAGAGGCCTTTTTTTGCACTGGCAAAATTTCAGCTCTAGTATGTTGATTTCATTTTTGAATCACTAACTTGTCATGACTCATTTCTTTCTTTTTTTTTTTCTATATTCTTTGCTTACATTCCAAATGCTTTCCCCTTTCCCAGTTATTCCCTCATCATATGTCCCATAAGTCCTCTTCCCTCTGTCCATTCTTCAATCACCCCCTCCCATTTCTCTGTCCTGGTACTCCCCTACAATGCTGGATCAAGCCTTTCCAGGACCAGGGACCTCTCCTTCCTTCTTCTTGGAAATCATTTGATATGTTAATTGTGTCTTGAGTATTCAGAGCTTCTGGGCTAATTAACATACACTTATTAGTGACCACAATCCATGTGTATTCTTTTGTGATTGGGTTACCACACTTAGGATATTTTTCCAATTCCATCCATTTGCCTAAACATTTCAAGAATTCATTGTTTTTACTTGCTGAGTAGTATTCCATTGTATAAATATACCACATTATCTGTATCCATTCCTCCACTGAGGGACATCTGGGTTCTTTCCAGCTTCTTGCAATTATAAATAAGGCTGCTATGAACACAGTGAAGCATGTGTCTTTATTGCATGCTATGGAATGATCTGGGTATATGCACAGGAGTAGTATAACAGTATAACTTCCTCCAGAAGTGTCATACCCAGTTTTCTGAGGAACCACCATACTGATTTGGAGAGTGGTTGTGCCAGGTTGCAATCCCACCAGTAGTGGAGGAGTGTTCCTCTTTCTCCACATCCTCGCCAACACCTGCTGTCTCCTGAGGTTTTAATCTTAGTCATTCTAACAGGTGTGAGGTGACATCTCAGGGTTGTTTTGATTTGCATTTCCCTAATGATTAATGATGTTGAACATTTCTTAAAGTGCTTCTCAGCCATTCGAAATTGTCAGGTGAAAATTCTTTGTTTAGCTCTGTACCCCATTTTTTAATAGGGTTATTTGGCTTTATGGAGTCTACCTTCTTGAGTTCTTTGTATATATTTGATATTAGCCCTCTGTTGGATATTGAGTTGGTGAAGATCTTTTCCCAATTTGTTGGTTGCCGTTTTGTCCTTTTGACAGTGTCCTTTGCCCTACAGAAACTTTGTAATTTTATGAGGTTCCATTTTTCAATTCTTGATCTTAGAGCATATTGGTGTTCTGTTCAGGAACTTTCCCCCTGTGCCCATGTCCTTAAGGGTCTTCCCAGTTTGTTTTCTGTTAGTTTCAGTGTGTCTGGTTTTATGTGGAGGTCCTTGATCCACTTGGAGTTGAGCCTAATACAAGGAGATAAGAATGGATCATTTGCATTCTTCTGCAAGTTGACCTCCAGTTGAACCAGCAACATTTGTTGAAAATGTTATCTTTTTCCCACTAGATGGGTTTAGCTCCTTTGTTGAAGATCAAGTGACCATGGATGTGTGTGTTGATTTCTAGGTCTTCAATTCTATTCCATTGATCTACCTGTCTGTCACTGCACCAATATTGCTCTGTAGTACTGCTTGAGGTAAGGGGTACTGATTCTCCCAGACGTTCTTTTACTGTTGAAAATAGTTTTTAGCTATCATAGGGTTTTGTTATTCCAGATGAATTCGAGAATTGCTCTTTCTAACTCTATAAAGAACTGAGATGGAATTTTGATGGGGATTGCATTGAATCTGTAGATTGCTTTTGGCAAGATGGCCATTTTTACTATATTAATCCTGCCAATCCATGAGAATGGATTCCATCTTCTGAGGTCTTCTTGGATTTCTTTCTTCAGAGACTTGAAGTTCTTGTCATACAGATCTTTCACTTGTTTGATTAGAGTCACACCAAGATACTTTATATTGTGTGTGGCTATTGTGAAAGATGTCATTTCTCTAATTTCTTTCTCAGCCTGTTTATCCTTTAAGTATAGGAAGGCTACTGATTTGCTTGAGTTGATTTTATAACCAGCCACTTTGCTGAAGTTGATTATCAGCTGTAGGAGTTCTCTGGTGGAGTTTTTTGGGTCACTTAAGTATACTATCATATATGCAGCAAATAGTGATATTTTGACTTCTTCCTTTCAAATTTGTATCCCTTTGATCTCCTTATGTTGTCTAATTGCTCTAGCTAGAACTTCAAGTACTATATTGAAAAGATATGGAGAAAGGGGCAGCCTTGTCTAGTCCCTGATTTTAGTGGGATTGCTTCAAGCTTCTCTCCATTTAGTTTGATGCTGACTACCAGTTTGCTGTCTATTGCTTTTGCTATGTTTATGTATGGGTCTTGAATTCCTGTTCTTTCCAAGACTCTCAGCATGAAAGGATGCTGGATTTTGTCAAAAGCGACCATGTAGTTTTATTCTTTGAGTTTGTTTATGTAGTGGATTGTATTGATGAATTTCCATATATTGAACCATCCCTGTATCACTGGGATGAAGCCTACTTGGTCATGGTAAATGATCATTTTGATGTGTTCTTGGATTCAGTTGGCAAGAATTTTATTGAGTATTTTTGCATCGAAGTTCATAAGGGAAATCAGTCTGAAATTCTCTTTCTTTGTTGGATCTTTTTGTGGTTTTGGTATCAACATAATTGTGGCTTCATAGAACGAGTTTTGTAGTATTCCTTCTGTTTCTATTTGGTGTAATAGTTTCAAGAGTATTGGTGTTAGGTCTTCCTTGGATGTCTGATAGAATTCTGCACTAAAACCATCTGGTCCTGTGCTTTTTTTGGTTGGAAGACTTTCAATGACCACTTCTATTTCTTTAGGGGTTATGAGACTGTTTAGATGATCTATTTGATCCTGATTTAATTTTGGTATTTGGTATCTGTCTAGGACATTGTCCCATTCCCTCCAGATTCTCCAGTTGTGTTGAATATAGGCTTTTGTAGTAGGATCTGATGATCTTTTGAATTTACTCAGTTTCTGTTGTTATATCTCCCTTTTCATTTCTAATTTTGTTACTTTGGATACTGTCTCTGTGCTGTCTGATTAGTCTGGCCAAGGGTTTATCTATCTTGCTGATTTTCTCAAAGAACCAACTCCTAGTTTTGTTGATTCTTTATATGGTTCTCTTTGTTTCTACTTTATTGATTTCAGCTCTGAGTTTGATGATTTTCTGACTTCTACTCCTCTTGGGTAAATTAGCTTCTTTTTGTTCCATGGATTTAAGGTGTGCCATTAAGCTGCTAGTGTATGCTCTCTCCAGTTTCTTTTTGCAGGCACTCAGTGCTGAGTTTTCCTCTTAGCACTGCTTTCATTGTGTCCCATAAATTTGGGTATGTTGTGCCTTCCTTTTCATTAAATTCTAGAAAGTCTTTGATTTCTTTCTTTATTTCTTCCTTGATTAAGTATCATTGAGTAGAGTATTGTTCAGTTTCCATGGGTATGTGGGCTTTCTGTTGTTTTTGTTGCTATTGAAGTCCACTCTTCCTCCATAGTGATCTGATAGGAGGCATGGGATTCGTTCAATCTTCTTATATCTGTTGAGGTCAGTCTTGTGACTAATTATATGGTTAATTTTGGAGAAGATACCATGAGGTGCTGAGAAAAAGGTATATTCTTTTGCTTTGGGATGAAATGTTTTATATATATATATATATATATATATATATATATGCAAATCCAATTGGCCCAAAGTTTCAAGTAGTTTCACTGTGTCTCTGTATAGTTTCTGTTTTCCTGATCAGCTCATTGAGGAGAGTGAAGTGTTGAAGTGACCCACAATTATTGCAATGTGTGCTCTGAGCTTTAGTAAAGTTTCTTTTATGAATGTGGATACCCTTGCATTTGGAGGATAGATATTCCGAATAGAGAGTTCTTCTTGGTGGATTTTTCCTTTGACCAGTAAGAAGTGCGTTTCTGTGTCCCCTTTTGATGACTTTATGTTGAAAGTCAATTTTATATAATATTAGAATGGCTACTGCGGCTTGTTTCCTGAGACCATATGCTTGTAATATATTTTCCAGCCTGTTACTCTGAGGTAGTGTTTGTCTTTGACACTGAGGTGTGTTTCTTGTATGCAACAAAATGTAGGGTCCTGTTTATGTATCCAATCTGTTAGTCTATGTCTTTTTATTGGAGAATTGAGTCCATTGATGTAAAGAGCTATTAAGGAATAGTGATTATTACTTCCTATTATTTTTGATGTTATTTTTATGTTTGAATGGTTATCTTCTTTGGGGTTTGATGAAAGAATGTTACTCTCTTGCTTTTTCCAGGGTATAGTTTCCCTCCTTATATTGGCCTTTTCCACCTATTATCCTTTGTACATCTGGGTTTGTGGAAAGATATTGTGTAAATTTGGTTTTATCATGGAATATCTTGTTTTCTCCATCTATGGTGATTGAGAGTTTTGCTGTGTATAGTCATCTTGGCTGACATTTGTGTTCTCATAGAGTCTGCATAAGATCTGCCCAGGATCTTCTAGCTTTCATGGTCTCTGGTGAGAAGTCTGGTGTAATTCTGATAGGTCTTCCTTTATATGTTACTTGGCCTTTTTCGCTTACTGCCTTTAATATTCTTTCTTTGTTTAGTACATTCGGGGTTTTGATTATTATGTGAAAGGAGTTATTTCTGTTCTGGTCCAGTCTGTTTGGAGTTCTGTATGCTTCTTGTATATTCATGGGCATCTCTTTCTTTAGGTTAGGGAAGTTTTCTTCCATAATTTTGTTAAAGATATTTGCTGGTCCTTTAAAGTGTAGATCTTCACTCTCTTCTATATCTATAATCCTTGGGTGTGGTGTTTTCATTGTGTCCTGGATTTCCAGGATGTTTTGGGTTACAAGTTTTTTGCATTTTGCATTTTCTTTGACTGTGGAGTCAATGATTTCTCTGGTATCTTCGGCATCTAAGATTCTTTCTTCTATCTCTTGTATTCTGTTGTTGATATTTTTTTGTTTCCTCTTTCATGACTTCTGCCTGTTGACCCAAGTTCTCCTTTATTTCTTTAAGTGATTTTTGCATTTCCTCTTTATTGGCTTCTATTTTTTGACCCATATTCTCCTGAATTTCTTTAAATGATTTTTGTGTTTCCCTTGTAAGGGCTTCTATCTTTTGATCCATTTTCTCCTGTATTTCTTTAAGAAATTTATTTATGTCCTTCTTGTGTTCCTCTAACAGCATCATGACCAGTGATTTTGAATCCAAATCTTCTTTTTCTGGTGTGTTGGGGTATCCAGGATTTTCTATTGTCGAAAAAATGGGTTCAGATGCTGCCATATTGCCTTAATTTCTGTTAGTAACATTCCTGCATTTGCCTTTTGCCATCTGGTTATCTCTGGCGTTAGTTGATCCTGTTGTCATTGTTGGTCCTTGAACCCCCTGTAAGCCTGTGTCTTAGTTTGGGTTTTACTGCTGTGAACAGACACTATGACCAATGCAAGTTTTATAAAAGACAACATTTAATTGGGGTTGGCTTACAGGCTCAGAGGTGTATATGTGTGTGTGATATGAATTTGTATTGAGATTTGTGATTTTTGTTTATGTGTGTGGGGTGTCTCTATGTATAATATATGTATATGTGTGTCATCTGTATTTCTGAGGAGTGTGTGTGTGGTGTGTGCTTGTGTGGGGGATTTGTGTATGTGTGTCTGTATTTGTATATATATGTGTAATGTTTGTGGTATGCGTGTATGTATGTGTTTGTATTATGTTTGTGTGTACGTGCATATGTGTGAATGTGTGTGTGTGAAAGTCTGTCTGTCTGTGTGTGTGTAGGTTCATTCACATTGAGGGAGGTGTCTATAGCTTAGAAGAAGGTGTCATACTCCCTGATGCTGAAGTCACAGGTGGTTGTGAGCCAGCCAGCCGAGATGCTGGGACTGAACACAGGTCCCATGTAACAGCAATACACACTCTCATTCTTGAGCCATTGCCCCTCACAAAGATGATAACTTGTATGTGAGTCATGGAAAAGATTTGTGGAAGAAATAAGACTTCAACCTGAACCAGAATGAAGCAGAGTTCTAACACTTTTACAAAGCCTGGGGCCTGCTGGTTTCTCTTCTGTACTTTAGATATTTTAAGAGTCTTCTTAAACCACTAGGGCTCCAGCCTTGTGTGGAGATTCTAGGAATCTGGGTTGCATGAATAGACATGAGTCTCAAGTAGAAAAGACCTTCAGACCTTGGCCAGGAGTTTGCAAGGAGAGGCCAGGAGAAACTGCTACAATGTACTACTATTTGCTTTCTCTTTAAGGATTTGCTAGTTGTTGAGTGAATAGAATATTTGGGATAAAAGGCAGGGAAAGGTGAGTTTAAAGGCTTTAAGAGTCACTCAAAGAAGGAGTCGTTGGCTTAGATTTGGTGCTGATGTTGGAATTTGGGAAGAATGATCAGAATTTCACATCCTTTGAACATTCTGATTGATATTATATTCAGGCATATGAACTAATTTGTTAGAATTCCCATCACATGATGATTAGAGAATTCAACTTTTAATTAAGGCATGACTTACTGTTCTTAAATCTGAATAAATGAGTGGCAGACACATAGATGCAGAGTTATAACAGTCCCAGGTTCAGTCTTCCTCATCTAGGATCTTTATGCTTATGATGACTTATTGAAAGCTTTTAGGTGTGTTATGTAGGAAATTGTATTTCTTGCTTACTTTCTTTTGTAAAAAAGTAAAACAAAACAAGTACTGAATTGTTACTAGTTAATGAGCAAAACCAAAGAAAATTCCCAAGGAGAGATTTCTGAGACAGGCTAAGAGACTTGATCCCATGATATATTTAAATACATTTAAGCCATAGTGAGAAATTATAAGTGCTGTGGTCCCCAATTCCTCATATCAAAAGAATTGCAAATGTGTCCTGACAGGTGTTGACAGTGTGGCTACAGAAACGCCATCAGAAGGAAAAAAAAAAAAAAAACAGGTTTATTTTGTTATATCTCTGTGACATCCTGTGCTTAGAACAGTGCAGGTCATGTCTCCATCCTGTGGCCACAGAAGTATGGTGTTTCTGTTGACTCCACTGGGCATGATTTTTGCTCAATGAGGGTCAGGCTTTACTTACAGCTTACAGAGGAAGAGTGCAAATG
Source organism: Apodemus agrarius (assembly GCA_964023405.1). Lineage (NCBI taxonomy): Eukaryota > Metazoa > Chordata > Mammalia > Rodentia > Muridae > Apodemus > Apodemus agrarius. The sequence goes on along the minus strand of OZ030013.1, from coordinate 107,735,631 downwards.
ATTGAGTCCCTGAATGCTGTTAAGTTTGTTCCTATAAAGCAGGAAAGGTACTATGAGGGTCACAAATGCTTGCTGTTCTGTAGACCCTCAGGGCTTCCTGTCCTCTGGCAGCATCTTCCAGACTGGGTAGATGGCTCTGTCACTAAAGAGTTCACCATTTACAATTGTAAATGCCTGAGTTACTCCTGTAAAAAGGCCAGGGTACAGAGAAAATGCCTGTTGTCCCATCACTGGGGAGGCAGAGGTGTTAGGATCCTCAGGAGTACACTCCTAAGCCAGTCTAGCCAAATCATTGGGCTGACGATTAGGGAAAAGACCTGATCTCAAAAAAATAAACTGGAGAATGACTTAGGATGATCCAAGGGTCACCTCTGGCTTCATGTTCATGCATATCCTTCACACATATGTGCATGCACACACATTGATATAATCTATAGCACACACTAGACATTTTTCCAACTAATTTTATGAGTTTGGGTCAGAGGTGCTGCATATATTAATGGAATGGATACATGGAAGTCTTTAATATTCAGACTCATACCTTTTGTCCCATGTGCCTACAATTATTTTTCACTATGTAATGCAATGGTTCCCCCCGTCTTCAAGCACTTTCCTCATCTTTGACCTGTTCATAGTCATACCATCCTATTTCAAATACGTTAATGTGTTCCCATGTGGCAAGTGATGTGATAGGAAACTCCAGGGGCTTGTAAGTAGGAATGCTGTATGATAGTGCCCCACTGGAAGGGCTGGCATCGAGCGCCGTTTCTCCCTATCTACTACAACTGCAGAAATTAACTTATTCCTTGCAAACACGATAGCAAATGGTAACATTTTGGGCATTTCCATTGGGCACAGCAGACAATATTTGAGCGCTTCATTTTATGCCAGGAATCTGGTAGAGGACATGAAGGGGGAAGTTTTCATATTAAACCCCTATGCAGAGGCCACTTTACCACTGAAGATGCTTAGTGACAACTGAGTCAGTCAGAGCCCCTGGCTGCAAGTTTCCGCTGTCCTCATTGTGGCCTGGCTAGGCTTCCAAGGCCCACAGCAATGGGCTAAAACCATGCATAAATGGTCCTAGATTTGTTTAACTGATGCCATTCCCCAACTGTGCCGTCCTCCCTGCCGCACGCCTCAGCAGCCACAGCTCTGCAGCTGGCTTCCCTGGGTGGCAAAGTGGAAGTGTGAAAGGGCTCCGTTTTCTTAGGGAAGAAAGATTTAGGGTTTTTTTCAATGTCGTTTCCTTCTCCCGAAGAGCTAAACAAATACGATTTTTAAAAATCTGCAGTCAGGCTGGGAACGGTCTGCCCAGGATAAAGCAAGAGCAGGCTCGTGTTTTCTTTGGCTTCTGCTGGACAGACTTTCACGTGTATTATGACGACAGACAGCTGTGTTGGCAAAGGAGGCACAGGTTCTGTGTAGTTTATGTCCTGTTCCTGCTGTGCCTCACAGTTTAATGGCAGGAGGTATAGGTCTCTTAAACCCACAACCACTGGTCTCTTTTCTTAAATCAGAAAGACACACAGTTGAAATTAAGTGTTTGTATTCTAAATCTTGACTAGGTCTTATGTTCAGTTCACAGGTAAAAATTATTTCTGAAAAAAACAAACCAAACCAAACCAAAGCAAACAAAACAAAACAAAACAAAACAAAAGAAAAAATGGAAAGTTCAAAGCATCCACCAGGCTTGCTATCCTGAAAGTGGCTTTGAAATGCTTTGTTTGTATTGCAGGAGGCTTTCCCCCTGGTTAGACTCATTAATACTCTTTTGTGAGCACTATTTTGCTTTTTCCAAATAGCTTCTGCTGAACAGCTTCCTCTGGTGGAAAATCCAATTTAGTTGCAAGCAGCATTAATAGTTCCGCTCCTTCATTTTTCTTCCTCGGTAACAGAAAAATAAAGGATTGTGTGTCAAAATGGAGATGCGAGATGTGCGACATTAGCGGTTCTATTAATAAATTTATGTGGCAATTATTTAGCTTCAGTATTTGTACTTAGCCATGACTGAAGACAGTTTCTCTATATTGTAGGAACCTATTGGTCTTCCAGATACATTTCATTTTCATGGATCTTATATCTTTGGTCCAAATTTTTACTTCATGTGGACACACAATCGGAAGTCTTAGTTGTATTATACACTGTGAAAAAGAGTAAACTTCTGATTATGTGCAATTAGACTTAATTAAAAGCTGGAGTTTATGATTTTACTTATAAGGTTGTTCCCCCCTTAGGAGACTAGACTTTCCCCCAGTTCAGATAAGTCCACCTTCATCCACATGCCCCGAAGGATGCGGAAACCCGCTTAGCGCCCATGTAGGGTGGTCTGAATATTTCCTTCCTCTGCTGTACTATTGGCTTTTGAAAAGGCACATTCAAAGCCAACCTATAGAGAGCTCTTCTGGCACAGTCCCTGCAATGAAATTTACTACCATGCAGAATACACCTGTTTGGGAAACAAATCTGGTAGAACACAACCGAGAGGAGAGAGGGATGGAGGAAACTGGTGGTCTCATTTGATTGAATACCTGGAGGTAGTAATGCTGAAGCTGGCTCAGACTACCCCCACCATAGCCTATTGTCACAGTTTCATGATTCTGGGTACTGGTCAACATCATCATGTTAGTAGTTTTGAATTAACCACAGGCCAGGGCAGTTTGTGACTTTTGTTTTTAAGGGAGTTATATTAAACATTTACCAGACACCGATGCCTACACCATTCAAAGTGCAAATGGCGTCATTCATGTTATGTGAGCTGAGTAACGGATGCCCTAGTCTACTATGGCTGACCACCCTCCCCTTTATCATTTTTCTTGTTACTTTGGGTTAGTTTGCAATCATGTGCAGTTGTAGGAACTCTGGTTTTGATAAATGGTTTCTTGCTGTTTATGATCATGCTATGATAAACACCTTTTTTCCTGTGTCATATGCAATGAAATGGGGGGGGGGGACACTAATGAAGGTTTGAATACAAAGCTGTCAGGAACTTACTGAATATTAAAAATATTTAATGGGGGATCTGAAATTCCTGTAACATTTTTGTAGATGGTGACAGGAAGTCATTCAACACTAGCTCCTAGCTCCTTCAAAAGACAAATAAGAGAATAGGAGGGGTTTGGCAGCCTTTGGCTCAAATCTAAGGTTCACACCCTTTGGGGGAAAATAAAGTAACATGGCATTTGAAGATGGTTACAGAAGTGATTTTATTTCCAAAACACAGTCATCCAGATTGAGATGTTCCTCTGTCTGTCTGTAACAGTCAGATGAATCAGGATGGCATGTTGAGCGGGACCGCCTTTTGATTACTTTGTCTTGTGAACTCGAACACCACATCACTTGCCAGCAAATTTTGAAATATCCTGGACCAGAAGGCCATCTTTCTAGAACTACATGAATGTGGAAAAGTCTGACATCTTTATTCTATGTTCAAATCTGTTTTGATCTGAGCTAAGGTGGAGACCAAATATATTAGAGAAGCTTGTAGCCTGAGTGCTATGGGCTAGGATTTAGTTCCTGATGCGTTGTTGCTGGCTATTATCATGTGCCCCACATGCCTTCATGCAGAATCATTAGGCTAATTTGAAAGCTCATGATGAAACTTGTGCATAATTTACATACTATAAATGTGGATGTGGAGACTGTCATCTGTTTGAGGTACCAAAATCAACAGAAGCAGAAGAGAAATTATTTGAAGAGCCACTTGCATGCACACATAGGGAAATTTCCAGTGACTACAAAGTCTGTATATTATTTTCAGTAGAACAGAATTCAAAGGGAACGTGCACTGTAGGTTTTTCATCTGACAAGAGGAACATATGAACAGGATTTCCGATGGGTCAGAGTTAGTAAAGGGCAATGCTAAGGGATTTAGTCAAAGACTTCTGAATAAACCCAAAGATAATGTCACCAAAATTCATAGTTCCTCTCTAAAGCAGGTTACATGTGTATGTGTGCGGCTGAACCCCTTCCATTTATTTACACAGGCCTTGCTCTTTGCCACACTATTTTCCAAGACCAGTTCAGTTATTTAAGAATTAAAACTTAAAATAATCAAAAAATCTTCAAGACTTCTCTAAAGCTTATGTAACCAAGTGGGCCTACCTCTTTTTACACCTTTGTTTAAAGGAGCGTTTTTTGTTTTACTAGTTATTATTATTATTATTATTATCATTATTATTATTATTTATCACAAACAGATATCCTACCTCTTCAAGATTCAGAATTACATACCTATAGCAACCAAAGGCAAAGTGGGTTAGAGAAGAAAATCAAAATGCCTGTATTTTTTGAGTTAAGCTAAAGGTTCAATAAATTAAAGGAAATTATCTGTATCTATGATGCACAGTGACTAAGACTATCCAGTACTATTGTTATTGTTATCATTGATATTTATTAATTTTTAAACCTAATTACTCTTGACCCTCAAACTCTGCTTGCATCATTAAGCAAGTAGTTAGCATTACTAGATGGTTTGAGTCATCTTTATTTGCTTTATTGCTTCATGTCAAAGCATCCCCAAATTCTGAAGTTTAAGACCAATCTCATGTAGTATTGATCTTGTTTTGGCGAGTGAATCATTTGTGGTTTTGTAGAGTGCTGCAGTGTCTGCCTCTGTTTTGCTTTCCATCTTCCTTCTATTGGTAAACAAACTCCCTATCCCATTGACGTCAAATGGCTATGCTAGAGATGCAACAGGGCCAGAAGATACACGAGATCTTTTTAGATAAAGTAGAAGTAGGACACATCAGCACTTCCAACCACATGTCTATGGAAGGTCTCATAGCCAAGTTGAAAGTAAAGTATCATGTTGTCTACTTTGTTACTGAGCTCCTAGCATGGCACCTAGGTGTGGATCCAAAGCAGGGAAGACAATGGAGGCAAGAATGCTGTCTTTGGTGCTTACTAATTATGGAGTACATGTATTCTCATTAGTGCTTTGTGCTCTTTCTCCAGCAAAATAATTGAGTGCTTTCCATAGGCACTAAAAGCTGCTGCAAATCCAGTTTTCTTTCTTGAGCTGGATGCCCAAAAGCCTAACACACACATCATTATCCCATTACAGTAGCTATATCCTTATGATTCTTGGTCTTTTCTTATTTGGAGCTTTTTCTTTATTTATATCCTATATTTAGTTGTTCATTTAACCTATTTTATTAAAATTGTGCTATTTTTCCCCCTTGTGGGTATTTTTGGATTCTTTCGAATCATTTCTAGTATAGAAAAGAAGAAATATAATAGTAGTTTGAGTGACAAACCACTATCACTGTTATATCCCTTACTTATACATAAGATACAAATAGCATTGCAATAACTAGCATTTATTGAACGTTCCTTCTTGTCTTGGGATGTAAGCAGAATGGCTTTGAAGTAATAGTCAATTCAGTTTTCTAAACAATCTTAGGATGTATGGGCTCATATTATGTTATCCTTACAGAAACCAATACAGTTGATGCAGCTTGCTCAGGTCTTGAAGCTGATAAATATACCAGAGCTATGGTCTGAGCTGTGAAATCTGACTTCGAATATCACATTCTTAGCCACTAAGCTATCTCCCCAGCAACTGATGCACTAAAATAAAGGATAAAATGAAATGGGTGGTATTTCTTTTCTCCTCTCCTGAGCCTACAGTCAACTTTTATCACTTGCTTGTCTTTTATTCTGTCTGTATCTCTTGTAAATATTTCTAATTAGATAGTCATCTGCTAATGGCTTAAAAATACTGTCTAAGCTGCGTGACACTTTGCATGCCAATTGCTAAGATGGAATAGAAAACTTTAAGGATCCAGGTCAAATGAATCTGATTTATGACCCACCGTTAGCAGTGCAGAAATGTTTAGCACAACTGTCCTCGTATTTATGAGGAGCATAATACTTCCAGGTACATTTTATGTTTTCTGCAGAAGCTTGGTGGAAAATGGAGAAATTAAACTGGAAAATATGGAGAAATCAGCAGAATAGTACACACCTGCTCAAAACATTCATTTTATTGATTTAACAGTTGACTCTTTAGCTTATGTTTCTGGAAACATTGGCTCTCTGCATGAAGAAGTATTCCCTGTGAATGAATTCAGTGATGTATCACTTAGAAACTACCATGCTGACAGCCTTTTAAGCTTCTTCTATGAGTCTGAATGGCAAGCCAAGGCCGTTTGGGGATGAGTGACTCTCTCCTCTGGTTTACGGGCTGTTTGTCTACTGTTGCTTTGCTTCCTCGTTTTGATCTTGCAGCATCTCATTTGGCGCAATTATTTGGAAGGTCTTCAATGATTTTTTTTAACGAGTATCATGCTGTCTCAATATCATTCATTACTGTACAGCTACATTGGGGAAAAATCAAAATAATCATTTTCTTTCAAAGCATTTATAATTCCTATAGCCCTGAAGAACTCTGAAGCAGTCTTGATAATGATCATCTTTCTACTTTCCATTAATCAATTATCTGTGAATATGTATAAGAGAAGGGCTTATTGTGTTTTCTTTCAATTGCCATAAGAGAGGCAGTGAAATGACTATGCTTCTTCACAGTGTAACCTCTGGGAATGTCTTCCTGGTGGACAATCATGTCCCAACTCCAAACTCTTTTTCTGCTTTTCAGTCATGGACATCTTCAACGTTTGTGTGTTTAAGGAAGAAAAATTCATTCTTTTTAGTAACAAAAGACAGAAACCTTGATATAAATAAACAAACAAACGAATGAATGAATGAATGAATAAGTAATTAAGGCAGGTTCTCAGGCAAGCAGGCAGGCATGTGGGCAGGTTGGTTTGTGATGGATCCCCTCTGTTGCCTTCTCTCTTCCTTCATAGAAATCTGTTTTGTGGCCCTTGAATATGTTAATACCCGACCATCTTGATGCCAGAAACAGTATCTCATTAGAAAGAGAGCAAGTTTTCTATGTTAGCTCCTAGTAGAATACCAAAGACAGATCTCATTGATCAAGCCGGACACAGTTGTGTCCAACTCAGACCACAAGGCTGAGGTAAAGCCTGTTGTACCCCTTTTTCTGAAAGGAGGACAGGTGATCCCTACTGGAAAAATTGGGTTCTATTTTCAGAGTCGGGAGTCGATTGGCCATTTCAAAGTAACAGTTTTGTGGCACTGTACATAAACATGCAAAATATTATTTTCTTAATTATATTAGCTGCCTGTAATTTGTAATAAAGCAATTTTTATAATAAAAGATGCCTAAAGTAGGCAAGAGCATTTTCTTTTTGAAGGTAAATAATCAATTATGGATTATTCTAGAAAATGCCTCATGTAAGAGGCAATTCCATATATAGATAGATATTTAGTGACCATTTGTTATATGCTCTTTGGTGGAAATGTGAAACTGTTTCTCCTCCTTGCCTTCTCCCTCCCTGTCCAGGACAACAGCAGAGCAGACAGAGCATGGGTAGTGACAATGCTTTGTGACAAACGAGTAGCTAAATTCTTCTTAGAGGCATTTAAGAGGGACATCTGGCAGACACTGCTTCTGAGCTGACCTCACAGATGTATCACCATCCAGCCCTCTGAGCCTCTCCAGCCACGCCTTATCCCAGAGGTGTTTACACTTTAGTTGTGCTAATCCTATTTCAGTTTTCCTGTTAGCCACCTCCTATACATTTATCCTACATCTGGACTTCCCTTACTCATGGCTCTCATTTCATTTATGTATGAGTTGCTATCGGGATGATGCACCTGCTGCCAAGATGCAGTGACTGAGGCACAGTGGCCTTCAGTGGCACAGTGAGCCTTGTTATGATGAAAGGTAAGAAAAACAAATACTACATTCCCCAGACTCCCTCATAGCCTGAACTTGGAATATGATTCCTTTTGGGCCAATTAAGTTTGTGAGTTTTAGAAGTCAGAATGAAGTATATAAATGCAGTTCCTATCGTCCAAGATATATATATATATATATATATATATATATATATATATATATGTCTAACCTGAGGCCTCAGGGCTACCTAATACAGGTAGGGCTATATACCTATCTATGTATCTTAGGATAGCTAGGTTTGTAGATAACAGTGTCTTGTTGCAAAGTCAAAAGGTTGGGAGCAGCCTAGGAACATTTGAGAACATGTACTCATCTAGTTACTAAATTCAGGGTTACTAATTTATTTACTTATGTGGCTTTTCTATGACACTAAAGGTTGTATCAGTGAGAGCAACAGCTTTCTGTGCAGAAATCCATTTTCTTTGTCATGTGCATTGTGACTCTCTACCTTCTTGATGATAACAGAAGTGGCGTCAGTTTCTGCTGAGCTCTTCAGGGTCCTTCCTAAAGCTAACGATCCCAAAGTTCCTGGTGACTTTGATGTATTCCTTCTCTCAGTTTTCTCTCCACTCTGTAGTGCAGCCTCAGTCTTGTACAGGCATCTCTTCTGGGCTTCAGCCATGAGTAACTTGGAGAGTGTAGCCAGTAATTCTTGCAGTTGTTCTGAGGATGAAATGAAGGAAATACTCCAGGGAGCTAAGGCTTGTGTAACATGAGGGAGCTTAGCAAAATGGTTGTTACCATCTAGTGTGAAATTTGAAAGCCTTGCCCATACAATTAAATGTTTGTCTATAAGAAACATCATTCTCATGAAAATCACCACCTCTCTTTCTTTTTCTCAGAGAAAAAAAAGAATGTCTGTTTTGAAAATTGCTGCTGAGCTTTCGTTAGTATTCATAGCTTCCTCCAAAGATTCCTTTGGTTCTCAGGGTGGGTAGTCAGTGATTCACATGGTTCACATGTTGGGTAAAATTTCTTCTTGTCTGCTTTTCTCAGTGACATTGGGTCTTGTGACTTTACACTTCTTTTGTATGAATTTAAAGTTAGAATTCTCCTACAGCCAAAAGCCCGTGTGGAAACATGAAGCAGAGTGCCCATTTTTACTAAAGAATTCCTTAGATTTAAGGAATTCTGAGAATATGAATGCAGTTTTAATCACTTCATCTTTAAAACAGATACAGTAATCTCTCTTGCTACCTGAATTAGGAAATTCAGGATACTGCCATTCATGCAATTGGTGATTTAAAGGTACAGGTGATCTGGGAATGACTTCACCAGGTTAGACAACCTTCATATTTCCTGAACTTGTGGCCATTGTTCTTATTTCATGGATATTTATTCAGGATCTTTTTATTTTATTTTTTTAAATTAAGGAGAGTCTTAGTGTTTAGCCCACGTTTGTTGCTATTAAACTAACTGTGGAATCTTAGCTAAACTCAAATGTATAATCTCCCTTCCTAACAATTAGTATTAGAATTAGAGATGGGAGCTGCCACACCCAGCCAAGAGTCCCTTATATGCTGAGACAGCTTACAAGTGCACTGTCACTTTTGCTTCAGGACACAGTTAATGGTAGATACCCTGCCGCCATTTTTGTTTTCTTTGCTAATGATATGGATTTGGTGCAGCCCATTGTCAGAAGGGATGGTGACCTTGTCATTCTGGACCTCAGCTCTCTCTTTATGGACACATTCAAACAGCTCACATTTCCTAAGTGAGTCATCTATATGGTTTCCTACTAAGAGAATCATCCTACCCAAAGTAAGACCCATATTTTCCTCAAAGAAAGTCATTCTATGAGCCTCTGAAGAGGTCAGGTCAGGAACTTTGGAAAATTGTACCAGACCATTCCCCTCCTAGAAGAGAAAGGTCATAGAGCAATAGGCACCCCTCCCCTCCAGAAGGGAGGGGCTAATTACATTCCTCAGACCAGGGGTGGGGGAGGCCCAGAGCATGTAGATACATTCCAAGACCATTGGCCACCTACAGACAAGGGAAGTCCTTGCCACTTCATTCCCTAAAGACTTAGCAGTTTAACAGTCACAATGTTCTGCCAGTCAAATTGTGCTTAATGGCCGCTGCTCTGAAAACTATAAAAACACACCGAATGTGCTGCATGGGGTCATTCTCTCTCTCCTCCGTGGGCAGGGCAACCACAGCATGTTGGGACAATAAAATTCCTCTTGCTTTTGTATTGATTCCTGGTTCTTCACAGTTCACCCTGGGGGTAGAGGGTGTGTGTATGTGGGGGGGGGAGGGTCTCTCGTAAGTTAAGGCTCAACAGAGTCTTACAGCTCTACTCCAATCTCTCTCAAGCTCCATTACATTAGTATGAAGATCATGGCTGAATCCCATTTAAGATACAAAGCCAGCCCTATCATATAGGCTAATGATGCCCATATGTGGATGACTGTCACTACCCAGTCATGGTCTCTGTGGAGTAACTGTGCATCTCAGTTCATCACACTTCACTCATTGCTATTTTCCAAAGTTCTGGTTGAATAGAGAGATACCCTTCTTTCTCTTTTTAAAGGGCTTTGTTTATTTAATGTATATGTGTGTATGAATGAGTTCCTGTGCACCACATGCATCAAACAGCCTGCAGAAGCCAAAAGAGAATGTCAGATTGCCTGCAGTTATAGTTATAGGTTGTTCGCAACTACCGTAAGTGTGCTAAAACCACATCCAAGTGCTCTGAACCACTAAGCCGTCTTTTGAGCCTCAGATATTTCCCCTTGCTAAGAAGACATTTTAGCAGCATTTGGGAAACAAAACAAAACACCATTTTTTGTTGTCCAAGGGATCACCTGCTACTAATCACCCCAATGTCCAGAATTGCTGGGCAACAAGGCAAGTTCCTATCACAGGAGACCATCTTGCCCTAAGAAGTAAGAAACCACTGGTTAAAGCTTCTTCACTGTCCTCATCAGTAACTAACTGTTGATCATGTTGTGCAATTAGTGGAAGTATCATAATTTGTTCCTTGTCATTATATATATTTGTTTATATATATATATATAAATAGATATTTCTTTAACAATACAGTCCCTTAGAGGTATCCATGATAGTGGCAAAGGACATCCCCTAAAACATTTTCTTGGTTAATGTTTTTTTCTAAGCAAGTCACTGGGTATTATCTACCACTTCCTATTGAATGTCACACTAGTTGTCTAGTTTAAAGAGTGCTAGAAGACATGGGGCAACTTCACGGAAACCAGCAAAGGGCATCTCTTCTGCAGCTACTCAATTTTCCCACAAAGTCCGTGGCCTTGTAAAAAGTAGGGGCCTTAATAAGTCCCTGTTCATTTTCTCTTGCAACCAAGAAGGAATGAAGTCTTCACAATGCAGCATCTGTTGCTCAGAGCTCCATGGAACCAACCCCATTAATAGAGTATTTAAGGTCATGCGTACAGCATAGGGGAGTGTAGTCCTTGGTATGTGAAGAGAGTATGAAGACAAATCCCTAGCAATAATGGAAATTGAATGTTAGGTCAATCAGTCACGGACAAGTTTAGTGTAGAGAGGAATAGAATTAAGTGCCAGACTATTATATTTGAAACAAATGCTAGACAGACTTCCAGCAGTAGTGGTGAGGTTTTAGATTGGGTGACAGATAATGAGATGGAAACCAGAGTTTGAACTTGAGCTTGTATCATAGTGCAGAACATTGTCTTTCTGGGCTGAAGGATAATTTGGAATTTGGAGTCCTTCATTCTCCTAGCATAAGTTCAAATCACATTCTAGGCAAGTGTTAGTTGGGCAACTCTGGGTTTGGCGGAAATAACCTTGATGATAAGCATGCCAGAGACTGACCTCACCTCCATACCCCCTTTCCTTAGCAAAAATGGCATTTTCAGGCCAACTAGTATATAGGTATCTCACGGTGACTGAGTGCCACATGCAGGGATTTGCTGATAAATCATTAAGTGTGATGGGGGCGGAGAAGAAAAGAACCGTAAGCAGTCTTTTGCTGGAATAGGTATATCATCAAGATGAGCAACAGCTCCAGAGAAGATGTAACCGGGGAGCGGTGATGAGAAGCACAGGCAGGTTTAGGACTTGAGCCATTCTCTCAATGAAGAAAATTTAGAAAGCAGACAAGTGTAAGATTGTTTTGCCTCCAAAGCCTTCTCTCTGACAACTCAAACATTCCCCATCAGCACATGATAAAGTCAGCACTTTCACACCAAGGACGTTTTTTTTGAGCTGATGATGTTTTGGGAGCTCTGCCACCTCTGCAGGTGACTGGCAGACTCCTGAAGCTGATGCTTTTGTGAACTTTCCTTCCTGGAGTTGCAACCAGTACAGGTGAGATATGGCTGTTTCCTTTCTCAGGACAAAGCAATCAAAGTTGGGTTACATTGTATCAAATCTCTTCTAGCCACTAAAGTTGAAAGACATTGATGAGGGAGTAAGGCTGGCAAACTAGGGGTTGCATTTATTCAAGCAAATAAACATGGTTAAAGCAAAAGGAGGAAGAAAACCTAATAATGGAAGGAAAGTGACTTTCTGATTCCAGGTTGTGAGGGCAGAGTCTCAGCTGAGCAGTTTGCTCTACCCAGATTTTTCCTCTTTAAATTTTGCGTCTGCCCCACACTTGGGCATCTTGTGCCCTGTGTTCCTGTTTCTGTTGTTTGCCTGGTCCCTGGAGGATTTTTGAGAATGTTACTTACCCTCTACCTGCTAAGCCCTAGGTGCTGATTTTTTTTAAAAAATCTGATATAAGCAAGAAAAAAAAGCTTCCTTTGAGGATCTTTGGAGTCTGCTCACTTGTGAAAGTATTTTGCGTTTGTCCCCTTTGCTACTGTTCTCCATCCATTTCCTTTTATCTATTAATGACATCCCGACTCACCCTTTTCCTTGTGGCAGAATCCTCCTCCATCCTCGCTTGTATTTCTTCCACCAGTGGCTTTTCTTTTCTGTTTTCTAATCTTTGCCATCTCCTGGCTTCTCTGTTTACTTTTCTTCTTTCCCCTTCCCTCGCTTCTTTTTTCACTCTATCTCATCCCTTAAGCACCGCCCCCTTTCTCATTTCATATTAATTGAATGACTTCTTTGTACAACAGAGATTAATGATAAACTCTAAACTACAGATGAAAGGATATAGTATAAAAACCACAGCAATACAACTTGATAAAAAGATAAGGCATGAACATGCACACATATGCACACACACACACACAGACACAGGTGCATGCACACACACACACACACACACACACACGAGGGTGCACACAAACCTCACACTTAAGGTCTTGAAATAAATGCTGGTAGATGAACCCTTTTGTGTGTGTGTGTGTGTGTGTGTGTGTGTGTGTGAGAGAGAGAGAGAGAGAGAGAGAGAAAGAGAGAGAGAGAGAATGCATTTGTACATCTATAAGATAATTAGGAAAAATGGAAAAGGAACCCAGTGTTATAAAAGAGAGCCTTGCAAGGTGTATATATGAGGTCACGCTTAGTATCATATCTATGAGTACATTATTTATGAACATAGCCAATGCATTGTGTATTTGTGCATTCCGTGAGCTGTGTAAGTACAAACTTATGAAATACTATAGAAGTGTATGGGCACCATGCCTAGAAACTCTGACTTTCTATTTTTTAAATGTTTCATTGGTTCAATTATAACCTGATCTAAAAATAACTGTATTTAGAGTTATCCCTTGGAACAACTGGGGACAATTTTCTTGAGCGCAGATGTTGGTTGGACCACCTGTTCCGAGTTTCTCTGTACCCAAGAAACTGTATTCAAACTGTGAAGTGTGGCAAAGATACTTGAAAGCTTACTATGAAAATGGTGCTTTTTTGTGTTATTTCTGTTTTGATCTAGATCTATTAAACATTCACTTATATTTAAACCTGGGTTCTCCAGAAATGCAATTGTATTCCTCACTGAGCTGTGCTGCCATGCATATTTTGAATAGCATCTGTGCCAGACAGGTCACACTTGAACCATTTTTTTTTCAGGCAAAACATGGGAAGACCTGCAGTCACCTTGCATCTTGTATAAAATCAGTCTAGAACAAATAGTGGATGCAAGAACTATCTGCAATAATGAGGACCTGGGTTTCCAGCTGGTTTGCAGTGTGATACTAGGCCAAATGGCAACCAAGCGACGGGATTTTCTATTTGTTGAGGGAGGGGTGGAACAATCATAAAAATGGAAATGGTAGGGGTTTTATAGATGCTGTTTGAAATAGTTATGAGTGGGAAGTAACCTACTTTTAGATTTAGGTCATTTAAAATGCTGTCTTTTTTAAGATTTTAAAAAATAAAGGGTAGCTACGATGGAGGTGAGAGGTGGGAAGCTGGAAGCTAGAATTGGCCAGTGTGTGCCCTACTTCTTTTGTGATAGATGCTACACAGACAGTGACTCTGGCCTTCCCCAGATCCTAGGAGAATGCCACCTTCCATACTGGGCAGTGATGGGGCAGTGGCAGGGGGTTGAAGACAGAAATGAAAGGAACCTCACTACTTCTGATGACACAGATTTGCTGTATTTACTAATGGCAGTGGTTAGAAGTCAGCAAGAACCTTAAGATGTAGAACAATCTCCTGGTCATTCATTTTCCTCTCCTTTCACTCTCTCCCCTCCCCTTTCCTTCTTTCTCCTCCCCTCCACTAGCCTCTCCTCACCCCACCCCTGCCTCTTCTCTGATTTTCTACTTTACCCATCTGGACAAGAAGAGCCCCTGAAGGGGTATACCTCCAAGGGAAGGTAGCAGGGCAGAGCAGGGTGGGATAGAGCAGGACAGGACAGGGTGGGGCTGGGTGTTGTGTGGTAGGGCAAAGCAGATCTGAGCTTGGCTGTGTCAGGAAGGACAGGGCAGGACAGCAGAGAACATCATGCTCTTTAGGTTAAGCACATTGTATCTGCTAGTTCCCAGGATATGTGTGTGTGCTATGCAGTCAGAACCAATGCTCATGTTTTCATCCTTCAGTGGTTGAAGCTCTAGGTGTCGTAAGAGCCACAATGATGACAAAAACCAGATAGTAAAGGCCACGAAGATTCCATTACGACTCCACTGTCCATCCACTTTACTTCCTGGTTTCATAGCATGAAAATGCCTTTTATATTTCACTAGATACAAAATCAATTTTCTTTTAAAAAATCTGTACTGTGTAGATGGTTACATATTAATTCCCTCAGTTACTCTTTCAGAATCTCATTTATCTCCAGCAATCTAACTCAGGAGCAGATTAAAGTGTGATGTTCTTTTAAATATTGCTCAAATGCAATAAAATGTGTTTGATGGTGACTTTAAGCAGTGGGAATTTCAGTCTAAAATTTTTCAGTCTACTCTATTAGTGTTGATCATTCTCCAGAGTTTCACTTCATTTACCTTAGCTTTTGAATACAGATGCATAAAAATCAGTGTGGAAATAAGCTAGTAGAAATAGAGGCAAAGGAGGGGAGTACCTAGAGATTGCTGATCAGCCAACCACCTCATGGAAACTTTCATTAATTCATTAGTCCTTGCTAGTTACACTGAATATCCTCACCCATTTGTTAGCTAATGAACATACATTCAACCTTGAAAGTACCATCCAAATAAGGATGATATACCCAATATGCTGAAAGACTATTTCTCTTCTATTGCTGTGTCAAGGACTCAAAGTCAGGTGTATCCAAATTTTTATACAACACACCCCATAAACTAAAAACTCTGTGATGCTGTAGATTTAGTTTTCTCTTCACTCCATGTATGAATACTAACCATATAATTTGAGCTAGGCTTGAAATTTGGTGCAACAGATGGGCCTTTGAGAAGGACTAGCCTCATGCCTACCTTTTTATGGTTTATAAGATACTGAAAGAAGAAAGTACACACACACACACACACACACACACACACACACACAAAACACGACATAATTATCACTGTCTCCACTGAGAATGAACCTTGTTTTATAAAAGACACAGGGCATGACAACTTTCTTAACAAGTTGATAACATAACATGTCAATGTAATGATTTTGTCACACAAATGTAAGATCATAGTTTTGTAAATATGAATATATTTTGTATATATAAGAACTATGCAAGCCTAGGCAGTACAGCTGTATTTTAAGCAAACCAGCTAGATCTTAACAGTTCCCTTTCGAGTGATTTGGAGTAAGGAAATTATTTTTGAACAATGTGACTCAGTATCTTCTGTTGCTATAACAAGATACATGAGGCAGGTAATAAAGTTTATTTTGTTTCGCATTTCTAGAATTTCAGGAAATTATAGGGTGCTGCTGAAGGCCTTGTGGTCTGTTTTATCACAGTAGAGAGGTGTCGGGGGCGGGGGT
Organism: Apodemus agrarius; assembly: GCA_964023405.1. Lineage (NCBI taxonomy): Eukaryota > Metazoa > Chordata > Mammalia > Rodentia > Muridae > Apodemus > Apodemus agrarius. The sequence goes on along the minus strand of OZ030013.1, from coordinate 107,719,568 downwards.
TACATTTGGAAGGAAATGATCAGGGGAAGACAGATGTGTGAGGCTTTTCTCACTGTAATTGATCCTGTGAGGTGGGGAGACCTAGGTGATTACTAACATACCTCCTCCCCTCTCATGTGAACTGAGGCAGACTCTTGAAACACTGTGAATCTAGTCATGAGGATCCTGCTCTTCTGAGTAAGCTTCCCTATGGTCAAGTCCCACTTCTGTAATAAGCCATCACCTCTAAGTACGGTCATGCCAGGGACCAAATTTACAGCATACGAATCTTTATGCTAGAGGAAGCAATTTGGAGTGACACAGAGAAGCCCAAAGAGAAATACAGAGCTACTTGAGTCTAAAAGTTTTAAAAGTAAACATGGGAATTGTGGATAGTGGAGAAAGGTACATCTCTGGATTGGAATTTAAATATCATTAGGGAAATGAATCATGTAAGAATTAAAGTGTAATATATTCTGCAAATGACAGAACAAATTATGAGTTCCTAAGAACATAAGAATGGGCTGGTTTTTAGCCCAAGAGGATCTTGTGTTTCTTTGTTTTCAATTTGATAACAAAATAAAAGTGAGAAGTTGGAGCTGAAAAAAAAAGTTACCAGAGATAAGCAAGTTAGGTATAAAAAAAGCAATCAAAAGTTAATTTTGCTGCTTTAAAGAGATTGACATTTTAGGAACTTTGTGTCACTAATAAGAATATGTATATGTATATGAATATGCATTATATATGAGAACCTGAGAGTATGGTTTTTAAACACAGCATCATGCAGTCTGAAAACATCTTCAACTTGCTTTCAAAATGCCTTGTAGATGTATAGGACCTCAGGGTTAGTAATATAAATTCTTAAAGAATACAACTGTTGAATTTATTCAAAGGAAGCACTAGCATGGGCAGTTTATCCAGAAACAAAGCCATATATTGAGAAAGAAGAACTGTGAGAGAAAGGATGAAGTAACTAGCAAGGGGGATGTTTCTGATCAAGGAAGGATCCAAAATGGCATAGAACTATGTTTAGAGAAGGGACCACCTGAGTGTCTGTGCAGGGCGGTGCATGTCTACAGTGCACAAGGAACTGTCAAGAGTTTAGAAGGCATAGAGTTGGGATGACCATGGTGCTTGCTCTAAAGGAGCTCAGTGTCCAGGCAGAAGGATGGCTTTGATGTATCTACCCATTCTTTTGTGTAGTGTTTATGGAATGAACACAGAATGGACTGTGTGCACTCCATCTCCAGCCCCGGTCATGGCCATCATTCACCAGCCTGCCACCTTCCCCCTTGTCATCCATTACTTACACCAGCAACCAGTTAGCTCCACAATAACTCCCGTTCTTTTTTTTTGACCAACCGCCCTAAAATTTGTTCCTGTTTCATTTAAAAATAAAAATTGTGTCCTGTTGGATGTAGTGTCTTGAACACCCATTCTGCTATCTAGTCCCTAGTGATCACTAAATGAATACCTTCTTCACTTACTGAAGTACAGCCTTACCTTCTAATATGGCTGGATGGGAGTAGAGTATTGTACACTGTTCATGTGAGCATGCTGTGCACCTATACACGCCTATGGAGAGGCCAGAGGATGGTGGTAAATGTCTTATGCAGTTCTCCAGTGTATTCCTTTGAGGCAGGGCCTCTCACAAAACTGTAAGTTGCTGTTTGGGCTAGAGTGGCCACCACTGGGTCTTCTAGGATATAACTGTCTTCTCCCTAGCCAAACACTGGGATTATAGGCATATTTACCTTTCACGAAGGTAGTAGGAATTCAAACTAAGGTTCTTTATCATGCTTGCACAGTAAAGTTCCCTATTCTTTGATCCATCTCTTTGCCTAGCTATATATTAATGTTTTGCATTTGTTTCAATAATGATTTTTAAGTTAGTTTGAACTCTTATACTAAATTGAATGATCTTGACATTAAAGTCAAAGTCAGCAGTGTATGGAGACCTTCCTAACACAAATAACAAGATGCGCCTATTTAAACCTGAAAATCAGATGTGTATAGTTTCTGGACAGTATGTTAGTAGGTATACGATCTTATTGAATCAGAACAAAGTTTGTGTCACCAAGAGTTTATTTGCAAAAAACTAATAGATTTATGAAGTTGGGGGAAGTTTTCAGAGCAGGGTAGGAAGAGGGAGGAAGTTATTTTCATCACTTGCAGGAGCCATTTATAGTCCTGTCATCTTTTCTGTCATGAAGATTATCACTTAATTATAAGATAACATGATTTGCTGTTTAGATATCAGAGACAAAAATGTGCGGGCTGGGATCAAAGGAGAAATCAATTCTCAGAGGGTCTGGGTACTAATTAATAAAGTTGGAGCAGCTGCGTGCCTGTCAGCCCAATCCGAGTTGGGGTGTCTGTTTTAAAAACATTGAGTGAGTTGAGCTCTCTGTCCTCTAAGATAGGTATCATGGCTACTTATAAATCCTGAAGGCGTATCTTGCCCTTTTTCATTCACGTTCATTGAAAGTTATGCCTTCTCTGACCCTGTAGGACTACGACTCCCAGGGTTCTCCAGAAGTATTACCCATTAGACCCTTCACTAGTCAACTTGCATGGGAAGCTAGAAGGGAAAGGCCCCTCATCAAGTAGTCCCTGTAGAGAGTGGAACAATAGGGGAAAGATGCATGTGAAGGGGCAAGAGATGGTCAGAATGCTGTCCGAATAGGCTCATAATCACTATGTTCTAAATTAATGTCATAAGCAATTGGTAATTGGATTAAATTTAGTGAATTGAAGATGTTCTTTTCTTAGTGTTTTTTCTGTGCTGAGTTCTCTGGAAAGGATGGAGTCATAAAGGAGGCAGAACCTTGGTCCTCCCGGGGTCTACATGCATGTTTTTTTTTTTTTTTAAGTGACTTGCATGTGCTGTTTTAAACGATCTCTTGGGATTGCGAAGAGGAACCTGCAAATCCTGGCTATGGGATCCTCCCCTCTTTCTTGGCTTCATGGCTTTTCCAGGAAAGTTTCTTGGAGGAAGGGCTTGCATCCCTTGGTGGACTGTTGAGTGGATTTAGTAGTCTTGGTTTTCTTTCAGGTAGTGATTGTGTAAATTGCTACAACGCTGTATTTCCAAGAATCTCAGGAATCACATAGAAATTCAGTAAAATTTCAAAATGTAAGTACCTTCATAAAGTTAACTTCTGATATTAGTTGGAGTGACATTTTAAGGGTCAGGTGCATAGGCAGCTGGACAGGGAACTCTGTATTTACCAGTATGTGAATGAATGAGTGCTCACACTCTTCATTTACAAATGAATTGAAGTCCAGAGAGTCGGAGTGGTAATAAATATAGACACTGGTGTTATCAATCAATATCATACAGAAGTAACATTCGCTAAACAGTCAAGTCTGAGAATGGACAAATAAAGCTTGTTTGACCAAAGAACATTTTGTGCTTCTGGTAGCCGCCTGGAATTAGATGACATTTTGAGCCACAGGGATGCATATTACCAACACAGCAAGGTAAACCACACTCTTCATTTCCTGATCATCTTTAAAGAGGTAGATAGCAGGTTTACCGTCGCAGTCCCGCTTCCGCACAAGTGTGGACTAAGCATAGCCAGAGAGACCCATAATGAGGAGGCCTAAAGGCATGAGCAAATGAAGACAATCCTGATTTTGTTTTGAAAAATAGGCATGCTGCTAATGAGCCTGATTTCAGCGCTGATAGCTAGGAGCTCAGGAAATCAGCCTTCACAGGATAGCAAAGGACAGCTCATTCAGATTCATCTGGTGTCCCTATGAGGTGGGGGTGGGGTGGGGGTTCATCAATTCTTTTTTTTCTCTTAATCTTAATGCATTTCCCTTGATAAAACTGAAAGCTCAGATAAAACTGAATGACTGCTAGGAGTAGATACACATTCCAAGTGTGTTTCAGTGCCTCTCCTTCCCCAAGTTCACCCTTGAAATGCAGCAATTCTGAACCATTTTAATAGCTCTTAATCTACTTAATCCACTAAATTCAAGAGGGCACTGACACCCTTCTGAGATGATAAAGGGAAGATTCCTCAGGTGGGGCTGTTATAGCCATGACAGTTTCCCTACTGATGGTTGGAAACCCTATGGTAAGGACTGTCTGTACTGATGGTAATACATTCATTCTTAACTCTTTCCACCCAGGGGACAGTGTTTTCTGTGCCGCACTTAAGGAACTGAAGCCAGGGACACACCCATTTAAAGAAGAGCCTTTCCACATCCTTTCCTCAAGCTTGTGTTTACAAACCTTATTCAATCTCTTAGAGATGGATAATTGCAAAGGGTTATTAAGAGAATGGCTCTGACTTTAGAACGGGTTTATGTCTTTAAGGGTAGTTTTCAGCAAATGAGCCGACCATATGTTAAATCAAATTTAACATCCATTATGAAACACTGAATCATGCTTTATATCTCAGTAATGATAACAAATGATGGCTTATCTCATGTTCTTCTCATTTGCACTGCTTCTCATCAATCTTGCTAATATTGCCAAAGATTTATTAAATGAACAAGTGCCCAACTGTAACTGCTGATATTAATGGCCTCTTTTTATATTTTCTCTTGCCGCCGTCCCTTTCCATGCTTGCTTAAGCCCACTTTTCTGTAAGCTTTAAAAGTAATAGTTTTTCTTATTCTGAAATGATAATTAGCAGAATAGTGGGAAGTGAGCAGTAAAATTATTTTAATGAAACTGCAATTACAACAGCCCGTTATAAGTCACAGGATTTGCTCTGCACTCCAAGACTGCCAGGAAAAAAATCTTTCCCCCCTTCTTTTTCCTCCTCTTCTTTTTAAAAACTAGAGTAAAATGGTCGATTTTAAAGCTCTGGAAACATTTCAGATCCCTTATAACTTAAAATTGCTACTTGTGCAGTAAAAGTTTAAATCACTTGGGTAAATTTGTAATTTAATCCTCTAAGTTTAACTAACGTTTATTCTTCTGCCCTACGTGCTTTCCACTGGTGTAAATTCTAAGAAGTTGCCGAGTTTTGAGACTTTACTGTGGTCTTTTACTATACTGTTTCTACGTCAATGAATTCTCCTATGCCTGGCTTCTGCAGCCTCTCCCATGTCCTCTTTCCTTTGCTGGTGTTCTGCTTTTCTTCCCTGTGCATGGAATCCCTTACCCATAAGATGATCCCTTAGGCTTTTAAATCTAAACAGACTCCTATTGGGTAAGTGTTTACCTAATCCTTAGGTTATCACCTAAGCTTTCCTTTTAGATCTGTCCTGTCTTGCTGAACTCCTGGAAAAACAATTCTTACTCTTCCCTCTTGACTCCCAGGCTGATGTCAGGAACTCAGATATTCCTGGGGGTGGGGCGTGAGGAAGGACTCAGAACATGTTGATCCTACTGTTCCACAGTTACAGCTTTGCCTCAGATAATATGTGTCAAATGAAGTAACTATAAACAAAATTCCTTGTTAAGAGAACGTGAGAAACTATTTATATTACAATAATAGCAACAGCACCAAAGACAACCCCTTGCCTATTGAAGCAATGCCCCTTCACCCGGCAAAAGAAGGGGAATTTCCCCAGAAGTCTCACTCTGGGGGAAGAAAAATGTACCAGAAAAAATGGCATCTTATGTTACACAAAGAGGCTCCACAACAACGTGTTATCTCACAGTGTAAGTCTGAAGCTTTGGAACTGATGGGTCAGTGGTGGGCAGGACCACTCCTTGACCAAGAGTGTTTACACAAGCATATCCTTGGCCCTCTATTTAAACTTTAACTCTACTTTAGGCTCAAAAGATGGATTTAAGGGTCTCTTGATCTCTTTTTTCCTGTTTCAGTGTGGCCATATTGAATAGTCTCCATTTTCTGTTTTCTGCTCTTGCAGCTCTTTTGATGGCTTTCTGAGCTTGGACTGTTGGACCTGATTTGGGGCTATGACCCACATGTTAGATGGTGTAACTAAGTCACTGGGTTTGCCTCATAGTTGCAGAACTGGGTCTGGGACTTAGATAAAGAGTGAGAAGCAAGGATAATTTGTTCTTTGAGCAAGTAAAATGCAGCCATAAAATGACCTCTCATATTTACACTATCTATTCCCTGGTAGGAAAAAGGTGACACAGGCTGGTGGTGTATGTCCTCAATGATGCTGTTGTCCTTGGGGCTAAGTAGGAGAACACTGTGCAGTGTAATTTTCAAAATACTTGAAAAATCTTAGAGTGGTATTTTGTTAATTTCAGTGAATCAATAATTTTGATGAATATATTGTTATATGTTATTGGATTTATATTAAAATAATATATAATTAATGTTAGGACTACTATATGACATAATTACCACGACTAGTAACTTACATCATAAAACCTTTTTTATTTTAAATTTTTTTAATTTTGTTTTGTTTTTGTAAGCTGGATTGGACAGGTAGTGAATCTCAGGAGGAGTTGAAATCATCCCTCCCTTATTTTTTTATTGCAGTGAAGATGTGATCAATGATAATTTTGAAATGAATCTACATAACAAGTTCATAATTTTATACTTATTTTTTGGAAAGTTTTGGGAGGTCAGGCAGAGAATGAAACAATTAAAGGGCCTCCTAGGATTTGGTAAGGAAGACTTCTGAAACTCATTAAACACTGTAAACCTAAAGGAGAAATTTGGGAAACACTGTGTGAAATTGATAGAGTGTAAAGCTTGTTCCCTGCTATGTAAATGAAAGGCAAAAATCACCTGGCTGAAATATAATGCATGCAAGGATTAACGGACTGAGACCTATAAGAAACTGATGGTTCCTGGCACTCCTTTTTAAATCCTACAGGAGAAGGAATGGATATCTGTTGGGAAATTGAGTAGTTAGTAAAGCTTGGAATAATATTGAAGATGGTATTAAGTATTACAAAAATAAGCTATTCAATTACTTCCTTTTAAAAAATGCTATTTAGAGTGCTTCTCACTTGACAGAATTAGGTTCACATTCTCAACCCTATAGTAAATATAATCCTATCCTCATGACTGCCATACCCTTAGTCAAGGAGGAAATTGCTTCCATGGGCTTGGCCAAGATGGAGCAGGAAAGTTTTACACCATCAGCATAATATCATCTAGAATTATACCATGTATGATGGATTAAGTTATGAAGATGTCCTTCATGAGAGAAAGAATTTTAATTCCATAAAGTCATCTCTATGTCTTTAACCTGTGAAGACCATACTCCATAGTCAGTTGAGGCTTTGTAAAGGATTTTTGAGGCTTCCTGAATGTATGTGCAAACAGCATGCTGAGCATTGGGAGTGGGGGCACTGACATGAGCAGGAACCCATGTGTGTCATTGTGGAGCCCAGCGTTGCACTGAATAGACAAGACACACAGCAGATGGAAAGGTGGGGTATCTCGTGCTTGCTGTTCCCCAGCTGTGGACATGCTGGAGTAGGAGAAGTGCATTTTGGTGGAGGATGCAACCTACAAAATAGACCTTGGCGGCTTCATTTGTCCTAGAGTACCAGAATGGCTATGAGTCTCGGAAATGATGATTGGACTGATACAAGCGGGCCAAGGCAGCTGATGAGGTTGAGGCTGGCACAGTGATCGGTAGTGATTTTAGAGGATCCTGCGTGCTACTTGGGTATGCTAGACTCACTTTGGAAAGGACTGGACAGCCAGCAGAGGTTTTGGGGAAGTGACGGGATTAAATAAGTATTTAATGAAGATAGATGTGGCATCCTTGCAGATTTGGTTTGTCCTGCAGACAGGGGACAATTGAAGCTGTGGAACCAGAGAGGAGAGCCTTGGATGAAGAAGAAATAGAAGAGCTACTCTTCAGTGTGCTGTTAGATGTTGATGGTGCAAGGCCAGTGTTCATCCTGCACCTTCCTCTAGGCTTCTAGTCCATAAGGTTCTCCATCCCTCACCTGGGATATCAACCTTGTGCCCTACAGAGATGAAGTAACAGAAAAATCTAATTACAGAAGCTGAAGCACACACACGGCACATGTACATGCACAGGCACAGACAGGTTTCACATTTCCTTGAGTGCATTGTACTGTTGGCTATAACCACACCATCATCGTCTCATTTTAAAGATGAAATACGACCACATTAGACATACACATTGGGTGCCTTAACCATGGTTTTATCTTTTGTAGTTAAATAGCCTAGTTTTGACCGTAGTGTGAAAAGGTGGCATGGAGAGTTGTAGAAATGAAGAGTTTAAAAGTTTTAAATACTTTTTGTTATTTTATAATTGGATCTTAATTTTTTTCTTTATTTTCAACTAAAATTTAGGTATATAATTATAAAAATATATATACTCCACTGGAAAGTGCTGGAATGTATCTCTCTAGCTAAAAGGGAGCTACATATATAAGTCATAAGATCCATCTCCATTGTTTGTTAAAGTGTAATGTAAACATGGGTATTTTAAAGGTAACATATGGTAGAGACCTGCTCTATAATTTATCATACAACTAAAGTATATTCTTTCTAATATTAAACTTTCACCCTCTTGCACATTAATTTACTGTGTGATCATGAACACATTTCTTCACTTATAGTGACATCAACGTTAATCTCAGGCTCACTGCCACATTTCAGGAAGCATTTGTCATTAGAAGTCTTGCCTAGGTCTTTTACCCCTTAGTATAGTATATACCCTCTTTCAGTAGAAAAATCTACCCAAATGGCATTTATATTTCCATTGTAAAAGTTAAAATTTTAAAATACAAAAAGCTGTTCTCAACCTGTCTTTCATTCCTGTGATGGTCAGGTGTGGTGAGGAGCTAAGGAGCACATCCTGTGTCAGCCTCTGCCTGACATGTCAGCATGCCCAGAATGGAGTCTAGAAGCCCGTACTTTTAACAGGCTGCTCAGGGGATGGTGCTGCAGCATGGGTGCCACCTTCTGCCTGGCTCCACTCATCCCCATGGAAACCCTAAAAGATCTCTGTAATAATCGTGTACTTGGTGGTCTTTCTTGCCCTTTGAGCAGTCTAAAGACCACGACAAGAAAGCAGGAGGCTTTTCTTCTCTAGTGGGCTCCTCAGACCTATATCTTAGCCTTTAGCCTTTATCCACTCCCATTGTGGCCAGTTTTTTAATTTGAATTTTCTGAGCTTTTTTCTTCTTCTTCTTCTTCTTCTTCTTCTTCTTCTTCTTCTTCTTCTTCTTCTTCTTCTTCTTCTTCTTCTTCTTCTTTTTGGTCTGAGCCTTCTGCTTTGGCCAATTGTTGCTTCTTTACCATTTGCTTTGTTACCAGTTTGAGGAAAGAACGTATAGGCACATCTTAGCCATAATTCAGTTTCCTCAATTAACCACAGTATTCTCCTGAATCCTTGGGATCATAAAAAATGCAATTATCTAGGTGATAAACAGTGTCTTTAAAAAAAAAAAAGATAAGCAGTAATGGACTTTGAGTCTGGCTGGATTTAATGTTGACTTTACTGGATTGGAATGCTAATCACTGAAGTTGAAAAATCAACACCACCACCACAAAAAAAGTCTTGAATACATCCATTCCTATACACAATTGCATTCTCAATTCCAAATGAGAAAAGACAAGGGAGGCTTCCACTCTGCCACCACAGGTTTTGTCCTGCCTTATCACGCTGTGTCTCCCAGACACAGACATTGCAGCTGTCGTTGGCCTCTGGGGTTCTCAGTCCAGTGAAGAAGTAATCATTTCCTTCTAGACCTCAAACACACTACTGGAAATGTTCTAGTCCCCTTAGCCCCGTGCATATTAAAATTTAGCAATTAATTATCTCTAGTTCTAATCCAGTAAGCCTGTGCAATTAACATCTGGGATTCAGTTCATCTTTTTGCTGACTTTCTCATTTCAGGATCGGGGCACTGTGGATCTATCTCCCTAGAAGACATGCTTAGCATGGGTTATTTTTCACATTCAGATCTTGTTTCTTGTTTAACCCATAGTGTATTTGTGCAATATTTCATAATGCTTTCCTTAACTTTTTGGCTACCTACAGGGCATATTGTCAGTACTAAATAATTATAAAGATTGAAGCTAAGACGAATTGAGTTCCCTTCATTTTTAAACCTCAGCATATCATTAGCATGTGAGGATGAGCTATTAAGAAAGATTTTTGGACTAACAGAGCAGCAGCCTTTGCCTAGTGGTTGGGGTTCTCATTGCTGTGCCCTACCTGCTCAGACAACCTGCTACATCTTCTTACTTGATACTTGAAGCTCCTCTATGACTGGGCACACTTTCTTTCCCCCTTAGAGCCTAGGATAACACAGATCTAATTGTAGATACTAACAACAGCTAATATTGGGCTTTAATTCGCAATATGTTATAATGAATGTGAGGACTTCTCTCCAGAGTTGTTCATGATGACTTCTACATAGTGATTGCCTCCATAATTGGTATTGCCAGCAGATTGAAGAGGAGGGCGGCCACATACTGGTAGAGAAACAGGGGCTACAAAGACTGGGTATGGACTTTATCACATTGGCTGATACCTGGGCTGTGAGCTTCTGTGAAGATTCTTGCCCATAGTCCACTAGATGATGCTTTGTCTCCAACACTAGTTGCCTTCTTGGCTGCTGGAATCATAAGACAACACTCATGACTTTTTGTTTTTCTTTCTACTTTCATTACACTGTACTAACAAGTGGCTTTCCTTTTCCAAGCCAATCTCTGTTATCAGGAGTTTGACTGTGTTGACAACTGTTTTGTCTTTCTGTTAGTTTCTTAGAATAGATCACTAAACAGGTATAAATATATCCAGTATGATATAGACTAAGTGCTTGCAGTATAGAGATTAAAAAATAACTTGTCAACTAATTAAAAGTATTTGAGAATGTTGCCCAACTACCCAAAAGAGAAGCAAAAATCCCATAAATTATATTTTTTAATAGTATCAGGTGCTAACATCTGGACCCATTTCCTGACAGTGCCTTCTATGACTTTTCTCTGAGGGAAAATATGGGAATGTTTTGTGTGGTCATGAAACTCTTACATATATTTGCATATTTTGTCTTTCACTTTAATTACATTTAGGTTTACTTAGAATTTTCACACTATTAACTACTGAAAACCCTATCTCATAATTGTTTTTAGATCTAAGTCTGAGTGTTTAAGAATTTGTTCTAACTTTTAATGCTTTTGTTATATATAACACTATGATACACAGTCCTTCTTTTAGTCTCTGATAATTTCATTGGCATAAATACTTATACATCTATGAATCAATATTTTGATATGCATGCACAATCATTCCTAGAGTCTCTGCTGGTTTTTACTAAAAATGATTGCCAGCTTTTCTAATAAAATTATCATTTCATTATCAGAAATTATAGTTAATTGGATATAGTTAAGTTGCCTGCTGTTCATCTTTGAGTTGTCTATATTTCTCTTTTTATGATTTACTCATGATGTTATTCTAGTTTTCTGATGAATAATCACACCTTTCCGATACGTTATAGTTCTTGAAGACATTTACTTTTATCTTGCAATGCAACTTATTCTTCTTTTTGATAGCACTGGGCCTTATGGATACTATGGAAATGCTACTGAAAGAGACCTTCTGTCATTTTACATTCTAGTTTGATAACAGATCTTTCTAGGTGGCCTAGTGGCCCTGATGTTATTATACATGCCAGCCTCAGAACTTCAGTCTTCCTGCCTTTGCTTCCCATGTAGCTACTCTTCATATTTGTCATATAAATTTTCTTATTTTTTCAGGTTTATTTATGATTTAAGTTTCAGGTTTTTAGTATCATAAGAAAGTATGTATCTACCAATCTATGTATCTATCATCTATCTATATCTATCTATGTATCTATGTATCTATCTGTCTATCATCTATGTATCTATCATCTATGTACGTATGTATCTATCTATTTTCTCTCTATATATATGTATATATATATATGTATATGTATACATATATATATATATATATATATATATATATATCTTCCTTTAATGTTTTAGTGGCTTCAACTTAAAACTATGGCCTTCCCCAGTTACTTAAATTTCCTTTTAATTATAATATGGCTCACTTTTCTTCTCATTTTAATAATTATCATAAGAAAGAAATATACCATATTTCTCATAAAAATTAGCCAATGTTTTTACTACTTTTTTTTTTAAATCTTTCTCCTTCTCCAGAATCTGGCCTGCCAGCCTTTGCTGGATGGTGCCTTTTATAAAGAAGTGCTCTTGAATTCACATGGCATTAGGCCCTGATAAAACCCCTTTAAACATGAAGATATTTTAATACTCTCCGACCTCAGTGCCTAGCGGTGAGTGCTCTGTCCAGTGTTGCTTGTTTCCATGGAAACTGGCTCACTGGAAGCAGCAGCTCTCTGTCTCTGCCATTCACAGCAACAGAGAAGATTACATTACATAGGAGTGTGAAAATATTACATTTTAAAATCTAGACTCTGCCGAATGCCTGTCTGTTTGCTATTTGTTGTATAGTTGAAAACTATTAAATCAAGGCATTGTAATTTGGGGACCATTCAGAGATTCCAATCTCTTTCTGTGTGTTCTCTTCCACCCATCTGCTTGAGTGTCCTGGAATGAATTCTCACCCAGCTATTCCAGTCTTTTCTCTTTTTAAGAAAATTTAATTCAATGGACTAAGATTTAAGATCTTACCTAATCTAATTAAAGAACAAAATATGCCTATGTTCATATGTTTATTCAATTACCATTATAAGAAGCAGTGAAAGCTTTATCAATTAAGCAGATTCAAGGAAGAGAATAGTCCATTTGCAGACATGATGTTGTAGCTTACTTATTTCTGTCTATTCCTTACACTGGACTGATTCCCTTTTCCCTTGAGTTTCTGGAGCTCTAATCAGGGCCCCCTGCTTGCTGGGTAAGTATTCTTTCCACTGAGCTACACCTGGCCCTTGGTCAGTGTTGTCAGAACAGGAAAATTCCTGTTGCTTTCCCATGAGATCATGAGAGTCAAATGATGTATGTTAGACTCTAGACCAGCCTTGTGATGTACCGGCGTGGTGGGCATCAGCTCCTGGGGGCTTTCACAGACTAGGTAAACAGGACACTGCCAAGGTACATTCCAGCCCTCTGTCTGCTATTTCACTCCACTGTCTTTCTAGATTGAGATTCAATTTCTGGTCCAGTCTTGCCTCCAAAAATAATGTCATCTTCATCAGACTAATTCTCTCTTATACTTTGGATTTGCCCCCCTTCCTTTCTTTGTTTATTCTTTTCTTCCCAGTGCTGGATGGAACCCAGGCCCCTCTGCAGCCTGTACTTATCAGTTGAGTACTATACCAATGAGCTGCAACCCAACCCTCTGTGACAGGCTTTTAAAAAATAGAGATTGAAAGTTGCACTTCTTTAAGAATATGCTCCTGGTAGGTGGAAAACACTCCAGTGGATAGCCCTGTACACAGAAGTCTGTGGACAGAGTGAATTGGACTCTGGAGGATATTTTTTATGTAATTTCTTTTTTAAATTATTTATTTACATCTCAAATGTTGCTCCCCAATACCCCTTCCAAGAGTTGTTCACCCAATCCCTCATGCCCCTCTGAGAGGGTGCTCCCTTCCCTTCCCCCTGTATCCCCCTCCTCTACAGAATTAGGCTTACCCTCTTCCACTGAGGCCAGACAAGGCAGTCCTCTGCTACATATGTGTGGGGCAGAGCAGGGTGGTTAGGGGAGCTGGGACTATCCTGTGTATATTCTTTGGTGTCTTAATCTCTGGGAACTCCCAGGGGTCCAGTTTAGTTGATGCTGTTGGTCTTCTTATGGGGTTGACAGCTCCTTCAACTCCTTCTCTTAACTCTCCCAAAGGGGTTTGAAGCCTCAGTCCAATGGTTGGCTGTTATGTTTGTGCCCCTGACTCAGTCAGCTGCTGGTAGAGCCTCTCAGAGGACAGCCATGCTAGAATCCTGTCTGCATGCACAACATAGCATCAGTAATAGTGTCAGGGTTTGGGGCCAACCATGGGATGGATCCCAAGTTGGGCTAGTCACTGGTCAGCCTTTCCTTCAGACTCTCCTTCAATTTTCTCCCTGCATTTCTTTTAGACAGGAACAATTCTGGGTTAAAAATTGTGAAGGTGAGCTGGTGTCTCCATCCAGCCACTGGGAGCCCTGCCTATCTACTGGACGTTCCATCTCCCCATTGTTGGGCATTTTTCCTGGCAGGAAATTGACAGGGAATAAAGAGCTGGGGATAAATTTGGGAAAAGTCAGAGGCGGCAGTGGGGATAATTGTGATCAAAACATACTGCATGCATGGATAAACTTATCAATTAACAAAATATTATATTTTTAAATTATGATGTTTAAATTTGTTTGATTATAAAAATGTAATGAGTAATTTATACGAAATGCTAATTTCAGTTCCGAATATACATTTTCAATTTGGGGGGTGGTTATTTTTAAGTGTCAAAATGTAAAATATTAAAATCAGTTAACAGCCATTTTTATGTGGTTTTACGGTGCTTTATACTGCTGCACTCCTACTTTTAAGAATCCCTTCATCTCACAGAACTGAAAGTCTGAATAACAGCTACCAGCCATCTTATTCCTTCTGTCCAGGCAGCTCCTGCCCAACTCGCTGTCACTCTGATTAGAACCCATCCTACATATAAGGGAAATCTTAAGGTATTTCTTTTTGTAGATTACTTATCATAATGTCCTCAAGGTTTGTGTTTAGCATGTGTAAAGATGATTATGTTTCTTTAAGCTGACTGATTGTCTTAGTCAGGGTTTCTATTCCTGCACAAACATCATGACCAAGAAGCAAGTTGGGGAGGAAAGGGTTTATTGAGCTTACACTTCCACACAGCTGTTCATTACCAAAGGAAGTCAGGACTGGAACTCAAGCAGGTCAGGACCCAGGAGCTGATGCAGAGGCCATGGAGGGATGTTACTTACTGGCTTGCTTCCCCTGGCTTGCTCAGCCTGCTCTCTTATAGAACCCAAGAATACCAGCCCAGAGATGGCACCACCCACAAGGGGCTCTCCCCCACTTGATCACTAATTGAGAAAATGCCCCACAGCTGGATCTCATGGAGGCACTTCCCCAACTGAAGCTCCTTTTCCTATGATAACTCCAGCCTGTGTCAAGTTGACACACAAAACTAGCCAGTACACTGATTTTTCATTATATATTCCTGCTATTATCATTTATCCACAGATGGTCACTTGATTGCTCTAGCCTTTTTGTTCTGATGATTGATGTTGTAAACATGCTATAGAAATTAACATACTAATTTTTTAGGGTGGGTCATGTAAAATATTCTTCATCTTCTTGTGTCATTGGGGTTCTACAGGACAAATGGGCTCTGATGTACACATAGTTGCTAGAATACAGTGGTTGATGTGTAGTATTACAAAACCTTACTTTCCAAAGACTGTGTGAACTAATTAGCTGAATGCCACACACACATGTTGAGCAGCTCTTGCTTTTTATCCTGTTTTAGTTGAGCCCGTTAAACCTAGTGGAAGAACATAAGGTATGCAGCTGTAATAAAGAAATAGTATAAAGTACAGCCTACCATGCACTCTCTTCTTCCTTAAGTGGTCTATAGAATCCCTAGTAGTGACATATATTGGATATATAAAAAAGAGAGGTAAGACTTCCTGCCTCATTGGGATCCTGATAGGGAAAAGAAATAATAATAAGCATCACCAGATCACTCCAGAGTGTAACCACCATGAAAACATAGCAAGCGGGCATGGGACAAAGCTGTGCTAGGGCAAAGGATAGACAGGATCATCAGTCCAGGCCCCTTTGATCAGCTAACTTCTTTATGCATAATTAGTGAGCAGAAACCCTGTAGGAGCCTCTCTGTTTGATTTTTCTGCTGGCATTTCATCTGAACAGTCAGCCCCACATATTCCTCATCGCTGGTTTGGGATCAGAGGTTCACAAATGGCTTCTTTTGGCCCAATAAAATAAAAAGAAGGCTCTCTAGAGCAAAACCGGGGGGGGGGGAGAATTTTCTTTTTTTACCCCGCTGTCTAACTGTATCTAAGGCTCTCGTGGCCTTGATTGCTGCTGGCTCTCTTCGTGTTCCTGTGTCAGGACTCACCCCAAGAGCCTGTTATTTTTGTATACTCCTGACAGATTCCTACAATTGCTATTCTCCCCTCATTCAAGGCAAACTCAGTTGGGAAAACAAAAGCAGTCTTTCTCACAGTCTCCTTTAGCCAGGAAAGAGGACAGAAACAATTTCTTCAATTAGATGTGGCCCTGGGTTGCTTAGAAGGTGAGGAGGGGTGCAAGCATCTTTCACATTTCTCTCTGCTCTTTTGGCAACAAGGGTGTGGGGAGGCTGGCTCCACAAAGGCCTTGTTCCCGTGTCTGTTCTCCAGCTTTGTGAATTGTAAGGGCTGCCTGAAATGTGGCGTAGTGAGTGGTGGCAGCTCTCAGGTCTCGCTTGCAAAACTCCAAACCAGTTATTCTAGTTCATTGTGGGGAGGGAGCCACTTGTAGAGGTTCTTATTTCTTTTAATGACCAGAAGACGGAATCAAATGGCTCCTTCTGACTTCCAAGTGGTCAGGTATTGGTGGATCTGGAAGTTGTCTTTGGAAGCATGACCAGAAGCCTATTTACTTAACCTTGCGAGTAATTTTTGACATGAACCCCCCCATATTAATGCAGCCCCATGGTTTACATACCTAGTGTGTGCTCTGCCTACTGTATTCGTAGTGTACTGACACACTGAAGTTTCTCTAAAGAGTATGAGGCACTAACGCCACACTTGAAGAGTGAATGCATTAAGCTATTTTATGTCATTACATAAGATGATCATTTCTCTTACTGGTCCAGCTAATTGCATTTCGGATTTTCTTTTTCTTGCAACTAAAATCATTCCTTACTGAGATTTTTCTGCTTCTTGCAATCATTGTTTTGACTTCTCTTTTTTTCTCTAATAAAAAAAATATAAAATATGTAGCAAATACTGAGAACATGCGGGTGATGGCTCCCTTACTGTAGTTCTTGACACATAAGCATGAACCTAAACGTAGACCCCTAGAACCCAGGCATTGTGTTACATGTTTGTAACCCTAGTGCTAGAGAGTCAGAGACAGGCAGATTCCTGGTCTCAGTTGTAGGCAGTGAGACTCTACCTATTCAAGGTGGATACCCTAGATTAACTGGTTATTACACATAAGCATACCTCAATGTATACACATACAACAAATGCGTGTACACACACACACACACACACACACACACACACACACACACACCACTCTTGTGACACACAAGAATTTTTCAACAGCCAGGATATCGGACCATTTGTGGCCTGAATTATATGACTCATTCAATAGATACCAGAAAAGTCTATAAAGTTGTTTTAACATTCCTGGTCATTTTTTTTCTAGACTCAGCTATCAAAGGCAATTACCTGAAAATATAAATTTGGAGAATTAATACCTTATTTCAGCTAAATTGGAGGAAACTACCGGAAATATATCCTCTGGCTACTTCTGACAATTACTGTGGGTCTGCAGCAAACCTGAAGGCAGGGGTGGGTGGGAGGGGGCGGCGGGCCTCATGAAGTAGCTCTTCACCCACACAAGGTCTGATTTATGCAGAAAAGCAGCAGCAGGTGAGGCTGGAAGGAGGTGTCTAGGGCCCTTGAATTCCATTTTCACCTTTCCTTCACGCTAAGCCGCAGTAGCACAGGGCACTTATGGACACGGAGGCCACTCCTGCAGCGTTTCAGACAGCCTTTAACCACTCGCCGCTGCGGCCGCTCTGAGCCAGTGTTCAGGGGCCTTCGCACTTCTGATTTGCTAGGCCTGCTGGGATATGAAACCTTTGGAGAGCATTTGTAATTTCCCCCTTTATTTGCCACCCCTCCCATTATCTCTATTTATTTCCTCTTTAGAAATAAGCTGGAGGCGGAATTTTTTTTTTTTTTCATTTTTGAAATCACTTACAGACTCAAATTGGGGTTAATGCTTCACTTTTGGAATTGTGATTTTTGAAGGTTAATACTCCTAACACATGTGAGATGGAAGGCAAAATGCAAATGCAAACCCATGCAGGGAAATTCCTCATGCTGATGCCATTAACCGACGAGCTAATATTTCTTCACAGACTCTTGTGCTGAACTTGGAAAATCCTTCCCATTTAAATTCTAAAATGGAGGGTACGTTGCTTTGGCTGACAGAGCACAGCCATGTTACCGTTTGCCCTTTCTCCCGTCATCCATTTTCCTTGTAGCTGGAAAGGAACAACATGACAGCCAACTCTGGTTATCCTGAGAGGAACAGAGAATTACTAGGTAAAAAACAGAAACTAAAGATTCCACAGTTGACAGAAAAACAAATAAAGTCAGCACGATGAGAAAACAGAAGAAGACATGGTCAGGGAGAAGCCCAAGAAGTGGGAAGTCAGAGAGAGAGAGAGAGAGAGAGAGAGAGAGAGAGAGAGAGAGAGAGAGAGAGAGAGGCCCGTGACCCGCAGCAAGAACTGAAGATTGCAGCTAACAGGGGGATCTGGGAGCTTCCCGTCCAGCCATAAAACCAAACAAAGGGGATTCCAGCAAAATAAAACAGAAGCTTCAGCACTGGGCAGGCAGAACATAAAACAATACCCAGAAAAACCTACCAGCCAGTGATCTGGGAGAAATCTTGATTACTTATCTTTCAGGTTTTTTTTTTTTTTTTTTTTTTTTTTTTCTCCTCAGAGAATTAACTCTTGCGGTCTCTGAATTTCGTGCTCTCTTTTCTTTTGGTGCTTCTATAGAATGCATAGTAGCTGATTTCTTTTAACTAAGCCCTCAGATGCTGGCTGCTGATAATATAGAACCATCATCTGTTTAACTCAGTCAGGTCTAAGCATCTCCAGCCCAGTGAAAGGTTTTGTTATGGGAAAGGCCCTGGAAGAGACCTGGTGCTTTGGGTCCTGGTGAACATCCGGGATCTGAGGCCTGTGGTCAAGCTTCCAGATGCACGAAGCTCTGGCTTACCATTTCTCAACCTGTAAGTCCTGATCCCTTGAGGGGATCAAACGACCTTTCACAGGGATCACCTTAGCCCATTGGAAACCACAGATCTTCACATTGCAATTCGTAACAATAGCAAAGTTATAGGTATGACATAGCAATGAAATAATTTTATGGCTGGGGGCCATCACAATATGAGGAAAATCTGAAAGGGTCACAACATTAGGGAAGTTGAGAACCACTGCTCTAGAAAGATTAAACTGACCAGTCTGTCAAGGTAATTAGGCTAGTGTGTATACGGAGACAAATACTTGAAGACATTTTGTTTCGTTTTAAGGCATGGTTTTAGTTTGTGACCTAGTATTACTAATTCTCCTTCCTACCTTTATTTGTGATTACAAGGACATGCCATCATTCATGGCTTAGAACCTCAGAGACAAAATCACCAGAGTGTTTGTCTACGCCGCTGTCTTTTAAGGCAGTCCTCCAAGCTTTATGCATTTTGTCTTTAAAATTAAATCATTGAAATGGATATCTAGTCACACAGGTCTGGACTCAACAAAGCAAGCTGAAAATTGCCAACACCATACTTTCTGGTACTTATGAAAGGTTATATTGAAAAGCTATCAGCTCATATGCAGTCTTATTTTTCTTTTGATAGGTTCTTTTGATAAGAGTCTGACTATTGATCTGCATCTTTTATCTGTGAGACAAGCTATCTGTAACAAGAGAGTTGACTGGGAAGATCTGTCTCTGTATAGATTGTGAATATGCAAGCAGGTTGAAGCATCACTTACACACATGCACACACACACACACATGCACTTACACACACACACACATACACACACACACACACAGACAATCACAGATACACACACATTTACTCATCTTTTGTATAAAAAGATATGCTTGATCTTTTAAAGGTCAAACTCTGTTTAATATAAATAAGTCTATTCCTAGGAAAATAATGCCCAGGTTTCCAGGCATATGTAAAGATAGCTTTTTTTTTTTAAAGGGTTCATTCAACTACAGCCAATGCAAATTATCACTAATTTTTCTCAGTTATGTTTATACAATGGGATGTCCTATAATAAAAAGTCATTTTGTTTCCTTACACAATAGGAATTTTTATGAGGAAGTTTCATGTTTTGTAACAATGTCAAATTATAACAGTTTCGTTTACTTTAGCCACAAAATAAGAGTGTGTGCGTGCCTGTGGATGAATTCTCCTCTGACGGTTCTCTGGTGCCCACGTGGCTGCACTTCCCCCATTATCACTTGCGTCTTTGGGACACATTCCTGTATGTGAAAAATGGGGGCTCTTACTCTTCTGTACCCACCCTCGGCAACTAGAGAGGGGAGATTAGTCTTCTAAGCAACACCAGCGTTTTCCACTGGACAACTGAGATTGTGTTTCTTTTGATGTAAATTTCTCTGAAAACTGTATCCCCTATTACCAATTTCACATGGCGCTTTCCTTTTCTTCTTGAAATATAATTTCAAAAGCTTTTAGAGTAAAAGCCAAAGACTTTGAGATGGGCTTTCAACCATGAACACCTGCATTTAAGGTCGCCTAAATCTGGGGACTGGAAATGTGGGTGTGGAAGCTGCTTCACTTCACATTTCTGTCTCGCTAACTTTAACTAGCCCTGGCAGAGGAGCAGGCAGACAGCCCTGGGTGAAGTAAGAGAGGCGTCTATACACGAGGCTAGCTGAGTAGTGAAGTAGGACTTTGCATCTCCCATTCTGTGTCTCACTATCTCAGCTCACAAATAAGCTGCCTGAGGCTCCCAAGTAAAGTCTTACGAAGCAGAGGGCCACAATCTAGATGTAGAAGTCTCAATCTAAAATCGTGAGCATGAAACTAAAAATGAAATTTAATAAGCCAGTTTAAATAAATCCCAGGGGGACCCAGGAGCGCAGCGGCCAGCCAGCCTAGCCAAAATGACAAGGTTCTGGTTCAGGAGGCATTGTCCTGGAGCCACGGGAACAGAGTGATGGGGAAGGACACGGCAGTGTCCGATGGTCTCCGATTGCACATGGAGAGCCATGCAAAACCACACACCCATGAACACACATGAGTATATAACTCCGCTCTCACATCCACACATGGGCGGAAGGTTAAGGAGCGGCAGTCTGCCGCTCTCAGCTTCAGTAAGAGCCTAGAACTTGCCTGCTCTGTGCTTTGATTCCCCGAAGCTCCTGTGCTTCTTTTCACCCTACAGCCTCGCCGGAAGCAGAGCTGGTACTCTTAATTAAGAAGTGTGATACTTTGGCCTTTTCCCTCCCCCTGCTCCCTCATCCACCCCCTCCCACTTTACTGTTCTTGTACTCCCCCACAATGATGTTTTGGTCCATTCTAGCACCAGTGTCCACTCCTTTCTTCTTGTGAGACATCACTTGGTATGTGATTTATGTCTTTGGTGTTCCAAGCTTCTAGGCTAATATCCACTTATCAGTGACTGTATACCATGGGTATTCTTTTGAGACTGGGTCACCTCACTTAGTATGACATTCTCCAGCTCCATCCATTTCTCTAAGAATTTCATGAATTCATTGTTTCTAATGGCTGAATAGTACTCCATTGTGTATATATACCACATTTTTTTGTATCCATTCCTCTGTTGAGGGACATCTGGGTTCTTTCCAGCTTCTGGCTATTATATATAAGGCTGCTATGAACATAGTGGGGATCCACATGTGATCTTCTAGGCTCCTTCAGGGGCCTTGGGTCACTTCTCCATCTCTGTCCTCTGTATCACTCTGGGAGTCCACTCCATTGCTGCTTCTGTTCTTAGTGAACATCCCATGGTACTGGCATCTCTAATACACTGGAGTCTTCCCATGCAACTACACTTCACCAATAGGCTCTCATAGGCTCTCTTAATGGTACTAACCCTCAAAGTCTTTGCATGAACGCTTTAGTCCTGGACCATCAATTGTAACTGAGGCTGTACCTTCACTAATGGCCTTCCCTGCCCTCACACAGCACCAAGACTCAGCTGCTTTTGCTGACCCCCATATGCTTTCAAAACAAGTACCACCTGTGTTATTCTTATATAATAATAACCAAGTCCAGCTGAAGCACAAGATACAACCTTAGCTATCTCTGAAATACAGCTTCTTTGTGTTCCCAGAAAACACTTCCCAGAAGACTTCACCCCAGTGATTCTGGTTTCTTCTTAATCACTGCTAATTTCTTAGTTCCAGTTAACCAGCATCAATTGTTCCAGGCGACTCTTCTATTTGTAACACTAAATCCAGAGCCATGTGGTTGAAACTGCCCAGTCCTATTGTTTGCTTGGAATGGAACATGTGCCCCTTATTCTATTACATCCCTTACTCCCTAAGTCTAGATGTCCTGGAACTTGCTCTGTAAACTGACCTTGAACTCAGAGATCTGCATGGCTGTGTTTTCTGGATGCTGCAATTAAAGTTGTATACCACTACAAAAAAAAGAAGAAGAAGAAGAAGAAGAAGAAGAAGAAGAAGAAGAAGAAGAAGAAGAAGAAGAAGAAGAAGAAGTGTGATACTTTACTGCACACGTGTGAAGTGCAGAGTGTGGCCACCCAGCCTGATGCTGAAGCACAAATTAGGCTTAATTTCACTCTTTTATCATTAGGATTGTATTTTATTTTAAAACATATGGAGACAGTAAAGTCTTCAAGAGAGACCACTCAAAAGGCCTCTTTGACCCTGCAGTTAGTTGACTAGCACTGGGGACATTTGAAATATTGCCCTCTCCTTTTTTTTAAGGGACATTGGTGTGCCTGGCAACCATGTTTAATGGATCCTTGAGTATGCCAATGGCTCAGCTTGGAGCTAATTTTGTGGAGGAAGCCTCTTGTGGTTTTCATTATGGGTTTAAGTAAATGTAAGTTTTGTCTGGCATGAAGTAAGGTCTGGAAAATTCCTTGGATTCTCTTTCTGCTGTCACCTTCTCTTCATGCTGACTGTGTTTTGTTTTGTCTTGTTTTAGTCATTTGTCAGCCCTGGTAGGTAATGATTGTTCTTTTGGAATCGTTGTGAAGTACATTTAAGTTTCAAAGATAAAGTTTGTTCTTTTACCTCTCTTTTTCCTCTGTCTCCCTCCCTTTCTACCCCCTCCCTCCCCCCCTCTCTCTCCAGTTGATCATTATTATCTCCTAGCACATGAGCATCTTACACATAAAGGACATCAACATCAAGTCTAGCCTATGTTTCCTGCCCGGGTCCTGCATTAAATAAAGCTGGTGTTTAAGTTTCGCTATCTGTGGGACTTTCACACTGTATAGTCAATCTACCCTTTTTCTAATTCTATATAAACTTGTCATGCTTGTTTGAATGGTTCAAACAGTTTCAAAGATAATTGCTACAAAGACATTGGCCCTGCTTGCTGAGCGCAGTGTAAGTGTCTAGCATCAGGTTTACCTCCACAGTGACTGTTGATCAACTACTGATGTTTGGTAACTGCTTGGCAGAGAGGAGGCTTTTTTCTTGTTCCTGGCCCTTCACTGGTAAAAATGAATGTGACGTCATTGTGGTGCTGCTGTGTGGGACTTGCCTTTCTCTAGATATGACGTCCGATTTTTGACCTGCGGTAGCATTTGAGAAGCATTTACTTCTTTCTTCCAACAAAGCCATGGCATCATTTAGAGAGCATAGAACTTGACTTTAAAGCAGTAATATGAGCACATATCTGACAGAAGGGCTCTCTCAGTGTCTTTCTCTCTCTCTCTCTCTCTCTCTCTCTCTCTCTCTCTCTCTCTCTCTCTCCAGGTTGAATGAGAGAGGGAAATCAGATACATCTGGCAACTCCAAGCTTTTCGTAAAGGCTAGTGCTCTTTGTTCTCAAGCCAGATGTGATGAACATTGATTGTAACTTAATATCCAATGTAAGTGTAATGTTGGGCAAGGCTTTATTTAGTTATTAGTGGAAGGAAAATATGCCTACCAAATTCACATGTTGAAAAATCTGGGAGGCCAGAATTTCCCAGTAAAGAGAGAGGGACAAAGGAAAGTCATGGTACATTAGCTTTTTTTAAGAAGGAAAAATGGGAACACATAAATCATGACTTCATATGGCGCAAAAGAATAATATTAACTGGTCCATCCTCTCAGAAAGAAAAACATGAGGAGAAATTGACTTTTGCCAATTTCTCCATGGGAGGGGGGGTGTCTCCTTACGTGCAAGCCAGGCATGAGTGGTTAAGTGTACCCGCAGCCCGACTCGTCATTTCATCTGAAGCAGGCAGGGCTGGTGTTTCCTAATGAGTATCTGTGCTCATCTCCTCTCCTTCCTTATTGATTTAAACCATCCCACATGTCCTCTCCATCTCATCTGCCCTCGGATGCGGTGCTGCTGTCTGTTAGTGACAGGATCTTTGTGAGTCAAAGAATGGAAAGGTAATGGAGTTCTAAGGAGGAGGAATACTAACATGGGTAACCTTTTCTATTAAGAGATGCTTTATTACAGGAACAGATGAAGGTGGGTTTTTTTTTAAAGTTCTTATTCATTTAACATTAATTTTTAGAAAATAACTTAATGAACATGTCAGGAATGTTGGATCTGAAGATTCATCCCTCGTGTCTTTGTAGGGAGATTCACATCATGGCTGTCTACTGCTGAGGCTCCCTAAGAACCTCACAGTAAGAACTGGATGGATATCTCTGGACTGGCTCGTCCACTGTGCTTCATTTCCCTCTCTTTTCTGACTCACCCGACACCCCCCTTTCTTAAAAACCCTCATAACCATTTGTATGCATGTCCTACAGGCTCTACTTTGCCTGTAATGTGGTTATCTAAACAGTCTATGCTGCTGTCCTCTGAGAGCCCTAGGATCATGCACTAAACTAAGTGACTGGAGAATACAGTAGGTGCTGGATAAATGCTGGTTGGCTTGAACTAAGTTGTTTGGCTAATGTCGGTAACACTTCATGTGCACCAAGCATTGTGGGGCTGAAGATAAACCTATGCATCTGGGACAGACCTAGTAAAAGGCACATATTTTAACAAATTATGGCTCTGCTTATTTTCCTTTTCATATATCTTTGGTACCTGGAAGAAGTGTCTTAGTTACTGTATTATTGCTGTGAAGAGGCACCATGACCAAGGGAGTCCATATAAAAGAAATAATTTAATTGGGGCTGGCTTACAATTTTATAGAATGTATCTAGGACCTTCATGTCAGAAAGGAGACAGGCACGATATTGGAGACAGGTACAGTTGAGACACTGATGTCTCCTGCAGGCAGCAAGCAGAGAGAGAGAGAGAGAGAGAGGCAGAGACAGAGAGAGACAGAGAGAGAGAGAGGCAGGCAGACAGAGAGACAGAAACAAAAAGATTATGCTTGGAAAGAACTTTGGAAATTCAAGACACACCCTAAGAAACACAATTCCTCTGACAAGGCCACATATCCTAATCCTTTCCTAACAGTTCCACTAACCAGGGAACAAGCAATTGAATGTAAAAGTGTAAGTGGGCACATTCTCAAACTACCATAAGAAGTAAAACCTAATCTGGGACTTGAGCCAAGTTCTATTTAACTACAGTAAGGGAGAAGACTGTACTAGAAAGGGTTACAGCTGGCGTAAAATTTCAGGGACTAGAAGTTCTATGCACTTTAACCGGCAGGAGACTCAGTGTGCTGCGTGCAGTTGGTACACTTGGGAGAGTACTTGTTGCTGAGTTTGGAAGGAGTATAGGGGGCCAAGGTAATGGCAGGCTTTGCAATGAGGTAGAATTGCGCATTCATTTATTCATTTGCTTAATAGTTACTGTATGACTCTAAAATGTGTTTTGATCACACAGGGGCTATAGGGCCTAGCAGGACGGTTTCTTTGCCCTAACAAATATTAGCTGACGAGTGAAAAATGAAAATAAAATGAAACACTGTTAGGACATTATTGTGGATTGTGTTTTAAGTGTCAGGAAGGACAAAAATGGGGTATGATAGAATTTAGCAGGAGAGTTAAGGGGAGCACATGAGGTGACAACCTCAGAGGGTTGGGATGGTGACACCCACCAGACTTAGAGAACTGAGAGCGGATAGCTCCAGATCAAAGGGATGGAAGTACTCAGATGTGAGAGGAGGTGGAAAGCTTAGGCTGGGCTCAAGGTAGATGGCCCTATTCCACCATGTGGGGCCTTGCAGGCCAGGTAATGGACAAATTTATTCTTGGTGCAATGAAAACCATTATAGCAACGACTGGGAATGAGCTGCATTGCACTGTACACGAGCCCTCTGGTGGGTGTGAAGAGTGGCCGAGAGGGGAAGAGGGAGGCTAAAGGCTCAGGTAGAAGACTCACTTCCAGGTAAGAGTGCCCATGCTAAATAGCGGACCCTGTTTTGGAAGTAAAACAACTAGGAATTTGATTTGTCATATATTCCTTTCTGTACCATGGGGCCTTACCTTTAAGTGGTTGTCTATAAGCTACTTTAGTTGTCTAAAGGGCAAATGAATCATATGTGCTACTTTGTTACTAAGACTTTATTTTAGTGATCACAAGAAGTAATGGCAGCTCTAGGGAGATGAATGTGTTGACAAAGTATTTGCTATGTGGATATATAAAGACCTAAGTCTAATTCCCAGGAATCCATGGGAAAATCCACTACAGCCTCATGTGCCTGTAACTCTAGTGTTATGGAGCAGGAGATGAATTCTGAGACCTCCATGGTCACCCAGATCAGAAGAAGGAGGGAGCTTCAGGTTCAAAGACAGACTCTATTTCAGGAGAGTACATTGTAGAACAATAGAAACAGACACCTCCTTTTTGATCTCAACTCCAATGAACATATCCAGTCAGACACACTGCATACATTCATGTGTATACACATGCACACACAAACACACACACACACACACACACACACACACACACACAAAAGAATCATGAATAACAATCCAGCAAACCTTTATCTTCCCAGCCCCTTCTGCTCTAAGGACAATAATGTAATCTCAGGGATTTGATGATGTTTTTGGAAGCAAAATCAGAGAGTGAAATCCAAAAGTATGACAATAAACTGCCAAAGGCCAGTTGGCTATACAGTAAGACTCCCACTTAAAGGCCTGGAAGCAGAAACAACTCAGGATTTTTTTAAAACATATTTTGTTGTAATCGTTTTTGGTTTTTTGAACTGGGAGATTGCAAGCAGGTGCCATGTGCTTGTAGTTCCAGTGCTGGACATATAGATAGAAGGACATCCCTGGGGGTCACTGGCCAGAGGCCTGTCCTAAACGGCAGCCCTCCGGTCTTACTGAAAGGTCGCGTCTCAAAAATAACAGTGGATGGCACCTAAGGAATGATAGATAAGGTCACAGTCTGTGTTCTACATACTTTTATCCACACTTACACCTATATGAGTGTACACACACAGCTACACATACAGACATATGTATACACACACACACACACACACACACACACACACACAATTAAGAAAAACTGTTTCATGAATAACTCAAATCTAAACTTGTCCCAATCTCAAAGCAAGTAATTTTGTAACTACACTGTTTGGCTGAAGACAAAGGCTTTCTTGTGTAGTTCTCCCTGGAGCTTGGGAGAACAAGCTGTGTAGCTGGTTTACGGGTCAAGGTTAGGACCAGACTCTCAGCAGAGAAAAGGGATTCTTGCTTGTGATTGTAAAACCTTGGCTGCTACTCATGTGATTTATTTAAGCAGAAGTCTTTAATTAACATAGCCACAGTTTATAAAGCCCCAATATTTTGTGAAGCACCCGGAAAATGTTCATCTGGAAGAAAATTTTTTATCTGCTATGTCTTGGGCAGTTTGGTTACTATGTGGTTAGATTGGATAGGGTCATTGGGAGCTTTTTAGTAGTTGTTGAGAGGAAAATAGGTATAGAGTAGGTATACTGTAATTGTTGAGAAGAAATGGGTATTCAGTAGGTATAATATATAGGTGTTGAGAGGAGACAAGTATACAGCTTTTGTTCTTTGAGCTTCCATGAAAACCCCCATTTGGCCTTACTAGTTTTCTGATAGCTATGGGAACTCCAATTTCAATACACATATCCAAACATTCAAGCTTAACATCCACAGATGAGAATGAACATGCTGTGATAATAGATTTTTATTTAGTTAATTTATATATATATAAATATAAGCTGTGCTGAGACTTACTCTGTAGATCAGACTGGCCTCAAACTCACAGAAATCTATCTGCCCCTGCCTCCCAGATTAAATCCCCAGGCTGAGATTAAAATCATCTGCCACCACCACATGGCATCAGTGATAGTGTGTTTAAGTTCTGCTCCATGGGACAAAACTTGTGCCTAGTCTTGTCAATTGGGCAGAAATCTTTGACTCAATAGGTCATAGATCTTAATAGAGAACATACTGCTATTATTCTGCTAAATTGACAGTATTAAAGTGGCCTGCATGTTCCTATCTTTATCCTACATGTGAATACATCTCTCAAGTCTCATTAGAGAAGTTTATTTTAGTTTCACAGTCGATGGTAATTAGCAGGGACCCGAAACTGTCAGTGTGCAGAGAATACGTGATCAGATCTAAATGGGACATTTATTTCATACCTGCTTCCCACAAAGACTCACAGATCATTGAAGAAAAGAGCCTAGAAAGATTCTAAGGTACAGAAGTAGTGGACATCCTCAATGAAACAGTATTTGTATTATATGACAGGGCTACTGCACACATAAGTTCATAGCAACTGTTAATAAATGCATAATACCTGTACAAGATCAAGCCACCAAAATAAAAAAAACTCATCTTGAAAAGGGGAGGGGCTCATGAATCCCACCATTATCTGGGAAGGTGATGACTGCTAGGAGAAGAGTAAGTTTTCTCCTGGGATGTGGCCCCTGAAAGGCTACTCATTTTCCAGTAGATATCTACACCCATACAACCTACAGACAGGCAACACTGATTGGATGCAGTAAATTAAGAAACACACACACACACACACACACACACACACACACACACACAGAGAGAGAGAGAGAGAGAGAGAGAGAGAGAGAGAGAGACAGAAACAGAGACAGAGACAGAGAGACAGAGAACACATGAAATGAAGAATGAAGCTGGGAGAGAAAATTAGTACAGATGCAAGAAGAGGATTGAGAGGGGGAAAGGGTGAGGTTGGATTTCATCAGAGCACATTATGTGCATACATGAGAATCTGAAACAATTGGGGAACATGCGTACAACTTTGTCAGATGAAGCAGCAAATGAGAGAGCTCGAAGGAGGGTTTGCATCTGCTGACAGAATCAGAAAGGGATCCAAGGAGGACCGCTGGCATTCTGTAAGTGCCAGGTTAGGAAGATCCCTAGAGACATGTAAGTTAGTTTAATGGTTAGCGCTCATATTCTGTTACTTTGTTCAGAATCCTGGTGCCGGGACCTTGTCCCCTTCCCAGTGATACTGGATTCATCCCATTTGTAAATGAGGATTGTTGTGTGCATTTGGTGGGTATGAAATGGTGTGTGGTGCAAAATTAGCTGTTTTTTATTGTTGCACCCATTTTGTTCTAATGGAATCACAACCTCATGTGGGCTTACCCTTGTCCTGGAGCATTGCGAGTTGTTACTATTGCCCTTCTAGGGCATCCCATTTTATTGGTGAATCAGATCTTAAAAAGTCATGGCCAGTTCACAGATAAGTTACCAGGAAGCAAAGAAGGAAGTAAATTCTAGGTAGGAAGATATTTGTGACCAAAGATTACGAGGCAGACATGGAATATCTTTAAGCAATAGCACATGGCTTCCATTTGGCTGAAGTGTCAAGTGAGAGATGAAGGAGCAGTGGTGAAAGTCTGGGTGACAGAGTCAAGAGATGGATGTAATCACCGCACTGCAGCCCTGGACCATCCATGTTCATTGTAACAGGTACAAGACTAGGAAAGTCAACAAGGGAAGAGGCTGTCCTGGAGAATGGAGTGACAAAGTAGCCAGATAAACACTGTGTTGGATGATTTGGCTTACTATTACTTTGGGCTCCCAAAGAGTTCCAGACTGATTCTTTTCAACATCACAATGGTTAAGGATGTTTCCCTTTTATACTGGTACATCTATGCTTTCTATCCTCTGTCTGGAAGATTAGTGTACTTCTTGGACCATAGAATGTTAGGTTATCTCTAGGGAATAAATCAGTCTTTGCTGGGAATGCTCTCTGGACTAAGATTTAGCTATGCTGCCTTAGTCAATATTAAGTACTAATTTTCCATTTCTTTTCTGCCCTAAAGTCATATCCATATATACCCTTTTGTTCTTTCCCTATTCTGAGCTTTCCGTGATTTCAGAAACCTTAAAAGCAACAATAGCAAAACACCAACAAAACAAAAACAAACAAACAAACAAGCAAAAGACTCAAGCTTTTAAATGTTTATGTTCTGCACTCACCCAGTACTTTGGTTCTTACAGTTGGTTTACCCGTTTCATTTTGGGCTGGTTAAATAGAGGGACATGGTAAAGGAAGTTCAACTTTGGAATGTCCTGAAAGAATAAAATGTATAGAAATAAATCAAATACGGAGGTGTTTTTGCGTGTATATATGATGGGTGGCCCTTTGACCCTTTCCTCCTGAAGTAGAGGCAAATTGTAGATGTGGTGTGTCAGAAGAATAAAGATCTGGACTGAGAAACAGAAGTTGGGGTTGAATGTTGATTATCGATGTTTGGTGTTCTAGAAAGACCCAAGGAATTTGTGATGAAATTGATCTTTGACTTTCAGATAAGGTGATTATACCAGATTAGCCAGGATTCTCAACACAGGAGGAATTGGCTTCTCCTTGATACTTTAATGTGCACTGGAGTCTAATCTAGACAAAACATGACTGGAAATAGCTGGAAGCAGTCAGGTCTCCAGCTCAGGCTTTCCTACGACCCACTGGGCCTCCTTGTAAGCAAATTGCTCTCCCCCAAAAGAAAGGCTCTTTTGTGTTTTGCATTTATCTAATCAGAACATGAAGAGAATATGCACCCAAATTAATTTCTGAAGTTCTGATTTACTGTTCATGTAGTACACTGGTATATAGAGCCACATTTTTAGCTTCCTACTTTCCTTTCAAATTCCCATGGGAGGAGAATGTAGGAAAACAATAGAAAAGATATTCAGAACAAACCGAGACAGGCTTGGGGAAACCCACAAAGGTGTGGGGACTACTTCAAGACTGTCACAGAGCTTTCAGAGTTTCTGTCATATGGAACGCAAGCCACTATTTCAAAGCCTTCAGGCGCTGTAGAACTTTTGCCTCTGAGCTCATAAACTTAGAAAATACATCATCTGGCCAATTGGCTATCAGCACCTCCTGCCTCAGACCCTTGAAGATAAGGACTAAGCTTCTTCCCTTCCTTCTTTATAATTGCCCAGCTAAGCTAGTGAAATCTTTTTGGTGTTGTGTGCTTTCAAAGGGCTCATCTGCATGAAAGCCACTGCCCCTTAATTATGGAAAACAGATATTAAAAAATAATTCCATGCCTTTAATCAGGATCAAGGCTCTAGGGCCAAATCCTGAAATTTAAGCTCCTTTCCAGCCTCCCTTTCATGCTCAGACTCATTTGCTAAACTAACAACACTTTCATGCCCCCTGGTGATTTTGAGCTGCTGTCTTCTCTTCTGTCTTACCTACACTGAACCACCACACCATTCAATAAGATATGTGAGTCTTCGAGTTACTAATGATATTGTGAGGAAATGGGATATTGCTTGGGCATCCACTCTCCTAAGCATCTCATTTCACCTTGATGGGTGTCTGACATGAGATGCTATTGAACCTTGGCATGCCACCATCCCTTAGGATGTCTCTGGATAAGGAAACGGTGAAGCAGATCTGACTGGTTGAAAGTTGGATATTTGGAGATGTAATTTTATTCATCTTCCAGATGTAAACCTATATAAAGACCTCCCCCAGGTACTACAAAAATAGGTAGTGTTTAGGCTATTTAAAACTCTGAGTGTGGTGAGCAGTTCTTGTAGGTGAAGCCCAGCCATCATCCAAAATTATATTCAGTGGAAGATAAATGTAGTGTTTTGATACCTTCACATTTAATGGGGTTTTAATATATCATAAATGTCCAGACTGCTGATAGTGATGAAACTCCTTAGAGATCACTGTCCAAATACAGAAGGTATTTCAGAAGGAGTGCTTGAGAACTTGAGATGTTGCACCACTCTTAGAAGGTAGGTTCCCTTTGTATTGCATGCTGGGTAAGTTGTCTGTACACTTTGGTTTTTTTGTTTTGTTTTGTTTTGTTTTGTTTTGTTTTGTTGTTTTTGTTTACCCCTAACCTTTAGGGTTATTTTGTTTAAGGCTTCATTGTTTAGGTAGTGGCTGAGAACCCATATGCTAGCTTAGCTGGAAAAGCAAACAAAACATAGGTCCAATCTCAGATATGTGTATACTCTTTATAAATAGAAATAGCTCATTTTTATATTAGTTTAAGCCAGACACACTCTTTTTCTCCACTGAACATGACAAATTAATACTTTCAAGAGTCCGTATAGAGCACTAGCTCCCTTCCTGGATGGTTATGCCCTAATCCTTAAGAACTACACATATAAAATGGAGAGAGAGGTCAAATTGGAGACATATTGAACGAACTCAACTTCAAATAGACACATAGCCATCAACTCTACTAGAGTCCCAAATAATTTTGAGGATACTCAGACTGAAAGAGAGAGGGTCTGAGTGTCACCTGTAAGGACAGGGGCCACACTGTCTCGGAAGATGGAGGAAGGGAGGTGAATGTTACCAGAAGCTTCTAGGAGCTGGAAAAGGGACCTGAAAAAAAGATTTTAGCTTGTCCTACAGTTTAACTTCTGCCTTGGGGAACTCCAGTGATATTTCTAATCCCAGAAGAGCAAGATAATGTGTCCATTTTTTTCAAGCCACCAAGTTTGTGGTAACTGACTCTATTAATAGCAGCCCTAAGAAGCTTACGTGATGCCTGCATACTCGACCGGGTTTCCTGTTTTCTTGTGAAGGAACAGGGTGTTTGTAGGGAAAGCAGTTCCCCCTCTGCCTGTAACTGCTCTCTCTGGAATTGAGATGTCTTTGGCATCGGACTAGTTCTTCATCAGGCATGTTCACTTTGAGCAGAGACAAAATCTATTTTCCCCTTCTTGTTCATGGAGATTACATGAGGAAATTCATCATAATCATCTATGCATACCTTCCACACTAACGTTTTGGAGCAGCTTGTAGAGTTCTTTCAATAGCATTCATATTATTTTACTACAGCAGCCAAATGACACTTCCCTCCTCACCTTGTTAGACAAGCCGTACATTGACAGGGGTTTGTTTCACTTCTGTTTCCGTTGCTTAGTGATCCCTCCTGGCAGCTTCATGTTGATTCTGCTTTTACTAAAATTATTCTTTTTCTAACTATGTATTAGTCATAAAGAAGAGCACCCCTAGATTAAATCATTCTAGAAGTGCTATGTGGTTTTATACTGTTCTTACGGCCAAATCTTCATGTAGAAACTATGTATGATGAACTCAGTGTCTTTAATTTTATTTGTACATCCATAAGGTGTTATACAATCCTGTTGTAAATATTGTATATGGGCAGCCTATTTTGGAATATGCCATTATATTTGGATTAAGAATCCCATCAAACATTTCCCAGTTCGTGGCCCCACCTCCATGCCTATTTGTATATAAAGCATTGTACTAGAGAGGCTATTAGTATCACGAAAAGCAAATGGGAAGACCTGAAGTTGGGAGGGAGACATGATGGGGAGCAGGAGAAGCACTGAGAAGGAAGTAATGGTGAATGATATAAAGTGGATCAAATTGCAATGTATAAAAATGAAAATTTCAACAGATCAATAGAAACCTATTTTAAAAATTTTCACTTGTTTGTTTTTTTTTTTTTTTTTGACTATGCGATATAAGAGAATGTACATTCAGCAACCAAATTCAAGTATCACCAAGCAGGTAGAATTACAACAGGGTAAACTGATTGCATTTAATGAAGCAACAATGCTGTGCGCACATGTATCTTGCATTTTTACTCATTCATTTAAGAGGTAGGTTTCTCTTGAGTCCCCCTATTACTTTCCAGGTATAGCTTCTGAGAAAGCTTGGTAGTTCATGGGAGGTGGTGTTGTTCTGGAGACTATGGTTGTACTTTTACTTTTCTGTTCTCTTGTATGTCCCCAGTGATTTGTGGTAATAGGTACTAAAGGGAAAATAACTCAGTTGCTTGGCGGCCTGGAGGTGAGGTGTCAAGGTTATGAAGTGCCATCATCATATGGATGGTGAATATGTACACCAGGCCTTCTTCTACACAGGGAAACCCCAAAGAGTAAACTCTGTCCTTTCTCTACCTCTCATAACCCAGGACCAACAAGTGACACTCATTCTCTCATAGCCTCAGGGCCATTCAATACTTCTCCAACTCTAGAATCAGTCAGGGGCTCGTAAGTGACATTGTGCTATCCCAGAAAGGGATCTCCCTATTAATTTTCCTGCTATTCTTCCCGCTTATTTTGTTTTCTCTCTTTCCCTTCCTCTAATAATCTATCTGGCACTAAACCTCTGGCCTCAAACACACTAGCAACCACTGCACTCTGATCCGTATAACTTGGCAGAGATTATTACTTTTCAACAAGTGAAAGTTCTTTTCTGAGCTGGCAGTGAAAGTCAGAATGGGGCCCCTGAGTCAACTCGCATGTACATAGCAGTAGTCTTGATATCCATTATTATATACGGGCATGCACATACACACACAGACACAGACACAGACACACACACACACACACACACACACACACACACACACACACAGGGCGGGAGGGGGGATGGGGCAGCAACTTATCTTTCTACCTACAGTTAAAAGGGATGAACCCAATAGATTGAATAGGCCTCATAAAGTTCATGTGTTGGATATTTAACAATGTTGAAAACTGGGATGGTTAGAGAGTGATTACAACCTGTAGGCTCTGCCTTTATTAATAGATTAAGGCCCATCTCTGCAGAAGATCTCTCTTTATAAAAATGTATTCAGTCTTTCTATGTGATGTTTATGACTATGCTTAGAAGGCAAAAGAAGTTCCTGGATCTTGGATTTCTCAGTCTGAAGAATGATCAGATACTAAGTTTCAGTTCACCATAACTACCCATTCTGGATGTGAGTCATGTGAGTGTAATGGTCCATGCTATCAATGGCTATACATTCATAAGAATAGATTTTCTAGTAATGCTGTAGCCATCTTAGTTTAGCTAAGTATGTTTTATGATGCTCCCCAAACAGAGAAATCACCTGACAACACCAATCTTGGCCTGTATGCCCTATATAAGTAATTATTTGCTATATTCTGTTTTAATAGCAGAAATTGGATGAAGACAAATTTATGGATTTTGGAAAAATGAGCCTGTGCATATCAAAATTCTCACCAACCTGACCATTTCTGATTCTTACAGTCTATAAGTCTCAGTGTATTTTAGGGTAATTGTTTAAGACAATACATTTCTGAAGCTGATTGTTATAGAGTAGTACCTCTTCCAAGAGAAGAGCTGTTTGCCTCTGCGCAGTGAGGTGGAGCTGAGAGGCCAATGCTAATGCTTCCCAGACTGTCAGCCAGGATGCCCGGGCTAATTAGTCACTGTGCATGAGGAGACAATATTTTGAAATTGTATTCAGTGTGTTCTACCTTGTGCATGTCTCTTTGTCCCTCAAAGGTCAGATAGATGATCTTAGCACAGGTCTCTAGGCCACTGGTTTCTGCAAAGCACCAATGCTTTCTGCTCTGATCTGTATTTCACCCAAAGTCATTGTTACCTGGTTGGTAGCAGATCTGCTCTGAGCCAGGCATTGGAGCCGCCCATCAAAGAGAAATTTTACAGTGTGTCAACTCTCAACTATTCAAGCCCCCAGCATGTCATTCTATGGGGAGACAGTAAAGACAGTTGTCATTTTGCTTCATTGGTCATTCTGAGAAGCTTCTGACCCATGAGTGTCAAAAGAAGAAAGAGAACCCTGGAGAGGTGGAATATCTTGTGGCACTTCAAAGGTGGTTACTTTTCCTTCCCATCAATCATGTAAAGAAAGTTCTTCTAGCTTCCTTGATAATCCTGTTTTTCCTTTGAAGAAAAGTAACCGTCTAGCTACCAAGTGGGCCATTGAATTAGCACTGTCATTACTGACTTCTGAACTCATTAGGGCTTAGTTAGTATTCCCAAGCTGTCGAAAATTCTGAAAAGTAATTTCTCCAGGGAGAGATATGAAAAGAAGATGACAAGTTTGAAGAAAAGAAGTTGCAGGTACTTTTGGTCTTTAGGCTAAGAGGTCATGCATGTTCTGTTTGGGTCATCAGTGGAAGTTTAACTTTCTTTCAAAATACTGATGACATAATGCCAAGTAGTGTGTGTGTGTGTGTGTGTGTGTGTGTGTGTGTTATGGGTGTGTGTGTTTGCATGTTTATATGGTATATGTAGTATGTATCTGATATGAGCATGTGTGGTATGTGCAGGTATGAGTGCAACTTTGTGTGTGTATGGTGTGAGAATGTGTTGTCTTTGTGTGTATATAGTGAGTAAATGTGTAAGATATGAGTGAGCTTGTGGTATGAATTGACTTTGTGTGTGTAGTATGAATATTTGTGTGGTATAAGTGTATGTATATATATATATATATATATATATGCATGTTCATGTATGTGTGTATATATGTGTGTGTACATACAAGAGGATAATGATCAGATCCTCTTCCTTTTGACAACTGACATCTTAGCTCTAGATTAAAAGGGTTTTTTTAAACTAGGAATTAAAGTTAGAGAGATTGATCAGTCATTAAAGTCTTCACAGAGCAAGTATGAAGACCTCAGTTCAATCCCCAGAATCCACATAAAAGAAAACAATACAAAACAAAGCAAAGCAAAACAAAACAAAACAAAACAAAACAAAACAAATAAACAAGTGGCACACTTGTAATCCCCAGTCTGGAAAACTGGAGATGTGTAGATCTTTAGGCCTCACTGAATAGCCAGCCTATCCTAGTTAGTGATCCTCAAGCCAATGCCAGACTCAGTCTCAACAAACAATGTTGACATTATGTAGACATTAGGCACACCCATCCATACAACCACATGTACATATAGCACATATACACAAATAAATCCATACCTACATTCGTAAGTTAAGAGTTCATATGTATCAAGGCCTTGGGATGAGACCTGGGACACAGTAAGACTCGTGTTCATCTTGGCTGCTTTTGCATAGTTCTTGCTAGTATTTGAATCATCATAGCTCACATCTTCCTAGTCTTTCCTTATCAATCTCTAGCAAGATATTATACTTTGAATCTTTGTTTCATGTCTCCCAGAAATTCATATTGAACTTTAATCCCCAATACAAATACAACCTGTTTTGAGGAGCAATTATGTCATAATGGCTTTACCTTCATGAATGTGCTAGTGTGTGTATGTGTGTGTGTGTGTGTGTGTGTGTGTGTGTGTGTGCGCGCAAATGTAATAAAACAATCGTGGAGGAAACATGCTTGTTCTTTCTTTTTCTGCTTTTTGCCATGTAAAAGCATAGCATCCATGCCCGTAAGACAGTGCTTCTCAACCTGTGAGTCATAACCCTGTGTAGCAGATATTTATGTTACAATTCATTACAATAGCAAAATTACAGTTTAAGTTAACAAGAAAAATAATGTAATGATCGAGGGTCACTACAAAAGGAGGAACTGTATTAGACAGTCAAAGCATTAAAAAGGTTGAGAACCCCAGCTTTAGCCTTAGCATGGCCTTGGGAACAGAAGACAATTCTCTTCACTGAGTATCAGCATTTTTGATTTTGGCTGTTCTAGCCTCTAGATCCGTAAAGAACAACATTCTTTCTTTTGTGAATCTTGTAAACACTTTTGAGTATTTTGCTGTCACTTGACACAGGAGTCATGGAATTTAGTAAGCATTCAACCATTGTAGAATGTGGTGAGACTAACTTGGTTGTTGAGAGCTTGCTTTTGATATCTGGATTTCTGTCTCAGAAGGCTGTCTAGAAGAGAAATATTTATCCCATAAAATTATGGAATGACATCTTCTGATCCCCACAAGTGTAGAAGGGACTTTCAGAGAACCGAAACCTCAAAAGTACTGGAAAGTGAGCAGAATGATATGTCCTTGGTTATCTCTGCTTCTTTGAGTATCTGTACAGTGATCTTGCTGTGAGAGCCTTGTCTGCCTTAGGTTGGATCATATAACAAGTTAAAGGAAGTTCCTGTCTATTGAATTAGTGTAAATCCCAGAGTTCTTTTTTTTTAATCTATATTCTAATTATCCAAGGAAGGGATTGTGGCCTTGTGGGGACCAGGTACCCAGGCTTGATGTCTTAGTATACAAACTCAGCTGCAATGATTCATCACCTTGAAATGGCAAACTAATTCCAAGTAAATTGATGGACAGAAGGTGCTACCAACACAACAAGATTAAGACGTGGTCTTTCCCGTCACTTCTCATTAGGGTCAACACTAACAGGAGAGACCTGCAGGAATGGAAGGCCTTCCTCTGTTCTGCAAGAATGAAAACAATGGACAAAATTTAAAAGCTTACTGGGAAATACTTCAGCATGCCTTGTGTCATTGAGTTTCTATTTTAGTCTCTTTAGGATAGCTGTTTTCATTGCACTTTCTTCGTAAGTTCAAGGAAATTGTATGTGGATGACACACAAGCTCTGATACGCTTGTGTCTGATCTCAGCTGTTTATGATAATCTTCTCCAATGTTATATCACTCTGCTCACTGCCACAGGTTTTATACTCAAGCAATAATGGATTGACCACTAAGTGACTGTTTTACTAAAAGAACATTGACGCCACGCCTTTTAATGTACCTTTTGTTTCCATTGTCATTTTAGTTGTACTTGTTCATGCAGTTGATTGGCATCTGTTTCCCCAAAAGAACATGAACTCTAAGAACTCCTTACCCTCAGTCCTGTATGTTTGGAATGAAAAATAGGAGGTTGGTGATGGAAGGAACTTCTAAAGGCTTAGATGAGAGTCAGAGGAAGGTTATTAACAGGTCTTCCATTATTCAGAAGACTACTTATGGTTTTTCTTTATTTTAACTTAACAAATGTAGTATTGCCTCATGTTAATGAAATTTAAGATTGCAAATGAATGGCAAAGCACTGTTATGTTTTCTTTTCAGTCAGGATTCTACTTGCAGAGATTAGATACCAGGGCACTTTAGATATAGGTTGACAATCTTTTATTCTAAAAGTCTGAGGCCAGATTATTTCATATTTAACTGTCTGATTTTTAGAAAATTTGCATATACTTATTGGATATACATTCTGAATCCAGAAATCTAATATGTGAAATGACCTCAAATCCTAAACATATTGAGTGATATAGCACCAGGAGTCATATGCTGGGACATTTTGAGTTTAATATTTTCACAATATTTTCACATTGGGAATGTTCTGTTCTTATCTATTATACAAACACACACACACACACACACACACACACACACACACAAGCGCACACACAGGCACAACACACGTTCTCTAGGGAG
This sequence comes from Apodemus agrarius, assembly GCA_964023405.1. Taxonomy (NCBI): domain Eukaryota; kingdom Metazoa; phylum Chordata; class Mammalia; order Rodentia; family Muridae; genus Apodemus; species Apodemus agrarius. Next base: position 107,680,246 of record OZ030013.1, on the reverse strand, counting down.
TCTACAATTTTGTTGGTAAAAACTGGTCATATGTTATAAAGTATGTTCTTTTTTATTGTAGGAAATGGTGGCATCTTTCTTGTCAGTAGGTTAATATGCCAGATATCACAGAGTATGATACAAAAGTGTGGCATTTAAAGCCAAGAATAAAGCCAAGTAGTAATTCACTCTTCGTACAGCAAAGGCTGGCCCCATTAATGTTAAAAACTATTCAAATATTTTTAAAGATGATTTGGAATTGGCATAGACCAAATCTGGCTCACTACCTGTTTTTGTAAATAAAGTTTTATTGAAACATAGCCATACTTATTTGTTTATTAGTTGGCTCTGAGAATTTTAGTGGTAGAGCAGAGATGAGTTGTTGATATACAGACCATATGCCCTGCAAAATGTAAAATTTATGTTCCAAGTCATTATATTTTTATGATCTTATGCCTGGACTATGAACGTGTGGTCAATCTCTGCCTCGTAGGCCAGTAGCTCATACTATTAAAGATAATTTGGTGGGTTCAGGCAGTTTGTGTATACACTGAAACCAGGTAGTTTTTGTTGATGTTGTAGTTGCTTTTTTTCTCTTGCAAAGTTTTTGACAGGTGATTCAGGTACCTGGAAAGGATACAGGGAAGATGCTTGGCATGGATTGTTGCTATCACTGTGATTTCTTTAGTTAGGATCTTATTTACATTTCTCAAAAAAAATATATCCATGTGTCAACTTACCCTCCATATCTGTTTGTTTAAATGGAGTGTTGCTGGTGTGTCACTGCACAGTTAGTAAACCACAGCATAATTAAACCATAACCGACACTTATCAGCATCAGTAAGTAGCACAGTATGTAAAATGTATACCTTGGGTTTCCTGGTTAGAATTTATTCACAGTGAATATTGAGCTAGGACTTGCTTAGCCTCTATGTAACAGAAATGATTAGCCAGTATGGCATTATTACCAATGACCAGCAATGTGTAGGATTGATCCAGACATGACTTCATCAATCTGGATTCCTTAGTGTGGTGCGAGGGAGTGTGAGGTGGAGTAGCAGGTGGAGAAGATTCTACCCCTGCTTGGTGGTGTCAAGGCCTTACTGACAACTGTGTGCTATGGGATTTTGACCAGATCAGTCAAAATAGACATCTTCAATTTAGTAAATAGATTGCAGCTTGAGTTTTAATGTGGAAGACCACTCTTCAAATTTGTTTAAAATGGACACCCAGGTCCTCAGGCCTGACACCCATTTTCTTTAAACCTGGGTCATGGTCCAGTAATATGGTATTCTATTAAAAAAAACAAACAAACAACAACCTCAAATGATTCTTTGGAAATGTCTCAGACAAAAACTGGAAAAACACTTAACTCACTTTGCATGTCTTCTGCTTTTCCCTTTTATCTCTTACATAAAATGGACCTTAACAGACACCAAGAATGCCTGTGTGCATTCTTCTGTTGCTACAAGGTTATGAACGAATAAACAAGAATAATAGTATAGTCAGAAAATACCTTCCTTCTTAATAATTATTCCTCTTTTCTGGCATAGCTCAATGCCTGATATTCTCCTCTGTCCTCTCATGTACATAGACAATTGCCTCTATGAAAACTACTGGACTCGGTTTTCGGTCTAACTTTACCATCATGGTTATGGCAGGTTGTAAGCCACAGCTCTAGTAAACAGTGAGATGGCCTTTCTGGATTGTTGCTTCTGCCTCTCTTAGGTCCTTTTAACTACTCTGGCAGGCTTGCATTCCTCATGCATTTTGCCTTCATCAGGAATGTTCTACATGTGTTCTCAGGCCGACTGGCAGTTCAAACAGTTTCTTCTTCAGGTCTCTGTAGTTAGCACAGTGGCTGGTAAATAAATAGGTGTTCAGTAGGTATTTAGTGAATGAAGGAGGGACCAGGAAGACTGAGTAGAGCAGAGAGCTCCGGGAAACTTTATTAGTAACTAAGGGGACTTGAATGATGGCACTCTCAAATGCAAATTGTCCTTACCTGAATTAAGTCTATGTCTTATGAAAATAGTTCCTTCAGGTTATAACTTATATCTTGCAGCCTTTCCCCGTTCTAGAAAATGACCCTCCATCTCCAAACAGAATCCTAAAATACAAAATGCATGAATGTTGTCAAATAGGGAAGGAGATTTTCTGTTTTCAATTTTCAAAAATCAGAGAAAATATCTAAAGAAAGTGACTTTTAAGATAGAAGTGACCTATTAGAAAACTTTTGACCCCTGGGGGTCTGAGTTAATCTTACGTACCCACACTTGGAATTGTCTGATGATGATAAAGAGTATTGAAATAATAAAAGACAGTTTCTCTCTTTGAAAATTACATTTGAGAATTAAGCTAGTTTGAGTTATCAATATTCTACACTAAAATGAAAGAAAATGATAGCTTACAATGTTTAAAACACTTTGAAATGGAAAAGGGCTGTAATTAGGACATTTTCATCATGATGATGACTTTTAAATAATGTAACACTGTTTGACACTTGAGCATATTTTTAGAGCTCATGCACAGTAAGGACTCATCCTGCCCTTATTCATTGTCTCCCTTTCAGTTAGAGATGTGGGGCTCTCTGGCAAAGAGTGCCATTTCTGGTTGCCGGGGGCTTAGTGTGAATTGGAGGAAGAACTGAGAACTTGGCAGTTGAAGAAGTAACTACATCTCACTACTCATTTCCTTCCCACACAGTTTTTTTGTTCATTTGGGATGAATATTTTTTAAAACAAAGTGAGAAAGGGAGGGAGGGAGACAGAGACAGAGAGACAGACAGAGATACAAAGAGACAGAGAGGGAGAATGAAAGAATGAAGCTAGAATAGGTGATAGAAACTAGGGCCTGCTGAAGAAATAGCTGAGAGAGCCCAGGGAGGCTCCTCAAGAGGAGACTATATTTAGCTATCTTGACACTGCTTTAAAATTGAAACCTCAATTTCTTTTCTCAAAAATCCTCACCCATTGTGGCTTGTATTCTACCACTCTGGACAAAGCAGCATGGGCTACAGTTGTGTAGACACTCTATTATTCTTATTAAAATAATAAGAATAATGGATCCCTTTTAAGAGCATGCACATCGTGGAGCAGTGGCTCTGCTGGTACAGGTGACCTTGTTGTCTCTCCCCTTGACTGTAGTGCCCTCTGGGTGAGTGAGTTAAGATTCACTGAGGACTGTAGCTCCACTTAGTAAGAGCTTGGAAGCCAGGTCCTGGGAAGTGGGCCTCACTGCAGGATCTTACTGTCCTTTTATCCTGCTGAAGCTCCCCTCTCTCCACTTTTTTGAGGAGCTGAGACTCTTTCTCACTTCCCTTCCTCTCTATTGTTCTCTCTTTTCTGCCTCTCTCCTTCTCTCCTCCCTGTCTTAACTTTTCATTCTGAAACAATATTAAATTTGTTTTTAAGAAACCATTAAAATTTGTAAATGTGCTATTAGGAATCCTTCTTATGCTTATGCTCCCAACAGATTTCCCAAGAAATAATAGTTTATTTCACTGTATTCTATCTCTGTGTTTACATACCCATTCCAAATATATAACTTTTTCTTGAAAATATTGAAAGCCAAGTTTCAGACCCAATGCTACCTTTTCTATAATGTCTAGTGTCTGAAATTGTATAATACCTAAAAATAAATAATAGTCTTACACTATCAACAACACAACCATCAACCCAGTAAATGCACATTGATTCAAGCTGTTTCTCATCCTCAAACCTTCCTAGGATGTTACCTCTTGTTCCCTTGATTGTCGTCTAGACCCTGATTACATGGATCACACAGGTCACACTGATCACACTGCATGAATCTGTCCTGTCTTCATCTTATTCAGTCTCAAATAATTCTTCAGAATTTTTCCAGCATGACTTGGAGAGTTTAGAGAAGTATGGGGTCCTTGCTTCAATAAAGTTTCTTACTTGGGAGTTTGTCTGATGAGCTGTTTATTCTTGATTCAAATCATGTTTTTCATTCATTGCTAGCAGAAATACTGCAGAAAGGGCATCGTAACCTCCTTGATGCCCAAGATCTACCTGCCTAATGCTTAGCAATAATCACTTAGTTAATATGTATATCATGTTTCTGCATTGGTGGGGGGGGAGGGGAGCACACAACTATTTTAATTTTTAAATGAAGTAAAATACTTCTAGAGAAAATTAGATATCTTATTTGTTTATCATTTTAGCACCTTAAAAAAAAACCCTTTGCTAATGTGTCTTACCTGAAATAATGACTACTGTTAAAATTGCCAACGTGTACTTTTTTATTTAGCCATTGTTTATTTGTTGCTAGATATTATACAATGAGAAAGAGCCAGCCATCCTCTTTACATCAATAGCTTAAATTGTATTGTATATATTTAAGATTTGCAATATGATATTATCAAAAAACAGCTCGATAATAAAATTGTTATTGCAGTGGAGCCAGGAACAAATTCTCCAGAAGACTTTCAGTTCAGCATCATTACCCCATGGCATGATTTGGGATGGGGAACTCTAACCTTCTTTCAAAAGGAACATATAAAGAAAATATGAATCATTTTCAAAGCTGGTTCCTTAAAGAAAGAGAAATAGGATTTTCTGTGATTTCAGCACATCTTATGGAGCATTATAATACTGGACTTCATAATGAATATTTTGAATATTTATGGTGTTTAATGTTTGGACTTTTTAAAAGGTCAGTTGAAAATGAAGTCACTTTCATCTTCAAGTAGAAGAAGGTGAACATGAAAAAGGAAGACCTCTTAATGAAAGCTGCTATATCTATTCTCCTGCAAAAGGTCTTCCCTTCCTGTAGTAATTGCATTTCTTAATGGTTTTCCTTGAGTGAGGTGATGGTGCTATGACATAGAAAAATGTCATAGTGCCAGGACTGAGAAATGTCTGTGACAGCTGACAATCACACTTGTCTGGTGCTTTCCTCTAAGCCATGTGACCATTGCAGATCACATTCATTCTCTCACCACCCATTAATGCTTGTTTGAATTAGTGAAGATACTTTGTATAGAACCAATAACCACCAGTTTAAGCTATCTTGATAATAGGCAGGACAGAATTGTAGGAATTAAGAGTTTTTGTACAATCAGAGAAAGCTATTGTCTCATGATATTTGACTCATGGGAATGCTACACTTCAAGACTCATTCCTTCTTTTAGCATCTTTATGTCTTGCATAGCATGTGGCTGATGTTATATAGAACACCAATTACAATGGATGGTCCATGATGAAAAGCGTGTGTGTGTGTGTGTGTGTGTGTGTGTGTGTGTGTTCTGGCTAAATTGGGAAGGACTACATCTAGATCTGCCAGCTGTTAGTTTCGCCCTGTGGTACAGAAGTCTGACAAGACAAGAGATTCTCAAAAACATTCAACCACTGCTTTTAGCAATACCATTTTAGGTCTGGGCTGATTTACTTTGGGGCAAAAACTCTGCAGCGAGTCCTGTAACACCCAGAGGAAGCTCCAATCCTAGGAACTCTAACATGCTCAGGATCCCAAGATCCCAGGAGCTTGGTCATACCAGGATGTCAGGGCCACAGAGGTGAGCTCTGATACACCCAGGATCTCAGGCACACAGGATCCTGGAATCACAGGAACACAGAATCAGCAGGACTCTAAGGAGTTCTGACACAACTATGATCACAGGAAGGATGGGCTCCAGTTAGGTATAGTGGAGCAGGTAGCACTATGGATAACCAGATGGTAAGACACAAGCATAAGAAAATGAGCAACAGAAACCAAGGTAACTTGGCATCATCAAAACCCAATTCTCCCACCACAGCAAGTCCTGGATAAACCATCACACCAGAAAAGCAAGATTCAGTTGTAAAATCATTTCTCATGATGATGATAGAGGACTTTAAGAAGGACATAAGAAGGACTTAAAGAAAGACAGAACACAGGCAAACAGGTAGAAGCCCTTAAAGAGGAAACATAAAAGTCCAATAAAGGATTGCAGGAAAACACAATCAAGCAGGCAAAGGAAATGAATAAAACCATCCAAGATGTAAAAATGAAAATAGGAACAATAAAAACAAGACAAAGGGAGACAACCCTGGAGTTAGAAAACCTAGGAAAGAGATCAGGAGTCATAGATACAAACATCAGCAACAGAATATAAGAGATGGAAGAGAGAATCTCAGGTGCAGAAGATACAATAAAAACCATTGACACAAATACAAAAGGCAAAAAACTCCTAACCCAAAACATCTAGGCAATACAGGACACAGTGAGAAGACAAAACCTAAGGATAATAGGTATAGAAGAGAGCAAAGATTCCCACCTTAAAGGGCCAGTAAATATCTTCAACAAAATTATAGAAGAAAACTTCCCCAAGCTAAAGAAAGATGCCCACGAACATATAAAAAACCTACAGAACTCCAAATAGACCAGGCAAGAACAGAAATTCCTCTTGTCACATAATAATCAAAACACCAATACACTAAGCAAAGAAAGAATATTAAAAGAAGTAAGGGTAAAAGGTCAACTAACATATAAAGGCAGAACTATCAGAATTACACCAGACTTCTCATCAGAAACTATGAAAGCTAGAAGATCTTGGGCAGATGTCATACAGACCCTAAGAGAATATAAATGCCAACCCGTGCTATTATATGTAGCAAAACTCTCAATTACCCTAGACAGAGAAAACAAGATATTCCATGACAGAACGAAATTTACATAATATCTTTCCACAAATCTAATCCTTCAAAGGCTAATAAATGGGAAAGTCCAACACAAGGAGGGAAAATACTCCCTATAAAAAACAAGAAGATGATCTTTCAACAAACCCAAAAGAAGATGGCCACACAAACATAATTCCACCTCTAACAACAAAAAACAGTAACAATCACTTTTCCTTAATCTCTCTTAACATCAGTGGACTCAATTACCAATAAAGAAACATAGACTAACTGACTAGATACATAAACAGAACCAAGCTTTTTGCTGCATACAGGAAACACACCTCAGTGACAAAGACAGACACTGCCTCAGAGTAAATGGTTGGAAAACAATTTTCCAAGCAAATGGTCCCAAGACTCATTCTAATAGCAAATAAAATCGACTATCAACCAAAAATTATCAAAAAACATTAGGAAGGACACTTCATACTGGTCAAAGGAAAAATCTACCAAGATGAGCTCTCAATTCTGAACATCTATCTACAAAATGCAAGGGCACCCACCTTCATAAAAGAATCTTTCTAAATCTCAAAGCACACATTGCACCACACACAATAATAATGGGAAACTTCAACACCCTCAGCAATGGCCAAGTGCTGGAAACAGAAGATAAACATAGACACAGAACAACTAACAGAAATTATGAACCAAATGGATCTAACTGATATTTATAGAACATTTCATCCTAAAGCAAATGAATATACCTTCTTCTCAGAACCTCATGGTACCTTCTCCAAAACTGACCATATAATTGGTCACATATCAGGCCTCAATAGATACAAGATGAAAATAATCCCATGCACCCAATCAGATAACCATGGGCTAAGGCTTGTCTTAAATGCCAACTAAAACAATGGAAAACACACATATACACATTGAAACTAAACAACACTCTACTCAAAGATAACTTGGTCATGGAAGAAATAAAGAAATTAAATTAAAGACATTTTAGAATTTAATGAAAATGAAGACACATTATACCAAAACGTATGGGACACAAAGAAAGCAGTGGTAAGAGGAAAACTCATAGATCTAAGTGCCTCAAAAAAGAAACCGGAGAGAGCTTACACTCAGTAGCAGCTTTACAGTATGCCTGAAAGTTCTAGAACAAAAAGAAGCAAATACACCCAAGAAAAGTAGATGGCAGGAAATAATCAAACTCAGGCTGAAATCAATCAAATAGAAACAAAAAGAACTCTACAAATAATAATAAAAAAAAAAACAGGAACTGGTTCTTTGAGAAAATCAACAATATAGTTAAACCCTTAGGCAGAATAACCAGAGGATACAGAGGCAGTATCCAAATTAATAAATTCAGAAATTAAAAGGGAGTCATAACATTGAAGACTGTGGAAATGCAAAAAAATCATGAGATCATACTACAAAAGCTCATACTCAATAAAATTGGGAACTTTGGATGAAATGGACAATTTTCTAAACACATACCAGGGGCAAAGTTAAAACAGGATCAGATAAACCGTCTAAACAGTCCTGTAACCCTTAAAGAAATAGAAGCAGTAATTAATAGTCTTTCAACCAAAAAAAGGACCAGATGGGTTTAGTGCAGAATTCTGTCAGACCTTCAGAGAAGACCTAATACCAATTCTCTTCAAACAATTCCACAAAATAGAAACAGAAGGAATACTGCCCAATTTGTTCTATGAAGCCACAATAATTCTTATGCCTAAACCACACAAAGACCAAACAAAGAAAGGGAACTTCAGACCAATTTGTTTTATGAACATTGATGCAAAAATACTCAATAAAATTCTTGCCAACTGAATCCAAGAACATATCCAATCATCCCCCATGATCAAGTAGGCTTCATCCCAGGAATTCAGGGGTGGTTCATTATATATAAATCCATCAACATAATCTACTACATAAACAAACTCAAAGAAAACAACAACATGATCATTTCATTATATACTGAAAAGCATTTGACAAAATTCAGCATTCCTTCATGATAAAATCTTGGAAAGATCAGGAATTCAAGGTCCATACCTAAAGATAGTAAAAGCAATGTACAGCACATCAGTATCCAACATCAAACTAAAAGGAGAGAAACTTGAAGCAATCCCCCTAAAATCAGGGACTAGCAAGGCTACCCAATCTCTCCCTATCTATTCATTATAGTACTTGAAGACCTAGCTAGAGCAATTAGAAAACAAAAGGATGTCAAAGGGATACAAATTGGAATGGAAAACATCATAATATCACTATTTGCAGATGATATGATTGTATATTTAAGTGATCCCAATGATTCTACCAGAGAACTCCTAAAGCTGATAAACAACTTTAATGATTAGAATAGATATAATATTAACTCAAACAAATCAGTAGTCTTCCTCTACTCAAATGATAAACAGGCTGAGAAAGAAATTAGGGAAATGGGAGGGGGAATGATTGGGGAATAGTTGGGGGGGGAGAGGAACTATGGGAAGTATGGTGGGTGGGATCTGGGAAAGGGGAAAGCCTTTGGAATGTAAACATAGAATATAGAAAATAAAAATTAAAAAAAAAAGAAATTAGGGAAACAACACCCTTCACAATAGTTACAAATAATATCACATAACTTAGTGTGACACTAACCAAGCAAGTGAAAGTACTGTATGACAAGAGCTTCAAGTCTCTGAAGAAATTGAAGAAGATCTCAGAAGATGGGAAGATCTCCCATGCTCATGAATTGACAGGATTAATATAGTAAAGATGGCCATATTACCTAAAGCAATCTACAGATTCAATTCAATACCCATCAAAATTCCAAACCAATTCTTCATAAAACTAGAATGATTAATTTGTGAATTCATTTGGAATAACAAAAAAACCCAGGTTTGCAAAAACTATTCTCAACAATATAAGAACTTCTGGGGAAATCATGATCCCTGACTTCAAGCTCTAGTACAGATCAATAGTGATGAAAAAAATATGTATGGTATTGGTGAAGAGACAGGCAGGAAGATCAATGGAATAGAATTGAAACCCAGAAATGAACCCACATACTTATGGTCACTTGATCTTTGACAAAGGAGCTAAAACCATCCAGGGTAAAAAATAAAAATTAAAAAAAAAACAGCATTTTTAACAAATGGTGCTGGTTTAACTAGTAGTCAGCTTGTAGAAAATGCAAATTGATCCATTCTTATCTCCTTGTACATAGCTCAAGTCAAAATGGATCAGGACTTCCACACATAAAGCCAGACACACTGAAACTTCTAGAGGAGAAAGTGGGGAAGACCCTGGAACATACAGGCACAGGGGATATTTTCCTGAACAGAACATCAATGGCTTATGCTCTAAGATCAAGAATTGACAAATGACATGCCATATAATTGCAAAGTTTCTGTATGGCAAAACACACTGTCTATAGGACAAAAACGGCAGCCAACAGATTGGGAAAAGATCTTTACCAATCCAACATATGATAGAGGGCTAATTATCCAATATATAAAAAGAACTCAAGAAGTTAGACTCAAGAGAATCAAAGAAACCTATTAAAATCTGGTGTACAGAGCTAAAACAAGAATTTTCTACTGTGGAATATTGAATGGCTGAGAAGCACCTAATGAAATGTTCAACATCCTTAGTTATTAGGGAAATGCAAATCAAAACAACCCTGAGATTCCACTTCACACCAGAATGGCTAAGATAAAAAACTCATGTGACAGCAGACACTGGGTAGGATGTGGAGAAAGAGGAACACTCTTCCACTGATGGTGGATTTGCATGCTGCTTCAAACACTCTGAAAATCAGTATGGCAGTTCCTTAGAACATTGTGCATAGTAATACCTGAGGACCCAGCTATACTACTCGTGGGCAAATACCCAGAAGATGTTCCAACATGTAATAAGGACACATGCTCCACTATGTTCATAGCATCCTTATTTATAATAGCCAGAAGCTTGAAAGAACCCAGATGTCCTTCAACAGAGGAATGGATATAGAAAATGTGGTATATTTACACAATAGAGTACTTCTCAGCTATTAAAAACAATGATATCATGAAATTCTTAGGCAAATGGATGGAACTTGAAAATATCATCCTGAGTGAGGTAACCCAAGCACAAAAGAACACACATGGTATACACTCACTGGTAAGTGGCTATTAGCCCAGAATCTCTGAATACCCAAGATACAATTCACAGACCGCATGAAGCTCAAGAAGAAGGAAGACCAAACTGTGGGTGCTTTGGTTCTTCTGAGAAGCAGAACAAAATACTCACAAGAGCAAATATATGGATAAAATGTAGAGCAGAGACTGAAGGAAAGGCCATCCAGAGCCTGTCCCACCTGGAGACCCATCCCATGTACAGTCATCAAACCCCAACACTATTGTGGATGCCAAGAAATGTTTGCTGAAAGGAAACGTTTGTTATGGTGTCTTCTGGTAGGCATGCCAGAGCCTTACAAATACAGAGGAGGATGCTCATAGTCAACCATTGGACTGAGTGTGAGGTCCCCAATGGAGGAGTTAGAGAAAGGACTGAAGTAACTGAAGGGGTTTGCAACCTCATAGGAAGAGGAACATATCAACCAATTTGAAACCCCAGAGCTCCCCGGGACTAAGATATCAGTCAAGGAGTACATGACTCCAGCTGCATATATAGCAGAGGATAGCTTTGTCAGGCATCAATGGAAAGAGATGTCCTTGGTCCTGTGAAGGCTCGATAGATGCCCAGTGTAGGGGAATCAAGGGTGCGGAGGTGGGAATGTGGTGGGTGGAGGAACAACCTCATAGAATTAGGGGAATGGAGGATTGGATAGGGGATTTCCAGGAAGGGGAGGAACTGGGAAAGGGGATAACATTTGAAATGTAAACAAAGAAAATATCTAATAAAAATAAAAGAAATACCATTTTAAACAAACCACTTGAACAACTAAGAGGTAAATGTAAATGGTTTCATAAAATTCAATTATATCTTTTCTTATGCAGTGTGGTGGTCTGAATAGGAATAATCCCCATAGCCTTGTGTGTTTGAATGTTTGACTCATAGGTAGTGGCATTATTAGGAGCTGTGGTCTTCTTGGAGTAGGTGTGGTCTTGTTAGAGAAATTATTTCCATATGGTGGTGGTCTTTGAGGTCTCATATTCACTTTCTCTGCCCAGTGTGGAAGACAGTCTCCTTTTGCTGCTTCCAGATCAAGATGTAGAACTCTCAGCTTTTTCTCCAGCACCATGTTTACTGCATGCCACTGTATTTCTTACAATGATGATAATGGAATAAACCTCAGAAACTCAGGCAGCACCAATTAAATATTTTCCCTTATAAGAGGTGCTGTGGTCATGTCTCTTCACAGCAATAAAACCCTAGAGTAGACAGGTGGAATGGCTAATACTTGCAAAGTAAGTTGGTAAATATTGTTTTTCCTGAGATTTCTTCTGGGATTTATACCTGTGGATCATAGGCAGAGCACTGGTCACTTGTTTTTACTGTAAAGAATGTTGGATGGGCTTTGAAGATATTCCCCCTATTTTGCACTGAGTAAATTTTTTATTCCCTTGACTTTCCTAATCTTCTTTATACATGTCCTCTTAGACCACATTAAGAATGCACTTTGCATCCTAGATCCAAAAAATAAACTCTTAGCTCTTTCAGGTCGAAGTTGCTTTATTTCTAAATCTTAATAAGGGTTTGTTCTTCCATAGGTGACATTCCAAATGATGACCAGAAGTACTCAGACTGGCAATCATGTTGGCCTAATAACTGCAATGAATGTTGGTGAAGTTTCCTGGAATGCTCATCCATTATTTTTGTTCCTTCCTGTCTTATATTCAATGCTGTTTGTGGAAGGATATCACGTACTCTGTGAAGCTAGGTCCAGTGGCCTTAGAAAATAAGTCATCTCATCCAAAGAAAATCTCAGGATAACATCCATAGTTTCCTGGATATGACCCTTTGTGAATATGGGATTCATCAAGAAATAGAGGATAATACATATTGGAAGGGGAAATATCAGGGCAATAAATACCAGAGAAAAAACTTCAGTGGTTTTGCCAACAAACCATAGCATGTTCTTATAGGACATTCTACCCCCACCCCTAACCCTGCTACATAATTCCTGGGCAAGCGTTAGCGGTGACAGTGTCCAAAATGTGTCATTTAACCTGGAAGCTTGGCCAGGTGTGAATGCAACCTCTTAGAGGTGAAGGTTAATTTCCAAAGTCCCATCGTTTTATGAACCAATGGTTAACGACTAAATCTTAATTTACTTCCATCCAGGGGTAAGATCTTCTAATGATGTGTGCACCCAAAGGTAAGAAGGCACATCATCTTTCAAAGGTTTTTAGAATATTATTACATAATAAAGAAGAGAAGACTAAATATAAGGCATGGGAGTGTAACACTGTGGAAATTTAGATAAAAAAAACATTTCTATTAACTATAATCATTAAAGGCAAAATAAAGATGAATGAGTGTGTAAGTTAACTCTTTCACAGTACTGTTGTGTAGCAACCACTCTACAAATCCCATGGCTTCAAACAATCATTTATTCTGACTCTTAGTCTGTGAGATAGCCCAGAATGACTTATCTCCAGGATATGGGTAGGGTCTATGACTTTCATTCTAAAAAACACCTGCAAGAGCTTTGATGTCAGCTTATTGTATGAGTCAAATCTCAAGCTCCTAGTATATCATATCTCTTAACACACTATTGTCCAAATCAAGAATATGGTCAGAAACATGAATAAGTGTATCTCTCTAGGTGACTAGCAGAAGAAAGAAACTAGGCATTCCTTGAATGATGACCAAATATGTTTTCATGGAAAATGCCAGCTTGTCCATCCAAGAATTTAGATCCTTAAAGGAACACAAGAGACAGGCTTCAATTACATCTGCAATTGAATGAATTTTCTCTGGGAATAGGGGCCAGTGAGAGTTCCTGCCCAAAAACTTTGAGCAGGATGATTTGAGTATCTTTTGAACATCAGGTGTAGACGAATAATAAAGGCAGCAGACAGCTAGTCAAGGGCTGAAGAAGACCTGCATAGTGAAGGAGAGACAATCAGTGTCAGAATCTCTTTAGGAGGCATCCATGGTGAGAGGAAACTGGGACTTCTGACCTGAAAGAGGGGAAAAAGTGAGAGAAATCAATGTATATGCTGTGGTCAACAAAGGGAGATCTGGAAGCTTCTTGACACTTCGGTTAATGAGTCATAGATAGTAGAATATTTTCCATCTTCGTCATTCTGTATGTTTTATAAAATAACAAAGCAGAGTTTTGAATCAATCAGTACCCTCTCTGATAGCTTTGTCATCTACAGACTTAAACATGACACACTGAAGTGGTCATAAAACTGCTGAATCTTGACAAGACCATTCTTGACTACTTAATATGCTAAAGGGACCTTCTTTTCAAATGTTAGGTGGGGGTACAATATTTACCTGTGCAGTTAATAAGCAACTTATTAACACAGGCAGTCACTTGAATTGTTAATTGATGTTTAATTTTTAATCACTCACACCTGGAGACTTTCCCAATTTAAAAAAAAAAGACCTAATAATTTCAACTTCAGGCAAATAGGCATTGGAATTCTTCTTCAAGAATTTGTAAGTAATTGTGATTCTCTTTAATCCCCAGGGTCAGGGCCATAATATAGTCATCCACTGAGCATGTATTGATCATGAACTTAGAATAGCAGAACTCATGTGGGAGCCAAAGAACAAGATAGTTAGATCTCCCCACTCACACACCACATACTCCAGCTGGGAACAGATGTAGCTGAATAAATGAGTATTAATGAGGTGTGGATTGCTGGTGCTCACAGCAGGAGGGAGCAGAAGATGTAGGATGTTGGAGAAAGTAGAAAACTGAGGAACTCGAGGTCTAGGGTGCCTGTGGTGTTTTTGTTTGTTTTTTTGGTTTTTTGGTTTTTCAAGACAGGGTTTCTCTGTAGTTCCGGCTGTCCTGGAACTCACTCTGTAGACCAGGCTGGCCTCAAACTCAGAAATCCACCTGCCTCTGCCTCTCAAGTGCTGGGATTAAAGGCATGCACCACACTGCTGGCTTGGTTGCCTGTGTTTGAATCCTCACTGACTCCACAATCCTCATATCTGCCTGTAGCTTGTCCATATATAAACAGAGTCTTTAGTGACTATCCTTAAAAGTCATTGGCTAAAACAAGTTAATATATAAACGTTGTGAACCAGTGCTTGGAATATAAGCAAGTGTTTATGCCAAGCACATATTTTTCTTGTTTACAGAGTTGTAGGTGTTTGGGTAGTGAAGATGATGGCAGCCCTCTAGCTAGATCCTTTGTTTATGTGACATTAATACCTAGTCATCCAGGAGGTGTTTTCTCAGTTCTAAATGAGGTCAACTGGTTTTGCATATGTCGTATTGGAGGGAGCATTTTAGAACACACTTAGACTTGCTATCTTTACAGGAAGTGTGCTAGTCTTTGCTGTGGGCAGACCCAGGCTGGATGCCACTCCGGGCTTCTTCACTTTGCCTCCCCTTCCAGACACATATCCTTCCTTCCTAGAATGCATGTATGTGCATATATGTGCATGTGTGTGGATGTGCCTCTTAGTTGATATTTTCTATGTGTTTCAGGAAGCAAATGACTCCAAAATATCTTAGTAATAAAATATATTGCTAACCATGCTCTGCTTTATTTTGTCACTCAATGAGAGTCTGATATGTTAAAGGTGCCAAGTTACGATCTGTAGAAAGAGCCAGTGTACAAAAGAGACAAGATCTCCTTTGGTTTATCCATGGTCAGAGTAAGAACTCCACTTCTGTATTAGCAGTATGGTGTAGGCCATACATTAGCAGTATGGATCTCGCCATGTAAGGAGATGTACTATATTCTGATATGTTACATCTCTGGAGGCAGAGGAAAAAGTGAAATATTCTTGGAACTCATAAAATTGTTGGAGCATCTGTGATAATGAGAATAGATCCCAGGCATCCACTATAATCTAATCCACATCTATATGGATTCCTGTATTTTTCTCCCTAAGTAATCTAGGGCACTGTAGAGGTTTTCTGGGTGCAGTAGTCAGGTTGGCCTCACACAGCAGTATGGTAAGCACCATCCTATCAGTGGCAAATGGAAAACAGTTGAGGTGTGCAGGGGGGACCACTAGATAAGCTTGGAATGATACTTTGGCATTGTGACAGCTAGACTACCCATGAAGGTGTAAGGACAGGCTGAGCAAGTGGAGAGCCAGAAGGAAAGTATGCCAGATAGATGATTCTTGTGTGTTAAATTTTTATTATTCTGTTCCTGCATAATCACCCATCTCTTGAGACACTGTGTATTTGGAAGAACTCTGGAAGGTGGAAAGCCCTCTATGAATGGAAAGCATACTTATTTTATGGATTCTGTTTGAGGGAACCTAACCTGAGTGATGGGTACATGGGATGAATATTTGATAGGCAGAGAGGATGTGCTCTACAGAACTGATGGCTCCCCGAGAAGGACCTTTACCAGAATAGCAGCAAATCTTTCCCTGAGCCACAGTATCCAGGGTGTTAGAGTTACCTGAATTATTTAATATAAAACTCAAGTTGAAATCTGAAAGTCTCCTTAAATATATGCTTTGTGTACTCTCTTGGACTGAATTCCTGGGTGGGCATGGGAGTTTCCTGTCTCGATGCAGGAGCCCTGTTCCTGAATAATGTTTTATGTTTAATGTAGTGTGTGTGCTTGGTGGATCCCTGGTACTTACAGTATACATTAGAAGTAGGTATATTATATTAGGAATTTTATTTTAAGCAATGTTTCATGAATCATGACAAGGTAGGGACTAAAGTATATATAACCTACCTCTGAAGATATGTGCTGTCATTTTTTTTTGCTTATTGGATAATTTTTATAACAAAAAAATTCTTGTTACTTAGAAAAAGGTAACTCAAATTCTACCATATAAAACATGCCATTGCTTTCCAGCCTACAGGCCTTTCTTTATGCCGGGTTCCTTGCCTGCACCATGCGTATTCAGTGTCACGAGTGTGTGATCATAAACAGGATCATACTGTTGACACTGGCTGTGATTCCTATTTTGCCTTATGGGTATGCTTTGACATTCTGTCCTACTGAGAATCATCCACTCTTCTCAGTAACTTTGTAGAAGTTCATATATGAAAGAACCAAAAGTTCCTTAACTAATTGTAAGTTTTAGTAACTTAGAAGCAACATAGCCATAAACATCCTTACACATATATTTTATGGATATTAATTTTCTCATCTAGCAGAGATTCTAAGGACATTCTGTTTATGCAAAGAATAATCATTTTGTTAATAAGCAATTTCCTTTGGGCTTTTGTTGACTCTTAATTAAAAATCAGGTATAGAAAATTGTTTTTCATTAAGCATTCTTTCTTAGAAGGTTCACATTTGACAACTTAATTGTGAAATATAAATGTATTATATGGTCAGGTTTAATATTTCATACATACGCACACAGACACTCTTTCTCATGTTTTCTGAGCTGGGGCTAAAACTCACCAATAAAATGCCTGTCTAAGGGATACAAAGCCCTAGGTGTGAACCCCAGCCCTGTGAAGGTAAATAAACAAATGAAATTAGGGAAAGTATAAGAGCCAGGGGACTAGAACAGATGCTGCGAGACACTGTCTTCTAAAAAGATACAAGGTTGAGGCAATCAGGAGGACTTGGGGGGAGATCATGATCAAAGAATGTTGTATGCAATTCTCTAAGAATTGATATCTATATATCTCTGTCTCTAGCTACTTATCTATATATCAATATCTGTATCCAGCTACTTATCTATATATCTATATCTATATCTATATTCATATCCATATCCTATCTATCTATCTATCTATCTATCTATCTATGTATTCATATCATATATAGATATGATATCAGATTCTAAATAAGATTTGGACTAGGATTAGTGTTTACCTAGTATGCGTGAGACCATGGTTCATAGCTTTTTACAGCAAATTAATAGTGATAATAAGTAGAGTACTGACTGAATGGTTTGTACTTCTTGGGTTAGGGAATGCCCTGAAGAAAGTGTAACCTGCTAATTACCATCTGTGTGTGGTTCCTTCTGCTTTCTTCACCGTTTATGTCATAACTTTAGTCATGGAAAACTCTGGACTCATACGGCAATGCACACAACCGACAGTGGGCCACCTTGCTGTCTCGAATTCTCTATTAAGACTATTTTTTTCCCAGATATCCCTCAAAAGAGGAATGGATACAGAAAATGTGGTATATTTATACACATTGGAGTACTACTCAGCAATTAAAAATAATAAACTCATGCAATTTGTAGGTAAATGGTTAGATCTGGAAAATATCATCCTAAGTGAGCTAACCCAATCACAAAAGAATACACATGAAATGCAATCACTGATAAGTGGATATTAATGAGCCCAGAAGCCCTAAATGCTCAAGGCACAATTAGCAAGTCAAACGACTCCCAAGAAGAAGAAAGGAGAGGACCCTGGGCCTGTAAAGATTGGATCCAGTTTTGTAAACCCAGAACAGAGAAATGTTGGTGGTGGGGGGATGATTGGGGAATAGCTGGGGGGGGGAGAGGAATTATGGGACATATGGTGGGGGGGAACTGGGAAAGGGGAAAGCCTTTGGAATGTAAACATAGAATATAGAAAATAAAAATCAAATAAAAAATAAAAAAAAGACTATTTTTTATCCTTTCCTGTTCACAGTGCTTCCAGTATAACTTTGATTACTTTAGTGCCACATCAGGATCAGTTACACTATGCAGCTGAGCAAATTAGCAACCATTTTCCCCCTTCAGAAAAGCAAGTAATGGTTTTTTTTTTTTTTTAAAGCTTGGAAGTCACCATTGAAATTGTCAATAAGTGCCTTGTCGAATGAACAAATGAAGAGGTAAAAGTAAAACAAATAAAAGTAAATTTGTAGCTCTTTAGACCCTTTCCTACATCAGTCACTGCCCCTCCACGTCTCGCTGTGAGCCTGCTGCCTCGGTGGGCAATGAGCGGGGATGTACTGCTTAATTGGGGCATCTGTCTGGATAACAAGCTTTCCCTGGGTCTTTAATGATGGAGTAGGACTGTCGGGGAGAGATTCCCAAAGCCTGCAACCTTGGAGCCTTCATGTCCACTCAGAAAACAGAGAGGAGCTGCTGCAGAAATGACTTTAGCAAGAGACAAGGTCTTCTCAGATCGATGGCCACCAAACAACAGCAGCAATTGATAAATTAAACTGTGATAAGTCGCATCTCACCCGAGAGCTCCCATGACAGATGTGACTCACAGGTTCATCACACTGTACCTCATGTGAGGAGGAAATCAGATAAAGTCGCATGCTGCTTATTTTCTCCAGTTAGGTGAGTGTATGTGGCTTACCTGACCAGTACCTACTTACACGTGTTAAATAAACTCTAAATATGAAAATATGATGCATGTATGGAGAGAATGCTGAAGTGCTCTGACTGGTACAACATTAGTAAGTAAAGAAGTGAAAATAAAACTCAATGGTCATAAATCCCAAAGTTCCTTCGAAAACAACAACCTCCCACCAAAAACCAATGAAACAAACAAAAAAGGCATGATTGCGGTAACCAGAAAATGGCATGATCTTGAATATCATTAGGAAATTCATTCTAATTCTACATAAACATGACAAAAGGTAAGAGTGGGCTTTGAGCAATAATGTGCATTCTGTGCATGGCAGCAAATCAATAATTTGAACAAATTAATAATGTTCTCAAAAGGAGAACAGGTGTATCATGCATGGTCTCATGGGCCACATTTTAGCTTCAGATTCAGGCTTAGAAACGCTTCCATTAGGCTGATCGCTCTTTTTCTGATACATGTCAGACAGCAATTTAGAACTCTCATCAAGAATCCGTGTGGTGTACTATACTGGAACCTTGCTATTGTTTTGCTTGAATCCTGTTTCCAGCACTTGCAAAAGTGGGTGTCTTAAGTGTTGCATCTTCAAGTATCAGTTTCTTTGTATGGGATGGCTTTTTTTAAAAATTAGTTCTTTTAGAATTTGTTTACAATGTAGTTTGATTATATTTGCCCCAAACTCTTCCTTGACTCACACCCTCTTCCCTACCCACCCAATTTGTGTTTGTTTGTTTATTTATTTATTTATTTATTTATGACCATACTGTACAATTTATGTTCTCTGTATATTCTTTGTTTTATTAGATATATTCTTTATTTATATTTCAAATGTTGTCCCCTTTCCTGGTTCCCCCCCCCCACCAAATCCCATAAGCCATCCCCCCTCCCCCTGTTCCCCAATCAACCCTCTCCCACTTCCCTGTCCTGGTATTCCCCTACACTACAGCATGGAGCCTTTCCAGGACCAAGGGCCTCTCCTCCCTTTGATGCCCAACATGCTATCCTCTGCTGCCTATGTGTCTGGAGCCATGGGTAACTTCATGTGTATTCTTTGGTTCATGGTTTTGTCCCTGGGAGCTATGGGAGTACTGGGTGGTTCATATTGTTATTCCTCCTATGGCGCTGCAAACCTCTTCAGCCCCCTGGGTCCTTTCTCTAGCTCCTCCATTGGGGACCCTGTTCTCAGTTCAATGGCTGGCTGAGAGTGTCCCTCTCTGTATTTTTCATGCACTAGCAGAGCCTCCCAGGTGACAGCTATGTCCAGTTCAGGTCAATAAACACTTGTGGGCATCAATAATAGTGTCTGTGTTTTGTAACTGTATATGGGATGGATCTGTAGGTGGGGTAGTCTCAGGATAATCTTTCCCTCAGACTCTGCTCCACACTGTCTCTGTATCTCCTTCTGTGGGAATTTTGTCCCTTCTTCTAAGAAGAACCAGAGTATCCATACTTTGTTCTTTCTTCTTCTTGTGCATCATTTGATATGTGAATTGTTTCTTGGGTATTCCAAGCTCTGGGCTAATATCCACTTACCAGTGAGTGCACACCATGTGTGTTCTTTTGTGATTGGGTCACCTTACTCAGAATGATATTTTTCAGATCTACTCATTTGCCTAAGAATTTCATGAATTCATTGTTTTTAATAGCTGATTAGTATCCCACTGTATAAATATACCACATTTTCTGTATCCATTCCTCCGTTGAGAGACATCTGGGTTCTTTTCAGCTTCTGGCTATTATAAATAGGGCTACTATGAACATAGCGGAGCATGTGTCCTTATTACATGCTGGAGAATCCTCTGGGTATATGTCCAGGAGTGGTATAACAGGGTCCTCTGGTAGTATTATGCCCAGTTTTCTGAGGAACGGCCAAACTGATTTCCAGAGTGGTTGTACCAGCTTGCAATCCTACCAACAGTGGAGGAGTATTCCTCTTTCTCCACATCCTCGCCAGCACCTGCTGTTTCCTGAGTTTTTTATCTTAGCCATTTTGACTAGTGTGAGGTGAAATCTCAGGGTTGTTTTGGTTTGCATTTCCCTATTGACTGAGGAAGTTTCACTTTCTTGACAAAAAGAAAATTCCATACTACTTGTGATGTGTCCATCATAGTCAATACTTGGAATAATTGATAGCTATTTGTACAGGTGTTTAAAGGAATAAATACAGATTGAAGTAGGGTTATTTGGTAGTTATGAAATGTACAACACATGCTCATGTTAATTTCTTCATCTTAGTGCTGTGGATGGGTATATGCATGTGTATGATTTGCTTTATCTTAGGTTTTCTCTGTGTGGTTGGGACTCTGCAGCTACTATAGCAAGAGAGTGTACTCCTGATGTCTCACCTGGCAGACTTCTCTTATCCTTCCCCTCCATCATCTTAGGCATGTGGTGGTTAGTATGCATTGTCAGCCTGACAGTATCTAATGCTACCTGGGAGATAGGCCTCTGAGCATACCTGTGGGGGAGTATTTTGATGAAGTAAATTAGAAGAACCCTTGTATATTTGAATATAATTTTGTAATTCTTAAGGGGTTAAGGAGGTTTTTCAATTTCTCATGCTGAGACAAGGTTGGCAGTGTCCAAAGTACAAAATTTCCCTTCTTTTTTTTTTATTGTATATATTCTATATTTACAATTCATTTCCCTTTTTCTGGTTTCCGACCCCCAAAGGTCCCACATGTCTTTTTCCCTCCCCCTGCTCCCGCATCCACCCCCTCCCACTTTACTGTTCTTGTACTCTCCCACAATGATGTTTTGGTCCATTCTAGCACCAGTGTCCACTCCTTTCTTCTTGTGAGACATCACTTGATATGTGATTTGTGTCTTTGGTGTTCCAAGCTTCTAGGCTAATATCCACTTATCAGTGACTGTATACCATGGGTATTCTTTTGAGACTGGGTCACCACACTTAGTATGACGTTCTCCAGCTCCATCCATTTCTCTAAGAATTTCATGAATTCATTGTTTCTAATGGCTGAATAGTACTCCATTGTGTATATATACCACATTTTTTGTATCCATTCCTCTGTTGAGGGACACCTGGGTTCTTTCCAGCTTCTGGCTATTATATATAAGGCTGCTATGAACATAGTGGAGCATGTATCCTTATTGCATGCTGGTGAATCTTCTGGGTATATTCCCAGGAGTGGTATGGCTGGGTCCTCCGGAAATATCACGCCCAGTTTTCTGAGGAACCGCCATACTGATTTCCAGAGTGGTTGTACCAGCTTGCATTCCCACCAGCAGTGGAGGAGTGTTCCTCTTTCTCCACATCCTCGCCAACACCTGATGTCTTCTGAGTTTTTAATCTTAGCCATTCTGACTGGTGTGAGGTGAAATCTCAGGGTTGTTTTAATTTGCATTTCCCTAATGACTAGTGATGTTGAACATTTTTTAAGGTGTTTCTCAGCCATCCGAATTTCTTCAGGTGAAAAGTCTCTGTTTAGCTCTGTACCCCATTTTTGGATAGGGTTATTTGGTTTTCTGGGGTCTAACCTCTTGAGTTCTTTGTATACATTGGAGATTAGCCCTCTGTCGGATGTGGGGTTGGTGAAGATTTTTTCCCAATTTGTTGGTTGCCGATTTATCCTTTTGACAGTGTCTTTTGCCTTACAGAAACTTTGTAGTTTTATGAGGTCCCATTTGTCTATTCTTGTTCTTAGAGTATAAGCAATTGGTGTTCTGTTCAGGAATTTTTCCCCTGAGCCGATGTCTTCAAGGGTCTTCCCCAGTTTCTTTTCTATTAGTTTTAGTGTGTCTGGTTTTATGTGGAGATCCTTGATCCACTTGGAGTTGAGTTTAGTGCAAGGAGATAAGAGTGGATCAATTCTCATTCTTCTGCATGTTGACCTCCAGTTGAGCCAGCACCATCTGTTGAAAAGGCTATCTTTTTTCCACTGGATGTTTTCAGCTCCTTTGTCGAAGGTCAATTGGCCATAGATGTGTGGGTTCAATTCTGGGTCTTCGATCCTATTCCATTGATCCGCTTCCCTGTCACTGAACCAATACCATGCAGTTTTTAATACCACTGCTCTGTAATATTGCTTGAGGTCCGGGATATTGATTCCCCCAGAAGTTCTTTTGCTGTTGATGATAGTTTTAGCTATCCTGGGTTTTTTGTTGTTCCAGATGAATTTGAGAATTGCTCTTTCTAGATCTATGAAGAACTGAGTTGGGATTTTGATGGGGATTGCATTGAATCTGTATATTGCTTTGGGCAAGATTGCCATTTTGACTATATTAGTCCTGCCAACCCACGAGCATGGAAAATTTTCCCATTTTCTGATGTCTTCTTCAATTTCCCTCTTCAGAGACCTGAAGTTTTTGTCATATAAATCTTTCACATGTTTGGTTAGCGTCACTCCAAGATACTTTATATCATTTGTGGCTATTGTGAAGGGTGTCATTTCCCTAATTTCTTTCTCGGCCTGCTTATCCTTCACGTATAGGAAGGCTACTGATTTACTTGAGTTGATTTTTTAGCCAGCCACTTTGCTGAAGTTGTTTATCAGTTGCAGGAGTTCTCTTGTGGAGGTTTTTGGGTCACTTAAGTAAACTATCATATCATCTGCAAATAGTGATAGTTTGACTTCTTCCTTTCCGATTTGTATCCCTTTGACTTCCCTCTGTTGTCAAATTGCTCTAGCTAGTACCTCAAGTACTATATTGAAGAGATATGGCGAGAGGGGACAGCCTTGTCTAGTCCCTGATTTTAGAGGGATTGCTTCAAGTTTTTCTCCGTTTACCTTGATGTTGGCTACTGGTCTGCTGTATATTGCTTTTACTATGTTTAGATATGGGCCTTGAATTCCTGTTCTTTCTAGGACCTTTAGCATGAAAGGATGCTGAATTTTGTCAAATGCTTTTTCAGCATCCAATGAGATGACCATGTGGTTTTTTTCTTTGAGTTTGTTTATGTAGTGGATTACGTTGATGGATTTCCGTATATTGAACCATCCCTGCATCCCTGGGATGAAGCCAACTTGATCATGGTGAATGATCGTTTTGATGTGTTCTTGGATTCGGTTGGCAAGTATTTTGTTTGGTATTTTTGCATCGATATTCATAAGAGAAATTGGCCTGTAGTTCTCTTTCTTAGTTGGATCTTTGTGTGGTTTTGGTATCAGGGTAATTGTGGCTTCATAGAATGAGTTGGGTAGTGTTCCTTCTGTTTCTATTTTGTGGAATAATTTGAAGAGTATCGGTATCAGGACTTCTTTGAAGGTCTGATAGAATTCTGCACTAAAACCGTCTGGTCCTGTGCTCTTTTTGGTTGGAAGACTGTCTATGACCCCTTCTATTTCTTTGGGGGTTATGGGTCTGTTTAGACGATCTATTTGATCCTGGTTTAATTTTGGTATTTGGTAACTGTCAAGGAAATTGTCCATTTCTTCCAGATTCTCCAGTTGTGTTGAGTATAGGTTTTTGTAGTAGGATCTGATGATTTTTTGAATTTCCTCAGTTTCTGTTGTTATATCTCCCTTTTCATTTCTAATTTTGTTAATTTGAATACTGTCTCTGTGCCCTTTAGTAAGTCTGGCTAGGGGTTTATCTATCTTGTTGATCTTCTCAAAGAACCAGCTCCTGGTTTTGTTGATTCTTCGTATGGTTCTCTTTGTTTCTGACAACTGAGGAATAAAAGCTTCCTTTTCCTCTCTTTTCCCTAGTTTAACTTCAGGAACTCTTAGTGGATATAGCAACCATTTGAATGGCATGTCTGTGAGGTAGTTTTTCTTCTGTTACTGAGTTTCTGTCCTTTGTTTTTCTGAATAAAAAATCAGGTGCTGTTAAGAGAGCATGGGTTAAGTTAGTGGTCGCCTTCTCCAATAGAACTTGAATTTTCCCTATGCCTAATTTATGGAATCTCATATGGTAGAGTGATGAAGATGGCATATATCAGTTTCTTAAGACATAAAGTTTCTTCATTTTAACTGTGTTTGATCTTGTCTACGAATTGTCAAAATGATACAGGCTATCCCACAGTGACATCCCCAGTCTGCAGAAACCTTATTGTAATCGTCTTGAACTCTCCATTTACCACAGCTCTTGGGATGTAAAGTTCTTTCCGTGCTCGTTACAGATTTTTGAGGATAGTTTATCTTTTTCCACTATTTTCTCTGTGTATGTGTTGAAATAATTTTGCCCCTATTCCGTAGCAGGTACAATTTCTCTACATTTTTCAATAACATGCCCCTCTTGGGCATTTTCATTGTTTATTTCTTTTTTTTTTCTTCTCTTACTTCTCTTGCATCTTCTTTTCACACCTTTATTGTGTAGTCTTGTGACAAGAGAGGTTCTAGATTACCCCATTCTGCAGCCATGCTATATGATGCTTCTTTGCTCCATCCTTTATTCTTACCCTTTTTCCCACCTTGAAAATGTCTTAGCTTCTTCTCTAATGCTTTTTTTGAGCATTGAGGTCTTTGCCTCCAGTATCTAACTCTGAGGTACTTCAAATAGCAAGCTTTCCCACCACATTTGATTTCTTCCCCAAGAGAATTTTAAAAAACAAAAAAGCAATAAAACGTCTTTTTCATTATCTTATCATTCTTTAAATCACAGAGAGAGTTTTTTCCCTTGTGGAGGCCATACCCCAGATTTCCTTTATGTTTTAATTGACTGGTGTTTGGTTCTGAGTTTTATGGTAGAGAAATGTAGAATGCCTTTTTAAGGTAAATCCAATGCACTTATGACAGAAGTAACATTATCTTTCATTAACATTTTTCTTCAAGTATAAGGTTAGAAACTCATCTTTTGATTTTTTTTCTTCTCCTTCAGTGATTTAGTAGAGGGAGTGATGCATCTTAGTGGAATTTTTTTTAAACATTGGAAAGACAAACATC